>CM056054.1:113843112-114443112 GCA_029574335.1 Rana kukunoris
AAGTGTGGTCGCGCATTGGAATGGGCCGGTCATAAGCTGGCCCACCTTGTAAATGCAGGAAACCATGCCCAGACCTAGTCCGGTGGTGAAGAATCAGATGTCCCCACCATTCCCTATTTCTTCTTGGGCCATCAGATCCTGCAAGGTCGCTGGCATAGAAGAGGGCACGAACATCACCATGAACCCTCTTGCATTGGGGGGAATTGTACCTGGTAAGAAGAATCAATAAACACCAAACTAAAGGGGACTTTTGTGGCTCGGTCCTGAATACCAAAGAAAGAGCGGAGGCCATAAAAATAATAATATCCCTTAAAAACATATAAATCATAGAATTTTTTATGAATCATGTGAGTTGAATAATTTATATTTCGGATTTTACCATTGTATATTAATGGTTAAAGCTTCTGAGACTAGACAAAACAATATATTGCGGGGACTACTTAAGTTAGGTTGCAGTATAATTGGGATTTAGTAGTTACGTCGTATTTTAGCTAACGCATTACTATAAAATAAATAACCTATTACTTTTTTGTGGTGTGGTAGCATTTAGTTGGCTAGGGGCTGTCGATAGGTTCTTTACAAACAATTTTTGGGGGAGTTATTCTTCTGGAGTGCAGAACTTTTGTGTTTAGTTCTTTGGAGTTGTACCAATTCATTTAGGATTACCCACCCCATCAACGGATTATTAGACTTTTAATACAACCCCTAAAATTTAAACCTGAAAACTTTGGAACTACAAGCCAACAGCAACCACCCCCCCTGTAATCGCTTACCTTTGATTCGCTTTCAACATGTAATTCGCTTACCATTGCCTGTAATCGCTTACCACCTTGCCTGTAATACCTGGAACCATTGACAGGTTCTTAGCAACTAAAATGGGAACCTACTTCACCAGACTGCTGCTTGCCGATTCAAATTCTATCAAAGAAAAACAATCTTGGCACAAGCTTGATTAAAATTAGAAAGATTAGTGTTATTAGTTCGGAGAACTGTCACATTTACATTTTATTTACCACCCCCTCCCCCCTTTTCTTCCTCATTACAGACTGGAGGAAGAAATGTGTGGTGAAGATAAAAAGAAACAATGAAATAGCCTATGATACTTTCACCTCCTTAGACCCTAATTATCCATGTGTACAGCTGTCTACATACACCTGCTCTCTATGTACAAACACTCCTGGAAACTCTTTGGACCTGAAAAATACTTATAAGCAGAAATCATTACTCCATCCTTCATATTTATCCTGCAGAGAATGGCAAACAAAAATGACATTCCTGTACATTGTCAGTGACATTCTTCCCAAAACCGATTCAAACAAAAACCTCTGTAACCCTTAACCCTTACTTTTCCCGTTCCTACAAAAATACAAAAGCCGCGACACATCAGAAGATCGCCGGGGTAAGTTCGAAAAACCCCATTTACGTTACTACATACAAACATTCAAATACAAATGTGGGGGAGATATTCATAGCTTTCAAAACAAAAATGAAAAAAACAAAAAAACCAGCCGGAATTCTGCCTTCACTCTTTCCGCAATACAAGAAAATACAATGGAAAAATACGAGAACAGCGCGAGAAACTTGCATAGACCAGCTATACAAAGTTCTCCTGAGGCGCATACCACCACACCTCCATCCACACTCATCATTATAGATTTCTGAAACCACATCAGATCTACATCCAAGGTATCTTTATTCTGAGGTCTCATACCTCCATCCAGAGTACCTTCCAAAGGAGGTACACCTTACTGTACCCTCTGACCACCTATGACATTCTTTAAGGGGGTCTCATGTCCGGAGCCCCAAACCCAGACCTCATGTGCGGTGCAGCTGTCTGACTGGTGCACTGCATGGGCGGCACATCCCATGACGAATCGAATTCGCTTTTTTTTAGTGAGCTCTGCGTCCAGAACACACCGCGCTTTGTTTTCGGAGCGGTTAGGACTTGCGCCTTTATCAACAAAAAACCGATGCCTGCATCCCGATTATTCTACACGGCCTTAGCAGGACACTAGCGTACTACTCCTACACATTTATGCTAATATAATCGCTAATAAGATCTCCGATTATCATACACGGCCTGATCTGTATCACGATATAAAGCCTCCTAAAATGTGTTCGTCAGACAACCTACAAAGCACCATGAAATCCTCCACTTTTCAAAAACAATATTATGGCTTCTTTCTACCTGCGTCTACATGATACAATAATGGTGACGCCCCTCTGTTCTCACATACCCAAAACTGTATTTACGGTATAAAACTTCACAAAAACTGAAATTAAACTTTAAAACACTTTCAAACGCCAAAATATTTCTGTTGTCCTTTCAGAAGACTTCAAAACTCCTCCCACTGACTTCCTGCTTATATATAAATGCTGAAAAAGGACATCCTGTTGTATGCTCAGCTCTTAAAACCCAAATCTGATTTTTTACATAATGACAGGAAGATGGAGAGAGAGGAAGTCTGTCTTCACTGCCTCGTCTCAACACATCAAAAAAACTCCATGGACCACATATATCCCCTGGAAGTATTATAAAGTAGTAAACAAAGCCAAAACTCAAATCTCCTGCGGTTTTTTTCTCTTAAAACAAAACACCCCTTGGTTCAGGGAACGTAAAACCATCTCCTCCCATCTGCAGAATGGAGTTGATCCCCCCTGACCCAACCATTATTCAAAAACAATGAACATTTAAACATAAACCAAACGCACATTGCTGTGCCAAAAATGCAGTCAGCGCCAGTAACATTCAAAAATGAAATGTTACACAAAAAGTCTCCACTTTTACACCGCAAAGTCAGCCAACAGGTTAGTCAGATCCTGTATATATTGGCCCTAGCGTCCGCAAACGCTACTCAAAAGATAGCGCTTTACACTGAGTCACAAAATGCCGACAACAAACCAAGCAACAATGGCGCCATTTACGCTTGCAGAAAAACAATTTAACTGCTTCCAAATCACCTGTTTACCACAGGACATACCGTACTACACACAAAGGAAAACAAAAAATTCTCCACCCGATCCTAACACAGAAAATACTGCGCTAATCAATTCGCACTAAACATCAAAATCTGCCCCAAAGGCTGCTAAAATCCACCAGCAAAATAGCCAGAGAAATACCACACCCAAAGGAGAGGTGGCTGCACCTCCCCCTAGGGTGATCCACAGTGCAAACAGACTACGCCCCCAAAATGGCCACTGATGACCAAAATGGCCGCCATATGCATTTTTTTTTTTAAAAACCTGCCTTCTCCACAAAGACAAAACATGTATCATCAAAAACAAACAATAAAAACATTTTCTAACAACAACCAACCTAAAAGGCACACACTTTAGGTTCCTTCAAATCTGACCTTTTGCCAACTAAAACAGCACATTCAAAAAATGTTGGTTATATGAAGCAACATAAAACAAAAACACTTCTCAAAGCCCATGTAACAAGCCATTTAAAAAAATACACACATCAGGTCACATTTGAAACCTTCCAATATAAAAACATGTATGCTATTGTTTACAGAGAGTTACCAACTTTGACTGAGTCATGGGACCACCATGCTGGTTGCCCATCCCCCTAGCCTCATGGCAAGAAGGCCATCTTATACAATAGCTTGCCTTCTCCAGCAGTTTCAATCTGGTCAAACAATCAAGTCAATCACTTACTTACAAACTGTTACAAACAAAAAAATCGCCCTTCACCCCAAGCCGCATGGCCAGAGGAGCCATCTTACACAATAGCTCTTTTAAACAGCTTCACTGTTACTCTCAAACAGCATTCAAGCATACACACGATCAAAATCACACCTACATATATACGATCAAAATCCACTCGATTTCACAAACTCACGCAATCACACACATGCATCCAATCGCTTTCACAAACTCACGCAATCACACACATGCATCCAATCGCTTTCACAAACGCACGCAATCACACACATGCATCCAATCGCTTTCACAAATGCACGCAATCACACACATACATCCAATCGCTTTCACAAATGCACGCAATCACACACACACACTGTAAGGTACCTGTAAAAGGTAGTGTCCGAAGTGGAACAGGTATGCTGGAGATCCAGGCAAAGCGTCGTCAGGCAGATACGGTTGGCAACGGATCAGGCAAATAGTTCACAATCGGATTCCGGAGAAGGGTCAGGCAGGCAAAGGTCATACACGATCTGGCGGTAAAGTACAAAATCAGCAGGCTGTAGAATAGTCAGGATATCAGGCAGGAGTTCAATACAATGCAGGTCACTGAAGACAAAACACCCAGGAAGTAATCCAAATAAACGGGCGCTGATTGATGACCTCACTTCCTATTTAAAGGCTGTCCAGAATGAGAATTGTCCACAGCTGGCAGCAGGTGGAGCTATTGAGTCCGAGGTGTGTGTTGAACACAATAAGGATATTCCCAAGGCCTAGATCTCTTCTGTGGCACATCAGGTAAGGCTATGGTTTAAGACCAGGAAGACCCAGGTTCGAATACACCCCGGGACATGACAGGGCCCCCTCCCCAATGGACCCCTCCGGGGGCCTAGCGGGGTTTAGTGGGGAACGAGGCATGGAAGTCTCGTATAAGAGAAGGGGCATGCAGATCTTTGGCTGGAACCCAGGAGCGGTCTGTGACAGGATATCCCTTCCAATGAACCAGATACCGAAGGCCACGGCCATGTCTTCTGGAATCAAGAATCTTGGAGACTTCAAACTCACTTTGTCCATCAACAAGAACAGGAGGAGGTAGCTGTTGTGATCTGGAGTAGCGGTTGAAAATAGCTTTTTTGAGGAGGGAAACGTGAAACACAGGATGTATCCGGAGAGAGGAAGGTAATTTTAAGCGATAGGAAACTGGCCCAACTCGAGCAATGATCCTGTAAGGACCAATGAATCGAGGGCCCAATTTGGTAGAAGGTTGTTTCAGTCTCACATACTTGGTTGATAGCCAAACTCTGTCCCCCACCACATATGGAGGTATATGGCGTCTTCGTCTGTTGGAAAAAAGTCTGTACTTGCCTGCTGACTTTTGTAGTAATGAACGAATCTTCTTCCAATGTAGTAGAATATTCTTTACCCCGCTGATCTGCTGCTGGTACACCAGAAGAAGGCTGAAGTAGAGGAAAAGTCTGAGGGTGATAGCCTAGGGCTGCGTAGAATGGTGTGGTATGAAGAGCACTGTGCCAACGGGAATTTAGGGCGAACTCAGCTAAAGGCAAGTACTCAGACCAGTTGGAGTGTAAGGCATTGACATAATGTCGAAGATAGGTTTCTAGGGTCTGGTTCATGCGTTCGGTTTGACCATCAGTTTGCGGGTGATGTGAAGTAGAGAGCGAGAGCGTTACTCCCAGTTTCTTGCAGAACGCTCTCCAGAATCGGGAAACGAACTGGGATCCGCGGTCTGAGACGACATTGGTAGGTATGCCATGATGTTTTACAATATGGGAAAGGAAAAGAGTGGACAGTGCTTTCGCTGTAGGTAATCCCGGGAGCGGCACAAAATGAGACATTTTGGAAAAGCGATCCACTGTGACCCATATAGCAGTCATGCCCTCGGACTTGGGTAAGTCTACAATAAAGTCCATGGTCAAATGGGTCCAAGGCTGGCGAGGTGCCGGAAGTGGATGTAACAGTCCAGCAGGCAATGTGCGGGGTACTTTATTAGCAGCACAAGTTGGGCAGGCAGCCACATAGTCAGTAACATCCTTTTTCATATGAGGCCACCATACATGACGTTGCAAGGTCTTAAGAGTGATGGTGACACCAGGGTGACCGGATAACACGCCATTATGTGCCCAGAGGAGTACAGGTTTTCTGAGACTAGGGGCTACGTACAGGCGACCTGGTGGTATCTTCAAGCCCTGGGGAACACGATTCTGGGATTCTTGTAGCTGTTGGGAAAGAGCCGTGGAGATCTGCGCAACAATTTTGTGAGGTGGGATTATATACTGCTCGCCTGGTTGATCTTCTTCAGAGGTAGCGAACTGTCTGGAAAGAGCATCGGCTTTTTTGTTTCTATGCCCTGGAACATAAGAAAGGACAAAATTAAAACGGGAGAAAAACAGAGCCCATCGAGCCTGACGTGAGTTCAGACGTCTAGCAGTCTGAAGATACAGTAGGTTTTTATGGTCAGTGAGGATAGTAAAAGGCTTGGGAGCCCCTTTCAGAAGGTGTCGCCATTCAGACAATGCCAATTTGATGGCCAGTAGTTCTCGATTCCCAACATCATAATTCATCTCTGCAGGAGAAAACTTTCTAGAGAAAAAAGCTACTGGATGGATTCTACCAGACTTTGGCTGTCTCTGGGAGAGTACGGCACCTGCTCCAACCTCAGAGGCATCAACCTCAACAATGTACTGGAGATCAGGATTTGGATGCTGAAGAATTGGAGCTTTACTGAACGTGTCCCTTTAATCGCTGGAAAGCCGATCTTGCTTCTGAAGACCACACCTTACAATTTGTACCCTTTTTAGTCATGGCAGTAAGGGGTGCCGCAATGGAGGCAAAACTTTTAATGAAGCGTCTGTAGTAATTTGCAAACCCTAAAAAGCTTTGGAGTCCTCTTAAAGTGGTCGGTTGGGGCCATTGCAAGACAGCGGAAAGTTTTTGAGGGTCCATTTGGAAACCGTCAGCACTTATGATGTACCCAAGGAAAGGAATACAGCTTTGATGAAAACTGCATTTTTCGATTTTTGCATAAAGATGGTTTTCTCTAAGTCGTTGTAATACCTGTTTCACATGCGAGATGTGCTCTAGATGAGTCTTGGAAAAGATTAAAATGTCGTCCAAGTAGATGATCACAAAGCGGTTGCTGAAATCATGGAAAATTTCATTCATGAAACGTTGAAAGACAGCAGGTGCGTTACACAACCCAAATGGCATGACCAAATATTCAAAGTGTCCATTACGAGTGTTGAATGCTGTCTTCCACTCGTCCCCCTCTTTAATTCGAATCAGGTTATATGCCCCTCGTAGGTCTAGCTTGGAGAAGATGACAGCCCCCTTAAGTACATCAAACAGTTCAAGAATGAGAGGCAAAGGGTAGGAGTCCTTTACGGTGATTTGATTTAACCCCCGATAGTCTATGCATGGTCGAAGGCCCCCATCTTTCTTTTCAACGAAGAAAAAACCTGCTCCTACTGGAGAAGAAGAGGGTCGCATAAAACCTCTTTCCAAGTTGTCTCTTACGTATTCCTCCATAGACTTTTGTTCAGGCAGAGACAAGGGGTAGGTCTTTCCTTTGGGAAGAGGTGCTCCGGGAATCAATTTAATTGTACAGTCAAAAGGACGATGTGGAGGTAACACCTCTGCCTTTTGCTTGCAAAATACATCTGCAAAGTCATGGTATTCACGAGGCAAGGTAGGAGGAATAGTCACAGGAGCCAACATGCAAGCAGAAAGTCTTTTGGGTTGAGACAAACAATTAGGGCGACAGCACGATCCCCAGGAGGTTAGTTCTCCCTTTTCCCAATCAAAAGAAGGGTTGTGAAGTTGCAACCAAGGGTAACCAAGGATGATAGGCAGAAGCGGAGAATCAATGAGAGACAAGACAACTTCCTCTTTGTGGAGGAGGCCTACCTGAAGGGTGATTGTCGTAGTCTCGAATTTCACAATGCCATCTCCCAAGGGCTGTCCATTCAGGGTGGTAATATTCAGGGGTCTAGACTTTGGAACAAACGGGATGTTGTTCTTTCTTGCAAAATTGTAGTCCAAGAATATGCCAGCAGCTCCAGAATCCACAAAAGCCTCGCAGAAAACAAGCTTAGAAGGTAAATGGATAGTAGCCGGAACAGTAATCTTGGTCTTGGAGGATCTACCTGTAAGGTCTAAGCCAGCTCCTCCAACACTGGTTAGACCCTGCCTTTTACTGGACGGGAAGGGCAGACAGATACTAAATGTCCTTTAAGTCCACAGTACAGGCATAGGCCCAATGAACGCCTCCTTTGTTTCTCTGACTCAGTTAGGTGGAGACGGCTCACATCCATGGGTTCCACAGGTGCCTGGGGTTCAACAGAGGTTTCAGGTTCTGGCTGAGGTGGTGCTTGGAAGTTAGGGGCCAAACGGTAAACTGGCTTAGGAAACTTGCGGGTTCTAAGTCTCTCTTGGCACCTTTCATGGTACCGAACATCCAGACGAACACACAGCTCTATGAATTTCTCAAGGTCTTCTGGGAGATCCTTATAGACTAATTCATCCTTGATGCGATCTGTGAGACCTTTTCGGAAGGCTGCACGTAATGCCCTTGAGTCCCAATTAGTCTCAGCAGCAAGGGTACGGAACTCAATAGCATACTGTGCCACAGATCTGGTGCCTTGTTGTATGTCCAAGAGGGAGTACTCAGCTGCAGATGCTCTATCTGGCTTGTCAAATACAGTCTGGAGAGAAGCCAGAAATTTCTCAGCATCTTGAAGTATAGGATCGTTTCGTTCCAAATAAGGAGAGACCCAGGCCAGGGCCTTCCCCTTTAACAAGGAAATTACAAAAGTCACTTTGGCAGATGAAGTGCTAAAAGTCACAGGGTTATTGCGGAAATGCAAACGGCAAACATTTAAAAAGCCTCTGCAGTCCTCAGTATCACCACCAAACTTGTCAGGCAAGGAAGTTTTGGTGGTACAGAAGAGGCGGGTTGGACCGTAGCAGAAGTAGGATCCGGCATCTGGACCGTTGCAGAGGAACCAGGCAAACAAGATTTAAGCATAGTGCAAAGTTCATCTAACTTGGCGTCCAGGGAAGAAAGATGCTGTTCATGCGCTCCGATCAGTTGTCCCTGACGTGTAATCGCCTTAACAATCTCAGCAGGGTCCACTGCCATTGTGGCCCGTTTATTATGTAAGGTACCTGTAAAAGGTAGTGTCCGAAGTGGAACAGGTATGCTGGAGATCCAGGCAAAGCGTCGTCAGGCAGATACGGTTGGCAACGGATCAGGCAAATAGTTCACAATCGGATTCCGGAGAAGGGTCAGGCAGGCAAAGGTCATACACGATCTGGCGGTAAAGTACAAAATCAGCAGGCTGTAGAATAGTCAGGATATCAGGCAGGAGTTCAATACAATGCAGGTCACTGAAGACAAAACACCCAGGAAGTAATCCAAATAAACGGGCGCTGATTGATGACCTCACTTCCTATTTAAAGGCTGTCCAGAATGAGAATTGTCCACAGCTGGCAGCAGGTGGAGCTAGTGAGTCCGAGGTGTGTGTTGAACACAATAAGGATATTCCCAAGGCCTAGATCTCTTCTGTGGCACATCAGGTAAGGCTATGGTTTAAGACCAGGAAGACCCAGGTTCGAATACACCCCGGGACATGACACACACGGTCATACACATTCAATTGATTTCACAAATACACAGAACCACACACAGTCATACACAGAATCAGCATCACACACACACAACTCTATCACACAACAGTCATACAATCAGAATCACACACGCAATCATACATCTATCAAATTCAGACATACAATCAGGATTTCACATGTGCACACACACAATCTTACTCAATCAAACTCAAGCATTATTTCAAAAAGATGGCAAATTTGTTCCTTTTGTAGAGCAGACCCCCCCCCCCCACGCATCGGAACATAAGACTACTGTCCCCCATCTGTACCAATGCCCAAAGGGGCTCTGTCCACTCCTACCATTGGCCAGCCATTTCTGTTGTGGCAATTTGGGGGTGTGCAAAGCACACCGCCATCTTGCCTTGTGCTCTAAAGCACATTCCCGATCTTAAATGAAATAATGCCATGTTTAAGCTAAAAGATTTACTCACCATATATTCCCTGCCATTCATCCAGTAAGCAGACATTACAACAGCTGTTCTCAAGTTACCATTCTTGCCATCATTGCCAGCCACAGGGCTGAGCATGGCTCTTTTATTTACACAAAACAGGAAGTCATCACCAGTAAGTCGCCTCCCCCCATGGGAGGTGACATCACCAGATGTCTTCTATACACAGAACAAAACATTCCCTCTGACAGGAAGTCACATTGAATACATGAATAGAATTAGAATACAATGAATACAATACAATGAATAGAAATACAAACAATGCTGGCTAAAGTCTTATGGGTGTGTCCGGTCAGGGTGTGCATGTGCCCCCCCTGACCCCAGAAGCGTTCACAAGCCCTCAAACTATACGCTGATAGAACCTTTAATCTGCGCCATTCCATAGAATAATGCATATAAAGATTATACCCTTATTGAGGCTATTTACAGACGCACGCTACGAACCCCAAATCCTGCTGATCAGACATGACCCAGATAAGAGCGTACATCTGTCTACAGCCACTAGTGTGCTTGCGAAATGAACGCATCCCCCTCAACGATCGTCTGTGCTAAATGCACAGAGGGGCCCCTCGCTGGTGGGCATACGCCCATGCCGCAACCATCACACTCCAACCTCAAGACATTTTCTACTACCAGACGAGAGTCAACCAGCCTCAGGACTGCCACAGTCAGCTATATTTAGAGCTGGTTGGGGAAGTGTCAAGACTGGGTGCCAATTATGACAATACATAATAAATACATCTTCAAATTTCCACCACACGGTCCCCACACACTGTGCAGGGACCGCCCTGTCAGATCTCCGCTCTCCCCTATTGGGGGATTGGATGAACACGGACCGTCTATCCGTGTTCATCCGATCCGCAGACGGATGGAAAAATAGGATTACCTGACGCCAGACATGGCAGCATACATATAGATAAATAGTGCTGCTGATTGAGCTCAGGTTACAGCTAAGCGCAGAAAAGGCTGTGTGCTCCAAACTACCAAGAACCTCCCCGCTGGTGGAGGCCAGTACTGCAGCCAAAATAACAGGCAGAATTACCAGCAGGGGGGACCATTCCTGACAGTACCCCCCTCAAAGGAGCGGCCTCCGGACGCTCCAACCAGCTGTTGCTGGGGAAGGCTCATGGTGTCAAGCCGGGCAGTGGATAAAGTTACATCAAGTGGGGAAGCAGACAGGGGCAAATCGGGCTGGGCAGCAGACTCCAGGCCCTCAAGCTGGGAAGCAGGCATAGGCTCTGGGTCCTCGAGCTGGGCTGCGGGCTCCGAGTCATCAAGCTGGGCAGCAGACAAAGGCTCCAGCTCATCAAGCTGGGCAGAGGGCATAGGCTCCGGGTCATCGAGCTGGGCAGCGGACGAAGGCTCCGGGTCATCGAGCTGGGCAGCGGATGAAGGCTCCGGGTCATCGAGCTGGGCAGCAGACGAATGCTCTGGGTCATCGAGCTGGGCAGCAGACGAAGGCTCCGGGTCATCAAGCTGGGCAGAGGGTATAGGCTCTGGGTCCTCGAGCTGGGCAGCGGACTCCGAGTCATCAAGCTGGGCAGCGGGCTCCGAGTCATCAAGCTGGGCAGCGGGCTCCGAGTCATCAAGCTGGGCAGCGGACGAAGGCTCCAGGTCATCGAGCTGGGCAGCGGACGAAGGCTCCGGGTCATCGAGCTGGGCAGCAGACGAAGGCTCCGGGTCATCGAGCTGGGCAGCGGACGGAGGCTCCGGGTCATCGGGCTGGGCAGCAGACAGAGGGTTGGCAGGATAAGGTAGGTCGTCAGGCTGGCAAGCTGGCACAGAAACATCAGGCTGGCACAGGAACATCAGGCTGGCAAGCTGGCACAGGAACATCAGGCTGGCAAGCTGGCACAGGAACATCAGGCTGGCACGCTGGCACAGGAACATCAGGCTGGCAGAGGAACATCAGGCTGGCAGAGGAACATCAGGCTGGCACAGGAACATAAGGCTGGCACTGGAACAGGTAGAGCAGCTGGCACTGGAACAGATAGCTGCTCTGCCTGTGCCAGCTGCTCCATCTGTTCCAGTACCAGCTGCTCTACCTGTTCCAGTGCCAGCCGCCCAGCTTGTGCCATCCGACCAGCCTGTTCCAGGGCCAGCTGCCCAGCCTGTGCCAGTCAACCAGCCTGTTCCAGTGCCAGCCGCCCAGCTTGTGCCAGCCAACCAGCCTGTGCCAGCTGCTCCATCTGTTCCAGTACCAGCTACTCTACCTGTTCTAGTGCCAGCCGCCCAGCTTGTGCCATCCGACCAGCCTGTTCCAGTGCCAGCTGCCCGGCCTGTGCCAGTCAACCAGCCTGTTCCAGTGCCAGCCTCCCAGCTTGTTCCTGTGCCAGCTGCTCTGCCTGTGCCAGCTGCTCTGGCACAGGAACAAGCTGGGAGGCTGGCACTGGAACAGGCTGGTTGGCTGGCACAGGCTGGGCAGCTGGCACTGGAACAGGCTGGTCAGATGGCACAAGCTGGGGGGCTGGCACTGGAACAGGCTGGTTGACTGGCACAGGCTGGGCAGCTGGCACTGGAACAGGCTGGTCGGATGGCACAAGCTGGGCGGCTGGCACTGGAACAGGTAGAGCAGCTGGTACTGGAACAGATAGAGCAGCTGGCACAGGCAGAGCAGCTGGCACAGGAACAACAAGCTGGGAAGCTGGCACAGGCTGGTTGGCTGGCACAAGCTGGGCAGCTGGCACTGGAACAGGCTGAACAGGTGGCACTGGGATGGGCTGAACAGGTGGCACTGGGACAGGTTGAGCAGAGGGCACTGGGACAGGCTGGGTAACTGGCATGATGGTATGGGTTGGGAAGTACTTCCGTTTCTTTTTAGACTTAGTCACTGCAGGTTTGTTAACAGAAGGGTGTATGAAGAGGATGGAATTAAGTAGGAGGAAGGGTTGGAATATGGCAGAGACACAGGGATGGTAACTGGAGGAGGTTTTTGTGGAGTTGTTACTGGTAAAAAGGAAGAAGCAGGTGGATTAAAGGCGGGGTAGAAACAACAAGTAGAGACTGGGTAATACTACTTGGTAGGATGCGGAATTAACTGAGCTGGGGTTACCATTGGTGATGGACAGATGGATCCCTGAGAAGGCAGGTGGTTAATAGCAGGGCTGGAACGGACTGGCTTGGCTGGAATCAGGAGATCTGACCATGCCTGCAGCACAGGTTGAACAAAAGCAGGTTCACACACACCTTGTCTAATCAGAGCCTGCACAAAACTAATACACTCAGATAACTTTTGCTGGGGACAGGAGGAATAATGCTCATCAAAATAAGCCGGATCATCCTCTAATAAACACACCAGGGATTCAACTTGGTCACGACTAAAGGGGGGAGAGAAGTCATCACTACCATCAGGAATAAATGACAGGGCCGGCTTAACACACAACCGAATTAATGCCTGAACATCATCAAAAGTCATGTACCCCTGATCCACCCAGGAATGAGCCGATCGGATAGTTTCCATCAGTTGGTCACTAGTCCAACCCTCCAAAACCTGACAACAAGCCCCCTCATCCTCTTCTGCCAGCAGAGAAAGGTAAAGGATTTCATTGTAATCCATGTTTTAGAGCAATGCACTACACCAGGATGGTTCCTCAATGCAGTCATGTCTGATCAAGGAATGGCCCTGGTATACTGTCAGGAGAATATAGTAGATCAGTACTGTGTGACTGCACAGAGGAGACCAAACAATATAATTAGTGAAGTAAAAGGTGTTTATTTACAAATAAGTGAGGACAACCAGTGCAAACAGCAAACAGTATATATAATCAAAAGGGAATACCGTATACATAAGTCAAGCCAGGCCGAGGTCATACACAGGGGATATCAGCAGATGGGACAGGACAGAGCAGGGAACGGATGGATGGACTAGCTGTGGGGTAAGGACTCAGGGGAGACAGGAAACAGGGCAGACAAGTCCAGGCGGGATCAGGATCAGAATCATAGAACAGGATCGAGGCACAGAATCAGGATCAGAAGACGGGTTCAGGGTACAGGCTCAGGTCTGGAAGGTATGACGATACCAGGGCGAGCTCTGCTTGAGCTCGCCAGGTATAAATAGTGCTGCTGATTGAGCTCAGGTTACAGCTGAGCGCAGAAAAGGCTGTGTGCTCCAAACTACCAAGAACCCCCCGCTGGCGGAGGCCACTACTGCAGCCAAAATAACAGGCAGAATTACCAGCAGGGGGGACAGTTCCTGATTACACCTGCCTTCACCCCGGCTTGTCCTGACTATGCCTCTGGCTTCTTCCTTGGTCTGCCTGCTGCCCGCCTATTAATGACCCGGCCTGAACCATTACTCTGCTTCTGAACCTGTACCTGATCCGCCCATCAGTGTATGATCCGGCTTGCCTGGACCTGCTTATGCTCTGATCTACAGAACGCCTCCCTCTCAGACTGCTACACCCAGCTTCCAGTTGCTCCTGCCTTTAGTCTGTCAGCAGTTCCAGCCATCACCTGCACTGCAAGCATCTTCACAGAGTCTCCTGAAGCTCAGCTCCTGCACCAGTGTTCCTGCAAGGCGCTTGTGCCACTTTGCACTCGCAAGCTTCCTGTCTGCTCTAGCAGGGGTTCTCAAGTCAGAGGTGTAAGAAAGGCCTCTCCCTGAATATCAGGCTCTACCATTAGGTACGTGTACCAAACATCCATGTCCGAGCCTGAGCAGGGAGCCTCTCCTATGGACGATCTTTGTCGGCATCTTGCTGGACTGACCCAGGCTGTCAAGAACCTGCAAGGGGCTATGTTCTCCTAGAGGGATGTGTCCAGGCCTTATTCTTTCCTGCCTCCACCTCATCTGGGACTTCTACTACACCCTCAGTGATAAAGTTGCCTCCTGAACTAAAGGTCCCTACATCCGAGAGATTCTCGGGGGAACAAATTAAATTCAGGGCCTTCCGAAATGCCTGCAAACTATTTTTTGCCCTGCAACCACGGACTGTCTTGAGACCACCAAGGTGGGCTTCATTATCTCACTCCTGCTAGGTGAGCCACAATCCTTGGTTCACCGTTTCTTAGAACAGAAGGACGTCTCCCTCAACAACTTGGGCACCTTCTTCTATGCCATGTCCCAATTATATGAGGATCTCATCAAGCTGCCACCACAGAAGCGGCTCTGCATGCCCTCCAGCAAGGCCGTAGGGCAGCAGAGGACTATGTATCTGAATTTAGAAGATGGAGTTCCGATACAAACTGGAATGATGCCACTTTACGCTACCAAGTCCGCATGGGCCTTTCGGAACCAATTAAAGATGAATTGGCTGGAGTGGGTATCCCTGAGACGTTAGATGCCCTTATCAACCTGACCATTCAAATAGACAGATGCTTAAGAAAATGCAGGTCAGAACAGGCCTCCGGTCTGTCTCGTCCAGTTTGGATGTTGCCTCGAGTACCCAATTTTTCTAACCCAGCTTCCCCAACTTAAGTGACTACCACCACGATAACTCTGAACCCCTGCGGTTGGGCTTACTCCGCCCCCTGCTCATGCCAGAGGAGCGTCAACGCCGACGAGTCAACAATCTATGCCTCTATTGCGGAGAATCTGGACATATTAAGTAAGGACTTTCCCCAGCAAAGCTCCGTAAGTGTCTCTCCATATCTTCTGTTCATACACCTGTCATGCCAAACAACTCTACTCACCTGGCAATTCCTATTCTCTTACAGCTTCCAGAAGGGAATACCCACATCAGCGCTATAATTGATTCGGGAGCCTGCAGCTGTTTTTTGGACTTTTCTTTTGCCACCAAGTATCAAGTTCCCCTGCAAACCAGGGCAAAGGTACCCTGTGTGCATCTAGCTGACGGATCAGCCATAAAATCTGGACCAGTCAGGCAAGAAACTGTGCCCTTAACCTCTACCATTGCCGGTAATCATTAGGAACTACTATGTCAGGATGTCATTGAATCTCCCCTGTTTCCCATCATTCTGGGCATGCCTGGTTACAGGCTCATAACCCACAGATCGATTGGATCATGGGAAAAATCTGTTTCTGTTCTCCCTACTGCCAACAACATTGTTTACAGGAAGTTATATGTTATTCTCCTTCTTTGCTATGCCTGGACTCTGATAACGAAACTCGTCAATCTGTTCCGGAGGTATACAGGCAGTCCCAGAGTTACAAACACAATAAGGACTGTAGGTTTGTTCATAAGTCTGAAACGACAGTGGCAGCAGTCCTTTCCCAGAGGCGGGCCCTTTTGCACCCGGTTGCCTTCTTCTCCCACAAACTATCAGAAGCAGAGAAGAATTATGATGTGGAGGATCGGGAATTGTTGGCAATCAAGGCAGCACTTGAGGAGTGGCGGTACCTCTTGAAGGGGGCAGCACATCCGAGTCTTGTCTATACAGACCAAAAAACTTGGAATATCTGAAAGTTGCCAAGAGGTTGAAACCACGCCAGGCCAGGTGGGGGGACTTTTCTTCACCAGATTTCCATTCCATATAACGTACAGGGAGAGGTCAAAAAATACAAAGCCTGATGCGCTCTCCCTACCCTACAACACCGGACACCATCCTGTCTTCAGGAAACGTCCTTTTGCTTCGGGGGGACTTATTTTGCCAAATCTGGCAAGCTTCCATTCGGACTTCTCCTCTACCGGGTACAGATCTGCAACCAAGAGATGGGCTACTACAAGGACTACATTTTTGTACCAGAAGGTTTGCAAGTTACTGTCCACAAGCTGGCCTGCCACTTCGGGGTGTACAAAATTCTGAACATTTATAGCGTACGTTTTGGTGGCCACAGCTACTAAAGGACTGCATGAAATATGTGGAGTCATGCATTACCTGTATCCAGAATAAGGGTAACAAATCTAAAGAATGGGGCTTGTAAAAGCCACTTCCTGTCCCAGAGAGACCCATGGAGGATGATATTCATGGATTTCATTGTGGAACTTCCTCCTTCTGAATACTACACTACTATCTTCATGGTAGTGGATAGACTATCGAAGATGGCACACTTCTTGCCCATGAAAGGTACACCCGCTGCTCCTGAAACTGCTAAAATCTTTATTAAGGAAATTGTGAGGCTCCATGGCATTCCTGCAAATATTGTATCTGACCGGGGGGGGGGGGGGGGTGCAATTTACTTCCAAATTCTGGAGAGCACTATGTGAATCCCTCAAGATTTTGGTCTGCCTATCACCCATAAACGAACAGCCAGACAGGAAGGACAAACCAGACGCTTGAACAATACTTAAGTTGTTCCTCGTCATTCTCGCAATAAGATTGGGGGTCACTGCTACCTCTGGCCGAATTCGCAAATAACAATTCTGCCCTCTCTGCCACAAAGCAATCTTCGTTTTTTATGAATTACGGCTTTCACCCATTGTTCCTGACCAACAGTATTCCAGAAAGTGCAGTACCTGCTGTCCAGGAAACATTGAACTTTTTCAATACAAACAATAAGTTATTATAGGAGTCAATTACAAAGACACAAAAATACAATAAGGAGGTATTCGATAAGAAGAGGGGAGCTTAATCTAGGAACCTGGAGATCGGGTTTGGCTATCAACCTTAAATTTGAAGCTTGCTTGCCCTTCAAAGAAACTGGGCCCTAAATGTGTGGGTCCCTTTCCGATTAAAAGGAGGATTAACAATGTAACCTATGAATTGGAGTTACCGGAGTCATTTCGAATGCATCCTGTCTTCCACGTAGTCCTTCTGAAACCCACTGTTCCTGATCTCTTCACCGGGTGAAACACTGGTCCTCCTGAACCAATCTTAGTCAACGGCGAAGAGGAGTTCGAAGTTGAATCTATCTTGGACTGCAGAAAGAGGCGTAATCAGGTTCAGTACTTAGTAAAGTGGAAGGGATATGGTCTGGAAGAAAATTCATGGGAGCCCGAGTACAATATCCACGCTGAGAGGCTGATCCGTTTTTTTAAAGCTTCCCACCCGGTTGGCTCAGTTTGGCATCTGGAGGCTGCCCAATGGGAGGGCGCAAGGTCAAGAAGGGCAAGCCAGCTACCAAGATGGCAGAAGAAAACCTATGCATGCCCCCCCACAAGAAAAGCCGCTTGATGCACGCAAGCGCAGATGCAAGTTTAGCGGCGCGCGCACAGGGACGCGCTTGCGCATCATGAAAACTCTTTGCACCAGATGCGCTATTTAAAGCCTTGACCCTAGCTTGTCCTGACTACACTAATGGCTTCTTCCTTGGTCTGCCTGCTGCCCGCCTGTTACTGACGCGGCCTGAACCACGACTCTAATTCTGCTGTTGAACCTGTACCTGATCCGCCCACCAGTGTATGATCCGGCCTACCTGGACCTGCTTGTGCTCAGATATATAGAACACCTCCCTCTCAGACTGCTGTACCCAGCTTTCAGTTGCTCCTGCCTTCAGCCTGTCAGCTTTTCCAGCCATCACCTGCACTGCAAGCATCTTCGCAGAGTCTCCTGAAGCTCAGCTCAGCTCCTGCACCAGTGTTCCTGCCAGGCACTTGTGCCCCTCTGCACTCCTGAGCTTCCTGTCTGCTCTATCAGGGGTTCTCGAGTTCTGCTGGCACTGCTGGTGGGTATCCCTGGTGGGTACTACTGTCACTGTTGGGGGGTATTCCTGGTGGATTCTGCTGGCACTGTTGGTGGGTATTCCTGGTGGGTACTGCTGGCACTAATGGTGGCTATCTTTGGTGGCTACAGTTGGCGGGTACTGTTGGTGGGTATTCCTGGTGGGTACTGCTGGTAGGTATCCCTAGTGGGTACTGCTGGGACTGTTGGTGGGTATTCCTGGTGGGTACTGCTGGCACTGTTGGGGGGTATCCCTTGTGGGTACTGCTGGCACTGATGGTGGGTATGCCTGCTGGGTACTGCTGGCACTGTTGGTGGGTATCCCTGGTGGGTACTGCTGCCACTGTTGGTGGGTATCCCTGGTGGGCACTGCTGGCGGGTATCCCTGGCTACCTTGAGGCATTCTGTATACAGATGGTGTACAGAACACCCCCTGAAATGCCTTGTCCTGCTTGTGTGATTGGCTTACTGATTTTCCCAGAAGTCTGCACTAAGATGCAAATCAGATTTTGGGCATCCCCTATAACAAAAATTTCTTTTTTGGTGAGATACTCCCAAAGGGAAATCACATCTAAAGGGATGCATACCCTGCTATTTTCCTCATTAGAGCCCTAAAGGTGTAGCAGCTGATTGATAATTATAAAATCACTTCCACACAGATTCACTACACACATGGACACAGACATAAAAACAGATCTTTATTTAGACTAACAAGAGGTAGGAATCTGCATCAAAGTTTGTTAAAACACCTGCAATGCACATAGATCACCCATAGGGGAATGTTTTTTGTTTTTTTAAAGTGGGTGTAAACCCACTTTGCAAAAAAAAAATAAAAAAATCTAACACCTGCAAGACAAAGGCATAATGAGCTAGTATGCACAATATACTAGCTCATTATGCAATACTCACCTGGGATCGAAGCCCCCCGCTGTGGTGCCCGACACAGCACCAGCCGGCGACATGTCGCCCCGGAATTACTTCCAGGTATCACGGTTCCGGCGCTTTGATTGGCTGGATCCGCGATGATGTCACTCACAAACATATACGCGGGACCGGCTGGTAACAGCACAGTCACTGAAAGCAACGGCATGTACGTGCCATGTCTTCAGTGCGCATGTGCCGATTACATCGGCACATTCAAATACAGGGGATATCTCCTAAACCGTTCAGGTTTAGGAGATATCCTGGGTAGCTATAGGTAAGCTTTATTATAGGCTTACCTGTAGCATAGTGGTTTACAACCACTTTAACAAAAGCAGAGTTATTCTTTAAGGTTCAGCAGTGTGAGTTAATCAGTTATTCTGAATTGTCAGAGGATTCGCTGCTGTAGCAGGAGAACAGGTATACAGTCATTCAAGGTGCTTAGAGTGACATTTGAACTGGCCTAGGCAGGATTTATATACACATGAGATAAGGAGGTCAAAGAAATGACAGTTGATTATTTACAGAGTTGTCCAGATGTGGTGGTCAACATGTGACCTTGAAGGACAGGTACAAGCTTAGGCAAATAGGAACTCCTTCAAGTGTTGGCAGGGTTTTAATCAGTAATCAGTTTAATTGCTGAGGCTGCCTTATTTTTCACATCATATCTCAAAATTATAATAAGCTTTAGCCCAGGTTTACACAGCGAGAATAAAATTGTGCCAGTTCAGCTGAACTGGCACGATTTTATTCCTGCATGTCAGTCCCGACTTCAGGGGTGATTCCAGAGACATCTGTGCGGGTTGCTGATGTCTATGGAAATCGCACACCCCAAAGTCGCCAAAAGTAGTACAGAAACTATTTTTGGGAATCGGTGCGGCAACGCAAATGGGGCGGTGCCAATGTCGATAATTGCCGCCGATTTGGCATGCGGTTTGACTTGTCAAACCGCATGCCAAATCGCTCCAATGTGAACCTAGGCTTAGACAGAAATTACCTTTAAAATAAAATAGTAAATTATACAGTAAATGTTTCAGGAAGAAATTAACTAGAATAGTGAAAGACAAGTAGAGGACAAGCCATCTCAAAATCACATGGAATTATATATAAATATATATATATATACTTGTCATGTGACATGTGTGCTGGAGTTACATTATCCTTCCGATGCCCTTCTCAGCATCTTAGAAATGCCAAGAGTGGACTGAATGTTTATACTGCAGCACATGTTCCACAGGCAATGTACAGACACAAAAAAAAACATTGCTAGGAGATAGAAAAAGGGATTTTTTGGCACAAGAACTTTACCTCCTAACAATCTAGCAATCTGTTTTTAGACTTTTGTTCCGCTTTAGGGCCCATTCAGACCTGTCTGGCATGTTTTTTCGCATGCTAACGCGTGTTTTTTTGTGCATTAACTGTTGTTTCGTTAAGGGAGTACATTTCAATGAATGTGCTGCATAATCACCAGAATGGAGGAAAAATCAGACATGCGCCATTTTCTTAAAGCAGTATACCCCAACTCATGGGGGTGCTTTACTGTGTGTTGTGGTGTTCTGCAAATAATGCATATACGTCAGAGGTACATTGGTTTCATGCATTTGGGTGCCATTGACAATGAATTTATGGGGCCAGATTCAGGTAGATCAGAGCATCTTTGCTCTGGAGTAACGCTTCTCATTTACGTTACTCTGCCGAAATTTTAGGAGCAAGTGCTGTTATTCATGAAGCACTTGCTCCTAAAGTTGCGGCAGCGCATCGCAAATGAGCCGGCGGAATTCAAATTGGGCGTGTACGGGGCGTGTAGTATTCAAACTAAGCGCGATCCCGCGGCGAACATACTGCGCATGCGTCGAGTGTCAATGCATCCCAGTGCGCATGCTCCAAATTCTGTCAGTGAACGTCAATGACGTCACATCCCCATTCATAAATGTTTTACGCAAGCGACGCGATTTGTTTTTTTCCGACGCGATGACGACGCCTATACTTAACATAGGATACTCCACTAGGGGGCTGCTTTATCTATACGCCGCGTATCGCTTCCGGAAACGTCGTAAAGTCACTGCGTCGCGCCCGAAAAAGATCGTGAATTGCCGATTCCCGCTCATTAACATATTTTTTGAGCGTAAATCGGCGGGAACGCCCCCGGCGCCATTTTTAAGTTGAAGTAACGATGCGATGGCGAAATTCAATTGCGCCGATGGCATCGGAACTCCAACCCGGCGTTTCTTATTTTCTGGTTACAGAAAACAAAAACGCCGGCTTAAAGTGACAGTTTGTCCCATCTGGAACTTTGGATTACTTGACCCATGGATCTACTAAATTACAAGAATATGAGGTTTTATTTCATATTAGGACATATTTTGCTGGTATTATACATTTGGATGTTGGTGAATCACAATGGAGTTAGGCCTCTTTCACAAAGGCAGCCAGGAGGTAGTAAAAACAGGCAGTTGAGCATTGGTTTTACTATGCCCTGATTACCAACCTTACATTTTCCTTCCATAAAACCCATCCTCATCAAAACCTGTGAAACCAATAAATTGATATGATTGTGTAGCGCCTGGTTACTTCTAAGTACCGGTGCTATTAAAATTTAGAGTATAATCAGAGTGTAAGTGACTCTGATTCCATTTTCAATCATTTAATTAGGGTCTCTGTTTCAGCTTGGCTGTGCTGTGGGCTCATTCTGTTGTACTGGGGTGTTTTCCCACCCCGGTGCAGTAGGTGGCAGCAGTGGAGTTGAGGTTTGGCTGTCCAGGAGCGCCAACGAACCAACGGGGATCAAGGTAATCGAACACTGAAGAATTAACTCCTCTGTCAGTCGGTACCTGGGCGACGTTAAGAAGAAGATCCAGGCGTCGCTTTACTGAGGAGGGTTACCTCCGTATCTGCAATCAGAGAGAGCCTGTGGCAGAGGCGTCTCCCTGACATTCATTCGGGAGGGTCTGTGGCAGAGACTTTGTCCTGAAAAGGTTCGAGTGATACTTCGGCTGCTAGGTCAGTGAGAGAGGCCTATCTGGGTACGCTAATCCCACTCAAGAAGGAGTGGTGTGGAAAGTGTTGTTACGCATAGGAGCAGGATTGCTCTTAATACTACGCTTGAATCTGCTGTTCTCCTTTCAACCTCCATCTGTCATTTCATCACCTGTTCACTGTTTTTACCCGGCTGGGTAATAAAGAGCATGTAAAATACATTTATTTGCGGACATTCCTTTACTGCTGCTCTATGTACCATTCACCCCTAGACATTCGGAAGGAGCCATGAGGTAAATGTGCCATCCCATCAATTCTCAGCAGCTCCTTCAGGGGTACCGCTACATGTGGGGGCTCGTCCGGGATTGGCTGTTATCTCACTATATCCAAATTCAGAAGTTTAATCAAAAATTGATTTAAGGAATTGTCGTGTCTTAAAAATGTGTGTAGCGCCCCTTACTTTCAGAAAGGGCGCTACGCTAAAGTTAGTAAGGTGAGAGACTTACTTGCTCTCACCCAGGTTGATTTGTTCAAATTCGGCAGCTGTCAGCTCTGAATTATCCTGTGGTTCATTCTGCGTTCCAGAGATGTGGTCCCATCTCTGGGCAGCAGGTGGCGCCAGAGGAATTCACGCAGGGCCACTTTCCCCAGCAGCCAATTGGAGGAGTGCTTCCCTCGCGGGGCATGCTGGGGAGGGTATATCTGTGGAAGACGCCATTTTCCGGGGTCTTCGCGGGTTCCTGGTTCCAGGTGCGGCACCCACCTTCAGGGTGTGCGCACATCACGGGCACCACCACTATAGCCTACCTGGCCGGGGCCCGTGCTACGTGGATTTTCCGACTCTGGGCCCTCATGGCTTAGAGACACTGAAATGATTGAGGGACCTCGGTGACTTACTGGGGTTCCACATCTTAAGAGAACGGGATTGAGAGGATATGCTCTATTGCTCTTAAGTACCAGACCTGTGGCATAGGCGTCTACTAATATTCTAGAGCCAAGTCGGTGGCAGCGACTTGTTCCTTCTCAGCATTCTCAGTGACACTCTGGCTGCCAGACCTGTGTGAGAGGCCTGTCCAGGTGCACTGCACACACTCTGGCTGGAGTGGCGACGTGATTGACTCAATTACAGAAGGCAGGACTGCTTTCTTTATCCAAGCCTGACTATGTGAAGTTACTCTACTTTCATCAACTTTTTTACCTATCTACCTCAAGTTGATGTGTTGGTCGTGTTGGACCAGAAAAATAAAGCATTCAGAAAACTTCAGCTACAGGTTGGACATTCGTTACTGCTCTGCTCACTACATCCACCCCTAGACACCACATAGAGGTAACTTAATCCGCCGATCCCAATCTAATCAGCGGCTCCTGAATGGAGTAGCGCTACACGTGGGGGATCGACCGGGATATCGGCTGTTACCTCTGGCAACGGAAATCGAGAGTAACGGATTTATTAATAGTAAAGAGTGTCGTGTTTAAAGTGTCCGGGAATAAGGGAGTTAACCTCAAACAGCTAAGCTTAGGCGTACGTGCAGCAAGCACGTGTCTGGAACGTGCCTGGACAAGTTCTTCAAGTGGGAGGAGTCACCCACCCCTGCGTGAGACGCAAGGTAAAGTTTTGCGCCAAACGAGTAAAGGGAACCGCCCAATTTCACGCCAAACCTCCAGTTGCTGTGCACCAGAGAAGGAAGACCACATGTGCTACGCAATGTCTGCTTTTTTTCTACCATTTTCTGCTGCTCAACCGCTGAGACCCCATACCACTTCACCGGGAGTCTCCAATGTGTTTACTCCACCTGGGGTGCCCGTGACTGATACGGGCATCCGAATGTCCACTGAAGGACAGTTTGTTCTGCTGTCGAGCGGAGGATCGGAGATGCTGGGACTGTCCTGCCCTCGTTGCGAGGAACTGTCTGTGCGGATCCAGCCGTTCGCCCAGTGTCTAAAATGCTGGGCCTACCTATGTGTCACAAGGTCACTCACCAAAGCTCCTAAAGAGTACCAGGCAAACTACATCACCGGAGCTGTCACCGCGGAGGAGGAAACCACATGGTCAGAACCATCCCCGTCGGTGGAAATCGTGGAGCCGGAGCCTCCCAACAGTGAGCTCATCTCGGTCTCATCGACTTTGACTCTCCGAACGGCTACCTCGCCCTCTTTTTTTACAGAAGGTAAGCCCCATGACTGAACAAGACCGAGAAGATGAGCCAACCAGTCTGATCAGCGCAACCGACGTGACCAGCACACATGCAGAAGCCATACCGGAGACCACCACCTCTACAGTGGTCTCCGTGTGGCGTGCCTCTGTAGGAGCAGGGCCTGCTCCAGCCTCCCGCAGCAGCGGTCGAGGCCTACCTGTTAGAAGCTTCTTGCCGGACTAGCCAAGAGACCCTTTCGAAGGTGTGTGCCTACCTGCCTGTGGAGGAGTATAACTTCCCTGAACTGGATTCTGTGTCGGATGACAGAGAGACCCTAGAAAGTCTATTTGAGCCAATGTTTCCGGAGCAACAGGGGTACGGAGGATTCCGTGCCCCCTACACTACCAGAAGGAATTAACGCTCCGGCCGGAGAACATCGCGTGGGTCCCCACAGTCGTCCATGGATGTCCCGCAGCTGACCTGGGGAGCCGGTGAGTCTGTTCAGTTACCTTCACTCACTACCCCCATGCCCCTTGCCATGCCCGCTTTGAAAACGGCACCGGACGCTATAGAGCTGCCAGGACGCGGAGACCCACGTACATTGCCTAATTTGGCCAGGCTGCAGCGCCTGGTGATCCAGAAAATTGCTGCCAGCCATGGGTATGAGTACCCCTACGTGCTACCTTCCCTTTTGTACCAAGTAGACCAAGAACGGGAAACATGGTGCCAGGAAGCCATTTGGACACATCTGAAGGTGCCCCATATTCTAAAAGGTGTGGACTTAGGCTTATCCTACTTGAACCCCAGGTTTGAACGTTGCCACCGAGAGTGGAGCTGGCACCGGCACATCTACAGTGACCGGGTTGTATTAAAGTTCCCTGGGAGAGAAGACCAGGTATTTTCGGTTACCTCTACGACGGTAGCGGGTGACATTCTCATTTTGCCAGACCCGCGTTTCTACAATTAAACTGCATGTCTGGTTTATCTGGCATACGTACTCTTAAGAAGTTCTGGACAAGGGTTCTCGTCCCCACTCAAGTTGTTTTTTTGTTTCCCCTTTTCCCCCTGCCTCTCCGGATCCACATTGCGGCTTATGTGAAGAACTCTGGGAGGGGTGGGTTTAGTCAGTTAGAGTGGGACCTTGCCAACTTCTCCGCAGCATCGGAAGAAGACTCAGCGAAAGACATATTTTTTTCTCTTCTTCCCCTTTTGCTGCCATATTTTGCTACTGAAACTTGGACTGCCATAGTACCAGCGCAATGACCGCTCGCTAGGGGGCAGTATTCTGCAATGTTCTTACTGCAGAATTGAAATGTACATTTTGTGTTTTATTTCTTGCAGCGGAGTAAAAGTATGTTCTAGCACTTATAGCTCCCTGGGAGGAAGGGAGACTTCACTCTCGGGCCCAATTTTTCTGCCCCTGTTTAACAGGGGCGTATATTAACAATTTTTGATGCAATACTTTGCATGTGGCTCTTTGTTGCGCTACAATTACAGTATCTGTGAGGGGTTGCAGTGTTGTGTTTTGCCTAAGGCCCAATTTGTCTGCCCCTGTTTAACAGGGGCGTCTAATAACAATTTTTGATGCAATACTTTGCATGTGGCTATTTGCTGAGCTCCAATTACATTATCTGTTAGGGGTTGCAGTGTTGTGGCACCGCCACCAGTGCCTAAAGCCTAATTTTTCTGCCCCTGTTTAACAGGGGCGTATAATAATAATTTTAGATGCAATTTTTTGCAGCAGGGGTTATTACTGCGCTCCAACTACAGTATCTGTGAGGGGTTGCAGTGTTGTGGCAACGCCACCAGTGTCTAAGGCACAATTTTTCTTACCCTGTTCTAGTATTTTTCTTTGTTTGATTTTTTTCTAATTTGGGTGTATTCTAGCTTTCTCCTACGTTATCATAGTGTCATGTTTATTTTCCTGTACTAAATACTCATCATTGTCAATGTAAACACCACAAATCTAGAATCTAGGTCTACGTCAATTTTTTTTTTCTTATATATCTTTTTTTTTTGGTTTATTTTTTTTGACAAAAAGAAAATTAATAAATATCTGGCTAAAACGCATGAAGAATGACCTACTTTTTATCAGTTGTCGTTGTTCATGCGTTTTTGCCAGAAAAATTGATTATACTTTGAAAAAAAATAAAATTTTTTTTTTTTTAAACCCTCCCCAGAACATCAATTAGATCTTTTAGTTTTCGGTCCCGCACTTGGGATTTATTTTTAAGCTGCCCTAAGGCGATGTTTATATCCTCAATTTCAGACCTGCAGGACAAGACCTCCCCAATTAAGACCTGGGCACTGTAGGAGTCCAATCCGCCCCCAACTGCACGAATACCTCCTGAAATTTGGGAAAAAAACATGTATTACAATTATGCAGGCCTACATCTATTACCTGAAGCTGTGCTGTATGACACTGACCTGATGTGGTGCCATTTTCCACGTCCTGCACATCAGGCGGGGGTGGGGATTGGCTCTGTGTGGGGTTTGTCCGCTCCACTGCTACAGCTTGATTGCGCCCTATGAGATTGTAAAAAAGGGATACATGAAACAAAAAGATTAGAGGTATGAAAGAGGATTATCAATCATTCTTTTTATAAAGTGTGGTACAATTGTCTGTTATTACAATCCTTCTAAGCTTAACACAGGATTTTATCCATTATCAAACCTGAAACATTTCTCTATCTTTGGCCAAGTTTCCTACATGGAAAAACACCAAGTATCCACTAGATCCAGGGGCGGACTGACCATTCGGTCCGTCGGGCACTGCCCGAGGGCCCGTGGTGGGGGGGGGCCCGGTCGGCTCTGACTGCAGTCCCGACTCCCGACCGAGTCTCTCTCTCTCTATCGGTATAATCAGAGAGAGAGACTCTTGTCATTATGCCGCGCTGGAGGGAGGAGGTGGGTGGCGCTGCGCCGCTGGTTGCTAACGCCTGTGCCGCTTGGCGTGTAGCAACCAGTGACGTCAGTCACGTCGGAGGCTGGAGCCGCCCACTGCTGATGAGAAGGAGAGCCCCAGCAGAGCAGCTGCAGAGCCTTCTTCGTTCTCCGCCCCGAGTGAGAGTGTTGACTCCACCCACCTCCTGCCTCCATCTTCTCCACTGTCCACAGCATGGCGTGAACACAGGAAGAAGCAGTGACTGTGTGTCACTGTCATCTGATACTGCCGGCTGCACTGCAGACAGTGCAATGCAATTCATGGATCTCCATTACTCCTGCATGGGAGCCCCTCCCCCCACCAGAGCACCCCCAAAAAAAAGTGAGTAAAAGGATTAATGATTGTGTAAAATTGTGAAATATTGCATGCCATACTGCCATTATTTATGAAAAACGGATGCTGCCTTTTTAGTTTTTGTTCTATCTAACCCTTTCAGCTCCGGGAAGTTTTACCCCCGTGAACAGGCAATTTTTTGCGATACTGCGATGCGTTACTGTAACTGACTGACAATTGCGTGCTCGTGCAACGCTGTACCAAAGTAAAATGTATGTTCTTTTCTTTCCACTAATAGCACTTTACGTGATATTTTATTTTTTGCAATATAAACAAACCGATAATTTTTTAACTTTTTGCTATAAAAAAAAGTCTTCCTCAATTTAGGCCAATATGTATTTTGCTACATATTTTTGGTAAAAAAATCCCAATAAATGATGTATATTGATTGGTTTGCACAAAAGTTATAGCATCTACAAAATAGGGTATATATTTATGGTATTTTTATTTATATTTTACTAGTAATGGTGGCCATCAGTAAATTTTTAGTGGGACTACAACATCATGGCGGACAGATCGGACACCTAACTGACACTTTTTGGGGACCAGTGACACTAATACAGTGATCAGTGCTAAACAATATGCACTGTCACTTTACTGAAACTGTCTGGGAAGAGTTAAAGCAGAGTTCCACCCTTAAAACCACTTTCTTTCATCCCATCCAGCATACTGGCGTCAGCGCCAGTATGCTGTTTTTTTTTTTTTTTTTTTAATCCATGTACTTACTTTATAATAGATCATTTAATTTTGGGCACACCTCCGTGTATGTCGCCGCTATAAGGCGTCATGCCTTCCGGAAACAGCCGACTAGCGTTCGGCTCTTCTCGGCGCCTACGCACAGACCCAGAAGCTGACTGCGCAGGCGCCGTATATAGGCGCGTCACGCTCTCCGAAAAAAGCCGAACTATGACCGGCCATTTACAGCGCCTGCGCAGTCAGCTCCTGGGTCTGTGCGCAGGCGCCGAGAAGAGCCGAACGCTAGTCGGCTGTTTCCGGAAGGCGTGACGCCTTATAGCGGCGACATACACCGCGGTGCGCCCAAAATTAAATGATCTATTATAAAGTACGTACATGGATTAAAAAAAAAAAAAAAAAAAACAGCATACTGGCGCTGACGCCAGTATGCTGGATGGGATGAAAGAAAGTGGTTTTAAGGGTGGAACTCCGCTTTAACATCAGGGGTGATCAAAGAGTTAACTGTGTCCCTAGGGTGTGCTTGCTAACTGTGTGGGGATGGACTCACTAGATGAACAGAGTGATCCGTGTTCCTGGTTAGCAGGAACACAAGATCACTCTGTTCATCTCAGACAGAACAGAGATCTGCTTGTTTACATCAGCAGACCGCTGTTCTATCTCTGTGGGGAGAAATTGCAGGTGGCCGGCGGACATCACGTCTGCTGGACCCGCTGATTGGCTCCCCCTCTGGCCAATCAGCACGTGTGCCTTTGCTGGCTATTGCACAATATGGCGTACAGCCTGTACACCTTATTTTCTGGCAGTGCCCCTCCCGAGACTAGATTCTGGATCCACCCCTGCACCCACATTGACCTGCCTTGTGTGCAGCAGCAGGTCAGTGTGATAATAAAATCACTGCAGTTACTGTGTCTGTGCTGTTATAAGAGCCATGCTGAGTGTTACTTCCTAGTTCCTTCCTTCTTGCCATGTGCTGTGCCTATATACCAGGTGGCAGGTCAGGGCAGGTGCTATTCACTAGTGCACACTGATATCTGGTACACTCAATGCCACTCAATGCACACAGTGTATAGATATCAATGTTATATAGGGAATAGCACTTAGCCCTGGTTCACATTGGAGCAATTTGACATGTGAAATCGCATGGCAATGGCACTACCTGAATCAGTGCGATGCCCCATTTGTGGCGCCGCACCGATTCCCAAAAGTAGTTTCTGTACAACTTTTAGTGACTTCTGGGTGCATTTTCCATAGACATCTGTGCAGCGACCCCCACAGATGTCTCTGAAATCGCCCGCCAAACTCACACTGACATGCGGGCATGAAATTGTGTGAGTTTACTGAACTTGCAGGATTTCATTCCGGCTGTCAGTGTGAACCTAGGCTAAGTGAGTGTTATTTCCTATATATATATAAAATCATTGAAATGTATACACTGAGTGCTTTTCCCCAAGTCCCCTTTCACACTGAGAAGTTTTTCATGCGCTTTTGGGATAAAAATAGCGCCTGTAAAGCGTCTCCCCTGTAGTGTAAATGTGAAAGCCTGAGTACTTTCACACTGAGGCGATGCGCTGGCAGGATGTTAAAAAATGTCCTGCAAGCAGCATCTTTGGAGTGGTGCTCATTGAAATGCAGCAGCACTTTGCGGGTTGTTTTATCCCTTTTTCGGACACTAGCGGGGGTTAAAAGTGCCCCACTATCGGCCGAATTCCTCCACAAAAATTACGGTAAAGCGCCTTACATTGGTGATCAGTGAGAAGAATGTCCCTTACATTGGTGATCAGTGGGAAGAATGTCCCTTACATTGGTGATCAGTGAGAAGAATGTTCCTTACATTGGTGATCAGTGAGAAGAATGCTCCTTACATTGGTGATCAGTGAGAAGAATGTCCCTTACATTGGTGATCAGTGAGAAGAATGTTCCTTACATTGGTGATCAGTGAGAAGAATGCTCCTTATATTGGTGATCAGTGGGAAGAATGCTCCTTATATTGGTGATCAGTGGGAAGAATGCTCCTTACATTGGTGATCAGTGAGAAGAATGTCCCTTACATTGGTGATCAGTGAGAAGAATGTTCCTTACATTGGTGATCAGTGAGAAGAATGTCCCTTACATTGGTGATCAGTGGGAAGAATGTTCCTTACATTGGTGATCAGTGGGAAGAATGTCCCTTACATTGGCGATCAGTGGGAAGAATGTCCCTTACATTGGTGATCAGTGAGAAGAATGTCCCTTACATTGGTGATCAGTGGGAAGAATGTCCCTTACATTGGTGATCAGTGGGAAGAATGTCCCTTACATTGGTGATCAGTGAGAAGAATGTCCCTTACATTGGTGATCAGTGAGAAGAATGTCCCTTACATTGGTGATCAGTGAGAAGAATGTCCCTTACATTGGTGATCAGTGGGAAGAATGTCCCTTACATTGGTGATCAGTGGGAAGAATGTTCCTTACATTGGTGATCAGTGAGAAGAATGTCCCTTACATTGGTGATCAGTGGGAAGAATGTTCCTTACATTGGTGATCAGTGAGAAGAATGTCCCTTACATTGGTGATCAGTGGGAAGAATGTTCCTTACATTGGTGATCAGTGGGAAGAATGTTCCTTACATTGGTGATCAGTGAGAAGAATGTCCCTTACATTGGTGATCAGTGGGAAGAATGTTCCTTACATTGGTGATCAGTGAGAAGAATGTCTCCTTACATTGGTGATCAGTGGGAAGAATGCTCCTTACATTGGTGATCAGTGGGAAGAATGTCCCTTACATTGGTGATCAGTGAGAAGAATGTTCCTTACATTGGTGATCAGTGGGGAGAATGTCCCTTACATTGGTGATCAGTGAGAAGAATGTTCCTTACATTGGTGATCAGTGGGAAGAATGCTCCTTACATTGGTGATCAGAGGGGAGAATGTCCCTTACATTGGTGATCAGTGGGAAGAATGTTCCTTACATTGGTGATCAGTGGGGAGAATGTCCCTTACATTGGTGATCAGTGGGAAGAATGTTCCTTACATTGGTGATCAGTGGGAAGAATGTCCCTTACATTGGTGATCAGTGGGAAGAATGTCCCTTACATTGGTGATCAGTGGGAAGAATGTCCCTTACATTGGTGATCAGTGGGAAGAATGTCCCTTACATTGGTGATCAGTGGGAAGAATCCTCCTTACATTGGTGATCAGTGAGGAGAATGTCCCTTACATTGGTGATCAGTGGGAAGAATCCTCCTTACATTGGTGATCAGTGAGGAGAATGTCCCTTACATTGGTGATCAGTGGGAAGAATCCTCCTTACATTGGTGATCAGTGAGAAGAATGTCCCTTACATTGGTAATCAGTGAGTAGAATGTTCCTTACATTGGTAATCAGTGAGAAGAATGCTCCTTACATTGGTGGTCAGTGAGAAGAATGTCCCTTACATTGGTGATCAGTGAGAAGAATGTCCCTTACATTGGTGATCAGTGGGAAGAATGTCCCTTACATTGGTGATCAGTGAGAAGAATGTCCCTTACATTGGTGATCAGTGATAAGAATGTCCCTTACATTGGTGGTCAGTGGGAAGAATGCTCCTTACATTGGTGATCAGTGAGAAGAATGTCCCTTACATTGGTGATCAGTGAGAAGAATGTCCCTTACATTGGTGATCAGTGAGAAGAATGTCCCTTACATTGGTGATCAGTGAGAAGAATGCTCCTTACATTGGTGATCAGTGGGAAGAATTTTTTAATTCCTATAATAAACATTTATTTTGAACATTGTGTAGAGAAATTCTTTGAATGCATGCAATGTGGGCAGTGCAATATGTAGGTGGGACTTTGTGTGGATGTAGCTTGAACGTGGGACCGGAGACACAGGGGGCCCCATAATCTCCTTTTGCCCGGGTGCCCCATGAGCTGTCAGTCCGCCCCTGACTAGATCACCTCTGTGTGACACCCTAACTAGGTTGTTCTTGTGGCCAACACTCAGTGCCGATCCTGACCTCCCTGGGGCCCTAAGCAAAATGACATGGCACATTAAAAATGAGAAGCAGGGGGCGCTGACGACAGTGACATGTCACATTAAGGAAAGTAGAGAAGCAGGGGGAGGGGGTGTTCTGCTGTCGGAAATGACATCTTACATTAAATTGAGAAGCAGGGGGTGCTGACTTCTTACCTCTTCTCCCATGCAGCCAGCAAGTTGAGAAGCGGGGTGAGGGGGCGAAAATTACTTCTTATCAGGCGGGGCCTCTAGTAATTTGGGGGGCCCTTCGCAGCTTTGCGTGGCCCTAAGCGGCTTGCATAGTGAGCCTATAGGGCGGATCGGCCATGCCAACCATTGTGCTACTAAGTCCATATGTGTAACCAACTGCTGAGCATACTCTCCTTTTACTGTATATTGACTTAAGTTGGATTATTTAAATCTAGTTAATAACACATCTACATTGAATAAAAAATTGGTCTCACATAAAAAGATCATAAATAGAATGAAAGACCAATTATTATGCCCAGAAACATGAACCTTGAGACATCTATTCTTGAACTGTATATATACAACCTGAAAGAAAAAGCACATGCCGCAAAATAATAAAAACAGTACACATGAAAATTACTTACTACTTCTGATGACTCTTTGAATGCTCTCCATCTGCTCCAGCTCTCTGATATTCAGGTCAGACCATCTCTTGCACAACTGCTCCCTCGACCTCTGCACCCCGAATTTTTCATGGATAGTCCTCTGAACCTTCTCCATGATCTGGGCCTTGACTTTATTTGGGTTCTTGTAAGGCTCTTTTTTGCAGTCATAGTCCTCCTTTTTAAGGATTGCCACCATCTCGACCATCTCGTCTAAGGACATGTTGTTAGCTTTGTACCTCCTGCTCCTGGTGGGTGCCTGGCCTCTCTCCTGCCTGTTTGCAGCTTGCTGTCTCTCCTCAATCATGTATTCACCGTCTTGCATTGACTGACTGAAAAGGGCCGTGGCAATTACTAGAACGATCGTCATGGGCAGGGGAAACGTGCAGGGCTTCTCACATGCACAGTTTATAAAGGGATATTGCGTGAGTGAGAACGTCGTTCACAGTCGGTAGAAAACGTCGGAAAAACTATCGTGCAGTACGACAATACGAAACTTGATTTTGGACTTTATGATCAGTGGATGAGTTTGTGGGTTACGGGGAGAAAGCTAAGGCTTGACTGGCATAAACTTTTTTTTTTAATTTTGACTTGTAGAAATAATGGAGGCCTTCAGAGAACAGGAGTTCTTCACAGATCCTTAGATGAAGTTTCAAGGCCTTCTTCGAATGTACCAGCCTCTTGTACGGTCCCTCCCAGGATAGGTCCTCCCCTAGTCTCCTTCATCCAGTGGCTTCCTCCCGCAGGACGGACAGCACAGGATCACCTCTGCAGTACTGGCCCCAGGCAGACAACTGGGCCCAGCAAACGAAGCCGCAGTCCTGGAGCAACGTGGTCCCCGGAAGCTAGGATTTACAACCCCTGGCCAGGCGGGCCACGAGGCACGTACGGACGGACCCTGCACCAATGGCGTCTGTCCCTTTCATATCCCTTCCCAGCATGCCCAGCGGGGTAACCACTCCCACTAGTTCGTTGCTGAGGGGGACACCCAATACACCATGACCTGGCTGCTGCCACCCTTGGCCTGGGGTGATAATAACACCCCCAGGCGATCAAATTTTCCCTTAATCACTCTGGTCTGAGCCAAATAACAGCTCAGACCCCCATTAAATTGAAAGCAGCGCCTGTTCTTTAGCAGCAGGGCGCTACACAGGCATTATTATCTATCTTTCCTCCACCATATGGTGTATTATTAGCCATGAATTCTTCACAATGCCATGTATTATTCTTTGTCCCTCCTTCACCATGGCAGGTATTATTATCCATCTCTCCTTCGCTATGCCAGGGCTCGACAATATCCGGGCGCCAGGTTGCAATTGCGACAAGAAATTGTGACCTGGCGCCCGCCCGTGATTGAGGCCATGGCTTTGCGGCCTACAAGGCTGTAAAGACACGGCCTCAATTACCGGCCGTCGCGGGCCCGCTAGGGGCGCACGCCTCCGGAGGTGGGTGTCTCCCTGTGCCCCTATCTCCCCGCCGCGCGATGGCCGGTAATTTACTACCCGGCTTTGCGGCCTTGTCCCAAGCTTCCTTCTGTGACCTGGCGCCATCTGGTGGTGGCTGTTGGCATTACAAGTAAAACCAGTTCATCCCGCTAGGTAGAATAATGGACAAATCTGATCCTAATAGGCCATTTTTTAGAAGACCGCCCACTGGGAGTAGCAAGGTAGCACGTCTATTCCAGCTATATGGTTTGATTGATTCCTGGCGGGAGTGTAATCCCACAGCTAGAGACTACACATATTTTTCGCAGACCCACCACACGTATTCGAGGATAGATCATGTGTTAGTACGCTCTCAGTTGCTCCCATACTTAACGGCAGTTACAATTTTAACCACTCCCTGGTCAGACCACTCCCCAATTACATTATCCGTGAAAGGGCTTTGGACCAAATCTTGTCCCTCCCCGTGGCGGCTTAATGCGAGCTTGCTGAATGATCCTGTATTGTGTACTGAGATCGAGAAGGAAATACAAGAGTTTTTTAAAACCAACAAATTATCTGATATGTCCCCTGCAATCAATTGGGCTGCCCACAAAGCTACCATACGGGGTAAATTGCTGCAACTGGCGGCTAGAGCTAAACGGTCCCGTGAACAGACAATTCGTCAGCTGGAGGGAGACTTAAATTCCCTAATGGAGGAACAACGCGGTAATCCTCGAGTAGACATTAGGCATAAGATTGACGGAGCTAGGTTGGCACTTAATATGAGCCTGACCACCCTAGCAGAGAAACATGTTAGCTGGTCCAAGCATAGTTACTATACTATGGGGGATAAGCCCACCACTTTGCTAGCGAAGAAATTAGTGCCCTGACCGTATAAGCCGACCTTACCGAAGTTAAGGTTGTCCACTGGACATCCTACTCAAAACCCTGAACTGATTGTTCAGGAATTTCATAGATTTTACACTAAGCTGTATGACTCACCGGCTGCGTTTGACTCTTCCAAGGCAGACTTGTTTTTTAGTGAGATTTAATTGCGGAGATCACAGAGGCGGAGATTGTGGCTGCCATTAAGACTATCCACCCCTCTAAGGCCCTGGGACCGGACAGCTTTACTGGTCAGTATTATAGAAAATATCACAAACTTTTAGTCCCCCATATGTGTTCCTATTTCAATGATTTAAGACAAGGACAAAAAATCCCTAGTACTGAAAATGCAGCTTATATCACGATACTGCCGAAGCCGGGGAAAGATCTAGGAGACTGCTCAAATTATCGTCCAATTTCCTTGATCAATACGGATCTAAAAATATTGACGAAAGTCTTGGCCCTTAGATTGAACACTTTTCTTCCCCTCTACATTCATCCGGACCAGGGCGATTTTGTTACGAACAGACAGGCTTTGGATCAGACCCGCATGATAATTTATTTATTTTCCGCAATTCAGTCTGATTGGGACCGTAAGGGTCCCAGACAAGGGATTCTGCTTTCGTTGGATATCCAGAAGGCGTTTGATTCCCTCTCCTGGGATTATTTATTTGAGGTTTTGGGTCGCTTTGGCTTTGGCAAACGCTTTCTGGCCCTCCTTTGAACGGTGTATGATACCCCATCGGCCTCATTGAGTGGAAATTGTGAACATAAATGCCATTTATTTGCTGATGATCTCCTGCTAGCCCTGACATCTCCAATCACTTCCCTTCCCAATCTACATGCCATCTTAAAGCCATTTTCAGAGATTTCTGGGTTAAAAATTAATCATAGCATGTCCAGGGCTCTGAATCTTTCATTGAAGGGAACCACTCAGGAAACTCTGAGACAGTCCTACCAATTTTCGTGGGAGCGAGAGGCACTTCCATATTTGGGGATACATCTTACCTCATCCATTAAAACACTATATAAAATGAATTATCCTGCCCTTTTTAAGAGGTTGACTGATGATTTAGCTAAATGGCAAATTTACCCATCGTGGTTTGGCGGACTACACTCGATTAAGATGAATGTGTTACCGAGGTTGTTATATCTTTTCCGCACTATACCAGTGCCACTGGTCAGACATGACCTTCAAATGTTTCAAAGTAAGGTTCTTAAATTTGTATGGGGAGATAAAAGGCCTAGGGTGAATAAAAGTATGATGCACACTCCGAAGTGTAAAGGGGGACTTAGGCTGCCTGATCTGCTGAAATATTTCTATGCGGCCCAGTTGGCTCATCTTACTAGGTTTCACTCCCAATGACCACAAGCCATATGGATGACTATGGAATCCTATTCCTGTCGCCCAGATCCAATATCTCATTTAATGTGGCTCCCAATGAAAGATAGACCGGCAATTTTGTGTCCCACCCTTTCGTTCTCTCTAGAAGTTTGGGATAGGCTTTGCAGAACACAGAAATTCAAATCTCCCCATAATCCGTTAGAAAAATAGGGATTTCACCCGAGCCTTACTCCTTTAGCCTTCGGTTAGTGGACACATAAAGGTCTCTTACACATAGTGGATCTGTGTGATCATAGGTGCGTGTTATCTGAGCAATCCTTAGTAGATAAATACCACATGCCACCCACCGAGCGCTTCAGGTATATTCAATTGAGTCACTTTTTACGAACCTTAGCTCGCCAGGGCAACCTACTGATGGTTACACCTATAGAACATCTATGTAGCCACTATGACAAAATTCGAGGTCACATATCAGCCATCTATATGATTTTGATGTATGTTTCCAAAAATTAAGTTATATGCTTCAATGGGAGAAAGATCTCCAAATCACTCTTGACCTTGAAGAATGGTTTAAGAAATCGGAGGCTGCTTCTCGATCGCTTAATAACACTTCTATTATAGAGGCCAACTATAAGGTCTTATTACTTTGGTATATGGTACCGGCCATCAGCACATGTCAGAGATAAGAAGCCAGCAAGGAGGTAAGACCATCACAACGGTGCTGTCTTAGCCAACAAGGAGGGGATTTCCAGGCAAGCCGAGACACCCCTACAAAATCGCTGGATCTAGAGGAACTTATAAAGAATTGAACTTCAAATCACCAACACCCAGGACACACCTCAGGAAACACACCAGGAGATAAGGCTTTGGTACGAAGGAGCAGCTGTCCGTTTTGACACGCATTCTACCCCTGCAGGGGTGATTGCTTCTGAAATTGGGCTCAAACCCTCCCCTGGCACACCTGGATAATAATTTGATTGTGGGACCCACTAGCAGTAGAGAACCACAGTAATACCACACAGTACTATACCAGCATACCAGCAGACGTGTTACACTATGGCGTCCCCTCTTCTCCTTTCCATTTATATATGCCATCTTTGAGACGGATGACCAATATTTTTTCCGTGAACGAGAGACCTCTAACCAATCTCGGGGCCATTGGAATCTACACCACAGATATCTGCTGATCCCTTTCCTGAGGGACACCTTATATCAAGATCTGAGCATATACCAAGCCTGACCGACTCTAGAAATATAAGTTTCTCAGAGTCCATTACATCTGGTAAGCCTGCATCTATACCGGTGGTGGGATTTTTCTTTTTCACTTCCGAATATCGAGCATCATTTGTGTCACTGGAATATATGAACTTTATTTCATGAACTTTATTTCAATTTTATGAGTTATGTTATCATTTTTATGTTGACGCATAGATCACTCCTTATGTTCTATATTTCATTTATATGTATAGCCTTATAGTTATATTTTGTTATTCTGAGCGCTACACTACCACGTTCCTATTTTGTTTTTTGCTTCTTGTTTTTCAGTAGCCGTGTTTAGCAGCCACATTGATTCTTTTCTAGCAGCGCAGTTTTACACACCACCCCCATTATGGTACCGGCCAGGTTGGACGCTTTCGTACCTAGTGCCTCTATGAAGTGTTTTAGAGGCTGTGGTCAGGAGGGTTCCACCCATCACATTTGGTGGACCTGTCCTGGAGTCAGGAGGTTTTGGATTAGGGTGTACAATCTTATTTATACCCTTACCCAGGTTAACCTGAAAAAGTTGTCTAGACATGCGCTGCTGGGTGGTGAGGTGCTGGAGGCCTCTAAGTTCCAAAAGCGGCTTCTTACATTTATCTTTATTTCGGCTAAAATAACTATAGCCCGGAACTGGAGGTCTGCTGCCCTGCCATTCGATCAGCTGAGGCATAAACTGTCGTGGCTCATGTTAAATGAGAGGCTAACGGCCATGGTACAAGACAAAATGAAACAATTTCATAAAGTATGGGATCCTTGGATTGGTTATCTAACGGATGACCCCAGGTAATCATACAAACGCTGGTGATAGTTCTTATGGTCATGGTGCCGTAGCTCCCTTCCTCTGGTTTCTCTTTCGTCTTTCTTTTTCCTCTTTCTTTACCTTTCCTTTTTACTGTTCTACCTTCCTTGAATTTAGGTTTTTGTAGGTTTTTTTTCCCCTTCTTTTTTTACTTGCCAGATCTCAACCCTGGCATTGTTGGGCTTCACTGTTTTCTTTCTATCCTCGATGAACCATTGCCGATTTAGGTTGATGTGGGAGGCTTCCGCGCTATGGGAGGAGCCTGACTCCCCTAGAGGGTTTGTGGGGGAGCTGGTTCATCCGAGGGGAAAGTAAATGCACTACAGCTTTAGATCGAGGAAAACCCTTGGGTCTGGTGCTTGCATCTTTCGCTTGGAATAGCAAGTGACCCATACAAGCTATCTGGGAGAATCAGTTGAGCCCTTTATGTACTGTTTGACTCCCTGTTGGTATTGTATATCATGCAATGTAAAGCCGAGAATTTTCTACCTTGTTCTGTAAAATTTTGGAAAAACTTCTATAAACATTATTGAAACACAAGTAAAACCAGTTCTAATGTGTAATTTCTCACTTTTTTCACTGCCATCTCCTTCCCTCTAATTAGAACCCCAAACATATATATATATATTAATCTAATAACACTCTAGAGAATAAAATGGCGATCGTTGCAATACTTTCTGTCACGCCATATTTGCGCAGTGGTCTTACAACTTTTTTGGAGAAAAAATACACTTTTTTAAATAAAAAAATAAGACAACAGTAAAGTTATCCAAATTTTTTTTTACACTGTGAAAGATAATGTTACGCCGAGTAAATTGATACCCAACATGTCACGCTTCAAAATTGCGTCCGCTCGTGGAATGCCGACAAACTTTTACCCTTTAAAATCTCCATAGGCGACATTTAAAAAATTCTACAGGTTGCATGTTTTGAGTTACAGAGGAGGTCTAGGGCTAGCTCACATGTGTGCTTTGAATACCGTTTACATATGCGGGTACTACTCACCAGGGCTTTTTTTCTGGGGGAACTTGGGGGAACTCAGTTCCACCACCTTTGGCTCAGACCCTTTGGTGCCCGCTCACCACAATCACTTGTGAACACAGAAGTCTGGTTTCTGTGTTTACAAGTGACTGCTTTGTAACCCCCTGAACTCTGCACACTGTATGTAATGCAATTCTGGTATTTAATGCCCCTTTAAGACCCTTCTACTGTTTGTGAAATCTGAACGGGTCGTAGTTGAGTTCCTGCACCTATTTTCTGAGAAAAAAAGCTCTGCTACTCACGTATGTGTTCGCTTCTGCGTGCGAGCTCGTCGGGACGGGGAGTGTTTTGTGGCTCCTAACTTTTTTAGCTGGCTCCTAGATTCCAAGCCATATTATCAAACCCTGCACTATGCTATGTATTATTATCCATCTCTCCTCCACCATGCCATGTATTATTCTCCATCCCCCCTCCCTATGTCATGTATTATTCTCCATCCACCCTCCCCTATGTCATGTATTATTCTTCATCCCCCCTCCCCTATGTCATGTATTATTCTCCATCCCCCCTCCCCTATGTCATGTATTATTCTCCACCCCCCTCCCCTATGTCATGTATTATTCTCCATCCCCCTCCCCTATGTCATGTATTATTCTTCATCCCCCCTCCCCTATGTCATGTATTATTCTTCATCCCCCCTCCCCTATGTCATGTATTATTCTCCACCACCCCCCTCCCCTATGTCATGTATTATTCTCCATCCACCCTCCCCTATGTCATGTATTATTCTCCATCCCCCTCCCCTATGTCATGTATTATTCTCCATCCACCCTCCCCTATGTCATGTATTATTCTCCATCCCCCCTCCCCTATGTCATGTATTATTCTTCATCCCCCCTCCCCTATGTCATGTATTATTCTCCATCCCCCCTCCCCTATGTCATGTATTATTCTCCATCCCCCCTCCCCTATGTCATGTATTATTCTCCATCCCCCCTCCCCTATGTCATGTATTATTCTCCACCCCCCTCCCCTATGTCATGTATTATTCTCCATCCCCCCTCCCCTATGTCATGTATTATTCTCCATCCCCCCTCCCCTATGTCATGTATTATTCTCCATCCCCCCTCCCCTATGTCATGTATTATTCTCCATCCCCCCTCCCCTATGTCATGTATTATTCTCCACCCCCCTCCCCTATGTCATGTATTATTCTCCATCCACCCTCCCCTATGTCATGTATTATTCTCCATCCCCCTCCCCTATGTCATGTATTATTCTCCATCCACCCTCCCCTATGTCATGTATTATTCTCCATCCCCCCTCCCCTATGTCATGTATTATTCTTCATCCCCCCCTCCCCTATGTCATGTATTATTCTCCATCCCCCCTCCCCTATGTCATGTATTATTCTCCATCCCCCCTCCCCTATGTCATGTATTATTCTCCATCCCCCCTCCCCTATGTCATGTATTATTCTCCACCCCCCTCCCCTATGTCATGTATTATTCTCCATCCCCCCTCCCCTATGTCATGTATTATTCTCCATCCCCCCTCCCCTATGTCATGTATTATTCTCCATCCCCCCTCCCCTATGTCATGTATTATTCTTCATCCCCCCTCCCCTATGTCATGTATTATTCTCCATCCCCCCTCCCCTATGTCATGTATTATTCTCCATCCCCCCTCCCCTATGTCATGTATTATTCTTCATCCCCCCTCCCCTATGTCATGTATTATTCTTCATCCCCCCTCCCCTATGTCATGTATTATTCTCCATCCCCCCTCCCCTATGTCATGTATTATTCTCCACCCCCCCCCTATGTCATGTTTTATTCTCCATCCCCCCCTCCACCATGCCATGTATTATTCTCCACCCCCCTTCCACCATGCTATGTATTGTTCTCCACCCCCCCTCATACATCCTCCTCCAGCGGCAGTAAAGGTCAGTGAGCCAATATAGCCGTATTAAAAGGGAATGTCTCGTGTCTCAGCACACTCCCACAGCTGGCGGTTCTGTGAGGAGGGGCGAAGGTCGCTCCAATAGGAAGCAGCACGTCAGGCACGCACATTTCTGTACAGAGCTCTGCATCCAGACCGGGGGTCTCCTCATCTCTATCAGCGTACTGAGGGGAGAGATACACATCACTATGGCGGCTCCGGACCTAGAAAGTCTCCGCATGTCCGGAACGGGAAAAGCTCTGGCTGTCCTGACCAGCGGGGGAGATGCACAAGGTCAGTGGAAATCACATTATCGTCTTATGTGCAGCACACGGTGTGTGATCTCAGGGCGGCCTGGAGTCCGCTCTTCCTGTATGAGGAGGATGAACACTCACCACCACAACACACACGGCTATGCACTACATGTGAGGGAAGGGAAGCTCCTACCGCTACAATGCTCCCTCTCAGGCCACATTCACACCTGAGCGATTGTCTGCTAAAACGCAGGAAAAAATAAAATCAATGATTCTCTATGGAGATGGGTCACATCTCCACTCCAAGTCTCCTGAAGCCAAACACATTCTGGGACTTTTTTTGTAGCTCCAGTTGGAGTTTGTACTCCAATGGAAATGTGTCATTTGTGCCTTTTTCTGCTCAAATTAAAGAAGTAAGAAACAAAATGGTAATAATATATGAAAATGTAAAATAAATACACAAATAACTAAATATCATCATAAAATTAATATGTAATGATACATTAGTAATTTAACCTTAACTACAATAATACACCAAACTTTAACAAAAATGCATTATTAATATTTTTTGGGGGGTTGGGGTGTTATTTTTATTTTTACCGCTTCAATACAGGGCATTTTCACCCCCTTCCTGCCCAGACCAATTTTTAGTTTTCAGCTCTGTCATAATTTGACTATGGCGTGGTCATGCAACACTGTACCCAAATTAAATCCCTTTTTTTTTTAAATTTTATTATTTTGATTGGGACATTGCGACGATCGGACACTTTTGACACATTTTTGGGACCATTCACATTTATACAGTGATTAGTGTTAGAAAAATGCACTGATTACTGTGTAAATGTGACTGGCAGGGAAGGGGTTAACACTAGGGGCGATCAAGGGGTTAATATGTTCCCTAGGGAGTGATTCTAACTGTAGGGGGAGGGGACCAGATCGATGTGTGTTTCTCTGTACTGAGAACACATCGGTCTCCTCTCCTCTGACAGGACATGGATCTGTGTGTTTACACACACACACCTGCCGTGATTGCGGGTAATCGCGGGTGCCCGTTGACCGCTGGGCACGAGCACAGGGTCCTGAGAGATGCGGCGGGTGCACGCTCCCGCCCCCTAGTCGCTCAGGACGCCATATGACATCCAACCGAAGGGAGGGAGGGATCCCGGCGACGTCATTTTACAATGACTTGGTAGGGAAGGTGGTAAGGGTTAAAGTTGAGGGTTAATTAATTGTTAGTATTTATTGAACTTATAATTTTATTGAACTTATAATTTTATTTCTGATTTTATATTTGTATCTTTACATTTTATTAGTTTATTTGAATAATAATACTATTAATAACCCTAAACCCTACTTCTAATCCTAAACCCTACTTCTAATCCTAACCTAAACTGAACCCGAACCCCTTAACCTAATAAAAAAACATTACAAGAAATTAATAATAATAAAAGAAATAAAAAAAAAAAAAAAAAAGCTAATGGAAAAGCTGAAATAATGGCTAATAAAAAGAAAATGCTGGAAAATCGCTCAAAGATGCTACGCTCAGATGTGAATGCAGCCTCAGGGCATGCCTGGTTCTGGAACCTTTCTTCACTCCTTTTCGGCAATGTAAGGATTGAACACACTTTTTTTTTTTTTTTTTTTTTTTTTTTACATAAAGATATCGCACACATACTGTATATATTATATTTGTTTCGGTGCTTATATATTTAAAGCTGAACAGCAGGCAGATATAAAAGACTTCCATTCAGGGCTCATTCAGACAGGCAGAGGGTGCCCCATCCTCTGTGCTAAACTGCTTTTTGCAGTGTGTGCATCCTCCTTGGAGCTGTACACAGGGAGCCCATAGACGTGGATACAGACAGTCATATATCAAAATCTGAGCGGAGATGCTGTGCGTCTGGGTCCATGCACCTGTTTATGTCCACATGTCAAAAATTGACATGAAGCTGTGTCTGTGCAGCTGCTGCATCCACTTCTGTGGGCTGTCTGCACACAGCTCCGAGGTGGATGTAAACGCAGCAAAAAGCCTCTTGGTATGAAGGATGGCTCTTGGTGCTCGTCTGAATGAGCCCTCTGGTGCCATTTACATGGCTCTTTAGCTGCACTGCGGATCTAAGCGGCAAGAATCTGATTGCTGGGATTGACAGCTGTGTGCGCATAGCAGTGGCTACTGAGCCTGTACATTGCGGGCTGGTTCACACTGGTGCAATGCGGGAACCCTGCGAATCCACTGCGGGTTCCCGCATCGCACCTGACTCGCAGGGCAGTTCACACCGCCATATGCAAACTGCTGAGAAGTGTCAGACAATGTTAAAGTGGAGTTCCGGCCAAAATTACACTTTTTAAATAAAAATACCCCTATAATACCCAAGCTTAATGTATTCTAGTAAAGTTAGTCTGTAAACTGAGGTCCGTTTTGTCAGGTTATTACAGCATTTGGAAAGTTTATAAATTAGCATTAGACCGTATCCATCTTAAGTGTGGGCATCTAAAGCTGGACTGGATTTAAGCCTTGCAGATCTCGCACATGCTCAGTGCTGCACAAGCAATGTAATAGGTATTTAGGTCAGGTTTCAATAGCAACAGGAGTGTCCGAGGAAGTTGCCGCCCCTTATCTATGCAAGCCTCTCCTCCCCTCCTCTCTCCTGGAACCACTACCACTAAAGATACTAAATCATTTTTCTGTGCAGATATAGCTACATAACAAGATTATATGTGTATGTGTGTGTGTGTGTGTGTATATATATATATATATATATATATATATATATATATATATATATATATATATATATATATATATATATACACATACTAGACATGTGCACTGTCAATAAAATCATTTTGTTTCGTTCCGTTGGCTGTAAGGATGCTGGGAACCCCTCATAATGAGCACAGCAGATGTACAAACCCAGGAACTCGGCACAGCACAGGGATGGTGGGAACCCCTCATGAGCACAGCAGGAGTACACCCCCAGGAAGTCAGCACAGGGATGGTGGGAACACCTCATGCAGGGTTCCCACCATCCCTGTTCTGTGCTGAATTCCTGGGTTTGTACTTCTGCTGTGCTCATTATGAGGGGTTCCCATCATCCCTGTGATGTGCTGACTTCCTCCTTCCCCCAGCACATTGCCACCATAACATTGCGCACCGCATCGTCCCCAGCGCACTGCATCGTCCCCAGCACAGCGCAACGATTTGTCCCCGCCAAATTGCATCACATTGCACCAGCACATAACATCGCCCCCTGCCAAATTGCATCGCATCACGTCAGCACATTGCATCGTACCCCACCAAATCGCATCGCCACAGCACATTGCATTGCCCCCGCCAAATTGCATCACATTGCACCAGCACATCGCATCGCCCCCTGCCAAATTGCATCGCATCACGTCAGCACATTGCATCGTACCCCACCAAATCGCATCGTCCCAGCACATTGCATTGCCCCTGCCAGCAGCATCGCATCGCATTTGCCCCTCGCCAAATCGCAGCGCCGCGCCAATTGCGCATCACATCAGCAAATCGCATTGCCTCCGCCAAATCGCATCACCCCATCCAAATTGCATAGCATCGCCCGCCACCAAATTGCATTGCCCAAGCACATTTCATCACCCCCCTGCCAAATCGCATATCCCCAGAACATTGAATCGCCCTCCCCGCCAAATCACATAACCCCCAACACATTGCATTGCCCCCCGCCAAATCGCATAGCCCCCAGCACATTGCATCGCTCCCACCAAATCGCATCACCTACAGCACAATGGATGCGTTTTACGGGCACAGTGAGGCAGCGTTTGGTACAGTGGTTGCATTTGATGGCCCAACTGAGGCAGTGTTTGATGGCACAGTGAGGCAGCCGTTTGATGGCGTTGTGTTTTCTGGGTGCAGTGGCAGCGTATATGATGGCAAGCTCCGCTCTATCTCTCACCAACACTACCCCTCGTCCCCCCCGCCGAGTACATAAGTGCGGTGGGCGGGCTGTTAACCATCTCTTCACCTCCGGCTCGCTCAAGCAGTTTTTCAACTGCGGCGGAAGTCCCGCGATGCTTCAGCCCAGCAACCTTACTGCCTCCTGGGATTGATGATAAAAATCTCCCAGGAGGCATGGCAGCGCTGGATGACGAGGCCGCTGCGGCCGTGGCAGGAGAAATAAATGAATCGGCATTACACAGTGAGTTTTTAAAATAAATATAAAAAACATGCCAAAAATATTTAAGGGGCAGTGTTAAATCGGATGCTATAAAGTTGAAAAAAAGGGTGGAACTCAACTTTAACCTCACCCCCATTTCAGCTTGCATATCACATTGTGAACTGACACTTTGGAATCAGATCATAGGTGTGAACATCCATGCAATCTAATTCTGGTGCGGACCAAAAAAAAGGTCCTGTGCGTGTTTGGTCTGAATAGTATCTGTATGGCTGAAATCGCACTGCACGGACATCGCATGTGATTTGCCGTGCGAATCACATGCGATCTCGCACAGTGCACCAGTGCGAACTGGCCCTAAAATGATAGACGAGAGCTGTGCATGATGTCATAAGCCTAGGCTTTTTACCAGACATGAAACAGGAAGTGGGCTGTGTAAGTTATTTATTGGTAGAAAAAAATGTTTTACTATCCAAAGTTAAAACAACAAGGGCAGAAGATTTAATAGATGGAAATTTTGAAAAGATGACTGAAGGTCCACGTTAAGCAGTAGGAGAATCCTCTGATGTGTACTGTAGAATTATGGGAAACTGAAGTGTTCCCAGATCTGCTTGAAAACCTAATGCCTCACTTACAGGGCCGTCTTAATTGCATCATGGGCCCCTGGGCAAAGTAATGTTCTGGGGCCCCTACAATGATGACAGTGCAGGTAAACAGACATCAAGTAGGTAGGAGGCAGACTGCCTCCCCTGTGTATGTATCACTCTCAGTGCCATCATGAGATCCCCAATTATGGGCAGCATGGGCTCAAGGACCAGCTGCTTTTGGGAAAGTGCAGGGGCCCCCATGCAGCTGGGGCCCCTGGACAGTGCCCAGGTGTGCCCTCTCATTAAGACAGCCCTGCTTACTTATGCATCAAACTCTCCTGTAGAACACCAGAAGACTGGCCTATTGCAAAGCAACTAAGCTCTGTTTGTCTGACCACTTTGATGTACAAATCTTTTTATCCCAGACCGCACAGAGCTCCAAATTTGTTACAACTTTTTGAGTCCTGTACTATAATTTTGCTGTAAATCTCATAAATCAGAAAGGCCAATTAATGGGTAAAGACTTGAACTAACTGAATTGTGTTTTACTTTTCAGGAATGAATGCTGCAGTTCGTGCTGTTACTCGCATGGGTATTTATGTTGGTGCTAAGGTTTTTCATGTATATGAGGTATGTTTTTTTGTTTGTGCTTTTTTTTTTATTTATTTTTTATGTTAAAGCGGGGGTTCACCCTAAATCAACTATCTACCATTAGATCCAGCATACTGCTGACATCTGCAGTATGCTGGTCCCCCCCCCCCCCCCCCCACTGTACTTACCGTTTTATCGTTGTTCTCATCCGGCTCCGAGCTGATTCCCCGCAGGGAGTAGGCGTTCCTAAGACAAGACGTAGATGATTGACGTGCTGGTAAATCGCGTCACGCCTTCCGAAAATAGACGAAGTGTGACTCGGCTTTTTACGGCGCCTACGCAGTCAGCTTTACATCGCAGGCGCCGTAAACAGCCGAGTCACACTTCATTTATTTTTGGTAGGCGTGACACGCTTTACCAGCACGTCAATCATCTACGTCTTGTCTTGAACGCCTACTCCCCGCTGTGAATCGGCTCGGAGCCGGATGAGAACAACGATAAAACGGTAAGTACAGCAAAAAAAACAGCATACTGCAGATGTCAGCAGTATGCTGGATCTAATGGTAGATAGTTGATTTTCAGGGTGAATTTCCGCTTTAAGTGTGGAGCATTTATTTAACGTGTCATTAAATATAAGCTGCTTACAACTTGTCACAGATATAAGACATACAGTATTGGGCCGCTGGATAGCAGGGTTGTGGACGGTGTGTATGTGTCACCTATGTTCCTCATACACATGGAAGGGGCTCTAGGGTTTTATTCATGTGGAATCCTAATAAGTTCTGTTCTGGGTCCTGGAGCCCAGAGACTTTGTAGAGCTTTGAATGGGATAAAGCCATCATTCCTAGGTCTGCATCTTGCCTGCTAGCCAGACCTTATTATTTGTCTCCGTTATCTACAGGCGCATATATCTGAGAACTGACTGATGCAGGGCTTTCTTTCTTTTTCATTCTCTCTGCTATGGGAGCCCGCTGCTTTGTGAAAAGGCTGACAGAATTCTAAAAGGTACCAGAGCTTCCTGTTTGTTTTGGATGAGCAAATGTTTTATTTTTATGCTATGGTCTTGCTGTGCAAAGCCCTCCTGTATTGAAAATGGCATTTGTTTGCTGCCTTGCTAAATAAAACTACAGAAAACATTTGCTTGGGCTGTTTCTGGATATCGCTATCTCCTGCATGGTTTAAAGGGGTTGTAAAGGAATTTTTTTTTTTTTTTTTTTCATAATAAGCATCCTTGACCTGCAGACATTCCTCTTTTCACTTCCTCATTTGTTCGTTTTTGCTCAGAAGTTGCTCTATTTCTTCTCTGTTCACTTCCTGCTTGCCTGCTTTTACTGACCACCGTGAAGGGAGGTTTTTACTGCGGTGGTCAGTGACGTGCTCGCCCCCTCCTGGGAACTACATCTGTGTGGCAGGATGCTCCCTACGTGTTGGAGACTTCAAGGAGGTGTGAATAACTGGGCGTGCCTCAATTCATACTTGGAAATGTAGTTCTTACATGAACAAGTGACGCAAACCAGGAAGTGAATGAGAGAACAGAAACTAGAATGCCGGAGGTGATTTAGATGAAGTAATTTGATAGGTATTTACTCGTTTGTTAACAGAATCATTACACTATTCTGTCTGTCTACCTTGCAGACATTTAATTTAAGGCAAAACATTTTTTCCTTTACAACTGCTTTAAGGCTGCCAATATACATCGATCAGCCATGACATTATGACCACCCACCATGACCCTTTGAGTCATGGACAACACTAGACCTCTGAATGTATGCTGTGGTATCTGGCAAGCTGTAAGTAGCATATCCCTTCTCTTTTTTTTTTTTTTTTTGTAAGTTGCTCCGTGGATTGGACTTTTTTTTCCAGCACATTCAACAGATGCTTAATTGGATTGAGATCTGGAAAATTGAAGGCCAAGTCAAAACCCTCAAACTCATTGTTTTGTTCCTCCAAACCATTTATTGAATTCATCAAACCAGGCCACCTTCTTCCTGCTCCGTGGTCCAGATCTGATGCTCGCGTACCCATTGTAAGCGCTTTTGGTTGACTGGTCTGTGGCTATGCAGTACCATACGCAATGCACTGTGTGTTCTGACACCGTTCCGTATTGGCCAACAATAATTTTTCCAACAATTTGAACTACAGTAGCTCTTTTATTAGATTGGTTTACACAGGGCAGCCTTTGTTCCTCACGTGCATCAATGAGCCTTGGCTGCCCATGACCCTTATGCTGATTTTTCCTTCCTCGGACCACTTTTGGTAGGTCCTGACCACTGCAGATTGGGAACATCCTACAAGAGCTGCAGTTTTGGAGTTGCTCTGAACCAGCTGCCTAGCCAATGCAATTTGGTCCTTATCACCTTAATGGACTATGGTTAATCGAACGCCTTCATTTCTGTGTGCTTTACTCTCTTCTGAACTTGTACTGGGTTCACTGAACATTCCAGTTCTAACATTGGGGTTCATCTGTATACCTATTACAGTGCATGTGCAGCATGATTTAAGAGATTGTTTTGCTATTATATTTTGTTCTTACTTGGAAAAAATTATAAAAAAAACTTCAGGAACAACATGTTCACTTTCTGCCCATAATATTCCACCCACTTTTAGGTGCCCTTATAACAAAATAATAGAGGTTATTCCCTTTACCTGTTAGAAGTCGTAAAGTAATGGCTGATTGAATCTACACACTTAGGGCCCTTTCACACGTACGGACCGTATGTCTGCATTTTCATCCATCCGTTTGCGGATGAAAACGGGACATACATGGGTCCCTATGTGATTACGGGTGTCAGCGGATGAACATCCGCTGACACCCGTAATTTGTCCGCCTCCGCAAAGATCCGCATTTGCAGACGGAAGAAATCCTATTTTTCTTCCGTCTATCGGATTGGATGAACACAGACATACGGTCCGTGTTCATCCGATCCCCCATAGGGGAGAGCCGAGGAAAGACAGGGCGGTCCCTGCACATTGTGCGGAGACCGCCCTGCCAGCTCAGCGGGGATTTTACAGAGGATCCCCGCTGAGCTATGCGGACACACGGAGCGGATCAATACTGATCCGCCCCATGTGAGAGGGCCCTTTACACATTTTCCCAGAATTATTTACAGCTTGGGATATATTTAATTATTTAAATAAATGCATTATAACAGACTTTTATTTCAATTTGACCTTCAACCTACCTGGTCCTTTCCACCATCTCATCCCTACACCCATCCTCTCAAAATATCAAACTGCTATTTATTATTCGTACCTTTTTTTGGGAATTCTACCTCCTTTTTCCTAGGTTCTCACCTAGGTGTGCATGTGGTTTCTCTTTCCACATCACACATCCCAGGAAGCCACAGAGTATCGTACTGTGCATATGCTGCAGCCCTCATTGGGAGGGCTGGCTTTCTTTTCCTAATACTTGCAGACAGTGCTCTGATGTGCTGCGGCACATGCATGTTGGCTGGAAGAGACTATTGGCCTCCTGATGACGTTGCAGCTAAAGATGGCAGAGTGGAATCCCAGCACACAGCAGTGGCATAGTGGGTCTCAACATCGCTGGGCATTTTTAGTACGTTTTTTTTTTTATTTAATGAAAAGGGTGAATTTCCTCCTTAATCGGTTAACCATTGCTAACTTAATAGTTCACTTAACTGCTTTTCAGGAGAACTTCTGGATTTTACATGTGATTATCGCTAGCCGGAAGCAATGGCCACTGTAGTTTCCCAGTGGGTGGTGGAGACGCCGTCCTTGCCAGGAGAAGACAATGGCTTGGTGGGACGGATTCCCCATCAACACTGTTTGCTGCAACTTATGGTTGAGTCTAAAAATATTTTTCTTCTATTTAAGTTGGTAGAAGTAGTAAAAGTACAACACTTTGCAAAAAAGCTAGAAATTGGTGTAAGCATTTGTGTATATTGAGAATATTATGTACGTTTATATAGAACTAAACTAATCGCTAAAACAATGAATCACTTTAGGAGCCTACATAGGTAACAACTTGCAGTCAAGTTTTGTCTTGTGAGAAAAGTTAATGGCAATAAAGTAAGGGCATAATGTATAAAAACATGTATGTAGGTATGGGCTGTTTCAGCCACAACTTTTTTTTTTTTCTTATCTTTGTTTGCTGTGACTTATGAATAATTACTGTAACTATCACTGTTACACAGGTTATTCCTACAGAAGCACGCAATTTTGCATGCGTTCACAAAATGTGTGTGTGTGTGTGTGTGTGTAAAAAAAATAAATAAAAATAAAAAAAACTGTCATGCCTCTCTTGGCACCCTGAAGGCAGCAAGCAGATACACAATTTTTCACACAAAATGCAGGCAAACACAGGAGAAACTCCAAAAGGTGCACAAGCTACTTTTAATGCGTTTTTGTCATTCTTAGGGCAGCCCATTGAGAAAATGCCCGATGTCATGCATCAAAGTGGGAATTTGTGTTTAACCAGTTCAGCTTCTGAGCTATATTTTAGAAGCAGGCCTACTATTTCAGAAATGACTTTATTGCTTATAATAATGAAATGAGGCATACTGTAGGGTGCTTGTCCAAAAAAAGCCATTTTTAAAAAAAAATTTAGGAAGCGTATATACAGTTTTTTGATAGGCCTGTACACTTCATACATTGTAAAAAAAAAAAGTAAATGGGCCCTTTATGCAGGTTAATTTGGCGAGCTGACGGTTTTTATAATGTAATTTCACAGATACTTGCATTCATAGTAACCTGATTGAGATGTAAAAATAATGCTGGTCTTTGGGTTATAACAGTTTTTATTGAATGCAATTATTACAATTTCATACAGGAGAGCTTTAAAATGAGGTTCTCTACCTATAAAGATCTTGATGGTACTTTGTGTGTGTGTGTGTGTGTGTATATGTGTGTAAAAAAAAAAAAAAAAATATATATATATATATACTTGCAGACATTACAATGCAAACATGGAGTGCTGAAAAAATGCCTGATAACTTAAAAACCTTTTTTATTTGTACTATTTACCCTAGATATAATGCCTTTTTGTCTTTGCTTTTAAACCCACTCTGTCTTAAGACAAGATGAAACTGAAACAATATGTTTTCAGAGCAAAGAGCATTTTGATAGGATATGGGAAGTGCAAACATAGTTCAGGCAGAGTTCATTCTTTTGTGTTGGTAAAGCTAGCTGAACATTTCATTAAATCTGAAAAGTTAGTTATTAACACACAAAAAAACAAACAGGAATGGCCTATCACTATGCATGCACCTGTATTCATTTGAAGTGGATGTAAACCGATTCATGAAATTCGAGCTTGGCACATGCAGAATCTCACAATGAGTACACCCCTTATATTTTATATCTTTTCATGAGACAACACTGAAGAAATTACACTTTGCTACAATGTAAAGCAGTGAGTGTACAGCTTGTATAAGGCCCCATTCACACGGACGGACCGTTCGGGTCCGCCTGTCAGTTTTGAGACCTGAACGGCCGCTCCATGCATCCCTATGGAGCGTCGGATGTCAGCTGAGACATGTCCGCTAACATCCGACCCCCTAAAACCAGACATATGGGGGGGCACGTCCCCATCTGTCCATGCTGTCCGTTTTCATCAGATCGCTCCATAGGAGATAGCGGTGCCCGACAAGCCCCTCCCTGCTCAGTGAGCAGAGAGGAGCTTGTCATCCGTCGGCTCAGCGGAGATCTGCGGACTGATCTCCCGCTGAGCTTGCGGGAGCAGGTGAAGTCTGCCTCGTGTAATTGAGGCCTTACACTGTTAATGTGCTGTCCCGTCATAATAACTTAAAACACAGCCATTAATGTGTGAACCATGGTCAACAAAAGTGAGTACACCCTTAAGTGGAAAATGTCCAACTTGGGCCCAAAGTGTCAATATTTTGTGTGGCCACCATTATTTTCCAGCACTACCTTAACGTTCACCAGAGCTTCACAAGTTGTCACTGGAGTCCTCTTCCACTCCTCCATGACGACATCACAGACCTGGTGGATGTTTGAGACTTTGTGCTCCTCCACCTTCCATTTGAGGATGCCCTATAAATACTCAATGGGGTTTAGATCTGGAGACCTGCTTGGCCAGTCCATCACCTTTTACCCTCAACTTCTTTTAGCAAGGCAGTGGTCATCTTGTAGGTATGTTTGTCGTTTATCATGTTGGAATACTGCCCTGCAGCCCAGTCTCCAAAGGGAGAGAATCGTGCTCCGTTTCCGTATGTCACAGTACATGTTGGCATTCATTGTTCCTTCAATGAACTGTAGCTCCCCAGTGCTGGCAGCACTCATGCAGCTCCAGACCATGACACTCCACCACCATGCTTGATTGTAAGCGAGACACTCTTGTCTTTGTACTCCTCACCTGGTTGCCGCCACACACGCTTAACACCATCTGAACCAGATAAGTTTATCTTGGTCTCATCAGACCACAGGACATGGTTCCAGTATTCTACGTCCTTAGTCTGCTTATCTTCAGCAAACTGTTTGCCGGCTTTCCTTTGCATCATCTTTAGAAGAGGCTTCCTTCTGGGGGCAACAGCCATGCAGACCAATTTGATGCAGTGTGCGGCGTATGGTCTAAGCCCTGACAGGCTGATCTCAACCTCTGCAGCAATGCTGACAGCACTCATACGTCTATTTCCAAAAGGCAACCTCTGGATATGATGCTGAGGACGTGCACTGAACTTTTCTGGTCGATCATGGCGAGGCCTGTTCTGAGTGGAACCTGTCCTGTTAAACCGCTGTATGGTCTTGGCCACCATGCTTCAGCTCAGTTTTAGGGTATTGGCAATGTTCTTTATAGCCTAGGCCATCTTTAAGTAGAGCAAAAAACATTTTTTTCAGAGTTCTTTGCCATGAGGTGCCATTTTGAACTTCCAGTGACCAGTATCAGAGTGAGAGCGATGACACCAAATTTAACACACCTGCTCCCCATTCACATTTGAGATCTTGTAGCACCAACGAGTCGCATGACACCAGGGAGGGAAAATGGCCAATTGGGCCCAATTTGGACATTTTCACTTAGGTGTATACTCTTGTTGCCAGCAGTTTAGACATTAATGGCTGTGTGTTGAGTTATTTTGAGGGGACGGCACGTTTACAGTGTTATACAAGCTGAACACTCACTACTTTACATCTTAGAAAAGTGTAATTTTTTCAGTGTTGTCATATGAAAAGATATAATAAAATATTTACAAAAGTGTGAGGGGTGTACTCACTTTTGTGAGATAATGTATATCTGCAGTGTTTTGTCAAGCCCTGCTTTAAAGAGATAACAAATTTGCTTGAAATCTAGGAGCCAGCTGGAAAAGTTAGGAGCCAGTTTTTTTTTTTCAGCATTCGGCCCGTGTACAAGGCTTGATGGTGTGATGGGCAGTAGCTCACAGTACAGCAAGGTGGGGATGATAGGAGATCCAGTAACTCACATCCCAGGCTGTGTGTTGTGGTGAATGCTGAGAGGGTTGATAGAGACAGGCGGGCAGAGGGGGAGTGGCTGACAGGCGGGCAGAGGGGGACAGGCGGGCAGAGGGGAAGTGGCTGACAGGCGGGCAGAGGGGGATGGGTGGACAGAGGGACAGGCGTGTATCTATCCATTCTCCTTTCATATTTTCTATCATCTCTTGTGTCTATCTTCTCTCTGTTCAGATTGCCCATCACCTCCTATGTAATTTCCTTCTCCTTTCAGATCTTCTGTATCCTCCCATTTCTCTCTCTTCTCCATTTAGACTGTCCCTTTTTACATTTCTCCTCCTATAAGACCAGCCCTGCCTGGCCGCATCCACACATGACAAGCTCGGCCGAGCCAATCGCAGGACATGCCGCTCGTGAACTCCAAATCCCAGAATGCCACAGCGTGTGGCCAAACGTGACCCTGGTCAGCCAATCACAGGGCACTTGAGTAGGACGGCCTGGGGGGATATTGCCACCTTGCCCGGCCCCTGGTGTGTCTGGTAATGGAGGGGGTGCAGTGCTAGGGTCGCTCCCATGCCTTGGACGGTGGAAGGTATGAATGTCTGGACTCCACCGTAGCATCACATATCGGCGGGAAATAGCTAGGGGCGTGTCTTGCAAGTCTTGCTTGTCGCAGCCCCGGCCACAACAGGACGCCAGTGCATCTCGCTCCAGCAGGCCTCATAGCTGTGGCTTTGATTACCGGCCAGTGCGGCCGACGAGATCGCATGATCGCCCGGGGGGGGGACAGAGATGCAAGATTCATTTAGCTGTGCTGACCCAGGCGCCAGGTCGCTAATTCTACGCGCAACGGCGACCTGGCGCCCGGAATTTGTTGAACCCTGTTTTAACGCTCTATGTCCCATAGCGGTCTCCTGCTCTGTTCTTCTGTTTTTAGCCTGATCATTCCTGACTTATGATAAAAGCAGCAGTGTTTTGGGGATGCCATATATAGATTAGCACAGAACTGAACATTTCATCAAACACGGTTGAAAGTCTCTACCCATGAGGAAGAGGGGGTGTGTTTCTGTCCTCCAATCAGCTGTCTTGGCTGTATGCCCAAGCTTCACTGCAGTGCTAACCTGGAAGAGAAAATCTAACAAGATGTGCACTTTTTGAACAGTATATAAAGATTAAGACAGCGGATATACATATAAAACGTATATAGGGAAATTTGTTTTATCTGTGTATCATCTGAGGCTGTTCAGTTCCCTGGGTATATGTGAGGGTTTACATCCACTTTAATTTGCATCTGATTATATGTAGCTTCTTTTATGGTGTTGGAGGAATTTGTATGATGTCCAGTTGTTAGTCCACTAAGGCCCCTTTTACACATTGAAAAGGCTGGGCAGGAGGTTTTTCAGGTGGTATAGCAGTGCTATTTTTAGCGCAGTTACGCCAGAAAAACTCCAGTGTAAAAGGGGCCTAAGAGGTCCATTTTTATAAAATACAAAAATGGCATATAAACAAATCAATCAAATAACCTGTGTTCATGACTAAAAAGGTGCCAATATTATCTAAAGCTCCAAAAACATTTTTGTATAAAATCTTAAACCAAGCCGTTGCTATCCCCACACAAATAATTTCTATGTATTGGTGTGTATTCCAGTATAGCTGCGCTAGGTGTAACGATTAAAATGTTTCCAATGCAATAACAAACCATATAATCAAAGTGAGTATAATCAAACATCAAATAAAATGTCCATTAAAAAACGGTCCATGCAGTGCTCTGTTGTATCGGTAAATCAAACAGTTCTTCAGTTCGTGCCCCCTGGAGATGTCGGCACGATGAAACGCAGCATCTGGGTGGGCCGTACACTAGAGTGAATGAGCCAATTGCTTACATGGGCACCCTTTTATAATATCTGCAGCGGATCAGTAAACGGATCTTCCACTGAATTAGGTCCCTTTCACAATGAGGAGTTTTTCAGGCGGTACAGTGCTAAAAATACCGCCTGAAACTCCTACCTAGCATTCTCAATGTGAAAGCCCGATGGCTTTCACACTGAGGTGATGCGCTGGCAGGAGAGAAAAAAATCTCCTGTCAGCAGCATCTTTTGAGCGAGGAGAGGAGAGGCCCATTTCTGGTGGTATTAACCCTTTATCGGCCGCTAGCGGGGGTTAATACCGCACCGCTAGCAGCCGAATCCCGCGGCAATTCCTATTTTTAGCTATACCACCACCGCGCCTTCCGCCCCAGTGTGAAAGGTGCCTTTAGAGACAAACAATGTTAGGTCTGTAGGCAGGGCATGGGTTGGTTTACATCCTTTTACCTCCAGTCTGTCATGTTTAGCTCTGGGGGGATTTTTTTTTTCTCGGACTAAATGTATTGAGGTAATCCACATGCACGTCTTTTTTTCTCATCTCCATCTCGTGGCCATAATGTGCTATTTTACTACAGATCCTAATGCAATAATTTTTTTTATTTTTTTCAGGAGAGAAATGGAACGTGTTTTTTGCTCAATTTACCAGACTTACAATTATACAATTCTTTTATAAAGTGACCCATAGAGTACACAAACATAGAAAATACAGCATGCTTTACAATCCCAGGAAAAATAAATAAGCAAACGGGCACACATCAAATACTTGGATGTTCCGCACATTACTTTTTATTTTTCTTTGTCGTCCTTATTACCATGTAATATATTGGGAGAATAAACAAATCCAATCTTATTATTTTTTTTATTTATTTTTTTTCATTGACGACACTTTAAACATACATCGTCCTACATAAGTATCTCTGATCCTAACTGAAACTGACTAGAAATGAGTCTAGGGCTTTGGTGTATCTAGCCAAGGAGACCAAAGATTTGGGTCACATTTTGTTGGCACCATTTAGCTGCGCAAGTTAATTTGTGAAAAGGAAGCATTTGATTATTAATTTAATGTTCTTAGAGTTGGGGTTTGTATTTTTTTTTCTTTTTCGTACATCACGGGACACAGAGCAGCATATTCATTACTATATGGGTTATATGGAGTACCTTCAGGTGTGGACACTGGCAATCTCAAACAGGAAGTCCCCTCCCTATATAACCCCCTCCCATAGAGGAAGTACCTCAGTTTTTTCGCCAGTGTCTTAGGTGTTGGTCACGGAATAGCTTTGCCTCCACATCCTTGGGATTAAGGCGGGCTAACCGGATCTGTCCAAGGAGCCTCAGTGCCAAAGTGGACAGTACCCGGGCCCCAAACCGTGGGGTTTTGCCTATAATGCTCCTCTAGAGGGCTGGACCCTGGGCCCAGGACTTGGAGTTTTTTCTAAACCAAAAGATCCTGTTTGCCAGGGTGCTGTATAGGTCCAGGACAGTCGGTTCCTTCCAGGACCCCAGTGCCTGAAGGTCTACTACGCTACCCACGGAGATGGGAGAAGATTGGACCGTGTTTGCTATGCAAACGTCCTGCGGCATGGAGCAGGTAAGAGGGGAGCCTGCGGGACTTGGTTCGACAGCAGGCTCTCCAGGGGAAATCTTAAGGGGGTAGCCTGAATATGCTCTGCATTGGCACCATGGTCACTATGTCTGATGGACAGGATGGCCTGAAATGTTCCCCCCCCCCCATCACTTGATCCCCCTACCTATCTATGTATGTTTGCTAGCTACCTGCTGCTCGCTGGTTGAAGGTCTTTTTAGAAAAAAAAGAAGAGATCTGTCTCTAGGCTAAAGGGACTCCTTAGGGGCCTGTTTTAAGCCTTACCTAGCCGGGATTCAAATCTGCCGCCTGATGCGTCCTCCAGCCTGCATTCCTGGGCTCCAGAGTGCGTCTCCTCCTGGGCTCTCCTCCCCCGACAGTCGCACGCGCGGTCGCGCGCGCACGTGCGCATGCATATAGAAAAAATGTTCGCGCCGTTCGGGAAGGGGGGGGGCGGGGAGCGTGAATGCAGTGTAGAGTGGGCGTGCCTTCAATTGTTGTTATACACAGCAGGCGCGATCTTAGCTCAGATCAAAGCTGAGCTGGAAGAGAGAGGACGCAGAGCTGGCAGCACAGTGACTCCCGGTGGCGAGAAAGGGGTAGTACATGCTGGAGTCAGCTCCAATGCTTTTTGTTAAGCCAAAAATCCCCTTGGCAACAGGTTGAATGCTGGCAAACATGTTGGGGGTGGGGCTGTATGTTGAGAAAAACAATAATATTATAAAGGAAAACATACTGAGCCCCACCGTTTTTGGGCATTAGTGATCCTATTGTCCCCTAAACCTTATTTTTTTGTACTCCTGGCTATAACAGTCTGTTGTTGTAGGCGGAGTCCCTCAGTTTTGTATTATGGCTTCCAAGGGTTCAGGATCAAAACACAAAAAAAAAAGGAAAGGCAAAGACAAAGGGGTTCGTCCTCTGGTTCTGATGATATGCCAATACTTTCCCCACAGGTTATTCCTATAGGGGTCACCTTGGATAAGCCATTAAGGGGGTCTGGTGCTGAGGCTGGCCCAGATCGGCCCAACCCTGTGTTATCACAGAGGAGATGCTAGCCGTCACCCTAGGGGGGCTAGAGAAAAAAGTTAACAGCTATGATCACTGGCTCTTTTTCTGGCAAGAAGCGGACTAGATCCCCATCACCAAAAGGTGTATCCTCGGATGCTGAGATTCTCTCTCCGGAGGAATTAGAATTTCAGGAGGATCGGTTGGACCAGAACCTAGAGGAAGGATCTACCACTGAAGAATCGTTTTCAGCCTCCCAGACGGAGAGTCTGTGGGTCCAGTCTTTGACAGACATGGTCCGCTCGGCATTTAATTTGCCATTACCAGAGCCTCAGGTTCCTGCGGTATCCTCTTGGTTTTTTTTTAAAGCGCCTTTAAGCAACACCGCTTTTCCGGTCCATCCTCTGTTAGAGGAATTGGTTTTTCCAGGATTGGGACGACCGGACAGAACTTTTTCTGCCGCCTAAGGCTGACGATAGGGTAGTCTTTATGCACGTCTGCCAGGAAATACTTGTGCTTTCAGGCACTCTTTCCCCTGACCAATTGCTCTTTAAAAGGGCCCGGATGGCTCAGTCGGTAGAGCATCGGACTTCTGGTCTGGGGGTCCAGGGTTCAAGTCCCGGTTCGGGCGCTGCTTTTCAACTACCCGTGAGGTCCTTGAGGCCACATCACCCTGAAAGCGCCCGATCTCGTCTGATCTCGGAGGCTAAGCAGGGTCGGGCCTGGTTAGTGCTTGGATGGGAGACCGCCTGGAAGGTTTTCTGTTATTTACCCTATGGAAAAGACATTTTTCTAAGAAAGGGGCGCTCCCAACTGTGGACGCAGCCATCTCATGGGTGAATAAATCATTAACTGGCCTGAGGGGAAACATACAAATGTTTAAGGTCCCGGTCGATAAACGTTTAGAGACACTTTTTCTAGCATCCTTGGCTACGGCAGGAGCAGTGGTACAGCCAGCAGTGGCTGCAATTGGAGTTTGTCAGGCGTTAAAGGACCAGACAAAACAGATGCTTAAAGACATCCCTGCCCAATAGGCAGAGGAGTTATTGGATATTCCCAGAGCTCTGTGCTTTGCGGTAGAGGCTATAAAAGACTCCATCCAGCAGGCGTCTCGTTTGTCACTATTTTTAGTGCATATGAGAAGGCTCTTATGGTTGAAAAACTGGGCGGCCGAGCCCCATGCAAAAGACTACTGGCAGGTTTTCCCTTCCATGGAAAGATCTGGATAAATACATTCAGACTGTTTCAAGTGGCAAAAGTACCCTTTTACCAGTCAAAAGAAGTTCCGGGGTCCTGCGTTTAAAAGGCAGCTCCCCCCTGTTCCGGGGCCCTCAAATTCCAGGCAGTATCGGACCTCCTGCGCGATCAAACTTTTTTAACAATGGATCGCAAGGACAGGCCTCTGGGGGCAAGGGGCCATGGTATCGATCCCCGACAGAGGGGGTCCGATCACCTGTGGCCACAGGCTACAGATTAGAATTTCTAAAGTTTCCTCCACAAGGAAGGCCTCAATGCGGGCGGCATTGGATCATCTGCTTTACCAGGGCATAATGGTAGAGGTACCAGCCCAAGAACAGGGGCTAGGTTTCTATTCCAATCTGTTTGTCATACCAAAGCCCATCGGCGATGTCAGACCAATTTTGGACCTAAAAGGTTTAAATGCTTACCTAAGGGTTCGCTCTTTCCGGATGGAATCCGTTCGGTCAGCAGCCGCCACACTCCAGAAGGATCTGGCTTCTATAGACATAAAGGATGGTTACCTTCATGTACCAATCTTTCAGCCACATCAAATATTTTTTTTTTTACGCTTCGCAGTGATACAGCGTCACTTCCAATTCGTGGCACTCCCCTTCGGGCTGGCTACGGCCCCCGGGTATTCACGAAGGTCCTAGCTCCAATTCTAGTCGGTCTAAGGATCCAAGGGGTCTCGGTCCTAGCATACCTGGACGACCTCTTAATCATAGATCACTCGCTTCCTTGGTGGAATGCACAGTAGCCCTCATGGTTCAGTACCTCGAGAGGTTCGGCTGGGTCCTAAACCGGGGAAAAATCAGCATTTCAACCTACAAAGCAGTTGGAATATCTCGGCATGAGATTAGACACAGAACAGAAGATGGGTGTTCCTGCCCCTGGTAAAGGTCGAGGCTATCAAAAGATTGATTCAGTTGGTTCTAAGCAAAAGAGAACCAACTATTCGCCTATGTATGCGATTACTAGGCAAACTAATGGCCATGTTCGAGGCGATACCGCACGCTTCCACACTCGCGTCCTACAGACAGCAATTCTAGCAGCTTGGAGCAAGGGAGCAAAGGCCTTGGAGTTTCCTTTGACGCCGTCATTAAAGGTCCGGCAGAGTCTATGCTGGTGGTTAAACCCTCAGAACCTTCTGAAGGGGAGTCTTTCTGCCCAGTGGTCTGGAAGGCTGGAGAGCGGTCTTGAACGGGTTCACTCGCCAAGGAACTTGGGCAGAGGCGGAGAGGCAGCTGCCCATCAATGTCTGGGAGATCAGAGCGGCTCGGCTAGCCCTCCTGGCATAGACATCCAGATTACAGGGGTCCTCGGTGAGAAGTCATTCAGACAATGCCACAGCGGTGGCATATATGTGAACCACCAAGGGGGAACCAAGAGTCAAGCCACTCAGAGAGAGATGAGCTTGGTTTTTCGGTGGGCAGAGGTTTATGTACCCTGCATATCGGCGACATTCATTCCCGGGGTGGACAACCTGCAGGCGTACTTCCTAAGTCGCCAAACCCTGTCGCCGGGGGAGTGGTCTCTGCATCCACAGGTTTTTCAGACAATCTGCCAGAAGTGGGGAGTGCCAGACGTGGATGTCATGGCATCAGGATTCAACAAAAAGCTAGACAGGTTCATGTCTCGAACGAGGGACCCTATGGCCTGCGGAACCGATGTGTTGGTTTGCCCGTGGCATCAATCATAACTTCTATATGCATTTCCCCCGCTGCAGTTACTACCCCGCCTGTTGCGCAGGATCATAGCACAGGCCGGTTATCCTGGTAGCCCCAGCTTGGTACCGGAGGGCATGGTACTCACTAGCCCTGAAATTGGCAGCGGGAGGCCCTTGGATTCTTCCTCTATGGCCAGACCTACTCTCACAAGGCCCGATCCTCCACCCTGCATTACGGCGTCTAAGTTTGACGGCCTGGCGGCTGAATCCCTGATTCTCAGGGGTAGAGGTCTGTCTAGGCAGGTAATCCCTACCCTAATTAAGGCTAGAAAGCCGGCCTCCAGGGTAATTTGTTACAGGGTTTGGAGGGCCTACGTAGGCTGGTGTGAGTCTAAGAGATGGTTTTCCCGCAAGTATACCATTGATAGAGTATTACGTTTTCTCCAGCTAGGAGTGGATAAAGGCCTGGCATTAAGCACGATCTAGGGACAGATTTCAGCCTTATCAGTGTGGTTTCAGAGGCCGCTGGCCGCCCACTCGCTGGTTAAGATCTTTGTACAGGGAGTCTTACGTGTTAATCCTCCGGTCAAATCACCACTTTGTCCATGGGACTTAAATCTTGTTCTGTCATCTCTACAGAAACAACCCTTTGAGCCGTTGGCTGAGGTACCTTTGGTTTTACTGACTAGAAAGTCGGTATTTCTGATCGCCATAGTTTCGGCCAGGAGAGTATCGGAATTGGCAGCCTTATCTTGTAATTAACCATATTTCATTTTACATAAGGATAGGGCGGGTTTCCGTCCTCATCCTTCCTTTCTACCAAAGGTTATATCCAGTTTCCACCTGAACCAGGATGTGGTACTTCCATCCTTCTTTCCAAAACCCACCTCTAGAAAGGAGGGGTTGCTGCATACGTTGGATATTGTCAGGGCCATAAAGGCCTATCTTAAAGCTACAGAGAAGGTTCGGAAAACGGATGTGGTGTTCGTTTTACCGGAGGAGCCCAAGATGGGTCAGGCAGCTGCTAGATCCACCATCGCAAGATGGATTAAACAATTAATCATTCAGGCCTGCGGTTTGAAGAGGTTGCCTCCTCCTTTGTCGGTAAAGGCCCATTCTACCAGGGCCATGGGCACCTTCTGGGCAGCACATCATGATCTCTATGGCTCAAATATGCAAGGCAGCAACGTGGTCGTCAGTCCACACGTTTACAATTTTTTTTTAATCAATTGGACGTAAGAAGGAATGCGGATACAGCCTTTGGGCAGGCAGTACTGCAGGCCGCGATTCAAGCTCCTCAGGATCTGAGGGGGCTCCCTTGATTTAGATTTCAGATTTACATTCTTGACTAAGTTGGATTTATTATTATTTGAGTATACCTCTAAATTAAATCCTTTTTTGGAAGATGTCTCCCTCCCCTCATTAAAGCACTGCTTTCGGACATCCCATATAGTAATGAATATGCTGCTCTGTGTCCCGTGATGTACGAGAAAGAAAAAGAGATTTTTTAATACAGCTTACCTGTAAAATCTTTTTCTTGGAGTACATCACGGGACACAGAGCTCCCACCCCTCTTTTTGGGAACATTTTGGGAGGCATACTGCTTGCTACAAAACTGAGGGACTCCCTCTAGGGGAGGGGGTTATATAGGGAGGGGACTTCCTGTTTGAGATTGCCAGTGTCCACACCTGAAGGTACTCCATATAACCCATATAGTAATGAATATGCTGCTCTGTGTCCCGTGATGTACTCCAAGAAAGATTTTACAGGTAAGCTGTATTAAAAAATCTCTATTTTTTTTTCCAGATTAGGACTGTCTTGATTTGCATAGAAGAAAAGGAGGCAAAAGTTTGACGTTGTACAATTTTATGCTTTTCAAAGCCTTCAAAATATTCCAAAAAATACCAGACTGGGTTACAAATATTTATTAAAGGTGGTCAGTAATTAAATTGGTGACTTCCAATCAAAAGGGTCTCGCTCTAGGGCAGTTTGCGTTTAAGAGCAAGTAGTAATGAGTATATTAAGCTGAATCAGTTTGTCTGTTGATAATTTGTATTTTTGTCTGTTTTACTGCTTTAAAGCATATTAAACCCCATTGATTCCTGTATACCTAGTTCATCTTTGTATAATACAACCTAGCAAGTGTTGTAGAACAGTCACAGCGAAATTAATGGTAAATGAGCAAAATGCATTTTAGTACATATGCACCATGGAAAATCTTTGTGAATGTTCCCCTTCAATTTCTGTAATGCATAAAGAAAAAATAATGCTTTAGAAATGCATGCACTGTGCAAAGGGCTCAAGTCTATAAGCCTGTGTTACCATGCTGTTTCATTTTTTTTTTTTTTTTTTTTATTATTATTATTTTTTTTTTATATTTATACCTTTTTTTTTTTTTTTTTTGCAGGGCTATGAAGGATTGGTTGAAGGAGGCGATTGTATCAAGCAAGCAAACTGGCTAAGTGTATCCAATATAATCCAGTTGGTAAGTTTTTAATAAGCAAATGGGGTATAATAATAATTAAAATATTGTAGATTTGTGAAGCATGAGTTGCTGACAATAGTTGTTTAACACTCTGCATGTATCTTTTACATATTAATCACTTCCCATCTGGGCCAATTCTGGCACTTCACTCCTACATTTTATTTTTTTCTAGAAAATTACTCAGAACCCCCAAACGTATATGTGTTGTTTTTTTTTTTTTTTTACCCTAGGGAATAAAATGGCAGTCATTACAACTTTTTATGTCACACAGTATTTGAAAACAAAACAGTAAAGTTAGCCCATTTTTTTTTTTGTGTAATGTGAAAGCTGATGTTATGCCAAATAGACACCTGACGTGTTAAGCTTTAAAATCGCGTTCACTCGTGGAAAGGCGCCAAACTGTGGTACTTAATCTCCAGAGATGTAATGAGAGAAAAAATAAGACTATAGTTGGCCCAATTTTTCTCATATTGTGAAAGATAATGTTACGCTGAGCAAATTGTAACGCTTCAAAGTTGCTCCCGCTCGTGGAATGGTGACAAACTTTTTAACATTAACCACCTCAATACAGGGCACTTAAACCCCCTTCCTGCCCAGACCAATTTTCAGCTTTCCGTGCTCACAATTTGAATGACAATTACTCAGTCATGCAACACTGTACCCAAATGAAATTTGCATCATTTTATTTACACAAATATAGCTTTATTTTGGTGATATTAATCACTAGTGTGTGTTTTTTTTTTTTGTGCTATGAATAAAAAAAGACTGTAAATTTTGTGAGAAAATTGCCTTTTTCTTTGTTTCTGTCAGAAAATTTTGTAAATAAGTAATTTTTCTTCAGAAATTTTGGCCAAAATATATACTGCTACATATCTTGGGTAAAAATAACCCAAATGAGTGTACATCATTTGGTCTTTGTGAAAGTTAGTCTACAAACTATGGTGCCAATCCCTGAAAATTGATCAATCTGATCACACCTGAAGTACTGACAGCCTATCTAGTTTCTTGAGATACTAACAGTTCCGAAAAGTACAAATACCCTCCAAAGTAGACATTCCAATGTATTGAGTAGCATTGTGACTTTTTTTACAGTAGTCCATTTTCCCCCCGCAATTCTTTTTTTTTTTTTTTATTACAAAACTGTCATTAACTGGTTATTTCTCTCTGAGCATATGCATACAACAAATTACACCCCAAAATACATTCTGCTGCTCTTCCTGAGTATGGGGAAACCACACATGAGACTTTTACACAGCCTGGCCACAAACAGAGGCCCAACATCCAAGTGGCACCATCAGGCGTTCTAGGAGCATACATTACATAATTTCCTGGCAACCTATCATTTTTGAAGGCCCTCCATATTTCTAACACATGGTATGTACATACCAAGAATTGCAATCCAAAACAAATTCTATTGCGGAAAGGGTAAAAAAAAAGTATTAACTGTGCTTTTAGTAGTGTCTCAGAGGAGAGTACTGGTCCAGGCAGCAGTCACGGATATGCTTAGCGACGGCAATAGTATTATCCAGGAAGCAGGAAGGGATATTGTCGGCACAGCCAAAGCATTTGTCCATAGAAATTGTCCAGGTAGAGACAGCCAGCACAGCCATAATATTGGTCCTGGTACACTGCAGACACTCATTACTGTACTGCTCTCCGGCCCTTCATAAACATACTGCCACTTGCTACAGCTAATTATTTGCGCAGTCCAGGTAGCAGGCAGAGGTGTGGTCCCGTTCATGCGGCAGGCAAAGGCATGATGGCAGCAAGTCAGCAGCAGGCTGAGGGCCGCAATCTGGTAAGACCTGGGCACAGGGGTAGAGGCTTTGACCCACCCAAATCTCTATGAAGACTCCGGACCCTAATCCGGAAATTACGAAACCCGGAGAAAACAAAAACAAAAATTCTCCATTTGGAAAAACTATTCCGGAACCACTCACATATGTGAGGCCCTTGTGTACTACAGTAGCAGGGCAAAAGTATAGTCCATAAAACAGGCCAGGGTCAGTTCACGTGCAAGCAGTCCAAACAGTAGGCAGAGGCATAGTCAAAAAGCAGGCCAGGTTCAGTTCACGTGGAAGGCAGTGGCATGGTTATTTGGAGAAGCATAGAAAATGATCAGCACCCCACATGTAGAGATAATCTTGGACACATGGCTTTTCAATGGGACCTCGTCTTTGCTAAACTTCAACTGTAGTGTCATTGTGAATGGTGGACATCATGTGCATGTTCCTGTTATCCTTCCACCTCAAGGCCAGCACTTCGTTGCATCTCGGTGTTTGGTCTTTCCCCCTCTTCGCAGCTTTTTGTTTGCTAGAGATTGTGGGAAGCCCTTCCTATTTTTTCTGGAGGTTCCGAAAGCCTCTTTTGCTAGGAATATATTATTTTATTCCTAGCCGGCCTGAAAAAGGGTACCAGGGACTCCTCCACACATATATGCTTCTCAGGGACATAGAGTTCTGCAAATCGTGGGCGAATTTTATATAGCTTATCGAAATTTGGATAATAGCGGGGAGGGCACTGGGTGTTTAAAATGAAGGAATCTCCTATCGGGACCTGGGTATTATGGCAGAATACATGGGCATGTGGTGGATGGGTTTGGTGGACCAATGGGTATAGCTTTAATTTGTATTTATTTTTTGTAAGCCCCATGTTTATGGTGAGGCTCGTAAACAATTTAAACTTCTCTAAATTCAGATCTCTCCACTCAAACGGACCGGCATAAGATGATTGGGGGTTGTTGGCAATATACTGCTGGGCATATAAATTTGTCTGGTCCACAATGAATTGCAGCAAATTGTCGGGCAAAAACAGATGAAAGCAATCGATCTCTGTGAAATTTTGGTTGTTGGCCTGCACACCTGGCTGTGCTGTGAAAGGGGGAATAATTGGTGATCCAGAGTCGGAAGGCAGCCATGTTGGGTTGGCAAGACCATCTGGCATGTATGGAGTGGCCCTGGCTTTTGGGGGACGTGACACTCCAGTAGTTGGGGGAGTTGAATTACCTGTGCTGGTACTCGGGCGTGATGTGGCAGCACTGGTACTGGGCTTGGGCATTTGTTCGCAGGGCCTATTGCTGGCAGCAGCGCTGGTACTGGGCCTGGAAATATTATCCTTAGGGTGACATTTCCAAACTACCAATCGGGGACGCCCTCCTTCCAAAAAATCAGCTTGTACTGTAACGAATCCCTGCAGTGATTGGACACAAGAGACAGGATTTATGATTTCTCAACCCACAGGCAGGGGGCTGGGACTGTGCTCCCCAGGCATTCCCAGCCAGGACAAGTACTGTCAGTGAGTAAAGCGGTGATGTGGTGGCCTTTTTTGGGGGCATCAGATTGGCCTGGGGGGGTCACTATGTCAGTTTCATTCCGGGACACTGTATTGTCCTGGAATGAATGTGCCCGGGACAGACCTGCAAAATGCGGGAATGTCCCGGGCAATGCGGGAATGTCCCGGGCAATTCGGGACACGTGGTCACCCTAATTATCCTGGTTGCTGGCAGCTGCCTGGCTTTTTAGAGTGCCTATTACTATTCTCGATCGGTTCAAATGCCGAATTTGATTCGGAAACAGTCATGGAGAAGATCTGAAAGGCCTTACGGTTATATACTCTTTTGGACATGGCTGTGTGGTGGGTAGCTGGGCGAGGGGGTAACAGGTGCAAGGTGACAGTCTCTGGGCTGTGCGATGGGTGGCAGGTGACGTTCACTGATAGGTGATGATGGTGTGACGGGTGATGGTCACTGATGGGTGACAGGCCACTGACGGTGTTGGTCACAGATGGGTGTAAAGGGGCACTGTCAGTGATGGGTGACGGTTGCACCGCTAATGGTCACTGATGGCAGTCTCTTATGTGACAGGTGCACTTTAATGGGGTGACAGATGACTATTAGAAGGGGGGCGCGATGGGACAGGTGTGGTGTTGGGGCAGACACTACTAAACATCTGTAACTCGCTGCTCCTGGCCTCACACTGGAAATGGTGTGTGAGGAGAGAAGAGCTGGTAAGTTAGTTAAAACTCTGTTTACATTTTAGTGATCATCTGTGAATGGATCAGACGATCATGTGGTACACAGCCCAGGCCAATGGCTGTTTACTATCGTCGGTGACGAGCAGTGTTCCCGGAAACCTGCTGCCACCGACTGACCTGCGCCATGTAAAGTGGGTAGTTACCATCCGTCATCATGGCCGATCACATGGTAAACAGCCATGCCCAGTGGCTGTTCACCTCTGTCGGTGACGAGCAGATGACGTTTTGACGTCGCTACTGCCCTGCAGTGGTATGGAGATGAGTGGGGGCCATCTTCTCCTCACTCGTCTCCTCCATACCCAGCCACGGACATGATCCGCTTGCCTACACTGCTGTTGACTGCTCTGGTAAGCGTCGCAGGGCACCGGAGGGAGGGGGGTCCTCTCTCACCACCGATAAGTGATCTTGCACCGCAGAGACCACCTTAATCTTGTAGCTGGCCACCCGCTGAAGAAGATACTGGGTTATGGTAGCTAGCTGCTGCCATAACGGTATTCCTCTTCAAACAGCCGATGTACAACGGTGGGTGGACCTGAAAAAAATAAATGAACATATTTTTGCAGGGGGAAAGGTGCATGGGGTTTATTTTTTTTTTTTTTTTTTCTTTGGAGGCAATAGAGCAGGAGTGTCTAAACCTTTCAAAGAGGCCAGATTTGATAAAGTGAACATGCGTGAGGGTCGACCATTTTGCCTGAAATCCTTTGAACCATTAAAATTAAATGCAAATGAACTAATGCACTGCCCAACAAGAATTCTCTTGCCTTTTTGTTGCTGTGTGTTGGGAAGAGTACAACGATGAGCTCAGGCATGTTTTCTGGATATACCGTATTTATCGGCGTATAGCATGCACCTTCACTTTAAGAGGGAGAATCTCCTGTTTCGCGGCCTCTTTAATACAAAGTCTTCCCCTCTATGATGGAAAGAACAGTCGTCCTATGCCAGCCCAGGATACAGGACTTCTCTGAGAGGCCACAGAGTAAACAGTCTCCTGTATGTAATCTGACAGCGTTTGTCCCGCCCCCTCTTTGTCCCCTCCAAGTCTGCCAGAATGATAAATATGGAATATATCTTTTGTGGCCTCCCAAGAGCAGAACTTGGGGATTGGTTGGGGGGGCCACAAAAGAGGTGTGTGTGTGTGTGTGTGTGTGTGTGTGTGTTATAAAGTCCAGCCTGGATTTTGGACATGCCTGCTTTATATCGAGCATTGCACCAGTGATCAGTAGATAGTGGGTGCAATGTTGGTCTCCTGCACGCACAGCCTAGAGCAGGGGTCTCCATACTTTTAAAGCAAAGGGCCAGTTTACGGTCTTTCCGACTTTAGGGGGGGCCGGAATCTGACCAGTTGGGGTCGAAAATGCCCCAAAGGCCGAGCATAAGTGAGAATAAACATTGCCCCAGTGTTGGTGGGCAGTAGGAGGAGGAATAGTGCTCCATCATTGCTATTGGTCTAAGAGATAGTGCCCCATTGTTATCATTGGGAAGAATAGTGCCTCATATCATTGGGCCACATCCGGCCCTCGGGCCACAGTTTCGAGACCCCTGGCCTAGAGCTTGCTGCCTGTACATCTGTATGGGCAAACATTTCTGTGAAGCAGCCGCACTGTTTTTAAAATGTGGCAGAGGGTTCAGGGAGAGGATCCCCTATGCATGTCAGAGAGAATCCTTTAACGCTGAACTCTGGGATAAGCAAATATTGCCTAAATACAAGAGGCATAGGTATTCCTACCTTAAATCTTGGTGTGCTTTTATGTATTTCTTCCAGGTCTTTGAATTTAGTATGAAGCTTTGCTTCTGGGAAGGAGTTTCCTGTAATAAAGATTGGTCACTTCTACTCTTTCTCATTATGTAGGGTGACTGGCCTTGTATCCTTCCTCCTGTAGATTTCTGCAGTAAGCCTGGAGCAGGTGAACTTGTTGGGTCCCCTGAACAGCTTTGCTCTCTGCACAGGCAATGTGCAGCACAGTAATGATGCCAAGCCTACATTTACAGGACAAATGGTCAGGGTGTATTTCCCTAGCAGGGATACAGACAATAATAAATGCATGAAAGGATTTATAATCCCTCATCACTCTATCCTAAATGTAAAAATGTGGACATGAGATGCACTTTCTCTATATAAGGCCTCATGCACATGGAAAGCATTATTATTAATAATATATATATAATTTTTTTTTTTTTTTTAAAGCCTGGGAATCCAGCCACAGGTGGTGGGTACAACTGACCATAGAAGTGAATATCTGTAATTGGCCATATTTGGCTATACACTAATTCTCTCATGCATTAGTATAAACATGCGCATCAGTGTGTGACATATTCCCTAAATGTGGAAGTAACGCATATGAGGAAAATGTCATAAACGTTGGTGCTGAGATTTTACACTAAAGCAGAAAAAAAAAACCAAACCATCTGTGTACATAAGGTCTAAGAAAGTGGTGTCATCCATGACCCTGCTTTGCAAATCTCAGGACTTTATGGCAGATAAAACAACTCCCGTATACATATTTCATCTCTGAAGCAGTGTGCGTGGAGTTTGGCTTAAAGGGGTTCAATCATTTTGCACAGAGCAGGTAATTGCAGTCATGTTTTTTTCTGGGGGTGGGGGGGGGGGGGGTGGGGGTGGGACCACTACCGGTGCTCCAGGTCCCGCTGCTGCATCCATTGACTGACTCAGCCCCACGCTTGTGTCACTGAATTTGACAGCAGCGGGAGCCCAATGGCTCTTGCTGCTATCAATCTGTCCAATGAGTAGAGACAGCGGCTGGAGCTGTGCACATACCTGGAGCAGATTGGGGCTCAGGTAAGAAAAATGGGGTGGGGGGGGACCTGCTGTACAGAAGGTTTTTCAATTTTAATGCAGTAAATGCATTACATTTTTTCCCCCTAAATGGCTTCCTTTACCTTGGTGCAGTCCTCCTTTCATATACCCCATCCTTCCATTTTGCTTTTAAATGTCCTAATTTCTACTGAGAAATCCTCCCTTTCTGTTCTTCTGTCTGTAACTACACACAGTAATGTGACACTTTCTCCCTGGTGTGGAGAAAGCCTCTTGAGGGGGCGAGCAGGAGGGTCAGAACGCTATCTACTTTGCAGATAAAGGAGCTGTGTGTTAGTGGGCATCCTGACACTCCTGCTCGCCCCCTCAAGAGGCTTTCTCCACACCAGGGAGAAAGCCTCACATTACGATGTGTAGTTAGACAGAAGAAAAGGAAGTGAGGATTTCTCAGAAAACATAAGGACATTTTAAAAGCAAAATGGAAGGATGAGGCAAGTTAAGAAGGATTGCACTAAGGTAAAGGGAGCTATTTAGGGATTTATTTTTTATTTTTAATTCAATCTTATTTTATTAGAGAAGAGAAAAAAGAGGAGCAGAAAGACAAGTATCATTTTAAACATTACAAACAGTACAGTCGAGTATATCAACAATAGGTACCGTGCATGCCAGAACATAAACATGTCCATGTTAAATATAAATGAGAGAAAAAGCATGAGTATGAGGACCACCATAAGTCTATCAGTGTTAGCAGAAAAAAAAAAAAAAAAGGGGGAAGGGGGGAGATCTGGTTGTTGTAGCTCTCGACTACACCACAGGTAGCGGAGTAGTACTGCCACATATACAGTATAGTATACGGGAGTGCATATTAAGTTGTATGGGGGAGAGAAAATAGAAAAATAAAATTTAAAGAATAACATATGGGGTCAGAAAGTGAATCAGTAACATTCGGCAAGATAAAGACATGTATGTGGACTAATGGATTCCTAAGAATGTACTCGGACAATGAGAAAAAGAAAAGAAGCAGAGGTAGAAAAAAGGGGGAGAGATAATGGGGTAAGAATTGGGGGTCAAGTATCAAGCATCACTCCATCATGGCACCAGGGCGACATCATCCAGGCCACCTCCAGCCCAGGAAATAAACTCAGAAGAATATCGGAACATAGACCATGAAGTCCAGGTGAGAGAGAATTGTTCGCTTTTATCGCACTCCTCCGCCAACAGACGTTCAAGGTCCCTTATGCGGTCCACCTCAACAGCCCAGTCCCCAAGGGAAGGCGTAGCCGCCGATCTCCAGTGACGGGGGATCACCACCCTGGCTGCCGCCAGAAAGTGTCGTAACACATCATTTTTAACGGACTTGAACGAGCCAGGGAGTATAGATAAGAGAGCCACCTCAGGGGAGGGGTGGATTGTGGTCGCCATCAGTTTGCAGTATAGCTCGAAAATCCGTTGCCAAAATGCCTGGATAGGAGGACAGTCCCACCAGATGTGGAGCATTGTTCCCCGGGATCTCAGACACCCGCCAGCATGCATCTGACATTGTCGGGTTGAAGTGTTTGATAGTCGTTGGGCATCTGTACCATCTCGTTAGTAGCTTAAACCCCTTCTCTTGGGTCCTAGTGGCCAAGGATAGTTTGTGTGTCAGGGCAAAACACTTCCGCCAGTCAAGTGGGGATATAGGGTGGTGTAGGTCCGCCTCCCAGGTGGCCGTATACGGCGGGGGATCAGGGGAAAAAATGTCGAGCAGTAGGGAGTAGAGTTGAGATATCACATGTGTTGGAGGTTCTGCCTGTAGAAGCAGTGCCTCAAATCCCGTCGGTTCAGCCAGGATATCTGGGATGGATGGCAGGGTTCGGATATAGGAAGTGGTCTGTTGCCTGAGAAGCCACTGCATAGGGTGTCGGGAAGTCGGGTCGGCAGGGGTATCAGCTCTTAGAGTGGGGTCTGATCTAAGGACCTGGGCGATTCTCCTATGATCCTCCTTACGCCACGGTCCAAACCTTGTTACCGACAGAGCAGGTAGAAAGGCCGGGGTCCCAAAGAAGGGAGTCAAAGGCCCCATGTGGTTCGACAGACCCCCTCTGGATCGCAAACGATCCCAGATCCGAATCGTCTGTAGAGTAAGGTCGCTGAGAGGGCCCAAACTCCCTCGATCCGTGGGTAAGGTCCATGGGAGAGCAGGGAGTTCAATTGGGTTCATGTGGCTTTCCAACTGGACCCAGAGCTTGGTTGAAGAGTGATGGAACCAATCCAATATACGAGTGAGCACCGCTGCCTTATGGTATAAGGAGGCGTCCGGGGCTCCAGCTCCCCCTCTAGCCTTTGGAAGGGATAATGTTCCGTATCGTAATCTGGGACGGGCAGCATTCCAAATAAACTTGGAGAACATCAGGCGTAGTTTCTTGAAGTACAAAGTAGGTATACGAATAGGTATAGTTTGAAACAAATATAGGAACCTAGGAAGAACATCCATTTTTAGAGCATTCACTCTACCTAGCCATGAGAGCCGTTTAGACGCATAGGTGGCTAAATCAGCTTGGGTCTTAAGAAGGAGGGGGGTAAAGTTTAGGGAGAAGAGTTGGGACGCATCCGCCGGAATCTGAATTCCAAGATACCTGACGGAGGCAGAGTCGGTTTTGAAGGGGAAAGTGGTCGCTATTCTGCGTAGAACCGAGTTGGACAAAGATACGTTAAGGATTTCCGATTTATCGTAATTCACTTTGAAGTTGCTAACTACTCCGAATTTCTGAAACTCCTGCAACACGGAGGGCAGTGTTGTATGTGGATGTGTCACGAACAGGAGCAAATCATCCGCAAAAAGGGCGAGTTTGGTGTGGGTGGGTCCGATTGTTGCGCCTTGGATTGAGGGGTTATTACGTAAAGCCATGGCCAGGTGTTCCATGGTAAGAATATAGAGGAGGGGGGACAGTGGGCAGCCCTGTCGCGTCCCGTTCGAAATAGAGAAGGCCGGGGATAGCGAACCATTCAATCTAACCCTAGCAGATGGAGAGGTATAAAGGGACATTATTCTAGCCATCATATTAGGTCCCAAGCCAATTTGTTGCAGGCATATTCGAAGGAATTGCCAGTCTACTCGGTCGAATGCCTTTTCCGCATCGACTGTTAAGAGGCATAATGGGATATCGTGAGATCGGGCATAATCAGTTAAAAGAAGAGTCTTCAGGGTATTATCTCTAGCCTCTCGGCCACTTACAAAGCCTACCTGATCCAAGTGTATTATCCCCGGCAACAATGGTTGTAATCTATTCGCCAGTATTTTAGCAAAAACTTTCAGATCGACACCAATTAGAGATATCGGCCTGTAGTTAGAGCAAAGAGCAGGGTCCTTGCCCGGCTTTGGGATGAGAGATATGTGGGCCTCAAGTGCTTGTGGAGGGAATAGCGAGCCTCCTGTCAAAGAGTTGAACACCTTGGTGAGAAAGGGTGTGAGAAGGGCAGCGAAAAGTTTATAAAACTTGGGCGTGAAGCCATCCGGGCCCGGGCTCTTTCCACTCGGCGTACCCGCTATGGCTTTGGCAACTTCATCTTCTGTGATAGGAGTCTCTAAATCAGCAATGGCGTCAGCATCTAGTGTGGGAAGTGCGGTTTCCGAGACATAAGACAATTGGTCCTCTATCCCGGTACAATGGGAGCCCGTTGGTTGAGTCGCAGGGATATTATATAGGGCTTGGTAGAAGTCCCTGAATTCCTCGGCCATCTTGGTCGGTGAGGAGATCAATTCTCCCCGCGCCCCCCGGATGTGGGGCACAAAAGTGGAAGACACTTTAGGGTGTAGAGAGCGAGCCAACGATCGACCACATTTATCCTGAAACTTATATTGATGGAAAGCGAGCTTACTTGCATACGAGCGTGCAGAGGTCTCATAGAGTTCTCTGAGTCGTGATCGCGCCATAGAAACATCCGACGGTGTTGACACTGTCGGGGATCGTTTGTGATCAACTTCCAGTTCTCTGTGTACGAATTGCTGTCTCTATGGCGGCCGAGCGCTCCTTTTTCAGGCGAGCACCCATTTGGATAAAGGTTCCACGCAGAACTGCCTTGAGCGCCTCCCATTGAAAGGGCATCGCAGTCGTATCCGAAGCGTGGTCAACAAGAAAGTTAGAGATTGTGTCAGAAACCGTCTGTGTACAATCCGAGTCCGCAAGCAGTGAATCATTCAAGCGCCACGTCCACTCCTTAATAGGGGTGGAAGGGATCGAAAATGTCAGGTGGATAGGGGAGTGGTCAGACCAGACCATCGGGTCTATGTGGCATTCAGGAGACCAGTCCAGGCAACTATGGTCACTCAATAAGTAGTCTATGCGACTATAAGTGTGATGTACGTGAGAGAAGTGGGTGTAGTCACGGGACTTGGGGTGCAACACCCTCCATACGTCTACAAGACGCAGTTCATAGAATGCTCGCTTCAGTGCTCTCAGTTTAGGGAATGAGACACAAGATCGCGAGGTGGAGGAATCCAAAAGCGGCTCCAGAGGGGTGTTAAAATCACCGCCCAGTATGAGTTTACCCTCCATGAATCCCGATAGAACCTTCAAGTATGCCAGCGCAGACGGTACTTGATTGGTGTTGGGAAGATAGATGTTTGCTACTGTGAATTTGGTACCCCATAACAGGAATTTCACAAAGATATACCGCCCACGAGGGTCAGAGAGCTGATCCAGCACTTCTACAGGGAGTGTTTTATGAAAGGCAACAGACACTCCCCTGGTCTTCTGGGCTGGGTTAGTGCTATGGAACCACCTATTGAAATATCTGTTGGAACAGGAAGGAGTGGAGGAGGAGCGAAAATGCGTCTCTTGAAGAAGAAGCACATTTACCTGGCGTTTGTGCATGTGATAAAGGATTTGACCTCTCTTGGAGGCAACATTAAGGCCATTGACATTATACGAACAGAATTGTAGCCTGGGGTGAGAGATCACTGTTTGGGCCATGATGGAGTGATAAGGAAGAGGAGGAGGGGGAGGGAAGGGGAGGGCAGGAGTGGGGTAATAGGGGTCAGAAAATAGCAGGGGAGGGAGAATGAAGAGGGAAGAAGTGTGGAGGAGATTGATCAGAAAGAGCACCTTGTGAAGGCAGCTCAAAAAAAAACTATTGGTGTCCGTGAAAACGAAGCACCTCGTGAAATATCACGCGCTAGGCACGAATCGTGCCAAACCTATTTGGAAAAAGAGAACAAGGTAAGAACAGCTGAGTTGTGATCCCGACAACTCAGCAGGCATATATAACGTAAGTGTAAAACACCCAATAATCATGGCATCTAATGCATAACTTTCAAGTAGCGAACGAGCATAACATGAGGCTAACATCATAGGTACTTTTAGACATCTTTAAGCAATATACTAGAACGTGTAAGTGAGGAGAAAAAAAAAAAAAAAAAAAAAATTTAAGAAAACCCCCGCTGTGGACAGAATAAAGGCAAAAACATGTCCATATGGTCCCATAGGGACCAGACAAACCAGACGTTATAGTTATGGCAGCATTATCCTTAGTCGTTGTCCCAGCTCGGCTCGGACAACATAATAAACGCACAGCAGCTGCTACGAATAGGGCACACGATACCTGAGCTACAGGGATACAGGAGATTGGCACCGAAGGAAGCCCCGGGAGCCCCAGGACAAGCCAAAAGACCGCGTCCAGGGACCCCAAGCCAACCCGCGGACCCAAGGCCCCGAGAAAACACAGCAACAACATGAGCAGTTCCCCGGAAAGCACCCAATGGCCCCGCCCAGCCCAGACCGCCCCCCCCCCCCAATAAAGAGAGGGGAAGAAAAAAGGAACATGCACAGGCATCAAGGGACAAATCTATAGAGGACATCGCAGCAAAACCCGAAGGGCAGCCGCGACGCCGGTGCAGTCAGGGCAGTGCGGGACCACGGCGAGGGTTAAGGCGGCCCAGAGCCGAACGGGACCATCACCAACCATCAGGCAACATCAACATCCCCAACGGCCCCCCCAGAGCCCCGGCAAGCACAGCCGTACCCACCGGGGACACAGAGAGAGCCCCTGAACCAAACAAGACAGTCAAGTCAATAGTGGCATTCAAAGGATGGGATAAGCAGCAGGTCATGGGAGTAGGCCACGAGTTCAAAACATAACAAAACACATTCAGGGCAAACCTGGTCGAAGTCTTGGAGAAGAGCCGCACCCTCTTGGTGAAGAGAAAAAAAAAAAAAAGGGGGGGGGGCAAGAAAACCGGTGTAAGTCTCACGTAATGATTCGGATCAGTCTTCAGGTGATGTGGCTCGTCGCTCTCTGGTATTGGAAGGCGCCGATCTAGACTGCGGGTACCTTCGCCGCTGTAGAGGAGGGCCCGGTAGCCGCTGGCGGTCATCTGGAGGGTCCAACCAGTTCGGGACGGTGACAGGGTTCTGGTCCAGGAAGAGGAAGAAAGCAGGAAGCTGGTCCGGATCTGACAGGACAAATTTGTGGTTATCAGCCCGGGTCACTTTGATACTGAAGGGGTGGCCCCAAGTGTACGATGCACCAACTTGACGGATCACTTCCAGTAGTGGGCGAACCACCCGTCGCATGTACAACGTGTTGCGGGAGAGATCCGGGTATAGGTGGATGGGGGAACCATGGAAGTCCAAAGGGCCTAAGCGCCAGGCCTTGCGTAAGATCTCTTCCTTCAGGGTGTAATAGTGTACCCGGCAGAGGACGTCTCGAGGGCGGTCTCTGCGTTCGCCCCCCATGCCCCCCACTCTATGCACTCTGTCCAACTCGATAGAGGACGTAACTTCCCTGCCCAGGACCTGATTGAGTATAGCGATGATAGTGGGTTTGAGATCAGCACCTGAGGTCGCTTCCGGGACCCCCTGCAACCGGATGTTGTTCCTGCGGCTTCGGTTTTCACTGTCCTCTATGCGGAGCTGGTGTTGTCGCAAACGGGAGAGGTGAGCTGTAGACGCGTTTTCAAGCGCCGTTATTCGGGTTGAGTGGTCTTCCTGGGTGGTAGCTATTGCTGAGACCGTGACCTCCGATGCCGAGACCCGTTGTTTGAGGGCAGCCAGTTCAACGTGGAGAGAAGCTTCCAACTTAGAGGCCCAGGAGTCAAAATCCGCCCGAAAGGCAGAGAGCAGGGCAGAGGTCGAGGGACCCGGGGCACCCCCTGAGGCTGGGAAAGGCATCTCTCCCAGAGCAGTGTTTACGTCTGTGTTAGGGGACAGCGTGAGGTCGGTCAGCGGATCCGGAGGGTCCATCAGGGGATTCAGGTGTGAACCCGATCCGTCCTCAACGGGTAGGGAAGTCACTGCTGGTGGGGGCGGAAGTTTAGTTTTGCCCGGAGTTCGGCCCGTCGGGAGTTTGTCTTTACCTGTACGAGATTCCTGTGATGATGTGCGCAGCAGGTACCGTTGGATAGTGCCTTGGTGTAGATCAGTATGGTCAGCAGAGGAGGAGCTGGAAGCAGCCATCAGCAGATCGGGTGCGAGGTAACAGAAGCACAGCCTGCGGTTGTCGGGAGAGCACAAAGCTCAGCAGTACATGTTGTCAGCCATCCATCCTCAGCCACACGCCTCCACAGATGACATGGTAGAGCGGCAAGTGCGATCCGCGCTGCAGGTGGAGGTGGCGATTCGCCGCAAGTCTATGCAGGTGGAGCAATATGGCCACCACCCCCCAGGCCCGGAGCTGGTTTCTCACTGTCCTGGCGCTTCAACACACAGTTCCTGTAGAAGCGTGGCAGATCAGGCAGAGCAAGCAACCAAAAAATAAATAAAAATAAAAATAAAATAAAATAGAATGGAGGGGGGGGTGCAATGAGGCCAGAGGTGGATGTCAGCCAGGCTTCAGGACAGGAAGAAGGATGCTGTACCCTGTGATGGGGCCAAGGCCATGACCTGTCCGTCAGGTGGTCTTAGGGGCAGAGAGTGCCGATGTGTTGTGGTCAGATGGCGTGCCGAGTGCCCGGGGGGGGGGTCCGGAGGGATGAGGAAGGAAGATGGCCGCGTTCCTCCAGGAGTAGGCCTAAGCCGCGGTCTTTCCTGAGAGACGATCGCCGGACGGGCGAATTTCACCCCGTCGGGGCTAGGATAACCTCCCCAGGTAGGAAGGCAGGACGGACAGCCACCTCAGGAGACAGGTAGGGGTATGAGGAGCAGCTCACCTTGTCCCCGAAGGTCCGTGACCGGGTCTGTAGGCCGCGGGATGCAGGGGAGCAGCCGCAGGGGTCCCTAGTGAAGTCGCCCGGATGGAGATTCGCCCCGATGGCCCCAGCGGAGAGAGGGCAGATCCACAGGGGACCTGGGGGGTTACGCTTCCCCACGAGTCGTGGCGTGGATTGCAGGGAAGAGCCCGAGAGCAGTAGGCCCCAAGATGGCGGACGGCTTCCAAGGAGTCAGTTACAGGCCAGGAGCGGGACCAGCTCCACAATGTCTTCAGCAATCGCTCGATCTGAAGCAGGGGGGATCAGGGGGCAAAACCACTAGGCTGTGGCCCCAGCAGAGGAGGGGAAGGTGGTAGATGGAGGCTGATTTCAGTCGGGGATGTGGAGCTCAGCTCTAACGCGTCTTCCCAGCTTCACGTCCGGACACGCCCCCCTATTTTTTATTTTTATCTTTGCAATCCCTTTTAAGGTGAAACATCTTCAGACTTTACGACCACTTTAAAGAAGAGTGCAGCTAGATATTTATTTTAAGGTTAAATTGTGGTTTCATCATAATGAATTGCAAAACTAAAATAGTGAATTTTATTTTACAGGGAGGAACTATCATTGGAAGTGCCAGATGCAAAGCATTTACCACTCATGAAGGCCGTCTGGCTGCAGCCCATAACCTTGTGCAACATGGCATAACGAACTTGTGTGTCATTGGTGGAGATGGCAGTTTAACAGGAGCAAATATTTTTCGAAAGGAGTGGAGTGGTCTGCTTGAGGAGCTTGTTAAAGAAGGTAAGCATGTTAATTCATGCAACATGTTGGCTGGTATGTGTGTATTAATACTGTATTTTTTTTTAATTGACATATGATTAAACAGGAACAGCACTTGAGGCATAATGTGTTTTCTTGAAAGCATACAGTATTTCCAGCACAGTGGTTTTAAAAGAATAAAATTTACACATTTTCTTTTCAAGTGAACTTATTCTTTAAGGCCGGATTCACACCTATGCGAATTGGTTGAGGCTTAAACTGCATATAATACGCAGAACATTTCTAAATTGTTTTCAATGAGGCTGGTTCACATATGTGCGATGCATTCGCACTGCGCATTGCAGTAAAAACGAGTGCGGATTTTATGTCTTGCGGTGCGGCTCAGGTGCGAATTCAGTCCCATTATCTTCTATGGGTACGCAGCTGATTCGCAGATGTGTTCAGTTCTCTTCAGGAATTTCTCCCATTCAGCTCAATACACTTCTCCCCCACTCTCCTCTCACCCGGAACTTCTCCCAGGTCTCCAAATTCGCAGCTAAAACGCAATGGATCTGCTGAACACTTCTGTTATCTATCTTCAGAGATTACAGAGCTGAAATTCGCACCGCACAAGTGTGATTCCGGCCTAAAACCTAAAGGCAAAACTTTATAAAAAAAAAAATTTAAATAGAGTGCAGAGGGATTAAAACACCTGACCGTTTTTATTGCTGTCTGTGACCCTATTAAGGAGATGTATCCTTTCTAAATTTCCTGTTTACCATTATCATTGAAAGTAAAAGAAAATCCCACATTTTGTGTTGTCCCCAGAAAATAAGTAATAGAGGGGAAATCTCCCTGGGGGGTCCCCAAATAATTCCCTGAACTTCCTGTTTGGCTATGGGATAGGAAGTTGAGGGAAATCTCTGCAAATCTCTACACAGATGGGGGAAAAAAATCTGACGGGTTATAACAATTCTTTACCTCAAAAATGAAAACATTTTGCCTATAGTTCTACTTTAACTCAGGGGTATTGAATTAAAATTCAAGGAGGTCTGCTCTGTAAAATTTTCTTTCAGCAAAAGTGTTTGCAATGTCTCAGATCTTTTTCATAACAGCCCCCTCATTTTATATCATCCTGTTCTTGCATCAGTGTCCACTGCGCTCCTTCATGTGAACCCCTACCCACAGCACTGCCCTCCATCCCCTCCCTCACTTCACAGCACCCCCTAACAGCCCAGCCTGCTCTTTACATCACCTTCCCCCCTTTGCATAATCCCCTTTGACAGCACTCCTCCGCATTGCATTTTCTCCCGGACCCACCCACACACCACTGACCACTTTACATCATCCCCAGCCCCCCCCCTCCCCCAACACACACTTTAACAGCCATGTCTTCTTGCTCATGCTCTGCTTCCTTAGAGTCAAAAGCAGGAAGCACAGCAGCATTGATTGGAGGTTGGGAGCAGGAACTTCTGGGTTAACTTTTTTTTTATATTCATATGTGAAATAATTAAAGCTGAGTTCCGCCCAAAAAAAAAAATAAAAAAAAAATTAAAGGTCAGCAAATGTTGACTTTTAAAATAAGGACACTTACCTGTCCAGGCCCCCGCGATGTACTTACCCAAAGCCGACCCCATCCCTCGGCTCCCAGGTGGAAGCGCTGCCATCCCGAGTAAGGGAATCGGGAAGTGAAGCCTTGCCACTTCACAGCCTGGTTCCCTACTGCGCGAATGCGTGAGTCACGCTGCATGTCGTGACTAGTTCTTGCTGTCTTCTGGGACCTGTGTATCTCCCAAAAGACAGTGGGGGACGAAGGAGGGGCCGGACATAATAGATTCTGCGGCGATCAGTCGCCGGAAGTGGGAGAAAATATTAGACAGGTATCTGCTGCAACAACCCCCCCCGAAAGGTGTCAAATGTGACATCGGAGGGGAGGGGGCACCGGATTCGCAGAAGTTCAATTTTTGGGTGGAACTCCACTTTAAGCGATACTTTGCAAATAATGTAAATAAAATGCTAGGGCTAGAACAGCTGCCCACCAACAGTGATCTCATACCAACATAAATATTCGAAAATGGTGCGCTAATTCAACAAATGCAAAATACTATAAATTCCAAATCCTGGCTAATATCAAAAACTTAGCAGTTAAAAAAATTAAACAAAAACGAAAATTACTAACACAAGTGATGTATAGTTCATGTGATAATGGCCCACAAAGTGTTAATATATCCGGACTCCTTCCTTGGGAGACAACTTTTTCCAATAAGTGCTGTGTTGTGAAAAAATGATTGGTGATATACAATCCACCACCTCCCAGGTGAATTGGCTGCTCCCCTCAGGCAAAGACACCCTGCGTCAAATCACGCCTCTAGTTGAAATATCGCTGTATCCTTGGTCCTCTGTGTTAATCGCTAACTGCTCTTCTAGAGTTGCTCAGAGTAGAAAGAAAACTTCATTGCGCAAAATTTCTTGTATAAATGTGTTTATTAAACAGTTAAAGAGATTTGTAAACCTCCCTTTTTTTTTTATTTTTATTTTTTTATTTTTATTTTTTATAACAAACCTATACTTGCTTCCACTGTGCAGTTCATTTTGCACAGAGTGGCCACGAACCTCGTCTTCTGGGGTCCTCCAGTGGTGCTCACGACGACTCCTCGCATCAGTGAACTCCCTGGCGGTTACCTCGCGGCCGCGCTCCCGAGTCCAGCATTTGCGCGCATAGACAGGTGTCAGTTTTTTCACCTTAATTAGGATGTATTGAGGTGAAAAAACATGATGGTAAACAACCCTTTAAAGACTGCCCACCGCAGGTGTTCTTCGGCAGGTTGGTTCTCCTGCGCAAATCGCCGTACATGTCTGGTGACTCGCTCAGTGGCAGAGCGTGCCTGCGAGTTGGGCCGACTCGATGTCTGCCAGTGACCTCCTAGTAGAGGGGCAGAATGTGGATCTGCCTTTGTAAACCAGGCAGATCCCCATTCTGACAGATTACCGGACAGAGAACTACTATATCCAGTAATCTGGAACAGTGATCTTTGTCACGTCCCAGGCAGCGCACCCCCCCCCCCCTACAGTTAGAATACGCTGAGGTAACACACTTAACCCCTTGATCGCCCCCTAGTGTTAACACCTTCCCTGTTAATGGCCTTTTGGCATTGATCAGTGATTGTTAAAAAATAATCAGGAGTACTGTATTGAAGGAATAGATACATAAAACATCAGCAATACAGGCAGTTCGTCAAAAAAAGAAAAAAACGGGGAAAATGGGGGGGGGATGAAACAAAAAAAGGGGGAAAATGAAACAAAAATAAGTGGATAATACAGTACATATTACATGCATGTACCACATACTATGCAGAAACAGTACAAGCAGGAGTGTATCCAGAGTAAAGAGCATAAGGCGGTGAAAGGAATATAGTCTATGGAACCAGAACAGGCGCCAACAAGCCCAGAGAACGGGTCTGTACCAGAGCAGTTAGTGCTCTGTCCATGGCAGCCACACCTTGTCATATTTCCAAGGACAACCACGGCTAATATAGGTCAGTTTATACATAGGCAATGCTGCATTAATCTTACCCTCCCATGAGAAGACTTTTGGAGTGTAAGAAGTCCAGTGTATTTCTTTCTTGGCATAGAATAGGAGGTACGAGATCAGTAATTTTGCAATGATGGGACCTTTGCTCATCATCAATTCCCAGCAACGCCAGTGCAGGCGTCATGGGGATAGAGCTCCAGTCGGACATTTAGATGATCAAAGACCCCCGCCCAAAAGGACCCCAGTGTCGGACACGACCAAAACATGTGGATGTAAGTGCTCCGCTCTGCCCGACACCACGGACAAATCGGGTCTCGGTCAGGGTAGATTCGGGATAGGCGCACAGGAGTAAAGTACACTCTGTGCAAGAACTTCGTTTGCACAAGCTTGTCGCCCGCCGAGATCACCAATTTGGGGGCACTTTCCAGACAATCCTCCCAAACCCCCCTCTCCAAATCCGGAATATCCAATTTACAGGAGTCCCAGAGTCTATTTAGTTTAAGGGAATCAATGGGAAGCAGCACCGTATAGGTCAGAGAGGGGCTTGGACAAGGTACCGCACGACAAGAGGTCCTCCACTGGGTCCAACCTAAGTTCTAGAGGGGCTGGAAACTGGGCCCTAGCCGCGTGTCGAAGCTGAGCGTACCGGAAGTACATCCATCCAGGTAGCTGATGGGTCTAAGTTAATTGTGCGAGTGACAGCAAGGTACCCAACGGCATGATATCTTTTAAGGTCGTTATACCAAACCTCGCCCAAACCTGAGGTTCGGGTATGGTCCAAAAATGAGGCAAATTAGGATTCCCCCACAGAGGCTGCGCCGGGGCCCAACACCCCTCCCGAACGAACCGGCGTCGCCGCCACCCACAACTTAAGGGTTACCCTAGTTGGGTCTGGTAGACCCACATAGGCTCGTGGACCTCTACACCAGGTTCCTCAGTTCCTGCAGAGAGCCCAGCCAGGCCGCCTCCACACAGACGGCAGCATTAGTGCGTCTGGCCCCGAACCACCAGTATACTGTGACCAGCATAGCAGCCCAGTAGTAGATTTTAAAATTTGGTAGCGCCAGGCCCCCCAGCCATGTAGGGAGATGCAGTGTGGACTTGGCTAATCTAGGGACGGACCCATTCCATATGAAGGAGAGAATGCACTTGTCCACCTCCTGAAAGAAGGCCGCCGGGATCCAAGCTGGGCGGTTCCGGAATAGGTAAATTTAGGTAAAATTATCATCTTTAAAATGTTAATTCGACCAATTAAATTCAATGGGAGGCCGGATCAGGACTGACAGCGTTCCCTGAGGAGCTGGAGCAAAGGGAGCACATTAAGCGTATAATATTGGGAGGGGGACCTAGCAACCCTAACCCCAAGATACTTAAATTCAGTAACCCATTGCAGCGGAGTGGGTCCGGCTAGAGCAGGGATCCTCAAACTACGGCCCTCCAGATGTTGTAGAACTACACATCCCATGAGGCATTGTAACACACTGACATTCACAGACATGACTAGGCATTATGGGAATTGTAGTTCCTGAACAACTGGAGGGCCGTAGTTTGAAGACCCATGGGCTAGAGCAACAGTTTGCGGGTCTAAGGGGAAGGGAACTGATTTTGATCAATTAATACGGATGCTGACAGGGAAACAAACCTATTTAACAACTCTAGAGCAGCAGACAGGGACGGGCCCGCGTCATTCAAATATAGCAGGGCATCGTCGGCATAGAGGGATATCCTCTCCAACCCACCAATCCGCATACCTCCAACCCCGGAGAGTCCCGGACCAGAATCGCCAGGGGCTCTAACGCTAGGGCAAACAGGCCAGGGGACAGAGGGCACCCCTGACGCGTGCCCCTATGGAGAGGGAAGGAATCGGAGACTCGGTCATTGGTGCGCACCCTGGCCCTCGGTGCCCGATACAACAGCCGAATCCACCGAAGGAAACCAGGGCTAAAAGCAAAGCGTTGCAGTACCCCCCGAAAGGTACTCTGACTTCAAACCGAGTCAAATGCCTTCTCGGCATCGAGGGAGGCAATGACCCGGGTCCCTACATTCTCATGCTGGATCGCAAGATTCAAAAAGTCGTCTAATATTGTCTGTACCCGGGGGCGTGGCCTGGACGGCATGGTGTGAGGAGTGTTGCACGGGAGCTCCGCTTGCCACAGATCCGTTATCAACTATCCTGGGCCTTATTTTGCCTGATCTTCTGCCCTGTGTTGGGTGCATCTAATCTTCTACCTGTGTGGACCATGTCGCCGACAAAAAAGTCATCGGAGGCGATCGCTAAGGTCTCTAAATTTCGGCTGACGGACAAGGAGGCTGGGGCGGAAGATGGCGCCGATTCTTCTGCATCCGCAGATACAGCAGATGAAAACACGGCGCGTGTGCTGGAGGCGATCTCCGACTGCAAAAGCTCCTTAACCTGTAAGATCGAAGAAGTTAAGATGGACGTTTCCCTTATTCGCCAGGACATACAAAAACTCAGGGACCGTGTCGCTGAAACGGAAATGCGCATCAGCCGCGTGGAGGACGAGGTGCCGCCATTGCAGGTTACGACTGAGCGCCTACAGCACCAGCTCACCATGGTCCTGGCGAAGCAGGACGACATGGAGAACCACCTAAGGAGGTGCAACTTACGGTTCGTGGGACTACCTGAGGGCGCAGAGGGCCCTAATCCTCCGTCGTTCCTTGAAAATCTGCTGGTTGAGGCCTTCGGCCGCGCTGAGTTTTCTACCTCATTCGTGGTAGAGCGAGCCCATAGGTTGGCGGCTAAACCACCTCCGCAGGGCGCGCCGCCGAGAACATTCATAGCTAAGCTGCTCAATTTTCGTGACCGGGACACCGTGCTCCGCCTCACCAGGCTGAAGGGCAACATACCATTCCGGAATGTCGAGATCAAAGTGTTTCCGGACTTCTCTGCGGACGTCCAAAAGAAGAGGGCTCTCTTCACTGAAGCCAAGCGCCAGCTACGGATCCGCCATTTTTCCTATGCCATGCTATTCCCGGCCAGGCTGCGGGTCGTTGGTGAGGACCGCACACATTTCTTTGATACGCCGGAAGCTGTCTTCTCCTGGCTTGAAGAAGCGGCTCCACCGGCTAGACAGCCCAGATAGGAGCTCTGGTCGTGACGTGAGTGACCCATGCCTGGCTGCGGTGGCGGCTTGCGCCTTCCTTTACTTTCAGTTTCCCTGGGCTCTGGAATTTACCTCTCCCAGAAAGGTACTGTGACTGTTGCCCCATGTTTGTATCCCCTTCTACAGTCCCTGGCGATGACTCTCCTGCTCCCGAATACCCCAGTGAACTTCCTCCCCAGCCCGATTGCTTCAGACACATGCCCCTCTCCCCCTTATCCCATCTTGGCTCACCTTATATTATTACTTTTATTGGGGTTCAGTGTCTTTGTGCCGTATTCAGCCGACAATGACTCATGGCCCCGCATGTCCGCCTCTATGTGGCAGGCCGATACCCGTTATGGTACCCTGGACGTGGACCTTCACTCTTATATCCTTTTACTCTCTCCTTGGTGACTATCCTTGTGTTCATGGACTAGGGGCCTCACTCCTTAAGCTGCTGCTTGTTTTACAGCGAAAAATCGCTCCCTTAGCTGCGGATGTCCCCGTGGACTCCGTCATTGTCAAATTGTCATGTAACGTTAGCCATGTGGCTCAAGTTTGGTTTCCCTGGTCTGGCCGGGTTCGGTGGGCAGCCTTTGCTCAGCGTCTGGCATGCTCCCTGCCCGGTCAGCCCAGAGTCTCAGTTAATTTCTGTTTCTACATGTTATGTTTTTTTTTGGGTTGTAATGTGTTCTAGTGGTGTACTGAAGATGATACGTAGATGTGCATATACTGTCGTGGGTGTTGGGTGGGAGTGTGGATGGCTCGGTGTGTCCCTGCTGCCCAGGTCTTATGGCTTTCTATTTTGTGTCCTGTGTCTGGTTGATTGGGATCCGTGGGCGGTGCTGCGGACCCTCCTCCTCTTTGGGGGGGCTCTCGGCGCCTGCTAACGGGCCTGGACGCCCAGAGACACTGATACCTGTCTTCTCTAAGATGCCTGATGTGAAGTTCTTAACGTGGAACGTGAGGGGCCTCAGGGCGAGACCAAAACGCAATGCTGTCCTTTCTCTCCTTAAGGCTCAACGGGCGGATGTCATGGTCCTTGTGGAGACTCATTTAACGGGCCAGCTCATGTCGACGCTTAAAAAACCCTGGGTGGGATGGGTGTACCAGGCCCCACACACTGCTAACTCACGGGGGGTGGCAGTATTGGTTGCTAAAACAGCGCAATTTGTGCTGCTGTCGCTCCAATCTGATCCCCTCGGGCGGTTTTTGTTCTTGCATGCTAAAATATATGGCTTGGAGGTCCTACTGCTTGCTATATATATATACCCCCCCCTTTTCAATTTACGGTCCTTACCGAAGGCCTAGCCTATATGGCCCAATGCCCTAGCGTGCCTGCCATCTGGTTGGGGGATTTTAACAATGTCGCCCACAGGCACCTAGATAGGTTGACGCCGACGCCCCCTGACGCTCAAGCACAGGCCCAGACCCGATTCAGTAAGCTCCTCACTGACCTGGACCTTGTAGACACATGGAGGCATCGCTTCCCATCGGATAGTACCTTTTCATGTTTTTCTCCATCGCACAACTCAATGTCCCGTATTGACTATATATTGACCTCTCGGACCCTCCTACCCATGTTGGAGACCGTGGGGTTTAACCCTCGGGTTCTCTCGGACCATGCTTCCTATTGGATTGTGCTCCGAGTTGATTCGCCCCCCTCGACTTATACCTGGAAGCTCAATCCCTTTTGGCTGACTGTCATCCCCGAGTTGGAGGAGGCTGGCGCTGAATGGGATTTGTTCTTCCAGACCAACCGGGGTACCGCGCCCTTTGAAATTGTCTGGGACTCTTTTAAATCCCACGCTCGCATGCATCTATCCCAGCACATCTCCCGTTATCGGAGGACTTCTGGACGGGTTGTTGAACAGGCGGAGCAATCTCTCTCCGAGGCGGAGAGGGCGTTTGTTGCCCAGCCCTCCTCGGAGACAGCAGACGTACTTAAAATGCAGACGCGGCTGGTGAATAGCCTTCTCTTTGAGAAGGCGAACAGACAAATTTTCTATAGTAAACAGAGGACTTACGAGTGCGGAGAACGGGCGGGGAGACTTCTGGCCCATCTGGACCACAGACCCCCCACGGTGGTCTCGCTTCGCGGGGCCAGTGGCGATGTGGTTACGGATCCTGATGGGGTGGCGGAGGTCTTCCGCTCCTTCGCCTCGCTGTACTCTTCTTCGGCCAACAACCCCAGGAACGCGATAACCGACATGCTGGCGGCTATTGAGCTGCCCACGTTGTCACGGCCACAGGTGGAGGCTCTCGAAGCCCCTATATCCGTGGATGAAATCGCACAGGCACTTTCCATGCTAAATCCATCCAAGGCGCCTGGGTCAGACGGTCTTCCCACAGAATTCTACGCCACTTACAGTGAATCTATGGTCCCCAGGCTTCGGGAGCTATTTAGCCATATATTTGAATCGGGTTCCCTGCCCCCCTCCATGAAAGAGGCCTATATAGTGCTTATCCCCAAACCTGGTAAAAATCTGGAGCTTCCCGAATCTTACCGCCCAATATCCCTTCTCCAGCTGGACATTAAGATCCTGGCCAAGGTCCTGGCGCTACGCTTGAACGGGGTGATCCTTACTCTGATCCATCCTGATCAGGTGGGCTTCATGCCTGCCAAGAACACGGCGTACAATTTGCGTAGACTACACATGAACCTGCAGGCCAGGCATGACCAAGTCGGCGCCAGAGTCGTGGTCTCCCTTGATGCTGCGAAGGCATTCGACTCTGTCGAATGGGACTACCTGTGGGAGTGTTTGTCTAGATTTGGTTTCGGGCCTAAATTTATTAAGTGGGTTGGTCTCCTCTACCAGGACCCATGCGCCAGGATCTTGGTCAATGGTCGCGTCTCGGCCCCCTTCCCCTTGTCAAGGGGCACCAGACAGGGGTGCCCCTTATCCCCACTGTTGTATGCTTTGGCCGTGGAGCCCCTGGCATCCTCCCTTAGAGGGCACCCTGGAGTTCGGGGCCTCCAATGTGGGGGGTTGGAGGAGAGGATCAGTCTATACGCCGATGATGTGCTTTTGTATCTGGCTGATGCTGGTCCTCCCCTGCAAACCGCCCTGGAGATCATTAGCGCCTTTGGGCGCTACTCCGGACTGCGGATTAACTGGGATAAGTCCCAAATCCTCCCCATAGACGTGAGCGTGCCGACGGCAGTCCAGGCCTCCTCCCCTCTCCTTAGGGTTAGCTCCCTAAAATATCTCGGGATCCAGGTGTCCAGGTCCCCGGAGGACTATGTGTCCCTCAATATTGAACCGTTGATACAGTTTCTTAAAACCAAAACGCAGACATGGGCCAAATTGCCGTTGGGGGTAATGGGACAAATAAATTTAATCAAAATGATCCTTCTCCCGAAATTCCTGTACGTACTCTGGCATGCCCCCTGCTATCTCCCCCTCCGGCTCTTCAAATCAATTGAGGCCCTCCTCAATTCGTTTGTGTGGGGTACCTCCCGGCATAAGTTGTCCTGGCAAGCTCTGAAAAATCCTGTTGAATTGGGGGGCGCAGCGCTGCCTGATTTTAATTTATATTACCTGGCAGCACAGCTGTCCCACTTCTTCTACTTAGACAAACACGACAGGGACCGTTACCTCGCACTTGTTTGCTCCCCTCGGGGCTCGAAGATATCCCACCCTTTTCAGATACTTTTCAGGACTATGACGGGTGGCTGGGCACTGGGGAGCCGCAAGGGCCTTTTATACCACCACTGTAGAGTCTGGGAGGTGGTGGGTCGTAGGTTGAAAGTCTCGCCCACTCTCTCACACCCCCTTATGGGACAACCCTGGCCTCGTAGAGCTGACCACTGTCCCAGATCACACCCTATGGCTCCATTGGGGGGTGAGATATCTGTCCGACATCTATACTGGTACTATTTTAATGTCATTCCAGCAACTCAAAGATAGGTTCAGCCTCCCTAACTCCATGCACTTCCGCTACCTCCAGCTCCGCCATGCTCTTCGGACCCAATTTGGAGATGTATCTCCTGATACTGAGCGATTTGGGGTTCTCCACACTATTATGGGCCCGGACCCCCGGAAACTCATATCGGTGTTCTACTCTTCTCTCCTGCGTCCCTCGGCCACCACGTTGGCTTATAAACTTAAAGATCGATGGTCTGGAGATGTGGGGGAGCTGGAGGATGACGAGTGGGAGGATGCCCTGGAAACCAGCAGGACGGTCTCACGCATCTCTATATCTTACATAGAACGTACTTGACCCCTGCCCGTATAGCTAAATACAAGCCCGACTACAATCCATTATGCCCCAGGTGTGACAGCCCTTCTAGTACCTTCTATCACCTTTTGTGGACTTGCCCGGCAGTGCAGGAATACTGGATACACATAGTGAAATTTATACGTGATGAAATGGGCTCTCCTCTGACGCTATGCCCTAAGCAGTGCCTGCTGGGGGTGTTCCCAGACCCAGACTCGGACAAATACCATAAGATATTCCTGCAGGAATCGCTTTTTACGGCCAGACTGCTCATAGCACGAAAGTGGCTCCAGGCTGTGCCGCCTTCCTTGCAGGAATGGATCTCAGCGGTCAACCGTGTACTCCCATACAAAAAGGAAACTTATGCTCACAGGGGATGTCCGGCCAAGTATAATAAAGTTTGGGACACCTGGCTGGCCTCGGCTGCCACATGTGATGACTTACCCTCTTGAGTCTTCCCTAGGCCTGCTGCTTGTTTTTCCCTATGTCTTTTATGCTTTTCTTATTTTCTTTTTCATTTGTTTTTCTTTTTCATTTCTTTTTCTGTTTCTCAGTCTATGGACGAGCCATGCACCCAGTATATGTGCTGCTGAATCCAGGGTGTGATCCCTGGGGGGGCTGGGTTGGGTTGGGTTGTCCTCCATGTGTGTAATATTGCTGATTTTGTCCTTCTCTCCCCTCGCTCCGCTTATGCACCTGATTGGCTCAGCTAAGACTTGGAAGCCCGTTGGAATATACTGCCTGTACTGTGCGTTTACTCACATCCATGTACTGTGCTTGATGTACCCCTGTATAATGTATCACTGCATTTCATGTATCTGTAATCTACCACTCTTTCCAATAAAACACCACGTTAATTGTAAAAAAAAAAATATTGTCTGTACCCTTGCCTGGCATGAAACCCGTCTGATCCACGTGAATCAGCGTAGATATCACTGTGGACAAGCGGGTAGCCAGAATCTTCGCCAAGACCTTGGCATCCACGTTAAGCAACTAAATGGGTCTGTAAGATGCACAATCCTGGAGATCCTTACCAGGCTTGGGTATCGGGACTATGACAGCCTCCTCCATAGACTCAGGCAGTGCTCCGGCCTCCGCAAGTCCAGAGAAGAGAGCCTTGAGCCTAGGGGAAAGGATGTCTGCATGCTGTGAGTAAAACTCAGTGGGAAGGCCGTCTGCACCCGGGGTCTTGCCACTCTGCAGACCCCCAATCGCAACACGTCCCCATCCAATTGTGCCCCGTGTTCATCAGAGAGGGAGGGAAAGGGAACTGCGTCTAAGTATTCCTGCAACTCCACCGGTGAAAAACAAACCCTGGAGGAGTAGACCTCCCGAAAAAACTCGAGAAACCCGATATTGATGTCCTCAGGGTAGAACACTAGCTCCCCCCCCCCCCGAGCATCCCGGACACCAGCTATATGCGTGGAAGACACCTGAGACCTCGCCAGCCATGCCAATAGCCTACCATTTTTATTACCATATTCAAATATCCTTTGCTGGGAGTACAGCATGGACTTCTTAGTTTGTTCCACATTGTGTAGGGAGAGGTCATGCAATGCCCCCTGCTACGCCCGGTGTGCATTCTCATCAGGTGATAGAAAAAACCTTCTCTCACACTGACTAGCCTCCTCTTCCAATGCCCCCAGAGTTCTAGAAGCCTCCCTCTGCAGCGCAGCGATATGAGATGTATTCCCCCCCCCCCTCACCCACGACTTAAAGGCATCCCACAGAATAGCAGCGCTAGCAGAGTCGCCATTTTGCATCCAGTAATTACAAATGGCCTCAGTCATGGGCTCCTGCAGCCTCTCATCAAGGGCCCAGAACCTGGACAGACGGCAACCCTGCAAACTCGGGAGCCCACCCAGGTAGATGGAAAGGTGAAGGGGGGGGGGGGGGGCGTGATCCGAGATGCCGCGAGGCAGGTGTTCAACCCTCCTCGTCCACCGCAATGCCTCAGAAGAGGCAAATGCCAGATCTATACGGGACAGGGCACGATGAGAGGAGGAATGACAGGTATACTCTCTGGCATTCGGATAATTAGGAGCCAAATAGAGTCATCAGCGCAGAGGGGGTAACGACTCCAACCAAGCAGCGGCGTCACAAGGGACGGTGAAAAATCTGACTGACTTCCCGTCTTGAACCCTCAGCTTGGCGGGGAACAGGATACTGTATTTAATATTCCGTGCTCGTAGCCCCACCTTGACTTGGTCAAAAGACCTGCGGGCTTTCTAAAGTCTCCATTGAATAGTCAGGAAAGAAGAGCAGGGTAGTGTTTTGAAATCTCAGATCTCCCGCCTTGCGGGCTGCCCGGAGAACCTCGTCCCGGTCCCTGAAGTTGAGCATCCTGAAAATAAATGTACGCGGGCAGGTACCAGGTGGTCCAGGGAACTGGGGGATCCGATTTGCACGCTCCACTGTGAAGTACGGTGAAAACTGGGCAGCCGGCAACAATCTTTTTATTAGATCCTCCACAAAGACCGTGGGGTTTTTCCCCTCCACACCCTCCGGTAGGCCGATCCGAAGGTTATTCTTTCTGTAACGGGCCCGGACCCTCGTCTGAAGCGTGCGGATAGATGCAGAGTGCTCCTGCACCGTGTCCTCTACCTAGCCAGCCCGCTGCTCCACTTCTGTCATCCGCGAGCGGAGTTTGTCTAGGTCCTGGCGGACAAGACCAACATCTAGCTGCACAGCCTCAATCTTACCCGTCAGAGTGGCCTGACAGGTAGCAATAGCTGCCATCACCTCCTGGAAGCCAAGCTGCACGTCAGCCGGCTGGTCTTCCATCTCAGTCTGTGACGCCATATTGGGGGCACCAGTAGCGGGGGTCGCCACGTGTATATCCGCTCTGGGGGGACACAGCATCCACGATCTGGCGGAAAAAACGGCCTCTTCCCCCTGTGCCGGGTCTTAGCTGGCATCCGGAGACCAATTGGACGGGCTTGGGTCTAACAGACAATCAAGAGCTAGGATAAATGACAATCGGCCAGCAGAGCTCTGAATCCCGCGTCCTTCTAGATCGCCATCTTGGATCCGCCCCTCCCAATAATAATTTAATCGATCAGTGCATTTTTAATAGCACTGATCAATGTAATGGTGTCACTGGTCCACAAAAAGTGTAATTTTCGGTCAGATTTGTCCACTGCAATGTCGCAGTCCCACTAAAAATCGCAGATTGCCGCCATTGCCAGTAAAGGCAATAACAAAGTCCCTAAATATATTCCATAGTTTGTAGACACGGTAACTTTTGCAGAAACCAATTCAATATATATATTTTTTTATTTTATTTATTTTTTTACCAAAAATATGTAGAATGTCGGTCTAAACGAATGAAAAATATATATAAATTGTATATGTAATATCACAAAAAGTAAAGTGTCGCTTTTGTTAAATTAAAAAAATAAAAACTGCAGAGGTGATCAAATGTCATTAAAGGAAAGCTTTTTGGGGGAATAAAGTCAATTTTGTTTGGGTACAGCATCGCACAACTGTGCAATTGGTTAGATAAAGCGACGTAGTGCGGTATCGCAAAAAATGGCCTGGTCATTAACCACTTGCCGACCGCGCTATAGCAAAAATACTGCTACAGCGCGGTCGAGCTACTGTGACACGACGTCCCTGGGACATCGTCCTTCACTTCCGCGATTGCGCCGGCACGATCACTTGTAAACAAACCGGCGTCATTTGACGCCAGTTCCTCCCTCTCCTGCGTCTCCTCTCTGTACCGATCGGTACAGTGTGCGAGGAGAGGGGGGGGGGGGAGCGGGGTGTCAGCAGCTGTGCTGTGGCTGGATCTGTGACAAATGCAGTCACAGATCCAGATTTTTGAAAACATATTAACTGTTCGTATTACAAGCTAGGGATTGGTTGCTAGGACTGCCCAGTGTCTAATGCTGCGTACACACGTCGTTTTTCGGCATGTAGATGAAATTGGGAAAAAAAAAACTATGTTGCCCACACACCATCGTTTAAAAAAAATGATGAGCAAAGAAAAAAAATGCAGCATGCTCGTGTTTTTTTATTTTTATTTTTTGTCGTTTTTCAGAAGATGAAAAACAATGTGAAGCCCACACACGATCATTTTAAATGACGTTTTTAAAAAAGGCCTTTTTTTTTTTTTTTCATGACGAAAAATGATCGTGTACGCGGCATAAGAAACAAATCCCCTGCTGGTTAATCTGGAATGTTGCCTCATTCAGCTCCCGCCCTTCGTCCAGTGGGGCTATGGGGCTATGCTTCCTGCTCTCCGCTCTGTCTTGAGAATGATAGACGTGGAGGCCAGGGGGAAGGAAGCAAGTCTTGATAGGACAGAGGCTCAATTCTGATCTGGACTGCATTCCTCCATTTAGTGATGCTATGAATTGTTTGCAGTAAATCCCTCCTGTTTTTTCATGATTCTGTATTGAGGATATGCAGTGTAAAGCTAGTTATAGACAAAAATGTCTTGCTGGGAATGAAATCCTGTTTTTTATGAAAGCTGTTTCCACACCTGGGACAGGTGTAATGGATACGTTTTCCATAGAAAAAGGATGATTTGCTTAACTGGTCAGCTATTTTCTTACACCTTTCCCTGAGTCTTTAATTGTATACGGTATACTCCTGAAGGACAAAAGTGCTTGGTAACTCCTTGGTCCAAATACTGCATGTGTGCTTTGTTAAATGGTTAATGAATACATTTTACCTGTTTTCTTAGCATTTCCTGTTTCCCCAAGTGTTTATATTTAAATGCGTAGAATTTTGTAAAACTGTGTAATGTCTGCCACATAACAAAGAATTATGGGATGATTTAAAAACAGATGATGCAATATTTTGCCCAATAAATAAACTTAATAAAATGGAACAAGTGCTGAGCGTTTCAGTAAAATTTGTGCTAGATTTTACTGCAAATTTGATATATGTATAAACTGTGACTACTACAGTATGTAAATTTATCTGTTCCTTTTTTTTTTTCAGAAAAAATAACTGAAGATGTTGCTGCAAAGTACTCTCATTTGAATATTGTTGGTCTTGTTGGGTCAATTGACAATGACTTCTGTGGTACAGATATGACCATTGGGACAGATTCGGCATTGCACAGAATTATGGAAGTAATTGATGCAATCACAACTACTGCTCAAAGGTGAGCAAAGGGATTTTGATGTAAAACAAGTTGGCATTTGTTCTCACTATTTGTTCATAGACCAATTGGTCATAGTTTTTACCATAGATGTAAAGCAGGAAATATGCCACCAGGAAAATACTCATTTAGAAACCTGCAACTTCCCCTTTTTTTTTGCTTCTAAATTCTGCAATCGTTATGTCATAATTCATGCTAGTTTTCATTTTATGTTTTGAAATCTTGGAATCTAAATTAAATGTGATATCAACCACTTGAGGGGGTTAAGTGTGTCCTAGGGAGGGATTCTAACTGTTGGGAGGAGAAGCTACCAGTGACCCGTTAATAATCACTCTTCCCGATCACAGGAATTTCTAGAAAGTAGTGGTGCAATGGATCGTCACCGATCCGTTATCCGAACAGGTCGGATCGGCACACCACGCGATCTGCTCAGCGCTTTGCAGCCTCGGCCATAGGAAAGTCTCTGGCTTCGGCCTAGCCCTGGAGCGGAAGCCATCTTTGTACATCCGGTGGCGGTTGTCTCATCAGGAAGTGACATTTTGTCGCCGCCATCTTGCTCCACCCCACACTCCTGCACAGTAATGATAGTGAGAAGAGGGCAAGCAGACATCTTGTTGCACACATAGTTTTAGATTTCAGTTATTTTCAACACACAACGGAGCTTATATGCTTAAATACAGTACTGTTAATATGTTAAAGCGGAGCTCCACCCTAAAGTGGAACTCGCGCTGATCGAACCCCCCCCCCCCCCTCCGGTGTCACATTTGTCACCTTTTCAGGGGGGAGGGGGGTGCAGGTATTTGCACCCACTTCCGGCCCAGCATTCTCGGGCAGAATGCGGGCATGTCGCTCCCAGCACATATCGGGAGCCAATCAGCGGGGCGCAGCGCGACTTGCGCATGCGCCGTAGGGAACCGGGCAGTGAAGCCGGAGCGCTTCACTTCCTGGTTCCCTCACCGTGGATGGCGGGGGGGAGCAGCAGAGTGACGAGCGATCGCTCGTCCTCTGCTGCGGACGGCGCTGGAATCCAGGACAGGCAAGTGTCCTAATATTAAAAGTCAGCAGCTGCAGTATTTGTAGCTGCTGGCTTTGAATATTTTTTTTTTTTTTTTTGAGCGGACATCCACTTTAAATTTAAAAAAAAGCAGCAGCAAACCTTGCATGCTTTTACTCCACGATTAGACTCCTACTGGCCTGCCAATGAGGATACAGCTTCTGTAGAAATGGTATGGGAAGCTTTCAAAGCGACCACGAGGAGTTACTACATTTCGGCCATTAACCACTTAAGACCCGGACACCTACGCTGCTAAATGACCCAAGGTGTTTTTTCAATTCGGCGCTGCGTCGCTTTAACAGACAATTGCGCGGTCGTGCGACGTGGCTCCCAAACAAAATTTGCGTCCTTTTCTTCCCACAAATAGAGCTTTCTTTCGGTGGTATTTGATCGCCTCTGCGATTTTTATTTTTTGTGCTATAAACTAAAAATAGAGCGACAATTTTGAAAAAAATCACAATTTTTTTACTTTTTGTTATAAAAAAAATCAAATAAACTAAATTTTAGTAAAACATTTAGGCCAAAATTCAGCCACATGTCTTTAGTAAAAAAAAAAAAATCGCAATAAAAAAACACGGACATCCGCCCGCTCGTCGGCGATCGCTCCCAGAGCCAGGGGGACCCCCGCACGCCGCGGAGGGGGTCCCGATGGGACCCCGAACCGCACGAAGACGGGGACATAAATTTACGCCCTTGTGCCTGTACGAGCCATTCTGTGGCCGTATATGTGCGTGCGGGGGTCCTTAAGTGGTTAAAGCTGCAAGGGCTGACTATAAATTCTTGACTTCACAACTTGAAGGCACCTATAACTCTCACACACTATATGAAATCAGTGATACAGGTGTGGCAGTTACAAATTTGTAAACCTAAAGCAGAACCAAACAGATGGTCCCCGGATACCCCCTTGTGGCTCAACCCGCTGCTCGCGGAGTTCCACACTATACCTGATCCGAGCATATGTGCAACAAGCGGCATTAAGGTACTCAACCATATATGTGATGACGGGGCCCTTCAACACTATCAAACAGAACCATGACTTACCCAATTGTTACTTCTTTAGATATCTGCAGCTCCGACATGCCTTTTCTTCCCAATTTGGTCTCAACCATTATTACTCCTTCACTCCACACTAGAATCCCTCCTCCGGAACAATGAGCTGGTAAAACCCCCTATCCGCCATTAATAAGGCTCTACTACCATCAATGCATTTTGGGCTGGAAACTCTCCAAGCTAAATGGAGGGTGGACTTTCCTGAACTAGACAGAGGATTGGGAGGATATGTGGGAATACCCTTTTCTCCAATTAGTGTCAGTCAAGGATTGCTTAATTCAATTCAGAATTCTACACCGGTTTTATTTAAAGCCTCAACGGCTGAACAAAATTTATCCTGGAGCCTATCCTAGCTGTTGGAAATGTTGTAATCTAGAGGCGGTTTCTGTCATATGTTGTGGTCCTGTTCCAAAGTGCACTCTTTCTGGATAGAGGTGACCCAATTTATAGCCTCGTTGTTAACAAGCCCAATCCCGCAGACTGTACCAGTCTACTTGCTGGGCCTGGTGGGCTCTTTAGCACACCGCACAGCAACTAACAATTGGATGCACCCTCTCTGAACTCTTGGAAAGCCTTGGTCAAGTCTTCAATACCATTATATAAAGCCACATATGACTCCCATGGGTGTACTGCTAAATTCGACAAAGTGTGGAAATTATGGCTTGACTTCGCCTCCACTAATGCTGCTCAAGAATAGTCTTTTTAACTGATGCATGTTAACTACCTCCTCCGTGTTAATACCCTCCTTACACCCATATAGTTGAACCCCTGGTATTCTAGGCCTAATACCAAAGTTCCCTCTTGGGAAACCTCACCCCTATCGAGGACGAGTAGCATGTTCTCCTTTCATAATTTCTCCAAATGGTGTGGCTGAGCAGTAAAGTTTTTTTGTGTGTGTGTGTGTGTGTGTTTGTGTTTTTTTTTTTTTCTGTTTGTTCGGTACCGATCAACGTGGTACTTTTGGAGCCGGGGAATGCCCAGAGGCTCAGTTTTTGTAAATCTATTTAAAACCAATAAAGAGAATAAAAAACCTTTACATGGTTGCTAATGTGACAGAACACCTTTTTTGATTTTTTACATTTAGTTAAGGTGTCCTTTCACATTAGCAGCCATGTAAGATCAGCAGGTCTGCTGAGGCTTTTAAATTTAACATATAAACAGTCCGTCAGATTTACATATACTGTATTCAAGCATATAAGCTCCGTTTTGTGTTAAAAAAAATAACCGTGAAATCTAAAACTCTGGTGGGTGTAACAAGATTAGTTTTTTTTTTTTTTTTTGCTGATCAGAAAAATGATCCGATTCGTGTCTCTGATCCGAGGATCTATCCGGTCCGTTAATTTTTTTGATCCGTTGCACCCCTAGTAGAAAGGAATGCCCCTGGGATAGTACGGATTGGTACAATGATATGGAATTAACGATTGGGTTCATAAAAAGTAAAGAATATATTTATTAAATACAATGGTCAGAATGTGACAATATACAAAATGATGAAAAGGGTAAGTTAAAAGCAAAAGCGAAGATGCCACAGTACATAATATCACACCCCAAATTGTAGACAAGAGATTAATACAACAAGGGGTGAATAAGAACCAACATGTTTCGGATACAGATGGCTGGGTTTATTCAAAACTCGTATGTGTATATATATATATATGTATATATATATATATATATATATATATGTGTGTGTGTGTGTATATATATATATATATATATATATATATATATATATATATATATATATATATATATTTATTTGTCCTCCTTCAGGGTTTAAGTACAGGCAGATAATGTATATATATATATATATATATATATATATATATATATTTTTTTTTATAAAAGACAAAAACTTTAAATCTCTCGTGAAAAACATAATTTACATACTGCATGACAAAGGATCCAAGGATCTTTAAATATGTGTTGCGTAATTTTAAAAGAATTAGGGTTGTCCCGATACCACTTTTTTAGAACCTAGTACAAGTACCGATACATTTTTTCATGTACTCGCCGATACCGAATACCGATACTTTTTTAAAAATGTGTCCATGGGTCCCCAAATGCAGCCTCGTGTCCCCAAATGTACAGCACCTGCAGGGCACTAAAGAGGAAAGCTGCTGGGCCTGCATCCCCTTTTACAAGTGATTTCCTATTGGGAGTAGTTTACCAAAAATTAAAAAAAAAATTTTGCTCAGTTTTCACCAGCCTTTTCCCTACAATCTCACATTCATTAGTGCTTCTCCTGGCATAAATCAACAGAAAATTACAGTCAATTGGACTAGCACTCAATCCCTTTGTAAAAACCCTCCTGTTTACACATGTGAACATTGAGTTGGGGTGGCACGGGGCAGGCTGGGTGGTACAAGGTAGGCTGTGGTGGCACAGTGCATCTTGGAACTCTATGAAGTGACACTGCATAGTAACTTACTTGCATAGCATGAATGCAGATGAAGACCCGGGCTTGTGGGCACACACGAGGGAGAGCCTGACTGAGTGAACAGAATGTTGCAGGCAGCCTCCCCGCACGGCTGGATACCCTGCTCGCACCGCTCCAATCCATACAGTACGATGTTTAGCGGCGGAGCGGCCCCGGTGTCACCCGGGTGCGGCCCCCCCCACACCTGGCTAGCAACGCCGCTGTTTCCGCCTCCTCAGTCCACTCTACGCCTGCTACCCATCCCCTCTCCGCCCACTCGGTCTGCTTTACGTCTGCTAGCTGCCTGCTCTCCGCCCCTTTCAGTCCGCCCTCTGCCTACTAGCCACCCCCTCTCAGCCTGCTCTCCGCCCCTTTCAGTCCGTCCTCCGCCTGCTAGCCGCCCACTCTTGGCCCGGGTAAAAAAAAAAAAAAATATCGGCTCAGGCATCGGGAGCATTTGCGCGAGTACAAGTACTCGCGCAAATAATTAGTATCGGTCCTGATATTTTTAGATGTATGAGCAGAGAAACTGCGACAGAGAGGGCATGTCAAACGAATGAATCCGCTTTGTCGCAGTTGCCCCAAATCTTTTTTTGTATAATGCGAAAGATTTTACATCACGAGAATTGTGAGAGGATCGTGATTTATCTTCTAGGCAAAAAATGTGTGATTCTCATTTTGGCCAGAATCGTGCAGCTCTATGTACGTGGTATAACAGACACATATCAGGAATTTGAAATGTTTAAGGTCTCTGGACATCACTCTTTGGATTCTTCTGCACCTGTTTGGATTTAATCTGCACTCAAGCACTTTATGGACTCACTTGATTTATTTTATTTGCTTTATTTATTATTGCTAAAAATATCTTTTTTCTAGCTGACATTTTTGAGTGTTCTATCACTTTATTTTGTAGTTTTATATTCACTATATAATACAGAAAAAAATGCGCTTGTCACAAATGAATACTCAATTAGTACCGGTGTAATCAGTCACTAATATTAAAAAAGAAAATAGGGAGGCAGCAGCTCTTGTGCCAGGACACAAAGGGAAATACAACAAGAAAACAAAGATTTAGAGCTGCGCCTTGTCACCCAGACTCAGTATAGTCAAGAGTCCATATAACAATCATGTTCAAACGAAAGAGATGTAGTAGATTGGCTCCAAAGACAACTCTCCGCTGATCTTGATTCAGGATGGACATATAATAATCACCACTGTGCTCAAACTTGGCTTTTTCAATGTGGCCCACCACCAGAAATATAGCTTACCAGAGGAAAGGCTACAATCAGCAGTCGGCTGTGACCCAGCCGCGGCCTTTAAGGGAACCAAGATGAATCCCAAATCCTAGGGCAGTGTCTCCACCGGAACTCCACTCAGCAAGTCCACCAATTAGATCATATGTAAATGATAGATGGAGGCAGACCTAGCGTAATACCGCTGGGACATTTATTTAAAATCATAAAAAAACAGAATACTCACATGGGAGATGAGTTGAACAGGCATAAAAAACACAATGTTGCCGGCCGGCAAACAGATAGGCAAGGACCCTCCAAAGCGTGATGACGTCACCGCACGTCTTCCCAGACGCGTTTCGTCATAGGACGTTGTCAATGTATGTCCATCCTGAATCAAGATCAGCAGAGAGTTGTCTTTGGAGCCAATCTACTACATCTCTTTCGTTTGAAGGACTGTTCATCTCCACATGATTGTTATATGGACTCTTTTGACTATACTGAGTCTGGGTGACAAGGCGCAGCTCTAAATCTTTGTTTTCTTAGTTTATATTCACTGTTTTGCGCTGCACTATTTTCTTTAAATACAAGGTTATCTGACAAACTTCTCTAAATCTCAACAATTATGTAGTATGGAAGTGTATATGAATAGATGTATGGTAAAATAAGTAGATTGCTTTTGTAGGTCGTCTTCTACAAAGTTGTGGCAGATTGCAGCAATTGTATAAAGATTACACATTCATATTTATGTCTAGTATATGTGTCTCGGAGCAATTATTTTACTTTTCCTATAATACCTGTGAACATAATCTGTCGGCAACAGGCAGGGCCGGACTGGGAATAAAATCCAGCCCTGGAAATTTCATACCAGCCCCACAGCAATATTATACCAGCCCAACATCATAACGTCATCATTTTCTTGTTCATTTTCTTTATGATGTAAAGGGGAATGTGGAGAGGACTCTGTTGACCAGAGACCACCTTCTGCATTAAGAAAACACTAAAGTAAGGGGGTTTACTAATATAAGGGGGAAACCTTTATATCAATGCCCCCTTACATCAGTGACACCCCCCCCCCCCCCCTTTAGACTGGCCTGACGGCGCCATCCCTGACCGCCTCTCAGGTGCTCTGTGCGGGAGTCCCATTCTTGACTCCTCGCCAGATTGCAGACTTGATATACGACAAGAGATGGTCAGAGGCTGAGGATGGTACAGGGGAGGTCGGAGGCTGAGGATGGTACAGGGGAGGTCGGAGGCTGAGGATGGTACAGGGGAGGTCGGAGGCTGAGGATGGTACAGGGGAGGTCGGAGGCTGAGGATGGTACAGGGGAGGTCGGAGGCTGAGGATGGTACAGGGGAGGTCGGAGGCTGAGGATGGTACAGGGGAGGTCGGAGGCTGAGGATGGTACAGGGGAGGTCGGAGGCTGCATGGGGGGTGGACAGGAGGTCAGAGGCTGCGGAAGGGGGGGGGGGGAATAGGAAGAGACACACGCGCGCCAGACGAGAACTCACTGAGCGACACGGAGGCGGTACTGCTTCATTTTTAAAAATGGCGCTGCTCTGCGCCATCGTGTCACTGCGCATGCGCCCGCCTTTCCGTAAATTGCCGAGCGGGTACGAGCTTTCCCGAGCATGGCTAGCTTCGGAAATGAGCTGGCGCAGTTGCATGTCGGCCAGGCCGCAGCCATATTTTTTTCGGGTGCCGCTGCCCTCACAGCAGCCTCAGGTGCAGGCAGCCAGCCTACTGGGATTTTTCCCGGTTGGCCAGTCCGGCACTGGCAACAGGGGAAGTACTTTCTTTTCAATGAGCCATACACACTTGTATTCTGAAAAGGAGCAGTAGGACATAAGTGCTGTGTACAATTCAAGGCAAAAAGCAGAGTCTGTATATGTAATGAGAAATTATGTGTTCCCCTTTGTATTTCATTATTAGTGTTGGTGATCTTAATTGTAACATCTTCACCTTTTTAGATTATGATTTTTTATTTTTTTTTCTCATTGTAGCCATCAACGGACGTTTGTGCTAGAAGTGATGGGACGGCATTGCGGGTAAAGAATATTTTCTCTTTTTTAATAAAAAATTGTTTAGCTACCTGCCATGCTGTATTGTGCCGTTGCAGTGTAGTCTGCTCAGAGGTCCAGCAGCTGAATTTACTGTCTGGCAGGGAATGACTAAAATCGTGTTTGAAAAATCTTTAGCTAAAAAAAAAAGTTCACATATCTGTATCGAATCGAGATCTTTTTAATGCCTGTCAACAATTGCAATTTGACATTTTATAGTACTTCCTTTTTTACATGCCTATGTTTGAGTATGTTTATAAATTAAAAAAAAAATGATGGCTATATTTATCTTCTTACAAATGCATTTTTAATTTTTTTTTTTTTTTTACCACTGTGTACCTGTTATCAAGCATGCAAATGAAAAGTGCCACTCTGGTTGACTCTGTACCTTGTGATCGCTGTGAACCAGTCACAGAGCTTACAAGTGTAAACAGTGGCAAGTACTGGAGATAGAGGAGACTTGAGAGACGTTCTCGCTACATGGGAGCTGCTGGATGGTCAGGCACAGCCAGCACTGGAGGCCAGTACATAGAAGATCATAATTTGACAGGAAAGGGGAAATTTAGCTCGAACAGGCAGGTAAAGAGGAAAGCGTGTGGAAAAGTGGAAGGGTAAGTGATGTTGAAAATGACAAACCACATAATCAGGCAGTACATTTGCAAAAGAGCAGAGGGCTTTTATTAGCTCAACTGCAACTGGGAGCAAGTCAAAACTTGCTTAACCACTTAAGACCCAGACCAAAATGCAGGTAAAGGACCTGGCCAGTTTTTGCGATTCGGCACTGCATCGCAAAAACTGACAATTGCGTGATCGTGCGACGTGGCTCCCAAACAAAATTGGCGTCCTTTTTTTCCCCACAAATGGAGCTTTCTTTTGGTGGTATTTGATCACCTCTGCTGTTTTTTTTTGAACTATAAACAAAAATATATCAAAAATAATGCAATTTTTTTTTTTTCCTTTTTTTTTGCTCTAATATCCCCCAAAAATATATAAACATTTTATTTTTTTTCCTGTTTTTAGGCAGATACGTATTCTTATACCTATTTTTGGTAAAAAAAATCGCATTAAGCGTTTTATTGATTGGTTTGCGCAAAATTTATAGTGTTTACAAAATAGAGGATAGTTTTATTGCATTTTTTATTCATTTTATTTTTACTACTAAAGGAGGCGATCAGTGATTTCTTTTTTTCGTGACCGCGACATTATGGCGGACACATGGGACAATTTTGACACATTTTGGTACACTTGTCATTTTCACAGCAAAAAAATGCTATATAAATGCATTGTTTACTGTGAAAATGACAATTGCAGTTTGGGAGTTAACCCCTTCAGCGCCCCCTAGTGGTTAAGTGTGACCTTATGTATTTCTAACTGTAGGGGGGTGGGGCTGGGCATGAGACGTCATTGATTGTGTTTCCCTATATTGGGGAACACACGATAAATGACGGCGCCACAGTGAAGACCGGGAAGCTGTGTTAACACACAGCTCTCCTCGTTCTTCAGCTCCGGGGACCGATCACGGGACTCCAGCGGCGATCGGGTCCGCGAGCGCCGCGGTCACGAAGCTTCGGACCAGGTTGCGAGCGCGCACCCGCCCCCATGGCTGGGCACTTAAAAAGGATGTACAGGTACATGCTTGTGCCGTTCTGCCGACGTATATGTGCAGGAGGCGGTCCTTAATTGGTTAAAGTAAGCGCACACGGGCTTCTTTTATAAATCTTTTGACCATAGAATTACATGTGGTACCAATGAAATTTACATAATCATGATCAGAAATGTATTTAAAAGTAATTTAAAAATAACCAATATTATATACGAAAACAAACTGGGAGGGATAAAAGGTATCAAAAGCATTACACATTAACAATTGATAAAGATGCTTCATAAAGTGATGCGATGATCCTGGGGAGGGGATCTGGAATCGTGCAATCAGTATTATCTCATCACTTTTTATAAAATATATAGCTCAATATATAATGTACAGTATCTCACAAGTGGAGTAAACCCCTTCACATTTTTGTGGATATTTTATTATATTTTTTCATGTGACAACACTGAAAAATTACACTTTGCTACAATGTAAATTGTAGTGAGTGTACAGCTTGTTAAATTTGGTGTTATTGCTCTCTTTTATTGGTCACTGGAAGTTCAACATACAGCCGATTAACAAGACAAAACTCAGAACAGGCCTCGCCATGCTCGACCAAAGAAGTTGAGTGCCACATGCTCAGCGTCGTATATAGAGGTTGTCTTTGGGAAATAGATGTATGAGTGCTGTCCGCATTGCTGCAGAGGTTAAAGGGGTGGCCTGTCAGTGCTCAGACCATTCGCCACACACTGCATTAAATCGGTCTGCGTGGCTGTTGTCCCAGAAGGAAGCCTCTTCTAAACGATGATGCACAAGAAAGCCTGCAAACAGTTTGCTGAAGACAAGCAGCCTAAGGACATGGAATACTGGAACCATGTCCTGCGGTCTGATGAGACCAAGATAAACTTATTTGGTTCAGATGATGTCAAGCGTGTGGTGAGGAGTACAAAGACAAGTGTGTCTTGCCTACAGTCAAGCATGGTGGTGGAGTGCCATGGTCTGGGGCTACATGAGTGCTGCCAGCACTGGGGAGTTACAGTTCATTGAGGAAACCATGAATGCCAACATGTACGACCCCAAACACACCTCCAAGATGACCACTGCCTTGCTAAAGAAGCTGAGGGTAAAGGTGATGGACTGGCGAAGTATATCTCCAGACCTAAACCCTATTGAGCATCTGTGGGACATCCTCAAACAGATGGAGGAGGAGCGCAAGGCAACAGCTCTAAAGTCTTCATGAAGACGTGAAAGAGGACTCGAGTGGCAACCTGTGAAGCTCTGGTGAACTCCATGCCCAAGAGGATTAAGGCAGTGCTGGAAAATAATAATGGCCACACAAAATATTGATATGGGTCCAATTTGGACATTTTCATTTAGGGGGTGTACTCGCTTTTGTTGCCAGCGGTTTAGACATTAATGGCTGTGTGTTGAGGTGTTTTGAGGGGACTGCAAATTTACAGTGTTATACAAGCTGTACACTCACTATTTTACTTTGTAGCAAAGTGTCATTTCTTCAGTGTTGCATAAAAAGCTATAACAAAATATTTACAAAAATGTGAGGGGTGTACTCGCATTTTTTGTATATCAATATACTGTACCCAAAATGGGATATACATTTTTTTTTTTTTATAAAATCTGTGCTAAAGGCTGAGCTTTTTAATAAATTTTTTACTACAAATGTTTATCAGCTTCAGTGTGCATGGAGCCTAATGCCTTTTGAATTATCTCCAGTCTATCGGCCTCCCATTTCTCTGGGTTCAGATGCTGATCTTCCCTGCACCGACCCTTTAAAGTGATTTGTAAACGTTGACATATTTGTTATTTAGGGGGGAAAAAATAAATAACATGTCGTGTTTGCCTGCTCTGAGCAATGGTTTTGCACAGATCAGCCCCTGAGCCTCCTCTTCTGGGGTCCCCTGCTGGCACTTCTGGTTCCTCCTGCCTTCAATGTCCTTATAGCAAACTACAAAGTATGGTATATAGTGCACCTATATTAAGGGGAAAAAAAATCCTTTTTAGAATCACTCACTTCCGCCTTCTGCTCAGGACTACATGTCCCATGAGGCATTGCTCATCACACATTTACATGTTTTCAGGCACTTGCTGTCATGTATATGGACATTGTCCTGAGCTGTATGTGTGTTGCACTGTATTTTCTGATATGTTAATGAATAATGCAATCTAATGGTTTATGAAAATACTTGACAACTATTTTAATTGATTATAATTGTAGCGCCATTCCTCCAAGGAGCTGCTTAGTATTTTTGGGTTCTCTGTTCTGTGCCTCAACTCCAAAAACACCCTCTGTCCCTCTGGCACACTTGGTTAACTACTTGTCCTGGAACGGCCTTACTGCTGCCCAGACACTTGACTTTCACACAGAATAAATGAGTCCATAGTCGCACAGACTTAAAGGATAAGTTCACCTATTTGTACACTTCTTCTTCTTTTTTTCCCCTAAAAATAAAATAAAAAATAAATACCAATATAGCATTCATGTACTTATTTTATAAGGGAAAAACTTGCACGCTACTGTCCTAATTTTTAAGCAAATAGAAGCCATCAGCTTCCAGTGAATATAGTAAAAATAAACAAATTTTATATATATAAAATATATATATATATATATATATATATATATATATATATATATTCCCTATGAGATTCTTGCCTTTTTTATATGAACTAATTCCTACCATTGGGCTTTAGTTGGACTTCACATTTATTCATTTTATGTTTGGATACTCGTCGTATTAATTCTTTGAGTATATTTACTTTATGGCTCATTATTGAATAAGCGCACCATTCCCATCTTTTTCTTTTACATGTACTTATTCCCCCTCAAAAAAATATAAATAAAAAATCGACACTTTTCATTAGTAATGTATTCTTTTTGATCAGACTAGAGGTCATTACACAGGAAGGAGTTGACTAGCTGACCTCATTAGCGCACACCCTGCATCTCCCATGATTTGAGCATTTTCACTCCTCACTCTAGGACAGCCCATCCACCTGAATGAGCTGCCCCACACAGAGAAAATCGCACCAAAGACACTTCATGACTATTCTTTAGAAAAGTAAGTGATTTGTAGATTTAATTGAAAGCGTTCATTTTTTATTTTTGTTTTGTTTACAAAAAAAAGTACACGACTGCTATATTTGTGGATAGGAGAGATGGAATTTGGGGGAGAAAAAGGTGTACAAAGATGAACTTATCCCTTGCCGACTGCCGCACGCCGATTTACGTTGGCAGAATGGTAGAGGCAGGCAAATGTACGTCCCTTTTTAAATTGCCGCCTGGTGCACGCACCGAAGGGGGCCAGCGATTGCGGTGAGGAGAGGCAGAACGGGGAGATGTAAAAGACAACAATAAATAAAGAGCAAAAAAGTCCAATAAATATTATTGTAGCGGCGCTTTTGTTGAGGTGAACAAACTTCTTTATGTAATGCATCATAAAGAAAGAAAATGCAGTAACCATGAGGAGAGGTGCTCAAAGGAGTATAATTTGTTGAAAATAGCGGTGAATAAAGTCAGTCCACCAATTACCACCACGTGAACACGGGAAGCCCAGGGAGATGTAAATAAGAAATTAGCAACATGATGGGAATCTACTGCTCCCTGTCATCGGGAGCAGCGATCTGTCATGTTGTAGTGAGCCCATCACTCCCTAGGAAACACTTAACCCCTTGCTCACCCCCTAGTGTTTAACCCCCTTCCCTGCCAGTGTCCTTTATACAGTAATAGGTTTCTTTTGGGAGTTTTATAGAGCACAGAGTACTCAACCTGCTTTAGCTGAGCTCATTAACCCCTCAGAGAGAGAACCGCTGTATAGATTTAAAAGTAATTTCTCTGCTTCTCCCCTAACCCCCCCCCCCCCCAGCGTCTTTCAGCTGCTTTAAAATCGGAGGTGATCGGTGCTTGTAACTTCCCCACACACAATCACCGCTGACTGTCCCGTGTCCTCCTCCAGCCCCCCTCCGTGTCCCCCAGGAACTGTCAGGATGGAGAGTGGCGGTAGGAGCCGGTAAACCTGGCTCCTTACTGTTCCGAACTGACAGTCAGTGATCACTGACTCTGTCAATTCACAGAACTGAAACATTGTAAACTGTGATTACAATGTTACAGTTTACGAAAAGAAAAGTGGCTGTCTTCTCTTCATTCATTTTCAGCGCAGCTGAGGCTGCTGAGAAAGGGACTGGGAAATGTGTCCCTTTCCCTGTGTCAGAGGGGTGATGTCAGAGGTCTGTTAAGACCCCTGACAGGGCTGATTAAAAAAAAAAAGGAAAAAAATTGCAATAAATTTAAAAAATAAAATGTAAATGGTAATAAAATTAAAAAAAACAAGACAATCCACTACCCCCCCCCCCCCCTCTAAAAAACAAAAAAAATCACTGAAAAAAATATATTAAAAAAAATGCTACTGTCACATGACATTAAGAAAAAAAAAAGTATCGGTATTCGGTATCGGTGAATACTAGAAAAAAGTATCGGTACATGTACTCGGTCTCAAAAAGTGGTATCGGGACAACCCGTGTGTGTGTGTGTGTGTGTGTGTGTGAGAGAGAGAGACTTTATTAATATGTGGTGCATAATGTGTTCTGATTCGTGTTCAACTTTTGTATTTTTCACTTCCTCGTACTGTAATCCTGCTACATCACACGAGATTACAGTGAGAGTAGCAGTTCTCAGGAGTTTCCAGCCGTTTGTAGATTGCTCCTCATCTCACCATGAGAACCGATCTACAGAGCTTCATAAACGGGCACTCAGAGGAGAGCGGTCTCCCCTGAGCATGCCTGAGAACTGAATAGCGGTATTTTACCGCACTTTTATAAAAGGACACCTTTTTTGAGTTTTTGGTTTGTTGAGTAAAACCGTTTGATTATAGCGCTCACTTGGTTTATTTAGATGGTAATTCATTGTAACTCCTATTTCTATACAGCAATGTGTAAGCGTTTACTATGTCTAAATGTAATTTTCAATTTATATAGAAAATAAAAAGCTCTATTAATAGTAAATTTGACATTCACTGACGTTTCTGGTGATTTACATTTGTACTTTTACAATAACCAAGGTTTTAAAGTTTTTGGGGAGCATTTCCTGTATGACAACAGATCTCTATAGGATTGTAATCGATCTTTGAGTTTTCCTGTTGCCTAGTAATGTTACATAATGATACCATGATCTAGATTTCTCTCCAGTTTCCAGCTTACCTTTTTTTTGTGAACTTTAAATGTACATGTGTTTTTCCATCCTTTTTCCTTCCTGTACGTTCCCCCCCTCCTTTTTTTTTTTTTTTTTTTTTTTTTTTTTTTTACACCTGAAATTGCACTTAAACATGTGGCTGGTGTAATATGAAATGCCCCTTTTTTTTATTAGATATCTAGCCTTGGTATCTGCCTTGGCATCAGGAGCCGACTGGCTTTTAATTCCAGAGTGTCCGCCTGATGAAGGATGGGAGGATGTCATGTGTTCAAGACTTGGAGAGGCAAGTATGATATTGATGTTAACGCCAATCATTCATTTATTAAAAAGTGTACAGTACATTGGTGCCAAGCCTAGATTTGGCCACCCAACATAATGACCGCTCATATCTGTGGGTGGTTGGAGTCCTAAGCATCAGCTAAAAGACAACAATTTTTTTTGGCAGTTAAATTATATTTCTTTCCTAATCCTTACACCTACAGGAGGATTGGGCACTGGTAATCAATAAGGGAATAGAGATGGGATGGGGGGGGGGGGGGGTTTGATGAAGCAGGGATGGGATCAGGGGGGATGAATAGAGCTGGCATTGTATCTTTGATTTGTGTGTGGAGGGGGGAAACCGAGTATATGAGCTAGAGGGGAGAGGAATTGTGCTGGGGAGGGGGGGTGTTAAGCTTCAAATCTGCTCCCCCTTTTATAGCAACAGTCATTTCTAACTCAATGCAAAGTACCCCCTAGTACATACCCTCAACCTCTCCTCCTCCCTAAAATCACTCCCCTGGCAGCATAGATGTTTTCCTCCTCTGAAATACCTCGGCCCCGGGCAGGTGCTGTAGCACGCTCTCACTCTTCCTCCCCCTTGGCTCCTCAACCGAGGAAGAGGCGGCTACAGTCCGGTGTGCAGCTGTTGGGGAGATAGATGATTGCGGTGTGTGGGGAAAGTCAGTATCAGACTCCAGGCACCCCTGTCTCTGCCTCACTCTCTCCTCCCCCACTCTCCCTGCACCTCTCATGCAGCTGAGAACTGAAAGGAAAGGAGGGAGCCACTGCACTGGTGCCAGTGTCTGCCTAGTGTCACCCTCTTGCAGGTGTCACCTGGGTGCGGACTGCCCACCCCTAGTGACACCACTGATCCAACCTCTATTGCTACCAGCGGTTGGGTTTTCTGAGTACCTGAGACCTTAACTTATACCTTAAGCTTTACCTTACCACCTCGTGGTGACTGCATGTCGAATTTAAGACACTTGGTGGACAGTCCAGCTTTTTTTTAATTTATGCCCACTGATGCAGTTCACATCTTCAGTCTCAATACATGTTGCCTGGTGCTCCTTGAGTCTGTCCCATCTTCGGAGTCTTTTAACTCTTTTGGGTGTGGCTGCTCCTCTACCAGTTTGCAAGAGGTTTCTATTACAGTAATGTATCGCTTACGGTCCAGATCACCCATTCAGTTGTTGACTTTGAATGCAGAGGCCACAAGCGATCTGCTGTGCCTTCCTCTGCAGATTCTCTGTGATCTGCCTGCGACCTATAAATCATAAGCCACTTAGACTGTCTGAGTTACTCCAGTCCTTTCCAGTCAGTCTTCTGCCATTACTGTGAAGGAGATTGTGAAATCAGCCTGTCAGTGCTGTTCCCTGTCTTAGGTCTTTTTAGAGACTGCCAAGACTTTCCTAGTGCACCCACTAATTTTCTATAGATTTTGGTAACATCTTGACGAAATACTTGCTCCCTCAAACTCCTTACTAGTTTTCAATTGTTTTAACAAGGACTTTGTTTAAAAGTGTGTGTTTTTTTTTTTTTTTCCTAATTGTGGGTCCGGCAGTGTCCTGCTTTTAACAAATTTACCGCCACTCTACTGGACGATACACCTGTCTTTATGGACCCACGTAAGCAGTTGATAACCCTCTTTGGAGCTCTGTTTTCTCTGATAGGTCCTACTTTTTACCCAGCCTTTGCTGTGACTTTGCTTTGCCAAACTGACTGGCTGATCAAAATCTATTTAAAAGGCATCTGGTGACTACTACAGTTAATCGCCTGAGTATAGAATGTTCTTGGCTTGACTTTAAAGGATACGTTCACCTGCAGACCTGTCGGTGTGTCTGTGCCCGTACATTCCGTACAGGCTAGCAGATACACGGACAGAAGGAATCGATGGACTACCATAGCGTTCCACAGTAGTTCATTGATAACTACATGCTGACATCCACAAAGGATGTCTGGACTTGCAGTTTCTTCATAAGCAGAGACCTGGGGGACTTCTCACCGTACTGCTGTCACAGTGAGGGGGGGGTGGAGAATCAGGCAGCGGCTGCAGCATTGGGAACATGTTGCGTGTTCCACCCCAAAAAATGGGTGGAACATGTAACATGTTCCCAAAGGTAAACTTATCCTTTAAGGTGCAGTTGTAACAGGCTGCTGAAGGTTTCCCATCTCCTCTCCTGCCTGGATCTCTTGTCAGTTCATATGCACAGAACACTGTGGTTTAAAGTTTTGGACATTTGAAAACTCCTCTAAGAAACTTGCTCCATATGGTCTTTAAACACTTGAGCCTGGGAAGGATTTACCCCTGTCTTGACCGGGCCATTTTTTGCGACCAGGCGCTGCGTCACTTTACCTGACAATTGCACGGTTGTGCCAAACCCAAACAAAATTTACCCCTCAAATCGAGCTTTCTTTTGGTGGTATTTGATCACCTCTGCGGTTTTTATTTTTTGCGCTATAAACAAAATAAGAGCAAACAAAAACACTATTTCTCTTCCGTTCATGGACGGACACAGCAGCATTGACCTTAGGGTTATATCTTCCTTTAGGCAGAAAAACAGCGCTTCAAGTGTTAAACCCTTCTCTCAGTACAGCACCTCCCAGGGGGCGGCCACCCCGTGTACATCCCACTCTCTGGCTCAAGCTCCAGTTTTTTTTCTGCCTAGTAAGGAGTAGACATGGCCTTTCTGGGGTCCATGTGCTCTGGAGTTTTTTTTTTCCTGCTTTTTTGGTTCCTGGGATCTACTATCAACTGCCGACTGGGTGACAGGCTGGATCCTCAATCCTTGTAGTCCCCCCCCCCCCCCATTGCTCCAGGGGTGGCTGGTGAACTACATGTTCCAGGTCACACATATGACCCGTCTCTATGGCTGTGTCACAGTGTGCCGGGCCGACAGGCATGCCGCATCTAACTGCGGACGTTGGTTCTGTCTGGAATGCCTCCAGCCGGTGGTCGCGGGACGGTTAAGTAGCATCTCCTTGCCCTGGCAGGGTGGTTCGGCTGGTGCGTTCCTGTGGAGGTTGAGTGAGGGTCCGCACTGCTTTCCTCTCCCTTCCTTTCCCTCCTTCCCCGTTCTGGGTGGCGGCTGTGAGGTGGGGGGTCCACCGGGGGGGGGGGGGGCTCCGTTACTGCCAGGGGGGCTTTGCCGCTGTGAGATGCTATATTTTTTTTTTTTTTATTTCTTTTTCTGTGCTGTGTCTGCTAGAGCTGTTCTGCTGTGTTTCTGTTTTTTTTTTTTTTAACTCGTGTATGGCCGCCATTTAGCCAGGGTCCTGGTTTTATGTATCGGTGGCCATTTTATTTTGGCCCGTATGCTGTTTTCTTCGGCCTCTAGTGCCTGAAAAAACAGCGCAAAAGCCGGCAAAATACTTCCTGGTGGACGGCACATCACTCTCAGCACCTCAGTAGCACTACAGCCTGGTCGGAGGGTGGCCTGTGGGTCCAGTTTTGGTGGGTCAGCATGGAGTCTGAACCGGGGGCTTCTACCCCAATCGTGCTTGAGTTAACCCTTAGTGCCCCTGTTCCTGTGGCTTCCATGGATGCTGTGAGGGCAGTCCTTGAGGCGTTTGTCACCAGGATTGAAGCGGCAAGTGGCCAGAAGGGGGGTAAAAAGCGCCCCCTCCCTGCGCCTGCTTCTGGGGATGTCTCTGACGAGGAATCCAGCCCTGCTCCTGCATCTGGTCCTGGTTCTGTCATGTCAGATGTTACAGGCTTTACCTACACAGACGGTGAGGATGACTCTGCTTCAGGGTCAGCGCACCCCGCACCACGAAAGTGTTTCCTTGTGTTCCATATTTGGACAAACTGTTGTACAAGGAATGGGATAAGCCGCAGAAAGGCTTTACGGTCCCAAAATACTTTGCGGTCCGTTATCCCTTTGAGGAGAACTTTTTGAAAAAATGGGTTTCTCCTCTGTCAGTGGAACCCCCTGTGTCCAGGCTGAACAAGGCTACCACGTTGCCTGTGGAAGGGGCTCCCGCTTTTAAGGACCCCGCAGATAGGAGAGCTGAGGCTGTGGCCCGCTCTCTGTTCACAGTGGTGGGGTCGGTGATGAGACCGGTTTTGGCCGGGGCTCTAGTGTCGCAGACACTTGCCGAGCGGGCTAAGGCCCTGCTGCAGGAGCTGGAGACGCAGAACGCACCTGAGTCCTCTGTGGACCTGGCTGACCAGTTGGTACAAGGCCTAAAGTTTGCCTGTGAGTCGGCCCTGGATACACTCCCCTTGCTTTCCAGGTCCTCCGCCTATGCGGTGGTACTACGCCGCCTTGTGTGGCTGAAGTGTTAGTCTGCGGACCAGTCTTCAAAAAAGGCCTTGGTGGATTTACCCTTTAAGGATGAACGGCTTTTTGGGGCATCCCTGGATGACATCATAAAGGATGCCACGGGCGGTAAGAGCACGTTGCTCCCGCAATCCGGGAAGGGTAAGGAGCCTCGCCGTAGGCAAGGGCCCTCCTTTACTGCCCCCAAGCGGTCTTTTTACCCGCCAAGTGTGGCAGGGAAAAGTTTTCAAGGTGCTAAGGCGCCCGCTGGAGGGCAGAAGCGCACCTGGTACCGCAAGCCCAACAAGCCTGCGGACAAGCCTGCTTCCGCATGAAGGTCTGCCCCCACCCGTGTCTCAGGTGGGGGGCCGCTTCACAAATTCGTGGCTCGGTGGAGGTCTCTTCTTTCCGACCGTTGGGTTTGCAAAGTAGTTTCCTCGGGGTACAAGATTTTTTTTTTCCTTCCAATCTCCAGCTTCCTCCGGGAGGCCCTGTCTGGGGCTATTCAGGATCTGCTGATCAGGGGAGTGATTGTGCTGGGTTCCCTCAGGGGAATGATTCAGGGGTTTTACTCCAATCTGTTTGTAGTCCCCAAGAATGAAGGGGTCTGTCCATTCCAGGACCTCAAGGCACCTTGTCAAAGTGCAAAAATTCAAAATGGAGTCGCTTCGCTCTGTAGTGGTGGCACTCCACCAGGGGGTATTTCTTGCGTCCCTGGACATCCAGGACGCGTACCTGCATGTCCCCATATGCGCAAAACACCAGAGATTTCTGCGCTTTGCGGTCAGAAATGACCACTTTCAATTTGTGACCCTCCCGTTCGGCCTGGCCTCGGCACCACGGGTCTTGCTCCGATTCTGACCCTGCTAAGGCAGCGCGGGATCGATTATCGTAGGTTACCTGGACGACCTTCTTCTGAAAGCTTCCTCCAAGCTCAGAATTAGAAGAGGAAGTTTCTATCACCTGTCAGACCCTCCTGGAATTCGGCTGGCTTCCAAATGTCCAGAAATCGGTTTTGGTACCGTCTCAGTGCCTGGCATACCTGGGGTTGATCCTGGATTCCTCGGAGGCGAGAGTTTTCCTCCCACAGGAGAAACTACCGACACTGCAATCTGCAGTGCAGCGGTTGACGTCCCAGAAGTGGTCGTCTCTTCGCTATTGCATGAGGGTTTTCTGGGTCTGATAGTGGCCTCTTTTGAGGCAGTTTTGTATGCCCAATTCCACACCCGAGTGTTTGTAGAAAGAGATTCTGTCACGTTGGGACAAGCTCCCTTCATCTCTGAATTTCAAGATTCGGGTGAGTTGACTGGTCAAGTCCTACCTGGTGTGGTGGCTGACGTCTCTGGTACTGCAGACCGGGAGTCTTTTCTACCATGCCATTGGACGATTGTCACGACGGATGCCAGCCTCTCTGGCTGTGGGGGTGTCTGGGGTACCCAGTCAGCCCAGGGGCGCTGGACTCAGGGGTTGTCCCGCCTTCCCATCAATGTCCTGGAGCTCCGAGCGATCAAGCTGTGCCTCTCCAAGTGGTCCCGGGGTCTGCAGGACCGACTGGCCAGGATGCAGTCCGACAACGCCACGGCCGTGGCGTACGTCAATCATCAGGGAGGCACACGGAGCTCGGCTGCGGCAAGGGAAGTCGTGCACATCCTCCGGTGAGCCGAAAGGTACGTTCCGGCTCTGTCGGCCATGTAAATTCCGGGGGTGCTGAACTGGCAAGCCGACTACTTAAGTCGCCAAACACTAGACCAAGGAGAGTGGTCGCTACACCCGGAGATGTTTCAGAGTCTGTGCCAAAAATGGGGCACTCCAGACGTGGACCTTCTGGCGTCCCGTCTCAATCTGAAGGTGTCACGGTTCGTGGCCAAGTCAAAGGACCTGTGGGCAGACTCATTAGACGCGTTGGTGGCGCCATGGGGTCACTATCGCCTAATCTACATCTCCCCCTCTGAAGCTTCTTCCTTGCCTGCTGCGCAGAGTGGAAGCCGAAGGGATACCAACGATCCTGATTGCTCCGGATTGGCCGCGCCGTCCCTGGTACGCGGACCTGGTGCGGCTGGTGGCAGACGTCCCCTGGCGTCTGCCTCTGAGAGAAGACCTTCTGTCGCAGGGTCCTATCTTTCACCCTGCTTTACAGTCTCTGGCTTTATTGGCATGGCTGTTGAGACCCAGTTGTTGACGGACCGAGGCCTGTCGGGCTCGGTGATCTCTACAATGCTGCGAGCACGGAAGTCTACTTCACGAAAGATTTACCATCGTACGTGGAAGGCCTACATCTCTGTGTGAAGAGATGAAATGACACCCCCGTACCGTACATACGTGATGTCCCGGATTCTGCTGTTCTTACAGCGGGGTGTCGATCAGGCTCTCGCCTTAAGTACGGTTAAGAGTCAGATTTTGGCTCTAGCTGTTTACTTTCAGCGACCCTTGGCGGCGCACTCCCTGGTGCGTACGTTTTGTACAGGGGTTTCGGCATGTGGCCCCTCCTGTGTGTCCTCCACTGCCTCCGTGGGACTTGAATTTGGTCCTCTCAGTGCTTCAAGAGGCCACGTTTGAGGACATTCGGAAGATTCCCTTGTTGACTCTGTCCCAGAAGGTGTTTTTTCTGGGGAAATTGCCTCAGTCAGACGGGTGTCTGAAATGGCGGCCTTGTCCCGCGAGGCACCCTACTTGGTCATCCATAAGGATAAGGAGGTGCTGCGGCCGCAGCCGTCATTCCTTCCGAAGGTTGTTTCGGCTTTTCACATTAATGAGGACATGGTTTTACCATCCTTCTGTCCTCGGCCGAAAAACCCGAAGGAGGCCACTTTGCATTCCTTGGACGTGGTACGGGCCCTTCGAGGGTGTACTTGTCTGCTACGGCTCCGTTTGGGAAGTCTGACTCGCTGTTCGTGTCAGTGACTGGTCCTAAGAAAGGTCTGGCGGTCTCGTAGGCCACCATTTCCAGGTAGATCAGACAGGTCGTGCTTCAGGCCAATGCCCTAAAGGGATGGGCGCCTCCCTTTCAGGTTACGGCACATTCGACCAGGGCGATTGGTGCCTCTTGGGCTTTCTGTCATCGAGCGTCTGTTTTACAGGTGTGTAAGGCAGCGACCTGGTCTTCAATCCACACCTTCTCAAAATTTTACAAGGTGGATGTGAGTGCATCTTCGGATGCCTCCTTCGGCCGCAAGGTTTTACAGGCGGCAGTTTAAGGTTGGAGTTCCTCCGGTTTTGTTTGGGGTGAAGCTTGGTTTGCTTGCGTTTTTCCTACCCCTCAAAAATTTTTGACACTGCTTGGGGACGTCCCTAAGGTCAATGCTGCTGTGTCCGTCCATGAACAGAAGAGAAAATAGGATTTTTGTACTCACCGTAATATCCATTTCTCTGAGTTCATGGACGGACACAGCACCCACCCCTCCTCCTTTTTTTTTTTTTTTTTGTACTGCTTGCCTGCCAGAATGTGTATTTTGTGTGTTTACACACACAGATCTTCTTTAGGCTCTGTCAGGAGCGATCGTGGGTGCCAGGTGGACATTGCGCCTTCCTATACCCCTTTAAGTGTCCGCCATATAGTTATGGCGATTCACGCAGGGGAGCCATTCTGACGGCAGTCGGCAGGTTGTTAAGGGACGTAGACTCTTTAGGTTTTACTCTGGATACCACTATTGAGGATTTTATTGGTGGCAAAAGAACCAGTCTTCCTCAGCCGAAGACACCTAAGGAATAATCTGGGAAGGCTCCTCCCTTGCTGGAAGGAAAGTACATTTCTTTACTCCTGCAAATTCCACACCCAAGCATGGCTCCAAGTCTGACACCCCCAGACAAAGTGGGGGGGACATTTGTTAGCCATTGCATTTGGACAGCTTGCATCTCAGATACTTCCAGTTCTCGCGTACAACTTTTTTCTGTGTCCCCATGTAGATTAAACAGATCTTCAGGTCTTCTTGATGAAGATGTATTTCTGCAGTTTCTGTGGCAGAATGGTTTCTATTGTTTTACTCCAACTTATTCACGTTTTTGGCTCCCCAAAGCTCTGAAAATTTTCATATGAAATCCACCAGGTCTGTCATCACCTCCCTTTGACAGGGAGACAATCCTGGCTTCTGACGACATCAAGGACATGTATAGTCAAATCCTCATATTCCAGCATTTCCTATTTGCTTTTCTGTGGAATGCTTGCAGTTTGAGAATCAGTAGCAGAACCAGCTCATCGCTTGGAGTATCTGGGTCTAGTCCTAGACACAATTCAGGCCAGAGTCTTTGCCCCCTAGCCCCCGCCCCCCCTTTAGGAAAAACTACAAGCTCTCTGCTCCCACACTCCTTCTCCCTGCTTTTGCATAGGAGTCCTGAGTCGAACAGTCCAGTTTGTCCAGTTTCACTTCAGACCTCTTAAATGCAATATTCTGTGGTCATGGGATAAGTTTCTGGACAAGCCATTTCATTTTGCACAAAGGACCAGGTTGTCCCTGGCTTTGAGGTTCCAGAATCCAGCTGTGGAATCTTGGGCGTCATTCCTCTCATCTATTGGAAGATCCCCATGATGGACTTCGGCAAAATCTCACCTCGAACATCTTGGAGCTTTGGGCGATTGGCTATCCCTGCAGCATTGGTCTTTACCGCTTGAAGGGTCATCCAATCCAGATTAATTTTTATTTCCATATCCGAGGTCCCGCCATAGAGAGGCAGAACATTTTCTGTACTGGGCAGAGCTTCACTTTCCAGGATTATCTGCAGTTTTACATGCCTAGTGTAGACAATTGGCAGGCAGACTTCTTCAGCATATAGCCTCTTGACCGTTTCCCACCCCTCAGTTGGAGGAAGTAGGAGTGGTTACCACGGAAAAAAAGGACCCACTCTGGAGTAAAAAAAAAATATAAAAAATCTGACTAGGCTGAAGGTAATAAGGTGCAAGAAGGCAAGATAAATTTTCGGTATGATTTCTGCCTTTAAAACAAGTAATGTATATTTCTTTATGCTGCTTTATTATAATCTTTCTAACTTCATGCAGACTCGAAGTCGCGGTTCAAGGTTGAATATCGTTATTATTGCAGAAGGAGCTATTGATCTTCATGGGAAACCGATTACCTCTACCTTTGTGAAAGATGTGAGTATATTCTTCTTCTTTCAGCAGTTTTTTCCTTTTTTAAAGTTCAATTTACTGTGTTTCAACATAAAGCTATGTACCGTTTCTATGAAAAAATGTTATATGCATTGGGGTGTTTGTGTGTTTTTAAGGTATAATTTTTATTGTTTACATTCAAATGAACAAACAAATTCTTATATAGCATTAAGGGAGCGAACAGTGCTTATTCGGTAATGAAGTACAGTTATGTGGTATCCAGTCAGTGATTACATATCAATAGAGGAGTTTCAATGTCCCCTTCTAAATTCCGGTATAACGAATAGAAGTCAACTAATATTTTCAGGGAACTCAAGGAGCAGGTGGTATCGTGCAGTCTGGACTAACCCATGGATTCCAGATCTTAAACGTTTTTGGACATCCTCTGGCCTCATACGTCAATTTATATAGAGGTATAGCTTGATTGACTAATGTGACCCAGAAGTCTATAGTAGGTGAGGATTGGGATTTCCAATGCATAGTTATCTATTTTTTTTTTTTTGCATAAAACAAGAGAATTCTTCGGAAGGTTTGTATATTCTTATCATCATCTATATTTCCCAACAGGCAGACAGTGACCCCCACCCCCGTAGTGTGGGCAGACAGTGACCCCCACCCCCGTAGTGTGGGCAGACAGTGACCCCCACCCCCGTAGTGTGGGCAGACAGTGACCCCCACCCCCGTAGTGTGGGCAGACAGTGACCCCCACACCCCCGTAGTGTGGGCAGACAGTGACCCCCACCCCCGTAGTGTGGGCAGACAGTGACCCCCACCCCCGTAGTGTGGGCAGACAGTGACCCCCACCCCCGTAGTGTGGGCAGACAGTGACCCCCACCCCCGTAGTGTGGGCAGACAGTGACCCCCACCCCCGTAGTGTGGGCAGACAGTGACCCCCACCCCCGTAGTGTGGGCAGACAGTGACCCCCACCCCCGTAGTGTGGGCAGACAGTGACCCCCACCCCCGTAGTGTGGGCAGACAGTGACCCCCACCCCCGTAGTGTGGGCAGACAGTGACCCCCACCCCCGTAGTGTGGGCAGACAGTGACCCCCACCCCCGTAGTGTGGGCAGACAGTGACCCCCACCCCCGTAGTGTGGGCAGACAGTGACCCCCACCCCCGTAGTGTGGGCAGACAGTGACCCCCACCCCCGTAGTGTGGGCAGACAGTGACCCCCCCCCGTAGTGTGGGCAGACAGTGACCCCCACCCCCGTAGTGTGGGCAGACAGTGACCCCCACCCCCGTAGTGTGGGCAGACAGTGACCCCCCACCCCCGTAGTGTGGGCAGACAGTGACCCCCACCCCCGTAGTGTGGGCAGACAGTGACCCCCACCCCCGTAGTGTGGGCAGACAGTGACCCCCACCCCCGTAGTGTGGGCAGACAGTGACCCCCACCCCCGTAGTGTGGGCAGACAGTGACCCCCACCCCCGTAGTGTGGGCAGACAGTGACCACCACCCCCACCTGTGCAGACCCAGTGACCCCCACCCCCGTAGTGTGGGCAGACAGTGACCCCCACCCCCGTAGTGTGGGCAGACAGTGACCCCCACCCCCGTAGTGTGGGCAGACAGTGACCCCCACCCCCGTAGTGTGGGCAGACAGTGACCCCCACCCCCGTAGTGTGGGCAGACAGTGACCCCCACCCCCGTAGTGTGGGCAGACAGTGACCCCCACCCCCGTAGTGTGGGCAGACAGTGACCCCCACACCCCGTAGTGTGGGCAGACAGTGACCCCCACCCCCGTAGTGTGGGCAGACAGTGACCCCCACCACCCCCGTAGTGTGGGCAGACAGTGACCCCCACCCCCGTAGTGTGGGCAGACAGTGACCCCCACCCCGTAGTGTGGGCGACAGTACCCCCACCCCCGTGTGGGCAGACAGTGACCCCCACCCCCCCGTAGTGTGGGCAGACAGTGACCCCCACCCCCGTAGTGTGGGCGACAGGCCCCCACCCCCGATTAGTGTGGGCAGACAGTGACCCCCACCCCCGTAGTGTGGGCAGACAGTGACCCCCACCCCCGTAGTTGGGCAGACAGTACCCCCACCCCCGTAGTGTGGGCAGACAGTACCCCCACCCCCGTAGTGCGGGCAGACAGTGACCCCCACCCCCCCCGTTTTAAGTTCTAAGTCATCAGTGATGTAAAGTGATTTGTGCAACAGCTGTGCTTTTTATCGCCCCCCTTCCCCATGGCACTTGCCATGGCTGCCATACCCTATATACACCATTGCCTTAAACTAATACTTTGTGGAAGCACTATTGGATTTTATTACCGCACTCGGTCTTTTTAAAGACGAGTCTATCAGCATGGCACATCTTGACTTGGCAATATCTGCCCACTCTTTTTTTTTTTTATGCCAAATCTGTCAGATTGCGAGGGTATCTCCTGTGTACAGCCCTCATCAGATCACCCCACACATTTTCTAAAGGATTCAGGTCTGGGCTCTGGCATTACAAAACTTTAATCTTCTTCTGGTAAAACCATTCCTTTGTTGCTTTTAGATGTATGCTTTGCTTCGTTGTCATGCTGAAAGATGAAGTTCTTCCTCATGTTCAGCTTTCTAGCAGAAGCCTGAAGGTTTGGTGCCAACATTGACTGGTATTTGGAACTGTTCAGCATTCCCTCTACCTTGACTAAGGCTCCTGTTCCAACAGAAGGAAAAACAGCACCATAACACATGAGGTCAGAGGAAGTGTGAGGAAGATTGACATCAGGAAGGCAGCAGGACATATACTGAGGGCATATGCAGACCAGTTAGCAGGTGTTTTTACTAATCTTTTTAATTTGTCACTGCAACAGGCTGCAGTACCTTTTTTTGTTTTAAAACTGCTATTGTCCCAATACCTAATAATAAATAAATGCCTGCAGTCTTCTCTCTATCCATTCTTCCAAAAATCGGAAGTTACATTCCGATCAACAGGTGATGCAATTTCTATTGATTTGCATACTCCCTTGACACATGTTGAGCACTCAAGCACATATGTTAGGATGTTAATTCATTGATTTTTAGCTCAGCATTGAACACAATAGTTTTGACAAAGTTGTGAAAAAGTTAAATGTTTTGGGCGTATATTCACTGCTGTGCTCATGGATTATGGATTTCCTAACAGACCACATATTGTGAGAATAAGAGATCGGGTGTCTAATACTATTCTGTATACAAGGGTACCACAGAGATGTGTGTTGATTTCAGCCCTTGTTTACATTATTTACACATAACTGTACTCTCATACATGCATAATACTAATACATAATACTATAGTAAAGTTTGTTGATGACACCCCTTTAGTTGGACTCCTACAAGATATTGGCGAGAAATTTTATAGGCAGGAAATTCAGCATTTGGTTAAGTGGAGTATGGAAAATGATTTAATGATTTAATGCATAATACTGCAAAAAACTATAGCAATAGGAGATCAAGAAAGATCAGTCATTGCCCTGTGTGTGTGTGTGTGTGTGTGTGTGTGTGTACCTATATACATATATACATATATAGCGTATATGTGGTGAGGAGGTGGAAAGAATGGACACTATTAACCACTTCGGGTCCGCGCTATTGACCGAATACGTCAACAGCGTGGACCTGAGGCGCCGGGGTCACGTCTTTGGACGTGATGTAGTTGTAATTCCCCGCACGCGCCACACGCGCCACAGGGAAAACAGTCCCGTCGCATCACCGAGGATTCGATGCGTGTACCCGGCGGCCGCGATGTCCGTTAGGTACATGCGATCGGCGGTGACAGAGCAGGGACGTGGAACGTGTGTAAACACAGAGCTCCACGTCCTGTCAGGGAAAGGAGACAGATGCTGTTTCCCTTGTACATTGGGAGACGGCATCGGTCACCCCCCTCCCCCCACACAGAACACACCCAGGCAATACATTTAACCCCTTCCTCACCCCCTAGTGTTAACCCCTTCAATGCCAGTCACATTTATACAGTAATTAGTGCATATTTATAGCACTGGTCGCTGTATAAATGTGAATGGCGCCAAAAATGTGTCAAAAGTGTCCGATGTGTCCGCCGCAATATCGCAGTCCCAATAAAAATCGCAGATCGCCGCCATTACTAGTAAAAAAAAAATATTAAAAAAAAATCATAATTCTGTCCCCTATTTTTGTAGGTGCTATATATAACTTTTGCGCAAAGCAGTCACTTATTGTGATTTTTTTTTTTTTTTTTTTACAAAAATACGTAGAATACGTATCGGCCTTAACTGAGAAAAAAAAATATTTAAAAAAAAATAAAAAAATTGGGATATTTATTATAGCAACAAGTAAAAAAAAAAAAAAAAATATATATATATATATATATAATTTTTTTTTTAAATTGTCGCTCTTTTTTTGTTTATAACGCAAAAAATAAAAACCGCACGGGCGATCAAATACCACCAAAAGAAAGCTCTATTTGTGGGGGAAAAAAAGGACGCCAATTTTGTTTGGGTGCCACGTCGCACGACCGCGCAATTGTCAGTTAAAGCGAAGCAGTGCCGGAAGCTGAAATTTTCCCTGGGCACGAAGGGGGTTTATGTGCCCAGTAAGCAAGTGGTTAAAGGTGTTGTAAAGGATAATTTGTTATTTAACCCCTTCCATACAGGGCATTTTCACCCCCTTCCTGCCCAGACCAATTTTTAGTTTTCAGCGCTGTTGCACTTTGAATGACAATTGCGCGGTCAGGCAACACTGTACCCAAATTAAATCATTATGTTTTTTTCCCCACACAAATAGAGCTTTCGTTTGGTGGTATTTGATCATCGCTGCGGTTTTTATTTTTTGCGCTATAAACAAAAGAAGAGCGACAATTTAAAAAAAAAACACAATATTTTTTCCTTTTTATTTAATACATATCACAATATTTTTTTAAAGAAAAACTTTTTTTCCCCTCAGTTTAGACCGATACGTATTCTACGTATTTTTGGTAAAAAAAAACCCGCAATAATCGTATATTGATTGGTTTGCGCTAAAGTTATAGCGTCTACAAAATAGGTGATTTATGGCATTTTTTTTTTTTTTTTTTTTTGTGACCGTGACGTTGCGGCGGACATATCGGACACTTTTGACACATTTTTGGGACCGTTCACATTTACACAACGATTAGTGCTATAAAACTGCACTGATTACTGTGTAAATGTGACTGGCAGGGAAGGGGTTAACACTAGGGGGCGCTGAAGGGGTTAAAATGTGTCCTAAAGTATGTTCTAACTGTAGGGGGAGGGGGACTCACAGGGGGAGGAGATCGATGTGTGTTCCTCTGTACTGGGAACACACATCAGTCTCCTCACCGCTGACAGGAGGTGGATCTGTGTGTTTACACACACAGATCCACACTCCTGACGTGTTTGCCGGAAATCGCGGGTGCCCGGCAGCAATCACGGCCGTCGGGCACGCGCGTGCCCTAGAACGCTGTGAAGACTGGACGTTGTGCAACGTCCAGTCTCATCGGCGAGGGGATCGCCATGAGGCGATTCCCCTATGGGCTGGTAAGGAAGGGGTTAAAAAAAAAAAAAACATGTTATACTTGCCTCTACTGTGCAGCTCATTTTGCACAGAGTGGCCCAGAACCTGGTCTTCTGGGGTCCCTCGGCGGCTGTCTCGGCTCCTCCCTGCACAAACTAATCCCCTTCATGGGGGTTTGTTCTTGCGGGCTCGCTCCCGTGATACAGCCGGCAGCTATAGCCACTCACTGTATCACTTGGCCCCACCTCCGGCGCGCCGCGTCATTGGGTGTGATTGACAGCAGCGCGAGCCAATGGCTGTGCTGCTATCAATCCATCCACTCTAGCCAATCAACGGCCAGTCTGAGCAGAGAAGAGAACATCAGGGGCGAGCGCAGCAGGTAAACAAGCTCAGGTAAGTAAAATGGGGGAGCCGTATTTGTAAGATGTTTTTTCACCTTAATGCATAGGATGCATTAAGGTGAAAAAAACATGAACAAAAAGAGCCCTTTAAAAATGGTGAGCAAGAGCTGTTGGTCGAACCCATCTTGTTTGCAGTGTGTTTGCCCCAGTGCTGTCAGTGAAAAGATACAGGACACTTAAAACGCACACTAATTGTTTGAAGTGAAGTTTTATCCCTGGGACTGTATTGTCTATAAACCCACCAGGTACAGGGTTTTAGGAATGTTTTATGTGAAATTTAAAAAAAAGTGTGTGTGTGTGTTTTTTTTTTTTAGCTGTTTAGAGTACCCCGACAAATTTTGTTGTATGTATACAATGATAATAAAGTATCTTGTATTATCCTGTGAGAATCTGAGCCAGCCTGGACAGACTGAATAACATCAGTTGCCATTGGCTTGCTGTCGGCTGAATACCAGGTCACAGGAGTGCTGTCCTCTGACCCACAGGAGAGATAGGGAAAAAAGAGCTTTGACCCCCCCCACTTCTCCTTTTAATGGAAATTAGAAGTCAGAGTCCCGGGTTCAATTTGATGTCTCCTGTTCTGGCATATTTGGTCCCATATAATGCCTGACTAGCGCCATTCTGTATTGATGGGCTTCAGTCCTTTTTTTAAGAGTGAGGGTCCATCTCCTCTTTTTTTTGTGTGCGTTTTGGTCTATTGGCTTTTCACGTAACTTGTCTGCCTCAATGCAATACAGGATATAATGCGCAAAAAAAATGCATTGGTGAAAAATGCCAAGGTGTGAATGGACCCTAAAATATAAAGTGTTTTGATAGAGAAGTACTTGATTAATTTGAATACTTGTTTTTTCTCACAGCTGGTTGTACAACGCCTAGGATTTGATACCAGAATCACAGTTCTTGGACATGTACAACGAGGAGGAACTCCATCAGCATTTGATCGTGTCTTGGTAACTCATAATTATTATTATTTTTTTTTTTGTGTAAACAAAAATTTCAGGACCATACTTGTTCTTGTTCCATAGTACTATTTTAGTAACCAACATGGCAGCTGTGCAGGGCCGTTTGAAGGAATTTAGGGGCCCAAAGCAAGAAGCGGGGGACCAGGGTGTTGCTGAGTTTTAAGTAGAGAAGCAGGTGGGAGGGAGAACAAGTTGATAAGCGGGGGGGCCTAGGGGCGCTGTACAAGCATTTTTTTTTTTATCAAATTGACAAGTGTATATAAATCGGGTAGTACTTCTTCTGATAAGGGGGGGGGGGCTAGGGGTGCTGTGCAAGCTGCTGCCGCCGAATGTCGGGTAGTACTTCTTCTGATAAACGTCTCTCCCCCCCACCGTATATCGCACGCCAGGAGATTCAGTTTGTTGTTCCCGGCCGGACTAAAAGGAAGTGAGCACTGAGTATGTGCATGTCCTGTCAGTCTGGCCGGGAACAGGACACTGAATCTCCTGTACCGTGTGGTTACAGTAACCGGCCGGACTGCAGGAGGAACTAGTAGGAGAAGCTCGGCCACGCTACAGGCTGCAGCACTTATAGGAAGCGGCTGCGCAGTGGCACGGCAAGGGCCCGTCCTGCTGGGGCCCCTGGCCAGCTCGGGCCCCAAGCAGTTGCTTGCTTTGCCTGTCTTGTTCCGACTGGCCTGCCGCTGTTCCAATCGCAACCCCCAATTGCTTAATCGTGCAAAAGGGGGGTTCATTTGGGCTTATATTTCACCCTGAAAAAAGTTAACTCTTCACTTTAGTAAATGCATACCTTTCCTTCCAAAGCTCTTTACAGTCCACTATCTAAGGATGTAAAGATTTTTCACCAGTGTGTGCATTTACCCTTGTAGAAATCTTTCACTTGCAGTGTTACTGTGGTGGTTCATAAACATCATAATGGTATCACTGCAGTCCTTGCCCTCTTATGAACAAAAAACGCTCCTGGCCGTTTGCTGTTGGCTTACGGCAGAAAGTAATCTACAGCTTGTAACTTTTTACAGCAATATAAAAATGTTATGTCTTTTTAGTAGTGTCTTCAAAATGTCATAGGTGGGGCAACTCCTATCCTAATCTTGATCAGTGGCTCCAAGTTAATAACTACTACAGTAGGGAACAGACACAAAAAGATATACTCTACATCTTTCTGGATAACGGTTCTGTTTGTTCTGTGCATTTTGAAGTTTTTTTTATAACAATGTTTATGTAGGTATCCATTTATATTATCATTCTAGATTTATATAGCGCCAACTATTTGCGCAGCGCTTTACAACATGAGGGCAGACAGTACAGTTACAATACAGGAGGGATCAGAGGGCCCTGCTTGTTAGAGCTTACAATCTTACAATTGTTGGCAGTAAATCATATATAATCATAATTCATAATAAAAAGCTTAGTGATTTTAAACCATCGCTTGGTAAAACAACCCATTTAGTTTAAAATGGAAATGAAAGGCAAAACTTTTATGTAAAGAAATAAAAAAACATTATATACATATGTTTCTCTTTCTATAAGTGATCGCATTCCATCTTTTCTCAGCTGCATAAGCGCTGGGGGAGGAGAAATGTCGGCACACTGATCTTCCCAGGGAAAGGCCATACTGTGTGTGTGTACAAGTCTGATCATTAGAGGAGCGAAGAATGAGTTCCAAGCATAGCTAGAGAACTGACCAGTGTGTTCTCCTGCTAAGTGTGGTCAGTTTTTAATAGGAAAGCGGAGGGACAGGGAGGATCACCAGGCATTTCACCCAAAGAAAGCACTATAAAGAGAACATGATACTTTTTTCTTACAAATGTACAGTAGGCACATATCATAAATATGAAAGGTTAGGTTTACGTATTCTTTAATAGACAATATACAGTACAAAAAAATATATGGTGAAGTGTCCAACACCGAACATATTGAAACTTGTGCATGCGCTTTACTGTAGTTTTAGCAGAGCTTTTTGGCTGCTAGTGGGGCGCTTTTTTTTTTTTTTTTTACAATTAACGTGGTGTTTTATTGGAAAGAGTGGTAGATTACAGATACATGAAATGCAGTGATACATTATACAGGGGTACATCAAGCACAGTACATGGATGTGAGTAAACGCACAGTGCAGGCAGTATATTCCAACGGGCTTCCAAGTCTTAGCTGAGCCAATCAGGTGCATAAGCGGAGCGAGGGGAGAGAAGGACAAAATCAGCAATATTACACACATGGAGGACAACCCAACCCAACCCAGCCCCCCCAGGGATCACATCCTGGATTCAGCAGCACATATACTGGGTGCATGGCTCGTCCATAGACTGAGAAAAAGAAAAAGAAATGGAAAAAGAAAAACAAATGAAAAAGAAAATAAGAAAAGCATAAGAGACATAGGGAAAAACAAGCAGCAGGCCTAGGGAAGACTCAAGAGGGTAAGTCATCACATGTGGCAGCCGAGGCCAGCCAGGTGTCCCAAACTTTATTATACTTGGCCAGACATCCCCTGTGAGCATAAGTTTCCTTTTTGTATGGGAGTACACGGTTGACCGCTGAGATCCATTCCTGCAAGGAAGGCAGCACAGCCTGGTGCCACTTTCGTGCTATGAGCAGTCTGGCCGTAAAAAGCGATTCCTGCAGGAATATCTTATGGTATTTGTCCGAGTCTGGGTCTGGGAACACCCCCAGCAGGCACTGCTTAGGGCATAGTGTCAGAGGAGAGCCCATTTCATCATGTATAAATTTCACTATGTGTATCCAGTATTCCTGCACTGCCGGGCAAGTCCACAAAAGGTGATAGAAGGTACTAGAAGGGCTGTCACACCTGGGGCATAATGGATTGTAGTCGGGCTTGTATTTAGCTATACGGGCAGGGGTCAAGTACGTTCTATGTAAGATATAGAGATGCGTGAGACGGTCCGACAACTTGGTCGAGACCGTCCTGCTGGTTTCCAGGGCATCCTCCCACTCATCATCCTCCAGCTCCCCCACATCTCCAGACCATCGATCTTTAAGTTTATAAGCCAGCGTGGTGGCCGAGGGACGCAGGAGAGAAGAGTAGAACACCGATATGAGTTTCCGGGGGTCCGGGCCCATAATAGTGTGGAGAACCCCAATTCGCTCAGTATCAGGAGATACATCTCCAAATTGGGTCCGAAGAGCATGGCGGAGCTGGAGGTAGCGGAAGTGCATGGAGTTAGGGAGGCTGAACCTATCTTTGAGTTGCTGGAATGACATTAAAATAGTACCAGTATAGATGTCGGACAGATATCTCACCCCCCAATGGAGCCATAGGGTGTGATCTGGGACAGTGGTCAGCTCCGCGAGGCCAGGGTTGTCCCATAAGGGGGTGTGAGAGTGAGTGGGCGAGACTTTCAACCTACGACCCACCACCTCCCAGACTCTACAGTGGTGGTATAAAAGGCCCTTGCGGCTCCCCAGTGCCCAGCCACCCGTCATAGTCCTGAAAAGTATCTGAAAAGGGTGGGATATCTTCGAGCCCCAAGGGGAGCAAACAAGTGCGAGGTAACGGTCCCTGTCGTGTTTGTCTAAGTAGAAGAAGTGGGACGGCTGTGCTGCCAGGTAATATAAATTAAAATCAGGCAGCGCTGCGCCCCCCAATTCAACAGGATTTTTCAGAGCTTGCCAGGACAACTTATGCCGGGAGGTACCCCACACAAACGAATTGAGGAGGGCCTCAATTGATTTGAAGAGCCGGAGGGGGAGATAGCAGGGGGCATGCCAGAGTACGTACAGGAATTTTGGGAGAAGGATCATTTTGATTAAATTTATTCGTCCCATTACCCCCAACGGCAATTTGGCCCATGTCTGTGTTTTGGTTTTAAGAAACTGTATCAACGGTTCAATATTGAGGGACACATAGTCCTCCGGGGACCTGGACACCTGGATCCCGAGATATTTTAGGGAGCTAACCCTAAGGAGAGGGGAGGAGGCCTGGACTGCCGTCGGCACGCTCACGTCTATGGGGAGGATTTGGGACTTATCCCAGTTAATCCGCAGTCCGGAGTAGCGCCCAAAGGCGCTAATGATCTCCAGGGCGGTTTGCAGGGGAGGACCAGCATCAGCCAAATACAAAAGCATATCATCGGCGTATAGACTGATCCTCTCCTCCAACCCCCCACATTGGAGGCCCCGAACTCCAGGGTGCCCCCTAAGGGAGGATGCCAGGGGCTCCACGGCCAAAGCATACAACAGTGGGGATAAGGGGCACCCCTGTCTGGTGCCCCTTGACAAGGGGAAGGGGGCCGAGACGCGACCATTGACCAAGATCCTGGCGCATGGGTCCTGGTAGAGGAGACCAACCCACTTAATAAATTTAGGCCCGAAACCAAATCTAGACAAACACTCCCACAGGTAGTCCCATTCGACAGTCGAATGCCTTCGCAGCATCAAGGGAGACCACGACTCTGGCGCCGACCTGGTCATGCCTGGCCTGCAGGTTCATGTGTAGTCTACGCAAATTGTACGCCGTGTTCTTGGCAGGCATGAAGCCAACCTGATCAGGATGGATCAGAGTAAGGATCACCCCGTTCAAGCGCAGCGCCAGGACCTTGGCCAGGATCTTAATGTCCAGCTGGAGAAGGGATATTGGGCGGTAGGATTCGGGAAGCTCCAGATTTTTACCAGGTTTGGGGATAAGCACTATATAGGCCTCTTTCATGGAGGGGGGCAGGGAACCCGATTCAAATATATGGCTAAATAGCTCCCGAAGCCTGGGGACCATAGATTCACTGTAAGTGGCGTAGAATTCTGTGGGAAGACCGTCTGACCCAGGCGCCTTGGATGGATTTAGCAAGGAAAGTGCCTGTGCGATTTCATCCACGGATATAGGGGCTTCGAGAGCCTCCACCTGTGGCCGTGACAACGTGGGTAGCTCAATAGCCGCCAGCATGTCGGTTATCGCGTTCCTGGGGTTGTTGGCCGAAGAAGAGTACAGCGAGGCGAAGGAGCGGAAGACCTCCGCCACCCCATCAGGATCCGTGACCACATCGCCACTGGCCCCGCGAAGCGAGACCACCGTGGGGGGTCTGTGGTCCAGATGGGCCAGGTAGGCCAGAAGTCTCCCCGCCCGTTCTCCGCACTCGTAAGTCCTCTGTTTACTATAGAAAATTTGTCTGTTCGCCTTCTCAAAGAGAAGGCTATTCACCAGCCGCGTCTGCATTTTAAGTACGTCTGCTGTCTCCGAGGAGGGCTGGGCGACAAACTCCCTCTCCGCCTCGGAGAGAGATTGCTCCGCCTGTTCAACAACCCGTCCAGAAGTCCTCCGATAACGGGAGATGTGCTGGGATAGATACATGCGAGCGTGGGATTTAAAAGAGTCCCAGACAATTTCAAAGGGCGCGGTACCCCGGTTGGTCTGGAAGAACAAATCCCATTCAGCGCCAGCCTCCTCCAACTCGGGGATGACAGTCAGCCAAAAGGGATTGAGCTTCCAGGTATAAGTCGAGGGGGGTGAATCAACTCGGAGCACAATCCAATAGGAAGCATGGTCCGAGAGAACCCGAGGGTTAAACCCCACGGTCTCCAACATGGGTAGGAGGGTCCGAGAGGTCAATATATAGTCAATACGGGACATTGAGTTGTGCGATGGAGAAAAACATGAAAAGGTCCTATCCGACGGGAAGCGATGCCTCCATGTGTCTACAAGGTCCAGGTCAGTGAGGAGCTTACCGAATCGGGTCTGGGCCTGTGCTTGAGCGTCAGGGGGCGTCGGCGTCAACCTATCTAGGTGCCTGTGGGCCACATTGTTAAAATCCCCCAACCAGATGGCAGGCACGCTAGGGCATTGGGCCATATAGGCTAGGCCTTCAGTAAGGACCGTAAATTGAAAAGGGGGGGGGTATATATATAGCAAGCAGTAGGACTTCCAAGCCATATATTTTAGCATGCAAGAACAAAACCGCCCGAGGGGATCAGATTGGAGCGACAGCAGCACAAATTGCGCTGTTTTAGCAACCAATACTGCCACCCCCCGTGAGTTAGCAGTGTGTGGGGCCTGGTACACCCATCCCACCCAGGGTTTTTTAAGCGTCGACATGAGCTGGCCCGTTAAATGAGTCTCCACAAGGACCATGACATCCGCCCGTTGAGCCTTAAGGAGAGAAAGGACAGCATTGCGTTTTGGTCTCGCCCTGAGGCCCCTCACGTTCCACGTTAAGAACTTCACGTCAGGCATCTTAGAGAAGACAGGTATCAGTGTCTCCGGGCGTCCAGGCCCGTGAGCAGGCGCCGAGAGCCCCCCCAAAGAGGAGGAGGGTCCGCAGCACCGCCCACGGATCCCGATCAACCAGACACAGGACACAAAATAGAAAGCCATAAGACCTGGGCAGCAGGGACACAACGAGCCATCCACACTCCCACCCAACACCCACGACAGTATATGCACATCTACGTATCATCATCTTCAGTACACCACTAGAACACATTACAACCCAAAAAAAACATAACATGTAGAAACAGAAATTAACTGAGACTCTGGGCTGACCGGGCAGGGAGCATGCCAGACGCTGAGCAAAGGCTGCCCACCGAACCCGGCCAGACCAGGGAAACCAAGCTTGAGCCACATGGCTAACGTTACATGACAATTTGACAATGACGGAGTCCACGGGGACATCCGCAGCTAAGGGAGCGATTTTTCGCTGTAAAACAAGCAGCAGCTTAAGGAGTGAGGCCCCTAGTCCATGAACACACGGATAGTCACCAAGGAGAGAGTAAAATGATATAAGAGTGAAGGTCCACGTCCAGGGTACCATAACGGGTATCGGCCTGCCACATAGAGGCGGACATGCGGGGCCATGAGCCATTGTCGGCTGAATACGGCACAAAGACACTGAACCCCAATAAAAGTAATAACATAAGGTGAGCCAAGATGGGATAAGGGGGAGAGGGGCATGTGTCTGAAGCAATCGGGCTGGGGAGGAAGTTCACTGGGGTATTCGGGAGCAGGAGAGTCATCGCCAGGGACTGTAGAAGGGGATACAAACATGGGGCAACAGTCACAGTACCTTTCGGGGAGAGGTCAATTCCAGAGCCCAGGGAAACTGAAAGTAAAGGAAGGCGCAAGCCGCCACCGCAGCCAGGCATGGGTCACGACCGGAGCTCCTATCTGGGCTGTCTAGCCGGTGGAGCCGCCTCTTCAAGCCAGGAGAAGACAGCTTCCGGCGTATCAAAGAAATGTGTGCGGTCCTCACCAACGACCCGCAGCCTGGCCGGGAATAGCATGGCATAGGAAAAATGGCGGATCAGTAGCTGGCGCTTGGCTTCAGTGAAGAGAGCCCTCTTCTTTTGGACGTCCGCAGAGAAGTCCGGGAACACTTTGATCTCGACATTCCGGAATGGTATGTTGCCCTTCAGCCTGGTGAGGCGGAGCACGGTGTCCCGGTCACGAAAATTGAGCAGCTTAGCTATGAATGTTCTCGGCGGCGCGCCCTGCGGAGGTGGTTTAGCCGCCAGCCTATGGGCTCGCTCTACCACGAATGAGGTGGAAAACTCAGCGCGGCCGAAGGCCTCAACCAGCAGGTTTTCAAGGAACGACGGAGGATTAGGGCCCTCTGCGCCCTCAGGTAGTCCCACGAACCGTAAGTTGCACCTCCTTAGGCGGTTCTCCATGTCGTCCTGCTTCGCCAGGACCATGGTGAGCTGGTGCTGTAGGCGCTCAGTCGTAACCTGCAATGGCGGCACCTCGTCTTCCACGCGGCTGATGCGCATTTCCGTTTCAGCGACACGGTCCCTAAGTTTTTGTATGTCCTGGCGAATAAGGGAAACGTCCATCTTAACTTCTTCGATCTTACAGGTTAAGGAGCTTTTGCAGTCGGAGATCGCCTCCAGCACACGCGCCGTGTTTTCATCTGCTGTATCTGCGGATGCAGAAGAATCGGCGCCATCTTCCGCCCCAGCTTCCTTGTCCGTCAGCCGAAATTTAGAGAGCTTAGCGATCGCCTCCGATGACTTTTTTGTCGGCGACATGGTCCACACAGGTAGGAGATTAGATGCACCCGACACAGGGCAGAAGATCAGGCAAAATAAGGCCCAGGATAGTTGATAACAGATCTGTGGCAAGCGGAGCTCCCGTGCAACACTCCTCACACCATGCCGTCCAGGCCACGCCCCCCTAGTGGGGCGCTTTTAACCCCACTAGCGGCCAATGAAAGGGTTATTGGAGTCCGCTTTGCAGGCGCTTCAGCGCCGGTGCCTATTGATTTCAATGGACAGGGGCGCTTTAGGAGCGGTGTATACACCACTCCTAAAGCGCCCCAAAGATCTGCTGGCAGGACTTTCTTTTAACGTCCTGCAAGCGCAGCGCTCTAGTGTGAAAGCACTCAGGATTTGCCACTGGAGTGACAGGAGAGGCGCTTTGCAGGCGCCATTTTTAGCGCTAAAGCGCCTCAGTGTGAAAGTAGCCTTATAATTTGGATCTCATTACCATTTGGTAAGGGAACTGGCACACTTGACTTCAAGGTGGATTGGGCCTAGTTTACATGGATTATCGCTACTTTTCAAGATTTCTCAAGTGGACTTGAATATGTTTTTTTGTTTTGTTTTGTTTTTGATGTCGTGCACATACAAGTTTCAATTATGTTCAGTGATAGACATTTTACCACATTTTTATGTATATTGTGTATGAAGTCCTCTATTATGAGATTTACTGATACTGATATTTTGGTTTTGCGCACTTATGAAGTAGTTGTATATTCCTGACACAAGAAAAACTTACAAAAAAGTGCAGCTTCACCAAGTGAAGAATTCTTTTTGGGTTTAATAATTGTAAGGAGTACATAGGCGGGCTAGTTTCAATTGCAATAATAAATTATTAGTGTGGTGTGCAAAATAGGAGTGCACTATGCAATAGATAATCAAAGTATTCAAAATGTAGTACAGTTTTAAAATTTCTTACACGTCGGTCTACAATGTGAAATTCCTTTTAAGGACTCAAGGGGGTTTATTTACTAAAACTGGAGAGTGCAAAATCTGGTGCAGCTGTGCATGGTAGCCAATCTGCTTGTTTCAAATATTTTTTTTTACACAAAAAACCTGGAAGCTGATGGGTTTCTATGCAGAGCTGCATCAGATTTTTTTTTATCAGTTTTAGTAAATCAATCCCAAGGTGTTTATAATTTTAAAGGGGAGGTCCTCCCTTAATTTTTTTTTTTTTTTTTTTACATAAATGGTCTCTTTTTACTTACCCGGAATGCCTGTTGCTAGGCAGTCTTCCTAATATGCCACTTTCTTCTCCACGGAGCTGTTCCTTCACTTCATCCCACAGGTGGTGCTCTTGGAAATTGGGTTCGCTGTCTTCTGGGACCTGTGCGTGTCCCAGAAGTCAGCCGCCCATTCACAAAGCGCTGCGCAACTCGCGCATGCGCAGTAGGAAAACGGGCAGTGAAACCGCAAGGCTCCCCTGCCTGTTTCCCTTAGGATGGCGGTGCCGGCATCCGATGTACAGATCGGCCTCTGGGGGCTGACGTTGCGGGCTCCCTGGACAGGTAAGTGTCCTTATTAAAAGTTAACAGCTACAGTGTTTGTAGCTGCTGACTTTAAAGCGGATGTAAAGTGTTTTTTTTTCTTTAACCACTTAAGACCCGGACCAATACGCTGGCAAATGACCCAAGGGGTTTTTGCGATTCGGCACTGCGTCGCTTTAACAGACAATTGCGCGGTCGTGCGACGTGGCTCCCAAACAAAATTTGCGTCCTTTTTTTCCCACAAATAGAGCTTTCTTTTGGTGGTATTTGATCGCCTCTGGGATTTTTATTTTTTGCGCTATATACAAAAATAGAGCGACATTTTTGAAAAAAAATCAATATTTTTTACTTTTTGTTATAATAAAAAACCAATAAACTAAATTTTAGTCAAACATTTAGGCCAAAATTTATTTAGCCACATGTCTTTAGTAAAAAAAAAAATCGCATTAAAAAAAAATTAGCTACCTAGCGAGAACAGCGACACTAATACAGCGATCAGAAAAATGATCGCTTAGTGACGCTGGCAATAGGGAGTGAAAGGGTTAACTAGGGCAGTGATCAAGGGGTTAAAACTTTATTGGGGGGGGTGGGGGGGCTACCCTGACACTATCACTGACTGACTGTCACACTGTCTGTCACACTGACACTAAATACAGTAATCATACATGTATGATTACTGCATTCAGTGACACTGTGACAGGGGGGAGGGGGGGGGGGGGGGGGCGATCGCGGGGGTTAAATGTGTTTGTGTGTAAGTGTGCTGTTTGGTGCAGACTTACTTGGTGTGTGGTGATCTCTCCTCAGCGGCGCTTGAAACAAACGCCGAGGGAGAGATCACGTCGCTTCCTCCTTCCTGTGTTTACACAGGAGGAGGAAGTGACAGGGCGGGCAGGCGCGCGCATTGGCTGGGAGCGATCCGGAGGGGGCGGATGAAAACGGATAGCCGCCCCCACTTGTCGGATCGCTCCTGCAGCCGCGCGGACCGCCGCATGTACGGGGGGGGGGTCCGATCGGACCCCCGATCCCCCCCCCAAGGCACCAACGTATATATACGTTGATGTGCCTGTCGGTGCCATTCTGCCGACGTAAATGTACATGCGGCGGTCCTTAAGTGGTTAAGCTAGTGCAGTGGTCCCCAAACTGCGGCCGAGGGCCAGATGTGGCCCTTTGCTTGCCTTTATCTGGCCCTTGGGGCACTATCCCTTCCAATGATACGAGACACTATTCTGTCATCTGACACCGACAATGGAGCACCATTTTTCCCACTGATACCAGCAATAGGGCACTTTTCCTTCCCTAATACCAGATATTTACTCCCACTGATGCCAGGAAAATGTTTACTCCCGCTGGCCAAAGTCCGGCCCTCCAAGAGTCTGAAGGACAACAAACCGGCCCTTTTTGTTTAGAATGTTTGGTGACCCCTGAGCTAGTGGATTGTTCACTTACCTTTTTTTCCTCGATTTTCCCTTTCTAAGTGTTTTTTTTTTTCTTTGTCTGAATTTCTCACTGCCTGTAAGCTTGCCTCCATTATCCGAGCCGTTCACAGCATCTCCCCACAGGGGTGTAGTGCCAAGGGAGGGGGCGAGCATGCTGACTAACCCCCAGCCAGAACGGCTCGGATGATGGGGGCAAGCTTACTGAGGAGGAGGAAGAGGAAATGAGACAGACAAAGAAAAAAAAATGTAGAACTCATGCCCACGGACATTTAAAAAAACGGGCTGTAAAGCTAGTACAGACACTTTTTCCGCGCTTTGCATTGAATTCAATGCACGTTTCACCACGCTAGCTTTCAGTCACGTTATTTTCTTTCTCTATTCAAACTCAATGGGAGCCCATTGATTTGAAAAGAGGTCTCTTCCCGACAACATGGGGACAAGGTGCTTTGTTGAGGGCATGTGGCCTGGTATGGTCTAGGAGGGGGGGGCGCTCGCCCCCTTTACTGACCTGCCGGGCTGTGTGCTCGGATAAGGGTCTGGTATAGATCCTGGAGATACCCCCACACCGTTTTTTTATTTTATTTCTTTATTCTTGTTCTCGGTGTGGGGATTCCCCTTTAAGATCCATACCAGACCAAAGGGTCTGGTATCATACTGGGGGGCATAAGGCCATAGGCTAACATGGAGAGCTGTTTTTAAGCTGCAAAAAAAACGCTCATAAAAGTGGCTGTAATAACGTCCGTGGGCATGAGGCATTAGAAGGGAAATCGAAGGACAAGGTAAGTGAACCAACAATGCACTAGCTTAAAGGAACCTATTTAGAAAATAAAAAACAAATCTTTACACCCCAGTTCTGCCCTGGGCACACACCTAGAGGCAGAACACAAAACATTAACATTATTTTCTAATCCTCCTATTTTTAATTTTTTTTTGGGGGGGAGGACACTTTTTTAAAAATAACCTTTTATGTTTTTAAGATCATCTTTGCCTATATGTTTGTGTTTGCAGAGCAGTAAGATGGGTATGGAAGCAGTTATTGCGTTGATGGAAGCAACACCTGAAACTCCAGCCTGTGTTGTAAGCCTGTCTGGTAACCAGTCTGTGCGACTGCCATTGATGGAATGTGTTCAAGTGGTATGTATTTTCAACGGTTCTCTAACTTTTTATAAAGTTTAGTTCCCCCCCCCCCCCCCCCCCACATAAAATAGACGATATTCAGCACTAATGAGGTAAAATCCCCTTTCATAGGGGTTTTAAAATTGGCTGTATGATTTAACAAAATATGTATTCCAGGCAAACGACTACATACACATCTGAAAATGTTTTTCTTGCCAATAGGCTTTGAAATGCTGCACACAGTCTGTTAATTCACACAACTTGCTTCGAAAAGGAAAATTGTTAATATATACTTTATGTATTTTAAATGTGTATTTAGCTGTGTGCCTGGAGTTTGTTTTAAAGTCATTTTGTGACCAGAGACTCAGTTTTGGGAAATACCATTCAAATCTGATTATTTTATATATTTTTTTTGGTTGGAGCTGGAGAATTTTATCCCCATAAAAGATGAATGCTACCGGCTCAGCATGTAGTTTTTATTGTGGGTTTTGGCTTTTAAACTCTGGTAAAAAAACAAACAGCTGGAGCATGATATCTATATCTACATCTATAATTTTATATATATATATAAATATATATATATATATATATATATATATATATATATATATATATATATATATATTATATATATATATATATATATATATAAATATAATGTATGAAAAGACACAAGTCTATTTAGTTCAACCAATAAAAGTATTGCTATCTGAGTTTAGCCCAATGAATGTCACACAATCTTTGTAATTGCATATATAGAATTGAGCAAATAGGTAGTATAAAAAAGGCTGTCTGATTGAACCACCTTCACTGCGCTCAGCTGGAAATAAATGAAAAAATTGTGATCTGTAGCAGCTGCTATTAAGGAAAATGAAATATGTGAAAAAAAAATACGTGTAGTGACACTTATGTGTAAACAATGTATCAAAAACTGTATAAAGCGGTGCTTACATAGGTGCATAAACAAACGTACTTTAAATGAGTGAATGACCACCCTATATGTGAATAGGCAATAAACAAAGTGTAACAACAAATATATAAATAAATATATAAAGCTGTACAAATAAGCAACAAAAGTCTATAAATCCGTGAACTAAATAGGTGAAAAAAGTGAGGCTAAAGTTCATAGATGATGACTTCTTAGCAGGTCTTCAAATCCTCTTCCACAACACCAGAGTGTTAAAGTGAATCCACCACCTTTCAGCAATGCGCACTCACCGCAACAATGAGCCTCACACTCTCGTGTTTTGGCACATGAGCTTAAACAGGATACCTCAGATCAAGATGGGTAGGAGTCCGTTCCAAAGCAGTGGATTACACAAAGGTTGCCACATAAATAAAGGAAAGTGCACAAAATAGTGTAATACTGTAAAGCAACTTTAATAAACACCACGACAAACTCCAAAATATGCACTCGCAAACAATCTCTTTAAATCAAGCAGTGAATCACTCCAAAGTGGATCACAGTGTTGCACAAGAAAAACTCTTTCAGATGAGCCAGTGGTCACGGCGGACCCACGATCAACCCAAACGTACTCACAGCCCTTATGATGTAATGGAGTAGATGCTGTACTTGGTGCCTGTCCTCGCCCAATTCGTTCTACTTCCGGCGGATGCGCTCTATCAAACAAATTAGATGTCAGCCTATTTAACCACTTCCATACCAGGCACTTACGCACCTTCCCGCCCAAGCCAATTTTCAGCTTTCAGCACTGTCGCAATTTGAATGACAATTGCGCGGTCATGCTACACTGCACCCAAACAAAATTGGCGTCCTTTTTTCCCCACAAATAGAGCTTTCTTTTGGTGGTATTTGATCACCTCTGCGTTTTTTTTTTTTTGTGCAACAACTAAAAATAGAGCGAAGATTTTGAAAAAAAAATAAAGTTTTTATTTTTTTCTGTTAATTTTTTTGTAAATGAGTATGTTTTCTCTTTCAATTATGGGCACTGATATGGTGGCACTGATGGGCACCGATGAGGTGGCACTGATGGGCACCGATGAGGTAGTTCTGATGGGCACCGATTAGGTAGCACTGATAGGCGGCGCTGGTATTGGGCACTGATGGGCACTCATGGGCGGCACTGATGGGCACTCATGGGCGGCACTGATGGGCACTCATAGGCAGCACTGGGCACTCATAGGCGGCACAGGTGGGCACTGATAGGCGGCACAGGTGGGCACTGATAGGCGGCACAGGTGGGCACTGATAGGCGGCACAGGTGGGCACTGGTAGGTGGCACAGGTGGGCACTGGTAGGTGGGCACTGGGCATGGATTGGCACTGTGGGGTGGCACTGACAGACACTGGGGTGGCACTGATGATCACTGAGGGGTGGCACTGATGGATCAATGTTGCCAATCAGTGCCCATGTGTGGGCACTGATTGGCATCATTTTTTTTTTTACTGCCCCCCTTTTTTTTTTGGTCATTTTATTTTTTTGTCTTTTTTTTTTTATTTTTTTGTCATTTTTTTTGGTCTTTTTTTTTTATTTTTTTTATTTCCCTGGTGGTCTAGTGTGGCGATCCGAGGGGGGGGCTGCGCTGATAAACAATCAGCGCGAACCCCCCCTGTCAGGAGAGCCGCTGATCGGCTCTCCTCTACATGCGTCTGTCAGACGCGAGTGAGGAAGAGCCGTCGGCGGCTCTTCCTGTTTACATCGTGATCAGCCGTGATTGGACACGGCTGATCACGTGGTAACGAGGCTCCGCCGGAGACTCATTACCGAGATCGGAGGTGCAGGGTGTCAGACTGACACCCCGCATCACCGATCGCTGCGCGCCCGCACGGGCGCGTGCGGCATGAAATCGTGCAGGCCGTTTGAGAACGGCCTGTCACGATTTCATAACCACTTCCCGGCCGTAAATCGGCTATTGGCCGGGCGGGAAGTGGTTAAGTGATGACCTGGTACTTGGTGGCCAACCCCATGATTAAGTCCACGTGACGAAACATGTCGGAGAGTGGACACTAGGTCACTATTGGTCTTTCCTGAATTGATTGGATGTGGAACGTATTGAGCGAGGACAGGCACCAAGTACAGCATCTACTCCATTACATCATAAGGGCTGTGAGTACGTTTGGGTTGATCTTGGGTCCGCCGTGACCACTGGCTCATCTGGAGGAGTTTTTCTTGTGCAACACTGTCATCCACTTTGGAGTGATTCACTGCTTGATTTAACCACTTGCCCACCAAGCCTGTTTTTCAGATTCGGTGTTTACGAGACTAAAACAGTTTTTTTTTTTTTGCTAGAAAATTACTTAAACCCCCCAAACATTATATATATTTTTTTCTAACACCCTAGAGAATAAAATGGCAGTCATTGCAATACTTTTTGTCACACCGTATTTGCGCAGCGGTCTTCCAAGCGCACTTTTTTTGGAAAAAAATTCACTTTTTTGAATAAAAAAATAAGACCACAATAAGTTTGGCCCAATTTTTTTATATATTGTGAAAGATAATGTTACGCCGAGTAAAATGATACCCAACATGTCACGCTTAAAAATTGCGCCCGCTCGTGGCATGGCGTCAAACTTTTACCCTTAAAAATCTCGATAGGCGACGTTTAAAAAATTCACCAAAATAAATAAAAATAAAAGAATTATCACTTTTATTCCTATTACAAGCAATGTAAACATCCCTTGTAATAGAAAAAAGCATGACAGGTCCTTTTAAATATGAGATCTGGGGTCAAAAAAACCTCAGATCTCATATTTAGGCTTAAATGCAAAAAAAAAAAAAAAAAAAGTTTCTTTAAGACGCTGGGCGGCACTGACGTTTTGACGTCACTTCCGCCCAGCAGAGCTATGGGGGACGGGTGGGGGCGATTTTTCCCTCTCGTATCCCAACACAGCTGCCGACAGGACCCGATCGCCTCCGCCGCTACCGATGGCTCCGGTAAGCGGCGGAGGGCGCGGGAGGGGGGGGGGGCCCTTTCCCGCCACCGATAACGGCGATCTCGCGGCGGAGACTGCCGTTATCGTGTACAGGACTGCCCACGGAAAAGATTGATATCTCGGTTGTGGCAGCTGCTGCTGCCGTTACCGAGATATCCATCTTTAAAAACATGACGTCTTTTTACCATGACGCCGTGGGCAAGTGGTTAAAGAGATTGTTTGTGAGTGCATATTTTGGAGAATTGTCGTGTTTATTAAAGTTGCTTTACAGTATTACACTATTGTGCACCTTTTCCTTTATTTATGTGGCAACCTTTGTGTAATCCACTGCTTTGGAACGGACTCTTACCTATCTTGATCTGAGGTATCCTGTTTAAGCTCATGTGCCAAAACACGAGAGTGTGAGGCTCATTGTTGCGGTGAGTGCGCATTGCTGAAAGGTGGTGGATTCACTTTAACACTCTGGTGTTGTGGAAGAGCATTTGAAGACCTACTAAGAAGTCATCATTTATGAACTTTAGCCTCACTTTTTTCACCTATTTAGTTCACGGATTTATAGACTTTTGTTGCTTATTTGTACAGATTTATATATTTTTTGTTACACCTTGTTTATTGCTTATTCACATATAGGGTGGTCATTCACTCCTTTATTCATTTAAAGTACATGTTTGTTTATGCACCTATGTAAGCGCTGCTTTATACAGTTTTTGATACATATATAGAATTGCAGCACTTTTATTTTTGTTGTAAAGGAATCGTGAAACATGAATTGTTTCATAAAATGCCGAACTTGGGGGACTGGAGGAATATAGTTTAAGAATACACTGGAATTCTGGTTAAATTCTATCAAGTACGAAAATGTGTAAATATTTTCAGCCGCAAATAATGTCAACTAGTAAATATGTATTATTTGAATTGTGTCCTTAACTTATGATGTTTTATCCTTGTTTTAACATTTTATGTATACTTTAAAAAAAGTAGCACATTAAGGCTTCATTTCTACTGGCGTTTTTACAGCCACTTTTCTGAGCGTTTTTTACTGCTTAAAAACGCCTGTCCATGTTTATGTTTTGAGCATTTGTGCGCGTTTATGCACGTTTTTTGAGCGTTTTTTAATGCCTGGCGTTTTTACAGCTCTATTGCTGGAGCTTCAGAACGCACTGGTCCCGCGTTTTTTTTGCAGCTTAGCCATCTACAGCTCAAAAACGTCATGGTGGGCATGAGGCCATAGACTAACATGGACAGGCGTTTTTAAGCTGCAAAAAACGCTCAGAAAAGTGGCTGTAAAAACGCCAGTGGAAATGAGCCCTTACAGTTTCTCATATATATTTTACATAGTGTTGTGATTTAAAAATATAACCATTTGGCAGTCTTGTGGTTGAGTTTGTATATTTACGTTGGAACAATTGTGTGCACAGATTTTATGTCCAAAAGTGTACAATCTCCGATATTTAAAAATATAGTAATACAAGCCTGAAACTCGTTATACCACAATCCAGCAGCATTAAACACTACTTTACTTGGTATTGCACATTTAAAAAATACACACAGAATTGAATTGAAAAGCTAATGATATGAGTTTTTACAGTATAAAATGTTTTTTTGTTTTTTAATCCTTTTTATTTGACTTCATTTAAGACAAAGGATGTACAAAAAGCTATGGAGGAGCAGAAATTTGAGGAAGCAATCCAGTTAAGGGGAAGGTAAGCCACATACCTTTTTGAAATATGAGTGCATTTTTAAAAATGCAATAAGCATATTAAAGGGTAACTCCACTTTCGTGGGGAAAAAAAAATGTAAATAAAAAATAACATAGCGTATACAATTGCAACATAAGTCATGTTGTAATTGAATGTTATTTAAAATTACTTTTCCTTTTCAATCTGCAGCTGCTGTAATTTTCTGAAAATGCAATGCAATATGGCTACCTGCAGGTGTTCTGTACACAAAATGTGTACAGAACGTCCCCCAGAAATATAATTTCCTGCTTGTGTGATTTGGTTCACCGATTATTTTATTATTTATTTTATTTTTTTCCCAGAAGTCTGCTCTAAGGTAAAAGTCAGATTTCAGGCATCCCCTCCAAAAAAATTTAACTTTTATTTTTCATACATCATGGGACACAGTTGGGCTAATATTCATTACCTGCTTGGTTATATCCCATCTCTAGGTGAATGGACACTGGTAGACCAAAGGTCTTCAGACAGGAAGTGATCCCCCTATATAACCCCCTCCCATACAGGAAATACTTTAGTTTTTTGCCAGTGTCTGTAAGGTGGATGGCATGGTCCGTTTTGAGCTTTCTGAGCTCCAGGTCTCTAGTCCAATAAATGGTTCCAAAATGAATTGAGGAATTGACCGATCAGATCCATTTGACGCAGGCTTTTATGCTTGGATAAATGGTACCTGAGCCTCGCAAAGAAGACTCAAGATCCTGCAAGGTTTTGCCTGTAATGCAGCCTCCGGGTGCTGGATCCTGTGAAGTAGAAATCCTGGACACTACAGCACTAAGGCATTTCCTGCAGGGTGCTGTACAGGTCCAAGGCAGTGGCCCCTAAACATGAAAAGGGTACCCAGTCCTTGAAGGTCCAAGTGACAGGAACCCATCGTGAAGGGTGAAGATTGGGCCCTTAGTTTCTAAGTGGTCCTGCGCCTGGATGCCCCTTTTATTGTGGGATGTCCCAGTGATTGTAAAAATCATTCAAGCTAGCTAAAGGCTGGACACCTGTGTGCGGTGACCATGTGGAGGAGTTTTGGGCTAGCTGTGGGTGTTTACAAAGTGTACCTTTTTGCTTGTCTGGCTGTCCGCACGAACGTTCCGGTGCACACCCAGCCTATTTAAGCTGTGTAGGCCAAGCAGATTATGAGACTGACAATAGATGGGCCATGGACACGTCCACGTCACCCCGATCTTCTATTTTAAGGTCCTAAATTTCACCCCAATTTACAGTTTCTAGAGTTGACGGCATGGCTATTGAAGCCAGGGTATTAAAGGATCGGGACCAGTGTTGTCTACCCTAGTAAATGCTAGAAAAGCTGTCACTAGGAAGATCTATCATAAGGTCTGGAAGACTTTTTATTTTTAAGACCCGGACATTGAGGCAGGTAAAGGACCTGGCCAGTTTTTGCGATTTGGCACTGCGTCGCTTTAACTGACAATTGCACGCGTCGTGCGACGTGTCTCCCAAACAAAATTGGCGTCCTTTTTTTTTTTTTTTTCACAAATAGAGCTTTCTTTTGGTGGTATTTGATCACCTCGCTATAAACAAAAATAGAGCGACAATTTTAAAAAAATGCAATATTTTTTGCTATAATAAATATCCCCCAAAAACATATAAAACATTTTATTTTTTTCCTCAGTTTAGGCCGATACGTATTCTTCTACCTATTTTTGGTAAAAAAAAATCGCAATAAGAGTCGGTTTGCACAACATTTATAGAGTTTACAAAATGGGGGATAGTTTTATTGCATTTTTTTTTTTTTACTACTAATGGCAACGATCGGCTTTTTTTTTTTTTTTTTTCGTGACTGCGACATTATGGGGGACACTTCGGACAATTTTGGGACCATTTTTGACTCCCAAACAGCAAAAAAATGCAGTTTGGGAGTTGACCACAAGTAGGCGCTGAAGCGGTTAAGTGTGACCTCATCTGTTTCTGTAGGGGGGTGTGGCTGTAGGTGTGACGTCATTGATCGTGTGTTCCCTAATATAGGGAAACACAATCGATGACGGCGCCACAGTGAAGGGCGGGGAAGCTGTGTTTACACACAGCTCTCCCCGTTCTTCAGCTCTGGGGACCGATTCGCGGGATTTCAACGGCGATCGGGTACCGCGGCCACGGAGCTTCAGACTGGGTCGTGGGCGCGTGCCCGCGACCCACGGCTGGGTACTTAAAGAGGACGTACCTGTATGTGCTTGTGCCCAGCCGTGCCATTCTGCCAACGTATATGTGCAGGAGGTGGTCCTTAGTGGTTAAACTTAGTGCTGTTTGTGTTGCAGAACAAATTAAGGAAATTAGACTTGCTGTTGTTCACGCTAGCCTTTCTGATGGCTATCATCTCGGCTAGAAGGGTGTCAGAGTTGGCGGCCCTTTCATGAAGGGAACTGATCCTTCACCATGACATGGTTGTGTTACGACCTATTCCACCCCTTTTGCCAAAAGTGGTCTTGGCCTTTCATTTAAATCGGGACATTTTTTTGCCTTTTTTCTCTCAGCCTCGTTTGGCGGCTGTATTCTCTGGAAGTTGTCCGGGCAGTCAAAGTTTATTTGTCTAGATCTGCGGAGACCTGAACATCAGACTTTCTTTTACCAAAAGGACCCAAGAAGGGGTCCATCAATTGGTCATTCGGGCTTACGGTCTGAAACATAAAGCCCCTCCCTTTTAGGGTGAGATCTCATTCTACCAGGGGTGTAGGAACCTCCTGGGCTTTTCACCATCAGGTATCTGTGGCTCAGATTTGTAAGGCTGCTACCTGGTTTTCAGTAGATACGTTCACAAATTGTTATCGAGTGGGTGTTCGAGCAGCCGAGGATTCTGCTTTTCGGCTGCAGTGTACTGTGGGTTGCCGTATAAGTTCTGATGACTATTGTTTGGCAGGGTGTCTCCCTCCCCTCAAGGCTATTGCTCTGGGATTTCCCAGCAGGTAATGAATATTGGCCTGACTCTGTGTCCCATGATGTACAAAAGGTAGTAATCTGCAACAAAGTTTAAAATCCTTGTACATATATCACACAGTGGGGAATGTTTTTTTTTCTTAACAAAAGTGTAGTTGCGGTTTAAAACTGATATAATGCAGTTTAATAGTAATTATTATTATATTATTTTAAACGGTTAAGCATCCGAGACATCTAGGAAGGATATGGTAGGAAATACATGGTTAAGAAGGGAGTGGGTGGCTTGTGTTGTCTTAACCACTAGCCGACCGGCTCGGCTGCGTGAGATCACGTAGCTATACGTCATCTCGCATTTCGGCCAATAGGAGGTGCCGACGCGTGTGCTCGGTAGGCGCGATCACCGCCAGACGTTGCGTTACGCGATCGCTCGTTACAGAGCGAGAACCGGGAGCTGTGTGTAAACGGCAGTGGGAGCCAATGGCTCCTGGTACCTCAGCAGACCAGGAAGTGAGGGGAGGGAGAACATGTACAACGCTGGATTGAAATGAGGGCTCAGGTAAGTAAAAGGAAATGAGGGGGGATACTGATGCCTAAAAATGTTTTGCCCTAATGCAACACTGGTGACCTTCAACCACTTGCTTACTGGGCACATAAACCCCCTTTGTGCCCAGGCGAAATTTCAGCTTCCGGCACTGAGTCGCTTTAACTGACAATTGCGCGGTCATGCGACGTGGCTCCCAAACAAAATTGACGTTCTTTTTTTCCCCACAAATAGAGCTTTCTTTTGGTGGTATTTGATCGCCTGTGCGGTTTTTATTTTTTGCGTTATAAACAAAAAAAGAGCGACAATTTAAAAAAATATATATATTTTTTACTTGTTGCTATAATAAATATCCCAATTTAAAAAAATATATATATATTTTTTTTTTTCTCAGTTAAGGCCGATACATATTCTTCTACGTATTTTTGTAAAAAAAAAAATCACAATAAGTGACTGCTTTGCGCAAAAGTTATAGCGCCTACAAAATAGGGGACAGAATTATGATTTTTTTTTTTATATATATTTTTTTTTTTTTTACTAGTAATGGCGGCGATCTGCGATTTTTGTTTGGACTGCGATATTGCGGCGGACATTTTTGGCGCCATTCACATTTATACAGCGACCGGTGCTATAAATATGCACTAATTATTGTATAAATGTGACTGGCATTGAAGGGGTTGACACTAGGGGGTGAGGAAGGGGTTAAATGTATTGCCTGGGTGTGTTCTAACTGTGTGGGGGGAGGGGGTGACTGGGGGAGGTGACCGATGCTGTGTCCCTATGTACAAGGGAAACGGCATCTGTCTCCTTTCCCTGACAGGACGTGGAGCTGTGTGTTTACACACACAGCTCCACGTCCCTGCTCTGTCACCGCCGATCGCGTGTACCTGACGGACATCGCGGCCGCCGGGTACACGCATCGAATCCTCGGTGATGCGTCGGGACTGTTTTTCCCTGCCGCGCGCCACCCTGTGGCGCGCGCGGGAATTGCAAGTAAATCACGTCCAAAGACGTGACCCCGGCGCCTCAGGTCCGCGCTGTTGACGTATTCTGTCAATAGTGCGGACCTCTAGTGGTTAAAAAAAAAGTGAAAAAACACCCTTTCTCCCAAAAAAATTACAACTTCAAAAAACGTGTCATGCCTCTTACTAAATACCTCAGACTGTTTACTTTCCAAAAAGGTCATTTGGGGGATATTTGTATTGTCCTAGCGTTTTCAGGTCTAATGAAATGGGCCGTCAGTACATCTATCTGTGTGTAAATATATATAATCTCTCTCTATATCGTAGTTTGTGGATGCTTTCTTATAGACTAAATACTACACACTGATTTTGGGTTAAATGTTACAACCTAAATAAAGAAATATAAATATATATTTTTTTCCGTATGGGTACAGTGTTGCATGACCGTGCAATTGTCTCAATTAAAAGCTGATAATTGGCTTGGGCAGGAAGGGGCTAAAAGTGCCTGGTATTGAAGGGGTTAAACAAATGAGCTCCTAAATTTACACTTGCTAATTTTATCTTATAGGAGCTTTGAAAATAACTGGAACATATACAAACTTCTTGCACACCAAAAACCGCCAGAAGAGAAGGTAATCAAGGTTTTAAGGTTTCTGCTGTGCATTGTTTCTCTCTCCTCTCTACTCAGTCTTTGTTTTGTTGGATGCTGGCTGCAATATCTGGGCTCTCCTGAAAAAAAATTATACTTGGTAATCACGCTGAATGTCTTCCTTCAATACCCAGAGTCCAGGACTCTAGTCTCTTGACTTTACTACTCCAAACTCTAGTGCAAGGTGGGTGGCTCAGAAAGGGTTAAAGCCAGAGACAGCCAGACAAATAATATTTTCAGAAGAGGGTTGCCAATGGCAGATTCCTAGGTGATATACAGTAAAACCTTGGTTTGAGAGCGTTTTGCAAGACAAGCAAAATGTTTGAATACATTTTGCCTTGGTATACAAGCGATGTCTTGATATAAGAGTAGCGATATGTCACAACTGAGTATAAAAAAAGAGGAGAGGAGCCTCTAAGTGTAGCAATATGGTTACATTTAATGAATGTACAACATTTAGCAACTTATTGCTACACTGATGCCACGTACACACGATCATTTTTTGTGATGAAAAAAAACGACGTTTTCTGTGAAGTAAAAAACGACGTTTTTGAAACTTCACTTTCAAAGACAATTTTGCATACACACCATCGTTTTTTTCACAAAAAGCGAGGTTACGTTCACCACTCTTTTCCATTGAAGCTCGCTTCATAACTAGCTTCTGGGCATGCGCGGGTTGAAAAACGTCGTTTTAAACGACGTTTTTGCTACACACGGTGACTTTTTCTGAAACAAAAAACGACGTTTTGAAAAACGACACAAAAAATTCAAGCATGTTGGAATTTTTTTTGGGTCGTTTTTTTGAAGACAAAAAACGATGTTTTGCCCACACACGATCAATTTAAATGAAGTTTTAAAAAACGTCGTTTTTTTTCATCGCAAAAAACGACAGTGTGTACGCGGCATTAGAGTCGGTTCACACTAGGGCGACACGACTTCCAGCACGACTTTCAGAAGCAACTTCAACACTACTTGAGCATGAACCACAGGGCGATCTGGGGCGATTTACAACACGACTTGAAGTCCTTTTCAGGTCAGGAGACATTCCAGTGGCCAATAAAACAACAATCCGCTCTGGGAGAGGGAGGGGGAGGGAGGGGTTTGCCTGAGAAATGTATGTTATCTTGCTGGTAAGTAGCTTCAATTAAAACAGTGATCAGACTTGGAAGCGACTTCCATTGAAATCAATGGGTACAAATCGCCTAGAAGTCTGATTGAAGTAGTACAGGAACCTCTTCTGAAGTCGGAGCGACATGAGTAGTGTGTATTAACACCACTCCCATTCACTTACATTGCTTTTCTGGACAGCACGACTTGGGACGACTTGAGACAACTTCAAGTCTGATCCCAAGTCGCCCCAGTGTGAACCGACTCTTAGAGGTGCCTCTCTTCTCGTTTATACCCTGTAAAAAAAAATGGAGAACGGGCTGAGAGGGGCTGGCTAGCAGGCAGAGAGCGGACTGAAAGGGGTGGAGAGGGGGTGGCTAGCAGGCAGAGAGCTGACCAAATGGGCGGAGAGCAGAGCAGTCCTCCGGTATGTATTGTAAAACATGCCACTACATACCACTAATGGAGGAGAGCTGCTCCCCCCGTCTAGTTCATCAGCGCTCGGGAACATAACGGCTTTCATTTGAATAGCTGTGTGTTCCCAGCCACGCCTCGTATAGCCCCTCCCCCTTGTCCAGGGAATTTGATGGACAGATTACCCGTCCCAGGATTGGACAGGTGATCTGTCTATCAAGTTGCCCGGACAAGGGGGAGGGGCTATACATGACGTGCGGCGGGAAAAACACAGCTATTCAAGTGAAAGCTGTTATGTTCCCCGAGTGCTGATGAACTAGGCAGCGGGGGGGGGGGGGGGGCGGCTTTCTCTTAGGGGACACATGGCTGCATTAGGGACATGGCTACATTATGGCTTTAACGGCCTGGCTATTGACAGCCAGGTGTTGAAGTATAGGGGCTTATTTGCGTTGGTGATTACGACGCTGCTCAAAGCTAGAAAGTGTACTCCCAGGAAGATCTATTATCGGACGTGGAAAGCGTACATTTCATGGTGTGAGTCAGTGGGGTTTCACCCACATACCTTTTCGGTGGTTCGGATTTTGACTTTTCTTCAGAGGGGCGTTGAAAATAATTTAGCCTTGAGTACTGTCAAGGGCCGGGTGTCGGCCTTGGCAGTTTTCTTTCATCTCTCCCTGGCTTTGCATTCCCTGGTGCGTACCTTCATTCAGGGAGTGTGACATGTGGTTCCACCGGTGCAAACCTCCCTTGCCACCGTGGGACTTGAATCTAGTATTTTCTGTTCCACAGAATCCTCAGTTTGAAAATATTCAAGAAATGTCCCTGCTCACGCTATAACAGAAGGTGGCTTTCTTGGTGGCTATTACTTCTGCTTGCAGGGTGTCGGAGTTGGCGGCAATCTTGTTGCACGCCCTACCTGGTGATTCAGAAGGACAAGGTGGTGCTTCATGTCTTGTCCTTTATTCCTTCCAAGGGTTGTCTATGATTTCCATTTAAATGAAGACATTGTGTTGCCTTCTCTATGTCCCAGGACGCAACATCCGAGGGAATCTGCCTTGCACACCTTAGATGTAGTACATGCGGTCAGGGTGTATTTGGCGGCCACTGAATCAGACTCCCTGTTCGTGATCACGGACAGACCAAAAAAGGGGCTATCTGCTTCTTCGCCTATCATTTTTAGATGGATCAGGCAGACAGTGACTCGGGCCTATTATACCAAGTGTTGGGTTCCTCCCTTTCCGGTGAAGGCACACCCGACTTAAGCGCTGGGTGCCTCCTGGGCCTTCCTATATCAGGTGTCGGTGACACAAGTTTGCAAGGCGGCCACCTGGTCGTTAGTGCACACTTTCACAAAATTTTACAAGGTGGATGTGCTAGCATCTTCAGATGCTTCTTTTGGCTGCAAGGTTCTGCAGACTGTGGTCTAGAGATTCCCACCCCACCTCTCCCTTGTGAAGGTTTTTTTTTTTTCTGGTCAGGTGGGCTCCAGGTTGTCTGGTTGGCCTGTTTTTTGTTGGCTCCCCCACCCCTCATATTTGGCACTGCTTTGGGACATCCCTATGGTTCTGAATAAAGAAGGCTGTGTCTGTCAATGAACGAATGAGAAAATAGGATTTTTGACTTGCCGTAAAATCTGTTTCTCTGAGTTTGTTGACAGACACAGCACCCCCCCCCCCCTCTATGAAGTTAATACTTTTGATACTGCTTGTTGCACAACTGAAGGCCTATAGCAGAGAGGGGGTGTATATCGCCTAGGTCTGCCCATGGGCTTAGCCAAGTCTTTTTTTTCCTGCCTAGTGTCCTACTCCTGTAGGGTACGATTGAACCCTATGGTTCTGAATAAAGAAGGTTGTGTGTGTGTCAATGACATTAAGTAAAAAATCCTATTTTTTTTTTCCCAACACAGAATAGTTCTAGAGCCCACCCCAAGGCTATCTCTGTCCACGTGGTTGCTTTCCAGAACAATGTCTTTATCAAATGATAGGCATTTCAAGATGGTTGTTTTCTATCTTTAGTTGTCCAGAGCAGCTTTGTCTCAATTTGATATAGTAAAGTCTCTTACTCTAGTGATGCTTAACACAAACAAGGTTGGTGCAAGATCCCCTTTTGAGGGCCAGTCCTTGTTAGGGGATAAGCCTGACTTGGCAATTTCCAAAGCAACTAGAGGAAAATGGTAAAAAAAATCCATAAGTAGTTTTGATGGTGCCCCTGTCAATACTTGCTGTGTAGGGGCCAAGATAAGAACATTTTGGCGAGTATGGGCAATAAGTATTCCAAACTGTTGGGTGTTAAGAACCATACGGCTCAGTAATTTCTAGGAATTCCACCAAAGACCGTATCAAAATTTATGCTGACAGATCTTGCTTTCAACGGTCAGAAGAAAAACGTCTTGTTTACGTATGTAACCACCCTCTTACAACAGGAAGCCATAAAAGCAGTGCCTCATGACAAGCGGTTTAACCTCCCTGGCGGTATCCCCGAGCGTGACTCAGGGTGGGTTTTTTCTGCTAAGAACGGTATCCCCGAGTCACGCTCGGGGTAGCCATGCAGAGCCTGCAGCGCGTGCTGGCTTACCTTCTTCCTGGATCCAGCGATGCATCCCCGCTGTGTGAGGGAGCGGGTGCTCGCTCGATTCACACAGCGTCCCCGTGTGCCGCCGATCTCCGTTTCCTGCGACGTTACGACGCACGGAAGCGGAGAACGGCGCCAAATTCAAAAAAGTAAACCAACACTTTACATACAGTATACTGTAATCTTATAGATTACAGTACTGTATGTAAAAAATACACAACCCCCTTGTCCCTAGTGGTCTGTCCAGTGCCCTACATGTTCTTTTATAAAATAAAAAGTGTTCTTTCTGCCTGGAAACTGTAGATTGCCCATAGCAACCAAAAGTGTCCCTTTATGTCAAAAATGGTTTTAGATCAGCTAGAAAACAGCGATAATAAATTTTAATCACTTTCAGAATTGAGCGATAGCGATTTGTGGGGAAATTCGTCATAAAAAAATAAAATGACAGCGACAATTCTGCAACTGAGCAAATTTCAGTGTTTTTGAGTTGATTACATTATTGAATATTTTTTATTATAATTACATTATAATTTGTTATAATTATTTATAGTTTTTTATTATATAAAAAATTATGATTTTGTTTTTTAAACTTTATCATGCCCGGGATGTCTTGTTTGGACAGATTTAAGCAAGTTATTCCTAAGAATTGCAGGCCTACAGTATAAAATGCCAAATTTCCATGCAAATAATTGTACCGCTTTTGGTACATAATTCCAGACAGAATCATACCGCCAGGGAGGCTAAGGGAGTTTATTCACTGCTGTTCTTAGTTCAGAAAAACTTGGGTGGATGGAGGCCAGTCATAGATCTGAGGTGGATAATTTCCACATGGAGTCTTTACAGACGATCCTAAAAGAAGTGCAGCCCAGGCATTTGCTCCTTTCAATAGACCTAAAGGATGTGTATTTTTCCACATACCTATTGCTCCTCACTTTCAAAAGTTTCTGCAGTTCGCAGTAGGCAGCCTATACTACCAGTTTGTTTGTCTGCCCTTTGTGTGAACCACTTCACCCAGACTCAACCTGTTGGGCAGCCCGCCTGTAGATTTTCACCATAAATGATCTATAAGGAGGGGATGTGGTCATCCATACACACCTTTCTTTTGTCTCATTATTGTATAGATCCATTACCTTTGAAGACTGTTTGTTTATTTTGGAAAAAACTGTAATCTCAGCCAGCGGCGATAATTGCATTGTTTTCATGTCATCCTGGTCATCGAATTCCTAACATGCAGCCTTCAGGAAAATGAACAGAAAATGTGTTCTTCATACTTACAAAATCTTCCTTTCCTGATAAGCTCCATGTATGTCAGCACAGTCTCCCATCCAGGTGTGAATGCTCTAGCTATGCAAGTCCATCCTGGAGGAGGGGTCAAATGTATTCATTAGTCCCTGACAGGCTTACAGTGGGTGGTGCATACCTGGAGGTGGGCATGAAGCTCCTCAGGAAAAGAAAATTGCAGTAAGTATGAAGAACAATTTTTTTACCTCTTGGAGGTATTGAAAATTTAACCTTATTTTATTTGTCCTTGAGCTTCACGTTAACATTTTAAGAGAAGCCAAAGAAAGGAGGTAGGTGTGAAGACCAAAGAGAAAAGCAGAGAGGTGGTACAAGAATCTCCCACTAATACTGACCAGAATTGACCTTACCTTTTTTATATTGTACAGGATATTTACTGTATAAGGAAATCATTATGCCTGGAAATGTATGTCAGCTAATATTTCAAAATATTTGTTTATACTGTACCTATGAGCACATCATCATATGATTTTTTTTTTTTTTTTCACTGTAGCATACAAAGGACAATGTTCTGAAAGCCATACAAATGTGGTGTAATGCAAGCTGGGTATTTTTTTTAATGCAAGATTAATTTCTGATGTGGGGGGGGGCTGTTTTTTTCTTTTCTTCCCTCATAGAGTAACTTTAGTATGGCAATCTTAAATGTTGGTGCACCAGCTGCAGGAATGAATGCAGCTGTTCGGTCTGCTGTACGAATTGGAATTTCTCAAGGTCACAAAGTCTTCATAGTGTATGATGGATTTGAAGGCCTCTCAAAAGGACAGGTGATTCCTTAATTTATTATTTTTGACCTATGAGCAGTGTTTGGCATACCACTAGTTTTGCTTTATATAAAGGGGGGCTAAAGCTGGCCATAAATGGATCGAAATTCAGCTGGTTCATCAGGGAGCGCCCAAATTTCGATCCATATATGTGAAGAGTGCCTCTGTGTATCACCTGAGGCAAGTCACTTCAGTGGGTATATGTAAGGGTTTACAACCACTATTATTTATGTTCTAAACACCACTGTCTTTTTTTTTTTTATTCAAGATTCAGGAAGTCAGCTGGCATGATGTTGCTGGATGGTTAGGACGTGGTGGTTCAATGCTAGGGACGAAAAGGTGAGCCTGTATGCCAAAAATATAATTGGACATGGTATATTGTTTTGCTGTAATAAAGAAGTTATGATGTTCTAATGTAGCTTCAATCAAGGCTTTGTATGATTTAGTATCAATAAACAACTAAATCATTTCAAAAGTAGTATTAACTATACACTACCCCTTAACAGAACACTCAAGACACAAAAATGTAGTTTTGCTGCTGAATAGTATGAAATGTAATACGTTCGTCCATCTATAAGTTCTTGAAGTGGATACTCCGTGTATATATAGAGGGGGAGGAATGTAGAATGGGGGACCTGTATAGATTACTTTAACCACTTCAGCCCCGGACCATTTGGGTCATCAAAGACCAGGCCATATTTTGCGATTCGGCACTGCGTCGCTTTAACTGACAATTGCGCGGTCGTACGACGTGGCTCCCAAACAAAATTGAAACCTTTTTTTTTCATAAATAGAGCTTTCTTTTGGTAGTATTTGATCACCTTTGCGGTTTTTATTTTTTGCGCTATAAACAAAAATAGAGCGACAATTTTGAAAAAAACATGCAATATTTCTTTCTCGTACATCACGGGACACAGAGCGGCATATTCATTACTATATGGGTTATATGGAGTACCTTCAGGTGTGGACACTGGCAATCTCAAACAGGAAGTCCCCTCCCTATATAACCCCCTCCCCTAGAGGGAGTCCCTCAGTTTTTTCGCCAGTGTCTTAGGTGTTGGTCACGGAATAGCTTTGCTCCACATCCTTGGGATTAAGGGCGGGCTAACCGGATCTGTCCAAGGAGCCTCAGTGCCAAAGTGGACAGTACCCGGGCCCCAAACCGTGGGGTTTTGCCTATAATGCTCCTCTTTGGAGGGCTGGACCCTGGGCCCAGGACTTGGAGTTTGTAAAAACCATAAGTTCCTGTTTGCCAGGGTGCTATATAGGTCCAGGACAGTGGGTACCTTCATAGGACCCCAGGGCCTGAAGGTCTACTACGCTACCCACGGAGATGGGAGAAGATTGGATCGTTTTGCTGGACAAACATCCTGCAGCATGGAGCAGGTAAGAGGGGAGCCTGCGGGACTTGGTTCGACAGCAGGCTCTCCGGGGTAACCTAAAAGGGGGGTAGCCTAAGTATGCTCTGCATTGGCAACCTTGCTCACTATGTCTGAGAAAGACAGGATGATCCCTTTTCCCCCATCACTAGGTTCCCCTGTCTAAGAATGGTGTTGCTAGCTACCTGCTGCTTCCTTCCTAGGACTGGTAAGGATCCCTATGGGGCCTTTTGGAGAGTCCTACCTGGCCGGGGGTTTGAATCTGCCGCCTGATACTGCAGTCCTGGGTCTCCAGCAGCGCGGCTCCTCCATGTTCCTCTTGCTCCGGCATACGCGCGCACGTCTTATAGACGTTTTTCACGCCGTTCGGAGAGGAGGGCGGGGGGGGGGGCGTGCCTGCAGCGTCATACAGGGGCGCGCCTTGTGCTGTTATAGATCAGCAGGCATTGTCAGTGCTCAGTCTGAGGCTGATCTCAGAGGGAGAGGACGCAGAGCGGCAGAACAGTGACTCCCGGTGGCGGAAGAGGGGTAGTACATGCTGGACTTTGTTCCAATGCCTTTTTTGTTAAGCCAAAAAATTCCCCTTTTTGCAGCAGGTTGGAGGCTGGCAAACTAAGTTTGGGGTCACTGTATGTTTGAAAAAAAAAAAAAAAAAGAAAGAGACTTATATATATTTAAAAAAAAAAAAAAAAAAAACATACGGGGCCCCATCAGTTTTTGGGCATTAGTGATCTATTGTCCCCTAAACTCTAGTTTTGTACTCCTGGCCACTACAGTCTGTTGTTGTTGGCGGAGTCCCTCGATTTTGTATTATGGCTTCCAAAAGTTCGGGGTCAAAGGGTACAAAAAAGACCAAAAAACAAAGGGGTTCCCCCTCTGATTCTGATGATATGCCGATACTTTCCCCGCAACTTATTCCCATAAAGGGCGCCTTGGATGAGCCATTAGGGGGGTCTGGTGCGGAGGCTGGCCCAGATCAGCCCAGCCCTGTGTTTATCACAGAGGAGATGCTAGCCGTATCCCTAGGGGGGCTAGAAGAGAGAATAGCAGCATTGATCGCTAGAGCTATTCCTGGCAAGAAACGGGTTAGATCCCCATCACCAAGAGGTGTATCCTCAGATGCTGAGATTCTCTCTCTGGAGGAATTGGAATCGCAGGAGGATCAACTAGACCTGAACCAAGAGGGTTCAGGGATTGAGGGATCTACCTCTGAGGAACCATTTTCAGACTCCCAGACAGAGAGACTGTGGGTACAGTCTTTGACGGACATGGTCCGCTCGGCATTTAGTTTACCATTGCCAGAGCCTCAGGTTCCTCCGATATCCTCTCTGGGCTCTTTGAAAGCTCCGTTAAGCAACGCAGTTTTTCCGGTCCATCCTCTCTTGGAGGAATTGATCTTTCAGGATTGGGTTCGACCGGACAGGATTTTTCTGCCACCGAAGAGATTTGCGGTCATTTACCCCATGGAGGAAAAATTCTCCAAGAGGTGGAGGCTCCCAGTGGTGGATGCAGCCATCTCATGTGTGAATAAATCACTAACTTGCCCGGTGGAAAACATACATATGTTTAAAGATCCGGTTGATAAACGGTTAGAGACACTTTTAAAAGCATCCTTTGCTACGGCAGGAGCAGTGGTACAGCCAGCTGTGGCTGCAATTGGAGTTTGTCAGGCGTTAAAGGACCAGACAAAAGAAATGTTAAAGGACATGCCTACCCAACAAGCAGAAGAGTTTTCTGACATTCCCAGAGCTCTGTGTTTTGCTGTAGATGCTATAAAGGATTCCATCCAGCAGGCCTCTCGTTTATCACTATTTTTGGTGCACATGAGAAGGCTCTTATGGTTGAAGAACTGGGCGGCGGAGCCCCCATGCAAAAAGCTTCTGGCAGGGTTTCCCTTCCATGGAGGACGACTCTTCGGGGAGGATCTGGATAAATACATTCAGACTATTTCAAGTGGCAAAAGTACCCTTTTACCGGTCAAAAAGACATTCCGGGGTCCTACATTTAAAAGGCAGCTCTTTCCTGTCTCAGGGCCCTCAAATTCCAGGCAGTATCGACGGCCGCCTGCACGATCCAACGTTGACAGTAGATCGCAGGGACAGGCCCCTGGGGGTAAGAGGCCATGGTATCGCAAGCCGACAAAGACAGCCCCTAAGTCTGCCTTATGAAGGGGCGCCCCCACTCTCGCGGGTGGGGGGAAGGCTTCGTTTCTTCTCAGAAGTTTGGGAAGCCAAGATCCCCGACAAATGGGTCCGGGCGTCTGTAACCGCAGGCTACAGACTGGAGTTTCTAAACTTTCCTCCGCCTCATTTTCAAGAGTCAAGGCTACCAAAGGATCCAGCAAGGAAGGCCTCAATGCTGGCAGCTTTGGATCACCTGCTTTGCCAGGACGTAATAATAGAGGTGCCAGCCCAAGAGCAAGGGCTAGGTTTCTATTCCAATCTCTTTGTCATACCAAAGCCCAACGGCTATGTCAGGCCAATCTTGGACCTAAAGAGGTTAAACGGTTACCTAAGGGTTCGCTCCTTCCGGATGGAATCCATCCGGTCAGCAGCCGCCGCACTTCAGAGGGACGATTTTCTGGCCTCCGTAGACATAAAGGATGCTTACCTTCATGTACCAATCTTTCAGTCGCATCAAAGATTTTTACGCTTCGCGGTGGGGCAGCGACACTTCCAATTCAGGGCGCTCCCCTTCGGGCTGGCCACGGCCCCCCGGGTATTCACGAAGATCCTAGCCCCAGTTCTGGCCAATTTAAGGATCCAAGGGGTCACAGTCCTAGCGTACTTGGACGACCTTTTAATCATAGATCACTCACGGCCGTGTCTGCAACAGGCAGTAAACCTCACGGTTCGGTACCTCGAAGGATTCGGCTGGGTCCTAAACCGGGAAAGTCAGCGTTCCAGCCTACAAAGCAGTTGAAATACCTCGGCATGAGGTTAGACACAGAACAGCAAAGGGTGTTCCTGCCCCTTGTAAAGATCGAGGCTATCAAGGGGTTGGTTCAGTTGGTTCTAAGCAAGAAAAAACCAACTATTCGCCTGTGTATGCGATTACTAGGCAAGCTAGTGGCCACATTCGAGGCAGTACCATACGCTCAGATCCACACTCGCGTCCTACAGGCAGCCATTCTAGCAGCCCGGGGCAAGAGAGCACATGCCTTAGAGTCCCCTTTGACGCTATCATCAAGGGTCCGACAAAGCCTGGCCTGGTGGTTGAACCCTCAGAATCTTCTAAAGGGAAGATCCTTCAGCCCTGTTGTCTGGAAGGTAGTTACCACAGACGCCAGCCTGGCAGGCTGGGGGGCGGTCTTCGAGGGGTTCTCTCGCCAGGGAACTTGGGGGAAAACAGAGAGGCAGCTCCCCATCAATATCTTGGAGATCAGAGCTGCTCGCCTAGTCCTTCGGGCATGGACCTCCAGATTACAGGGGTTCCCGGTGAGAATCCAGTCAGACAATGCCACAGCGGTGGCATACATAAACCACCAAGGGGGAACCAGGAGTCGGGCCGCTCAGAGGGAGGTGAGCTTGATTTTTCAGTGGGCAGAGGTTCATGTACCCTGCATTTCGGCGATATTCATTCCCGGAGTGGACAACCTGCAGGCAGACTTCTTAAGTCGCCAGAGTCTGTTGCCAGGGGAGTGGTCTCTGCATCCCCAGGTCTTTCAGACAATCTGCCAGAGGTGGGGAATGCCAGACGTAGATATAATGGCATCCAGGTTCAACAAGAAACTAGACAGGTTCGTGTCTCGAGCGAGGGACCCTATGGCCTGCGGAACCGATGCGTTGGTTTGCCCTTGGCATCAATTCAAACTTCTATATGCATTCCCTCCGCTACAGTTACTTCCTCGCCTGTTGCGCAGGATCAGAGTGGAGCACAAGCCGGTCATTCTAGTAGCTCCAGCTTGGCCCCGGAGGACATGGTACTCACTAGTCCTGAAGATGGCAGTAGGAGACCCTTGGACTCTTCCTCTACGACCAGACCTACTCTCACAAGGCCCGATCCTCCACCCTACATTACAGCGTCTAAATTTGACGGCCTGGAGGCTGAATCCCTGATTCTCAGGGGTAGAGGTCTGTCTAGGCAGGTAATTCCTACCCTGATTAGGGCTAGAAAGCCGGCCTCCAGGGTGATTTATTACAGGGTGTGGAGGAACTACGTAGGCTGGTGTGAATCCAAAAGATGGAATTCCCGCAAATATACCATTGATAGGGTGTTAAGTTTTCTCCAGCTAGGAGTGGATAAAGGCCTAGCATTAAGCACAATCAAGGGACAGATTTCAGCTCTGTCAGTATGGTTTCAGAGGCCGCTGGCCACCCACTCGCTGGTAAAGACCTTCATACAGGGGGTCTTGCGTATTAATCCTCCTGTCAAGTCACCAATTTGTCCATGGGACTTAAATCTTGTCCTGTCCACTCTACAGAAACAACCCTTTGAGCCGTTGGCTGAGATTCCTTTAGTTTTACTGACAAGAAAGTTGGTTTTCTTGGTCGCCATAGTTTCGGCCAGGAGAGTGTCAGAATTAGCAGCCTTATCGTGTAAGGAACCATATCTAGTTCTACATAAGGACAGGGCAGTTCTCCGGCCCCATCCTTCCTTTCTACCAAAGGTTATATCCAATTTTGACTTGAACCAGGATTTGGTACTTCCATCCTTCTTTCCGAAACCCACATCTAGAAAGGAGGGGTTGCTGCATACCTTGGATATTGTCCGGGCCATGAAGGCCTATCTTAAAGCTACAGAAAAGATCCGGAAAACAGATGTGTTGTTCGTTCTACCAGATGGCCCCAAGAAGGGGCAGGCAGCTGCAAAATCCACCATCTCGAGATGGATTAGACAATTAATCATTCAAGCCTACGGTTTGAAGAGGTTGCCTCCTCCTTTGTCGGTAAAGGCCCATTCTACCAGGGCCATGGGCGCCTCCTGGGCAGCACACCATCAGATCTCTATGGCTCAGATATGCAAGGCGGCGACGTGGTCATCAGTCCACACGTTTACAAAGTTTTATCAACTAGACGTGAGAAGGAATGCGGATTCTGCCTTTGGACAGGCAGTACTACAGGCTGCAGTTTAAGATCCTCGGGATCAGAGGCACCCTTGGTTGTAAAAAAGAAAAAAAAAAGTTTTTTCTTGACTAAGTTGGAATTATTATTATTATTTGAGTATACCTCTAAATTGAATCCTTCTTTGGAAGATGTCTCCCTCCCCTCATTAAAGCATTGCTTTTGGACATCCCATATAGTAATGAATATGCCGCTCTGTGTCCCGTGATGTACGAGAAAGAAAAAGGGATTTTTAAATACAGCTTACCTGTAAAATCCTTTTCTTGGAGTACATCACGGGACACAGAGCTCCCACCCCTCTTTTGGGGAACATTTTTGGGAGGCATACTGCTTGCTACAAAACTGAGGGACTCCCTCTAGGGGAGGGGGTTATATAGGGAGGGGACTTCCTGTTTGAGATTGCCAGTGTCCACACCTGAAGGTACTCCATATAACCCATATAGTAATGAATATGCCGCTCTGTGTCCCGTGATGTACTCCAAGAAAAGGATTTTACAGGTAAGCTGTATTTAAAAATCCCTTTTTTTTTACTTTTTGCTAAAATAACCCCAAAAAATATATACATTTTTTTTTTTTTTTTCCTCAGTTTAGTCCGATACGTGCTGTTCTATATATTTTTGGTAAAAAAAAAATCGAAATAAGCGTTGTGGTTTGCGGAAAAGTTATAGTATCTACAAAATAGGGGATAGTTTTTTATGGCTTTTTTTTTTAATTTTTTTTTTTTTTTTTACTAGTAATGGCAGCAATCGGTCATTTTTACAGCGATCAGTGCTATAAAAATGCACTCATTACTGTGAAAATGACACTGGCAGTGAAGGGGTTAACCACTAGGTGGCGCTGTAGGGGTTGAGTGTTCCTTATTGTGTGTTTCTTACTGTAGGGGGATGGGCTGTGTCTCACATGACACTAATCTCCGCTCAGAGTACCCAGAGCGGAGATCGGTATCATTGTCACTAGGCAGAGCGGGGAGATGCTTGTTTACACAATGCTTGATTTGAAATCCTTTAATGTCCATTGCTAAACCATAGTGTAGTCCATGCCTAAAAGTCCTCCATCCAATATAGTCCATTATAGCAGGGCTCAAAATTTCAAGTCCTGAGCTACTAGCCAGGCCTCAAGAGTTACTCGCCACCAGTTGCCCCACCTAATTCATACACTGCCCTGCGCCTAATTGCACCTGTAAACACGCTCTCGTAGATTATCTCATAGAATGACACTGTTAAATGTTTTATGCAGAATCAAGTTACAAAATTAAATATTACCTACAACAACTTTAACAAAATGGGACAGGGCACTGGGGGCAGCCCAGAGGGACAGGGCACTGGGGGCAGCCCAGAGGGACAGGGCACTGGGGGCAGCCCAGAGGGACAGGCACTACAACTGGGTCTCTTCCCCATTATCTTGCTGTCTCCTCTGCAACTCCCATCCTTTCTCTTTCTCTCTCTTTAGTGAGCGCTGCACCGGAGTGGTAATTTTCGCAATCCTACACCTAACTCATTACTTCCTGCTCTCCAGCTACATTGGTCGGGGGGAGGGGAGCAGGCTCAGAGAGGTCATACTGTTAGGTCCCATGGCTTAAAGCGGAGCTCCACCCAGGAAAAACATTTTCCCATGTTTAAAAAAATAAAATAAAAAAAACCTGAAAAAAAAAAAAAATACCCGAAATACCTGTTGCTATGCGGAAGTCCGTAATCTGCCTCTTCAACTCCGCGGTGCCTTTTCTTCTTGTCTTTCTCCTTGTGAATGGGGCGCGCTGCTTTCTGGGAACTGTGTGTTCTCAGAGAGCAGCGCGCCCATTCACAAGCCAGCGTGAGACTCACGCAGGCGCAGTAGGAAATGGGCAGTGAAGCCGTATGGCTTCACTGCCTGTTTCCCATAGTGTGAATGGCGGCGCGGGACCTGGAGCGATCGTGGGACCGGCATTGGGGGGGGGCCGTCAGCGCGGGCGCCTAGGACAGGTAAGTGTCCTTATTTAAAGTCAGCAGCTACACTGTTAGTAGCTGCTGACTTTAAAAAAATAAAAAATCGCGGCTGGAGCTCCGCTTTAATGAGGATTGTGAGGAGAGCACATGTGTACTGCTCTGCCTGTGCACGGCTCACCAGACTACTTTTCCTGAGCATGCACCTTTCCTCTTCGGCCACCAATCTCATCGGCACTCTGAGCGTAGGCACAGATTGGAGGGAGTAGGCGAGTGGAAATTTTGAGGGCTGAATTATAGTACATATGGAAAGATCCACAGACGCTTAGTTTTTATCAAGAAAAATATGGTTTTGATATTTATATAAATATGTTTCCACCTAATATAAAAAAAAGGTAATTACCCAGGAGTCGAAACGCCTTTTTTAAAACCTGCCTGTGATTTTCTTGAAAGTATGTTGCCCTTATTTTGTTGCTCTGCACTGTATATGTCATCACTGAAAAAAATGATTAATAAATGGCTCTCTGTTTTACTTTTAAGAACAATTCCAAAGACTTGTCTACCCCAGATTGTAGAAAACATTAGAAAATATAACATCCAGTCTCTCTTGGTTATTGGAGGGTTTGAGGTAAGTGCAGAATTCCAAAATACTTCTGTATAGAAGGGTAATTCTATATAAGCAACTAAATTGAAAGTTGTTGATTATACTAAAAGTGAAGCCCGAACTGTAAAAAAAAAAAAATAGATTTTTTTTTAACAGCTTACCTGTAAAATCCATTTCTTGGAGTACATCACGGGACACAGAGCCTAGTAATTACTAAGTGGGTCATATTCCACCTTTAGGTGCTGGACACTGGTGTAATCAATTGGACAGGAAGTTTCCTACCTCTATAACCGCTCCCATAAAATCTGAGTCATAAAGGCTTGGTAATGCACCACACATGAAGCGCTTACTATCCTGGTAGGGTGCACACCAAAAGTAACGGGGGGAAACCCTCTCATTAAACCATAAGCCTGAATAATAACCTGATGAATCCACATTGAAAACAGTTGATTTAGACACTGCCTGCCCTTTCCTGTGGGCTCCTGGTAGAGTAACATCAGTTTTCCGTATCCGAGCAGCTGCTTCAGATAGACCTCGACTTTTCTTACTCTAACGAGAGAGAGTGTGACCATTTTTAATAGCTGATCTGAACACTGCCTGCCCATTTCTAGGGTCTTCTGGCGGCACAACAAAATGTCAGTTTCCTATATCTGAAACCTTCAGATGGATCTTTAACTGCTCTCATCTATATTGAGAGAAAAGCAATAACTTTTCCTACCGTGGAACAAGGCAAGAATATCTTAATTCAAATGAAAACAAGATCCTTCTAGGAAATAAGGCTGAGTGAGGATTTAACCTCACCCTACTTCTAAGAATAATTAAGTATGGTTATATACAAAGAAAGTTGCCAATACTGAAACTCTCTTGCGCAGGCTACAGCAACCAAGAACACCAATTCCCTTGTTGGAAGGATGAAGGGAAATATGGTGCATCGGCCCAAGCTGCTGACCTTGTAAGCCGACAAAACTATACCCAATTCTTCGAGCACAAGGGCGACCTAACTGGTGGACTTATGTATACGTTACCCCTTGTATAAAGGCCCGGATCAAAGAGTGTGAAGCAAGCGACCTTTTGAAAATACTGGACAAGGCTGAGATCCGATTCTTGATGGAACTTAGCGCTAGCTCCATCTCCTTTCCTAATGTAGGAAGGCAAGAAATTTACCTATGACATACTTCCAAAGATGCCACCCCTTGGTTTCGTACCAGGAACATGGGCCTTCCAGATCCTATGACACATGGTCCTGGAGGCCAGCTCTCTTGTATGAATCAAGGTAATTGCCGCGGATTCTGAAACCTCCGATCCTAAAGAATGCGGGCTATAATAGCCAGACCAGTAATTCCCATGTTTGCAAGACAGGATGTAATACCCCCTTGCGAAGTAGCCTGGACAAGATGTAAGGGACCCTAGGTACTCTACCACCCTTATTACCCTGCACAGTCAGGTCGCCTGGGTTATGCCGGAGCAATTAGGCCGGCTTCCGTTCTCCTCTGATGTTGCATAGAAGCCACGAAAGTGGAGAACGCATAAACCAGTGACAACTGGTCCCACAGGATCACTAACTCATCTGTCCCCCATGCGAGTGGATCCTTTGACCTTGACACAAAGCTGTTCAATTTCTTGTTAAATCTGGACGCCAATACATTTTATGTACAGGGTACAATTTCTCTGGCATTTTGGTCAGAAAAAGGCGGGGTGTAGAGGTCATTCTCCTGGGAACAATTGTTGACTACTCCAGAGAATCGCCTGCCAATTCTGCATTCCATGAAATGACAATGGTCAATAGACAAGGCACAAGCTCCTCCCAAGCAAGAACATGGCTTACTTCCCTAGCTGCGTGACTTCTAGTGCCTTCTTGGTAAACAAAGTAAATCACTAGTGTGGCGTTGTCGGATTATACTCTGACAGAACAATCCTGCAGCCTAAATGTCCAGGCCCTTAACCACTTAAGACCCGGACCAATATGCAGGTAAAGGACCAGGCCCCTTTTTGCGACTCGGCACTGCGTCACTTTAAATGACAATTGCGCGGTCGTGCGATGTCGCTCCCAAACAAAATTGCCGTCCTTTTTGTTCCCACAAATAGAGCTTTCTTTTGGTGGTATTTGATCACCTATGCGTTTTTAAAATAGAAAAATAGAGCGACTATTTTGAAAAAAATATCAATATTTTTTTTACTTTTTGCTATAATATCCCCCATATATATATATTGTATATGAAAAATATTTTTCCTCAGTTTAGGCCGATTACGTATTTTTCCACCTATTTTTAGTTAAAAAAATCGCATGAAGCGTTTATCGGTTGGTTTGCGCAAAATTTATAGCGTTTACAAAATAGGGGACAGTGTGGTGGCTCAAGGTGATTGGCACTGCGCTGACAAGCCATTCACCTCTGCAGCCAAGGGTTCGGATCCCGGTCTCGGCTACATGTGAATTGAGTTTGGTGGTCTCAGCCCGGCTCCAGGTGGGTGTGCTATGCAAGGTACGCCTGTGCTTAGTACGCCCACCCCCCCACAAAAACCACCACACTTGCACGCACACAAAATTGGTTTAACACGCACGCACTTTGGCCATGCGGTCTCCTAAAATAAAGAGAGGCGAAGGACCTACGGGGCTGGCTGGGTGGGCTAGGCCCCCTCACTCCCTCATAGGGGGAGTCCCTCTGCCCCTTGTCCTGCTGGGCCCCAGTTGGGCTCCCAAGTGGAGCAGGTAGGGCGAGGTGAGTGGGAGGCCCCCCCTCACACCCGCGATTGCCACCGGGGGCATGGAGAAGGATGGCGATTGCCTCCGGGGGGAGGGTCTGCCTACTCCCAACTCCTGCAGTCCGGCTCCTCTCTCTCGAGTTCACACACAAAATACACTTTAAAAAAAAAAAGAAAAAAAAAAATTGTAGTCAGAGTCTACACCGAGGAATGCGACACCCTAACTACCCAGGCCTGAGGTGTGCCATTAGCCTCGCTGGACAGTACGCCTATAAGTGGGCATACCCTGAAGTAATTATGAAGAAATGAATGAAGAAAATGATAACATGAAAAAAGGGGGAACGGGTGGGTGGGTACCCAGAAACCCCACCGACGCCGGAGATAAGAGGGGAGGAGGGCTAAATAGCCCTCCGACTCCTCCTACAAACTCAGGCAGGCCTACGGCCCCCGCCTTCCACTTGTAGTCAGAGTCTACACCGAGGAATGCGACACCCTAACTACCCAGGCCTGAGGTGTGCCATTAGCCTCGCTGGACAGTACGCCTATAAGTGGGCAAAAAGACCCAGAAGTAGGTGTGATAAAAGAGTGGAAGGGCACAAATTATCTGTCTGGTAGAGAAAGCACGCCCTGACAGTCTCAAGAACGACTCCGATAGCATCCGTTACGACAGCAGAAAACCAGCGTCCCAAGAACCGATGATCGGAAGGAACCCCGAAACCAAACGACTGTCCCGTGCCTGACCGACTAAGCCTTCCTCCAAAAGCACAGACATGGGAACAACTGCTGGTGGCGAGAGGATACGTGGGGGAATGGAACAAGGGCCGCCCTGAGGAGCCCTGTGAAAGCAAGACCATCCAATAGGACCCAATACCAGTAACCCATGTCAAACACCCATGACCCCTGGCCTAACCATCCATACCTGGTAAGGGGACGTGAGAAGAAGAGATGCCAAAAATGGACAAACTGATAGGAGGGAAGGGGTTTGAGAGCCAGCTACACGAAAGATGAGTTGCTGATGTTAATGGGCGAGGCCAACACGCAGTAGCGATATGCAACGACTCCATGGATGAGAACCCTAATAAAATTGTCCTAGCAGGAACGGCCAGAACACGCTCAATGCTGGTATGTGAAGCAGCTGGGATGGAATTGGACACAAACTGAAACGTACAGCCTACCCTGCTGCGGCCGGAAAAAGGAAACCCCTTGTTGACTTACCGCTCTGCTGAGACAAGTACGGACCAACCCCTGAGTGACGGCGTACTGCCATGCCCTGCACCCCCACGTGGAGCAGCCGGGATGCACCAGAATGTGTCGCCCCTGAAACTTCCCGCACGCCCAACCCTAGAAAAACCGAAAGAAAAGACAACCGACAACAAAACATGAGACACCCCCCCGCCACTGTAGCTACCTGGGGCAAAGATGTGAGCAGAAATGACCAGACCTCAGCACGTGAATGAACCTGGCGACAGACCCTACCCAAGTGTATGTGATAAGTGTAAGCAGTAAGCAAGCCCGAGTAACCTGCCGCGCAGACAGGTAATTAAAAACGAAACACTCAAGGCGATGTACCCACAGACCGTGGTGGGTAGATGTATAGGCGTGAGAATGAACGTGCACGTATGACGTATGTTATACAGGCGAGACGATTGTGGTCAACAATCATTTAACAAACGAAACCTCAGCCCGTATGGATCTGTAGACGTGACAGATCCTGAGATGCGCACCCTGGCTAACTATACCCGAAAGCACGGTATGACGAGACAAAGAAAACAAATAAAGCTACAAGGCTGTTTGTGTGCTGTGACTGCATAGCACCGACAAGCCATGTGACCCGGAATGCAAGAACCTAAATGACAGGAATGATGAGACATACGAACAAAAGAAGCTACAAGTCTAACGTGTACGCCGTGACTGCATGGCAATGACCGAACCACGCTGGAGTAGAACATACAACAGAAAACACAACCCCCTGTAAGCCTACATAAGCATGAACACATGCAGTCCTGGAGGGACCCCAGCATGCACATGAACCTGACGACCCCCCGGTGAATAATTAGTGAGCGCACGTGACCTGCTGCGAGATACTGAAGGACCCGCGTACCCACAGACCGTAGTGGGTAGTCCTGCTAGTGAAATGCAAGGTATTGCATGGCAAGACATGACGTGATAGGTGAGAACATTAATGTCAACAATCATCTGGAAAATGATAACCTTAGCAGGAAAGGATCTGTGAATGGGCGAAGAAGAACCGGCCACCGGTATGAGCTGAAAGCTACGCGACACTGAGTACCGAACCTGCGAAACACGCCATGACAGCAAACGCGCCATGACAGCAAACGCGCCATGACAGCAAACGCGCCATGACAGCAAACGCGCCATGACAGCAAACGCGCCATGACAGCAAACGCGCCATGACAGCAAACACGTCGAACATGATGCTGACAGAACCCGACAGCCACCCCCCCCCGCTAATGGACGTGAGTGAGTGCAACCGGCCTGCTGTGATAACGACCAACCGTGGAACAGAAAATTGAGGACCCGTGTACCCACAGACCGTGGTGGGTAGTCCTACAGGTGAATGAAAAGCATAGTATGACGTGATATGACAGGCGAGAAGATTGAGGTTAATAAACATAAGAAAACGAAACCCCAGCCTGAAATATGACCTGACAGGAAACATACAGTGACTGAAACCCCTAAGACAGAGACAGAAACGCTAAGACAGAAACGCTAAGACAGAAACGCTAAGACAGAAACGCTAAGACAGAAACGCTAAGACAGAAACGCTAAGACAGAAACGCTAAGACAGAAACGCTAAGACAGAAACGCTAAGACAGAAACGCTAAGACAGAAACGCTAAGACAGAAACGGCTAAGACAGGACCGCTAAGACAGGACCGCTGTGACAGAAACATACCACTGACAGGACCGCTGTGACAGAAACATACCACTGACAGGACCGCTGTGACAGAAACATACCACTGACAGGACCGCTGTGACAGAAACATACCACTGACAGGACCGCTGTGACAGAAACATACCACTGACAGGACCGCTGTGACAGAAACATACCACTGACAGGACCGCTGTGACAGAAACATACCACTGACAGGACCGCTGTGACAGAAACATACCACTGACAGGACCGCTGTGACAGAAACATACCACAGGACCGCTGACAGAAACATACCACTGACCGCTGTGACAGAAACATACCACTGACAGGACCGCTGTGACAGAAACATACCACTGACAGGACCGCTGTGACAGAAACATACTACTGACAGTGAAACATACTGACCGCAATGCTGTGCCATGAACAACGTGAGGCAAGAACATGTACTGACAACCCCACCAACCCCCCCCCCTCCCCCCTGCTGGACTGCACCCCCTTCCCTTGAACCATGACCCCAAGAAGCCCGACTACCATGCAAGACCCTGCCCCCCCCAGCCCATGCACGGGGCCATGTCAGGGTACCACCAGCCCAAACATGTGCCCCCTGGCATTCCTTGGGAACCTGGACCCAGGGAATCCCCTGACACCATGCCCCAGGAAGGACGAACAGCTGAGAGCATGGGAGGAAAAGTGGCTGAGGCTACCACGCTAATGGGAGGGGAAGGTGACTGAAAGGGGGGGGGATAGTTCCCCCAGACGGTCCCCGCCACAACTACAGAAGTTGTAGAGGTCAGAAGGAGCCATGAGAGGTCATGCACCCCCCCCGCGAGCATCAGAAAAAGCGCGGGGGGGGGGGGCGGTTGTGGTGAGTGGCGCTCGGCTGGGGATCCTGCAGAGAGCACAATGGGTGGGTGGGCGTCGGGCTCCCCCCCCCCCCCCATGGCACCCCCCAGAAATACCACCTCTATGGCAACCTCCAAGAGAGGCCTGCAGCAGCTGCAGCCATGCTCTGCACGATGACCGGAAGTGACGTGCTGCTACTCAGAGCTCCGGGAGAACGGGCGGGGGGAGGAGCCTAGCTGACGCAGGACATGGCCCTAGCAGTGGCTGACAGGCTGGGTGATTGGACGGACGCCCCCCCCCGCCCCCCGGCGCGGCCACCGGGAGAGGCGGGCGGGCGGCTTCCTCGCTAGATGAGCCTTGGCAACATAGATGAAAGACACCCCCCCTCCCGTGAGCGCCGGGAGAAGTGGGCGTCCCCCACGATTCTGAACAGGTGATTGGTCCAGCGGTGGTAGGAAGGACTGATGCCACCCCCACCCCGGGCACCATGGGAAGAGAACGGGCGGCCCCCCTCTGTCTCTCCAGGCACGAGTGCCGATAGAAGCGTGCGGGAGGCCGGCATCCTAACGCCAGAAGAAGCTCCGAGGAAATGGGAGAAGCGGGAGGCCCCCCACAAAGCCGTACAGCAAACGGGGCTGCAAGGGAGGACGGACAGGGAAGCCCCCATGGAGCTGGTGGAACCCAGGGATGAAAAAGAGGGGGTGCCCGCCCCCCCGACCGTGCCCGGCAGATGCACCACCATCATGCTGCGTCCGACCGCCACTCTGTCAGCCGGCCGGAAGTGACGTGCGTCAGCTACCCAGAAACCCCACCGACGCCGGAGATAAGAGGGGAGGAGGGATAAATAGCCCTCCGACTCCTCCTACAAACTCAGGCAGGCCTACGGCCCCGCCTTCTACTAGTTTTATTGCATTTTTATTATTATTTTTTATTATTACTAATGGCGGTGATCAGCGATTGATTATTTTTTTTTTTTTTTATTGTGACTGCAACATGGCGGACACATCGGACAATTTTGACACATTTTTGGGACCATTGTCATTTTCACAGCAAAAAGTGTTATAAAAATGCATTTACTGTGAAAATTACAATTACAATTGCAGTTTAGGAGTTGACCACTAGGGGGCAATGTAGGGGTTAAGTGTGACCTCATGTGTTTCTAACTGTGGGGCTGGACATGTGATGTCCCTGTTCTTCAGCTGTTCTTCAGCTCCGGTGACCAATCGCGGGACACCCGCGGCGATCGGGTCCGCAGGTCCCACGGACAGCGCGCTCGCGACACCACGGCTGGGCTTAAGGAACCGCGTACGTGATTGTGCCCAGCTGTGCCATTCTACTGACGTATATCGGTGTGAAGTGGTCCTCAAGTGGTTAAGCTAGATGCTCCATCAGTAGCTCTAGAATGCTGATGGATAAGGCTCACTTGGAGCTTGACCACTTCCCCTGGGCAGTGGTCTCTTCCAGGCCTGGCCTCCATCCCTAGAGGCCAGCCTTCATAGCCGCCACCTCCCAGGTAACGGGCATTAAGGATCTTTCAGCATATCCCTGTGACCAGAGTCTTTGGATAATGCTAGGTTAGGATCCACTTGTTCCAGGCCGACAGAATAATGTTTATATCGGCTTTGAATGAAACTGAGCATAGGGAACTGCTTTGAATGAAGCCACCATCTTCCCTAGCACCGTAAGGAACTGTTCCTTGCCTTAACCACATAGACCAGCCTTCTCATAGCGATTAATCTTGTTTGAGGCCAAAAAACTCTCCTTTTTGGGCTGTGTCCCAAACATTCCAAGCTTCATACCAAACAACAAAATTTACCCTTTAGACTGGGATCCTAACCCAGGAGTTCCAGATACTTGACTATGCTGAACACACTTGGGTCCAGCCATGTTACTGACTGATCCATCAGCAGGTGTTTGCCTCCATATGCCATTACTGCTATACCCTGGGCCTTTAGACCTGCTAGAGGCAGGCCCTAGCACCCTGTTAACCCAGGGACGGTGGCTAACCCAAGGGGCAAGACCACCAACTGGAGACAGTGTTGTTCCCCTGCGAAACGCAGGCAATCTCTGCAGTCCCATGTAAATAAACACATATGCAAATGACTCCCCATATGTGTATGTGGCAAGTGTTAAAGCCATATGCTTCTATAGAAGTGTGCGTTCATGGAAGCATGAATTTTTACAAATATGTTTTAGCAATGTGCACCAGCAACACTGCATCACACAGTTGTGCATTTGGTTAGCCTGAAGCCAGCACCAGGATGAGGACCCTGTGGAGGTTTTTCTAGCAACCTATAGGAATTTATTTTATTTTTTTTAAACCCCAAGGAGGAGACTGAGGCTTTTGGCCATCTAGGCTGAGGGTAAGTTCTATGCAGTATGACTCTCTCTTAAAAACTACTGCAGCTGCAACTCCAGAACTTGTGAGGTTTCAGATAGCTCCTCCTCCTTGGGCTGCACATGTTCCCTGTCCTCTGACAGTGAACCGTCATCCTCGGGTCTTTTAATCCTTTTGTTTGAGGATTTAGAGCAGGCAAAGGGGCACACCCCGCTCTCTGCTTCTTTTGAGGATGCTGTGAATATAACAGTTAACCTCTTATAGACCAACAAATGCAATCCAAAAAACGTCCAAACAGACATATGCTGCAATTTTGGGGGAGGCTGCAATGCCTGACAGGGCTGATGGCCCCAAGCTGCTGTGTACCCCTGGCTTAACAGAGCTCTGACGTCTGGGCTTTTTTTGAAGGGCCTGCCCTGTGTCTGCACCATGAGCTTGCGAGCATGTGTGCATGCGCCAGCGGCAACCACACGTGCCCCTGCCAAAAAAGCGCACCCCTCTAACGCATGCGCGCGTAGGGAAACGGTGGTGGTGGGAGGGGAGATCCTCAAGGAGCGCCGTGGACCCGGACTACCCCACACAACTGTGGCAGAGCCTGAATCGGAGGAAGTAAGCCGCTCAACAGACCGGCTAACACTGAGCTTTCGTTTTTGGAGAGCATGGTAAGCGAAACGCCAAGTATGTCTCTTTACTGCCTCTAGTGGTGGAAAACGAATAAGACATGCAGCTACTCGTGAAAGACAATCCTTAAGGTATTTACCTAGGATTGTCTTCACTTGCCTTATCCCCGCTGCAGGATACTGCTGAGCACAGACAGTCACAATCTTCACCCATCACCGCGGGCTAAGTCAACAGACCTTCAGGGACCGGGGTCCATGGTCAGGATTAGGGTTGTCCCGATACTAGTATCGGGACCAATACTGAGCATTTGTGCGAGTACTTGTACTCGCGCAAATGCTCCTGATGCCTGACCCGATATTTATTTATTTTTTTAGAGAGAAAGTGGGCGGCGAGGGGGTGGAGAAGAGCAGTCCTCAAAGAGAAAGACAAGCCCTCCCCCCTGCCGTCGCTGTCTAGTTGATCAGCGCGGGGAACAATACAGCTTTCATTTGAATAGCTGTGTGTTCCCACGCCATATACAGCCCCTCCCCCTTGTCCGACACTTTGATAGACAGATTACCCATCCCAGGATTGGATGGGTGATCTGTCTATCAAAGAGTCGGGCAAGGGGGAGGGGCTATATATGATGCGGCACGGAATACACAGCTATTCAGCTGAAAGCTGTATTGTTCCCCGTGCTGATCAACTAGACCTCGGCGGTGGGGGGGAGGGGGCTTGGCTTGGCTTTCTCTTTGGGAACATGGCTGCATCTGTGGGGGACATGACTGCATATTTGGGGGCACATTTAAAAAAAAAGTATCGGTATTCGGTATCGGCGAGTACATGAAAAAATGTATCGGTACTTGTACTCGCTCCTAAAAAAGTGGTATCGGGACAACCCTAGTCGGGATCACCACACCCCTGGACCTGTATCGCACCCTGCCAGAAGACTTTTTATATTGGGTCTGACCAAAGCACTGGAACCCAGGATCCAGCCCTCCAAAGAGAGGCATTACAGGCAAAAACCTTGTGCTTCGGATACGAGGCCCCAGGTACCATTCACTTTGGCCCAAGGCACTTTGGATGGATCTGGTTTTTATGGAGGCCATTTAAATCCAGCATGGATCCCTCCAGTGGAGCTCAGAGCACATGTTCACTTGTGACCAACACCTTAGACACTGGCAAAAACTGAGGTGCTCCCAGTATAGAAGGGGTTATATAGGGAGGAAACTTCCTGTCTAATTGATTACACCAGTGTCCAGCACCTGAAGGTGGAATATAACCCACTTAGTAATTTCTAGGCTCTGTGTCCCGTGATGTACGATAATATTTGTAGCAGACTAGCACAATATTCATACAAATGTGTTCTTTTCCCGCCTATTGGGAGTATGCTTAACTTTTGACAGTGTACTGCTGTGTGTTGCTATGATATGGCTGCTTCCACCCTAGATAGATGTTAACTGATGCACTGGAGTACAGAGTTGATCCACACTGTTCATTGCCTAGATATCTGTACTATAGGTGGATGTGTGCCTCACCTCCTTATGCTGTATCTTTGCTCCTACTTGTTGTAAGCATTCTTGGATTTTCAATAAACCGTTATTTGAGAAAAAAATGTGTTCTTTAATTGAGCTCTTTTTATAAATTCCCCTATAAAGTGCCATATCTGCTTTAAAGCCAGTTACTTGTTAAGGTCCATATATTCAGGACATTTAAAGGCTTTACTCTATTCTTAATCCAGCCACATCTGATTAGTGCTCACAAAACCTGCATTTATACTTCAGTATAAGTGATCCTTTAAAAACCAAAGAGAAATATTTAATAGCAACCAATAAAGATAGAGTGGAGTCTACAGGTGGACGCCACAGAAAGCTACACAAATAGCTACACACACACACACACACACACACACACACACAGTGTCTGCCATTCACAGAACCAGTGGCATCACTAGGGGGTGGCTGATGGGGCCATAGCCCCGAGACTCTTACTGGGTGCAGCAGTTAGGGCTGCATGAGTCTAACATTCTCACAGCCCAGCCAGTGCAGTTACCGCCCCCAACACCTCTGCAAAAACAGGGGATCAGGAAGCTTAGATTTACTCCTGCTCCCACCCACCCCCTCACTCCAATTCTCTCATGGCTGTGCTATGCACATGAAGAGGATGTGTGGGTGGGAACTTTGAAACCACAGCTATCTCCTCTTCATAAATTGTCAGCCTGAGCCTCCAGGGATAAGCCTGTGAGTAAACACTGATTGAGCTCTCCCCCCTCCTCCACCCCTTCTCCCAAATCTCCCACCCTCACTTGCTCTCCCTTTTTATTTTGTGTTTCACAAGTCTGATCAGAAACTGTATATGAAGGTGACATTTTTTATTTTTTTGGAAAATAATGGAAGAAAGTTTAGTTCAAAGGGGGAGAAACTTGCAGCTGATATTTTAGTTTTGCACATACCGTATGTGTTTTGTGTTATAGATTCAGGGCTGATTCACACCACACTTTTTGTGATCCAGATGCATTTCTAAATGCACGTGTGTTTTCAAAGCATTCCAGTGTGTTAACCCCCCCCCCCCCCCTTGGTTTTTCCCCCCAAAGTTTTCATTTTACAAAAACAAGTGTTCCAGTGTGTGTTTGATGTGTTTTTCCGCATTCCAGTGCAGTTCCATACAGAAAAAAAATGCAGCGTGTTCTTTTGTTGGCTGAACTGGAATGCACTGCACAGGGTGGGAACTTGGACCATTGGAATTTGGGTTGTCCCGATACCACTTTTTTAGGACCAAAAACAAGTACCGATACTTTTTTTCATGTACTCGCCGATACCGAATACCGATACTTTTTTTAAATGTCATGTGACAGTTTTCAAACCACAATACAGACTAAGGATATTTTCTTTAGAATTATGAAGAACATTAAAAAGGATAAAAATTAGTAAAAATGTTTTTTTGCTTGTAGTAAAAAACTCAAAGAATTTTCACAGAACATGTTGATAAATACAAAAAAAGTATCGGCAGAGGCATCGGGAGCATTTGCGCGAGTACAAGTACTCCCGCAAATACTCGGTATCGGGACAACCCAAATTGGAATCCATGTAACAGTGTCGAAAGTACAGGACTGCATCTGGTGTGAACCTGTCCTTGATCATCTGCATCACCAAAAACGGCAACAGAATGCTCTCAATGAAGCAGAAATGCAGCGTACACACGATCGTATTTTCCCATCGGAAAAACCTTGGATGGTTTTTCCGACAGAATTCCAACAGAATTCTGCTCACGCTTGTCTTGCATACACACAGTCCGTCAAGAACGCGGTGATGTACAACACTACGACAAGCATAGAATTGTTTCTGAGCATGCGTCGGAATTGCTACAGACGATCGGATTTTTGGATAGAATTTTTTTCCGTCTGAAAATTTGAGAACCAGCTCTAAATCTTTTGTTGGCGGAAATTCCGACAGCAAAAGTCAGATAAAGCATACACACGGTCGGAATTTCCGTTCAAAAGCTCACATCCGACTTTTTCTGTCGGAATTTCCAATCGTGTTTACCAGGCAAAACTCTAACAATGTGTGGTTGTGACTCTCAGAATTGTAGGGTGACAGCAGACAGTTCAGACAAATGCTTGACCATGCTTTGGTGACATTACTTGTGTGTAATGAAATATGTCCCGCATCATGTAGACGGCTGAATATGTAGAAATAGTCTGTGCAAGGTGCTCAGTCCGCTTCTTATCATTGAACTTCTCTCATTGGAAGAGGAGGTAGTGGTCATCTTCACATCAGGCATGCCTGAAATCCTCAAGGTTTTTTTATTTTTTTATCGCATTTTATTTTATTTAAAGTTCCACATTCATTATTATACAACCTTCTATTCAATAGTTCATAAAAAAATAAAAAAAATGCATAAATCCTATATATTCTATTCCAAAGACTGACATGCTTCACCCACCTTAAAGAAGAAAAAAAAGAGAGAGAGAGAAAAAACACCAAAATGAAATGGAGAAATTACCACCTCTTCTACTTCGAATCATTATCCTTAAAGTGGTTTTAAACCCTTGAAGAAAAAAAAAAACACCTGCAAGATAAAGCCATAATGAGCTAGTATGACTAGCATACTAGCTCATTATGCATTACCATGTAACAGTGGCCATGCACAGAAGCCCCCGAAGCCATCCTCGTCTCCCCCTCCGGCCGCAGACATCTCTTCAGATACTCGGAAGGTTACTTCCGGGTATCGGCGCTGTGATTGGTTGGAGCGGCGAGGATGTCACTCCCGCGCATGCTTTTACTGCGCCTGTGCAGTTGTCTATGGTGCGCTATTGGCAAATATCTCCTTAACTGTGGAGGTTTAGGAGATATTACAAACACCTACAGGTAAGCCTTAATCTAGACTTACCTGTAGGTGTTACTTCCGGGTGGGGGTTTACAACCACTTTAATTCTACCATAACCCCCTATATACCCGTGTATATAAAAAAAAAGGGGGGTACATTTATTCCCCCTTAAACCGGGAATGTATAAGAGGCTATTAGTGACCACTATCACCCAACTCTTCTTGCATTATAAAAATGTGTGTGTGATATATATATATAATCTCCAAGGCTCGGCTGTGCTGCAGAATTGTGGACAGCTAGGCTCACACTGAGTAGTTGTGTCCAGTAGAGAGGAGACAGGACCTCGCTGATGGATGTCTGCGGGTGTAGAGAGACAATCATCCAATGGATCAGCCTTCTCCTGTAACAGAAGCTGGGGCAGCCGTGCAGCCAATGTCCTGAGGCCAGTGGCCCGGATGTGATGTTACTCATTCAGAGACACTTGCCCAGAGCGAGGCTTGGGCAGGGGATGTAACACAAGCATGACTAGAGTGGAGATGGAAGCTGTCGTCATGTTTTGGGCGTGGCCCTTTGTCAAATCACATCTTAGCATTCATTGTGTTATTCTACTTCATCTGTAGAGTATTTTATTTATTTTGGCTTTAAAGTAGAATTTCTGCCCTTTACATTAAAAATTGTATATTTTAACAGCTTGCTTTGGTCTGGTTGTGTAGTCTCATAGCTCAGTCCCCTCTGTTTTCAACAGCTGCTGCAGGGGAAAGTAAGGAGCACCAACAGCTGGGACCTGTAGGTGACAGGTGACATCACTGCTGTTAGAATTTCCAGCCGTTTTTGAGTGCTCAACTCTCCCCTCTAGACGCTCACTTACACAGGGGCTCACGTGACCAGAGCAGGCTGAAAATAGGCAAGTATATTTTTAACACGGGTTAGATCACATAGGTAGCAGGAGTTGAGATGGGATGTTTTTATTCAGCGTTATGTAGTAATTCTACTTTAATTATACAGAATTGTTTTAAAAATGCCGCAACACTTTGACATGTGCCGATGAGCTACAGTAAAGATCTCATTATATTGAAAGGATGATTAGCTAATGCTAATAATTTTTTCTGTCAGGAGTACTATATGGATTGCAAATGCATACTAAATCTTGTATACAGCAATAAAATAGAGCACAAAAAAGCATTCTTATTTACTGATGTGAAAAATTACAACCGTATAATGACCTTTTTAATTTTTGACCCTTTTTACATGTTTTTCAGTCACTTTAAATAGAGAATTACGATTTTTTTTTTTCAACTAGGAAAAGTAAAAATCAGTAATCCCATTTGTGTTTGTGTGTTTTTTTTTTTTTTCATTTTGGCAGGCTTATGAAGGAGTGTTGCAGCTGGTTGAGGCTCGGGAACAATATGAGGAACTTTGTATAATTATGGGCGTCATTCCTGCAACTATCAGCAACAATGTTCCTGGCACTGACTTTAGTATTGGCTCAGATACAGCTGTCAATGCTGCCATGGAGGTGATATATTTTTACCTTTTTAATAATGTTTCTTAAAAATCCCAAAAGTCCAGAGGTTCGGTCTTTATTGATAGAGAAATATAGATTAGATGTGTGCACACTAGAGTTTTTGTTGTGTAAGCTTTCTTGTTGATGTTTTTCATACCACTAAAAATTGTAAGTGCTGTATGTTTTTCACTTAGGCTGGCTTATTTACCTACTTGAGTCTTAAAATGGTGCTGGAATAGTGGTCATTTATCTCATTTTGTAATTGCAACTGGTCCTAGCGTCTCCTGATCACTGCTATAATTTATTATTGCAGCCTTGAGCATTTTGATGCTAGTACAGTGAATGCAAATGCCATCGGATGATCTGGATGACACCTTATTTTGTTTTTACAGGCATCTAATGCTCACATAGAGCAAACGCGATGTTGTTCGAATTTTTAGCAATCGTAAGACTGTGAATAGGTCTCAGTTGTGCTAATTTGTACCCTCATCAACCCAAATGTAATTTTGAGGGGGGGGGGGGGGTTGCATACATTTTTAACAATGTGTTTAGTGTAGTTTAGAGTTGAGCAATTTAGCGCTTCGATAGTAAAATTGAATAATCTTTTTGAGCTTTGCCATTCTGCTACATTTTACAGGTCACACTAATGTGCTATAACAATATTTTATGTCCTAAGAGGGAAGGTACGCTTTTCAGGATTTCGATTAAGTAAAGAGATTCTCATTTAGTATGTACTACAGTGGCAGACGCCACCATTATGTGTGTACCTAAAAGAACCTGTCAAAACCTGCTGTCAGTTTGATAACCAGTGCTCTGATGTAGGCACATGAGCATATGTATCATTCATGATAAGTATTTGCAAAATTATTAGTCAACAAATAGTTCCCTAATTGGGCTTCTGTTCCACAATGAGGTTAAAGCTAATAAGCGATGAGCTAATACAGTGTGTGTGTGGTGGTATCAAAAAGTTTTGAGACTAGATTTGTAACATACCGACAGATGGCAGGACAAGGCTGGATGCACAGTCACAGGGAGCATTGACTTTCATAAGTCAGTGTGCCAAAAGACATTTTCCTTTGTACATCTGTGCAATTGGTACTAATAGTCTTTCATTTCAGAACCCGTGTGTGTGTGTGTGTGTTTTTTTATTATTATTATTATTATTATTATTATTATATAAAACTCTAAATATGTCCATGGGTGTCTTTGTTAGTTTATATGAATTCAATATACTTTTTGTTTTAAATTTGAATAGAGCTGTGACCGTATTAAACAATCTGCTTCTGGAACAAAGAGGCGTGTGTTCATCGTAGAAACTATGGGTGGATACTGTGGCTACCTTGCTACAGTGACAGGAATAGCTGTTGGTGCCGATGCTGCTTATGTTTACGAAGACCGATTTAACATCCATGATCTTAAGGTGAGCTGTAATGGTTTGGGATAACTACCATTTGGCTGTGACCCCTGCAGTCCAAAGCACAGATCAGGTACCAACGTTCAAGCAAGCTCCTCCATGCCCCATCCCATCGGAACCCAGCCACTATTTAGAGGGGTCAAGCTACAGCTTAGTCTGTACTCCTCCTGGCTATGCTCCTCTGACATATTTTGTCCTGCCTATGGCGCTTAATCATAGAGATTTATGATTAAGGCCCATAGGCAGGACAAAACATTTCGGAGGAGCACAGCCATTAAGAGTTAAAATGGAGGTCCACCCTAAAAAAAAAAAGACAAAAAGGCTAAAAAAATATATACTTACCAGAAATGGCTGTTACTAGGCAGATCGTCCTAAGCTGCCTCCTTTCTCTTTGCAGTGAGGTTCTGTGTTCTCCCTGCGTTGCCTACTGTGAAATGGAGGCGCGCTGCCTTCTGGGACACAGGACGGTGTGCCCATTCACAAAGCCACGCAACTTGCGCATGCGCAGTAGGAAACTGGCAGTGAAGCCGCAAGGTTTCACTGCCTGTTTCCCTAAGTGAGCATGGTGGCGCAGGAAATGGGAGTAATGAGTAAAATTTGAAAAAAAAAATCACTCCTGCTGGTCCAGCCCCCCTAAAGACTGAAGGACAATAAATCAGCCCTTTGTTTAGAAGGATTTGAGCATGTTTCTTTCTTTTAAAATTCAAGACTCCAGACACAGCGATCGGCTGCATTTGTACACTGTGATTAGCTGCGTTTACATGCAGCTACGTTTAGCTGCGGTTGGCTATTATTTTCATCCCCACAGCAACCGTTTTATTTTGATGTGCTTCCTGTTTTTTCTTTTGTTCACGCTGCTATCCGCAGCTGACACAATGCACTGCGATTACCTGCAGTTATGTGCAGATAGCTGCGCAAAATTGTTCCTGGACGCAGTCAAATCTATTTTTTCTATTTGCACCAAACCGCATGTAATGAAACCGCAGCTAAACAGAGTGTGTGAATGAGGCCATCGGAAAGCATTGTGTGCTTTCAGCTGCAGTAGAAAGAGGAAATCCGCAGAAAAAAGCACCATTCTATCCGCCCGTGTAAAAGAGGCCTTACAGTTAAAATTCTGTAATATTGAAAATGTAGGTTCCTGCGTGAACGGAAGGAGCAATTCTGGCAAACGTTTTAGTTATTGCAGTGCATGCTTTGGTAACTGTGTGTTAGCAATGTGCTATACATTATATATTGAATTATTTGGCCTTTTTCCAATTTGCATACAAAGCTTATTAATTTCTAATATGAGTTCTCCATCATTTTTAGTCTAATGTGGACCACTTGACTGACAAAATGAAGACAGATATTCAAAGAGGACTTGTGCTGAGGTATATGTACTATTTTTTTTATTTTTTTTTTTTTACTTTAATTTCATTTAGTAGCATAGTCTTTGTGGAAAGCAGTTTAACCTGTAAGTATAGATGTGAAATGAGGGAGAAAATGGAAGCACCCAGGGCCGCCTTAATAGCATCATGGGCCCCTGGGCAAAGTTAATGATCTGGGGCCCCTACAATGGAGACAGTGAAGGTAAACAGACATCAAGTAGGTAGGAGGCAGACAAACGAAGCTTCCCCTTTTAAATGGAGCTCCGCATTAACTACATAAACAATCATTCTGTACAGCAAAGAAACAGTGGGAAAATATTACGGGCCAGATTCAGTAACAGACATGCTGGTAGGTAAATTGGATCGTCCAAAAAAAAAAAAAAATAAAAAAAAAATTGACCCAGTATATATGTATATATGTGTGTATGACTGTGTGTCCATAGCGTGTCAAGATCCTACGGGGTAAAAATGACCGCACCAGCCAAGCAGACACTGGCTGGAGAAAGCGCCCAGAGGCGATTCAGTTCGCATGCGTTGCGCTATACAAGTCATTCATTCATTCATTCAGGTACGCCGGCGTATCAGTCATACGCCGGCATAACTCAGAATCTGCGCCGGCATATCTTGTTTCCTGTATTCAGAAAACAAGATACGCCGGGTTGCAGCTAAGATATGAGCGGCGTAATTGTATTACGCCGTTGTATCTTGACTGCAATTTTAAAATGTCCGCTAGGGGCGTTCCCGCTGATTTACACAGGGAATATGTAAATCAGCGAGATATGCCAATTCCCGAACGTACGCCCGCCCGACGCAATGACTTTACGCCGTTTCCGTAAGGGGTTTCCTGGCGTAAAGATAAAGCACCAAAAAGCAGGCGCATCCTATGTTAAGTATGGACGTCGTGACTGCGTCGGATTTGAAATTTTTTACGTCGTTTGCGTAACTCGTCCCTGAATGGGGATTGACGTTCACGTCAAAAACACCGTCATAATTTGGAGCATGCGCACTGGGATACATTGACGGCCGGCTCATGGGCAGTACGTTCGGTGCGGGATAGCGCCTCTTTTAAATACTGCACGCCCCCTACCCGCCAAATTTGAATTACGCCGGCCCATTTACGCTGCGCCGCCGCAACTTTAGGAACAAGTGCTTTGTGAATACAGCACTTGCGCGTAAAGTTGCGGCGGCGTAACCTAAACGAGAAACGTTACGCCGGGCAAAAAAAACGCTCGCCATCTTGAATCTGGCCCTACATCCATAAAGTAACAAAGCTGTCCTGTGCATATAATATATCTACTAGAATGATGTCTACCCAGCACTCTGACCCCTCTACACCCCAGATATCCCCCCAGCATTGTAACCATATACCATAAGATACCCCTTGTATTGTGACTCCACTACATTCCTTGATACCCCCTACACTGTGGCCTCTCTATATCCCTGATACCTCTAGCACTATAGACATCAAAGCTACCTCAAGCAGTGCTGCCCCCTATACACCCCAGATCCCCCCTCAGCATTGTTTTTCCCATACACCCTTGATATCACGCCAGCACCATTATTCCATCCATGTAGTACCCCCTTTTCCAGTGTAGATACATTACATGTAAACTTTTGGCTCTGTGGCACCTCCAGCACTGCACTCACCTATACCAATCGAGCAGGCAGGAGGAGGGAGCATCCCTCTGGGCATTCCAATCCTTATGGTGCAAACGTAGCTGGACTCATCATGACACCATCCACAATGATGCTTCCGCAAGTGGGCTCTCAGTACTGCCAACTCAGCAGCTCCCATTGCAGCTCCTACCCAGCCTTCGAGTCCCGAGCATTCAAGCTGCATGGGGGGGTCAGAGTATCACTGGCTCTCTGGCCCTGCCCCTGCCTGCTGGCTGTGAAATAGGTATCGTTCTGCACAGCATGGTGCACCGCTGCCAGCCTGCCTCCACTGTGTATTAATCACTCTGAGTGCCATCATAGGGCCCACAATTTTGAAGCAGCGTGGACTCAAATACCAGCTGCTTTTGGGAAAGTGTAGGGCCTCCATGCAGCTGGGGCCCCTGGGCAGTGCCCAGATGTGCCCTCTCATTAGGACAGCCCTGGAAGCACCCGAAAGATGTAGCTCAAAACATTGCAACAGTGCCCTAGTGCTGCAAGGCACCGGTTCTAACCAAAGGAGCCACCATGCAGCCTTATTCAGCATTTGTTTTGCAGCTTTTGAACTCTAACTTTTGAAATATGGTCCATTGGTTTGTTTAGAGTACTATAGATCACTGTATCCAAACTCTTGTTTTTATATAACCTTTTTATTCAAGGTTTTCCACAGCTATATATAACATTTGTTGCAGAATTCCTACTCCATTTTTTTTTTAACTAATTCTCCCAATTACTAAATTTAACTTCTTATAATAAATGGACACTTTGAATATTTGTATTCCTTTCATTAATGGTGCCTGTTAAAGTGATATTAATCCCTAATCTGCACATTCAGCAGCTGAATTTAGTCACTTACTGAATATACAGCTTTGTTATCTTGCCTATGTTTCAGTTGAAGCTGGTGCCATGACCACTGCTTCAGGTTTCCCGTTTAGAGCCAAAAGTGGAACTTCCGCTTATCCGATTCCTCCCCACCCTCTGGTGTCACAATTGGCACCTTTCGGGGGACGACGACAGGATACCTGTCATAGGTATTAGGGTTGTACCGATACCGATACTAGTATCGGTATCGGGACCGATGCCGAGTATTTGCGGGAGTACTTGTACTCCCGCAAATACCCCCGATACCAAAATAGAATACTTCCCCCCCGCATATTGCAGCCATGTCCTGTCCCTCATACTTGTAGATATGATGCCGCCGCTGCCGCATACCGCCGTTTATCCCCCTGCATTATAGCGTAGTGCGCATTACAAGCTTTCGTTTTGAATACTTGTAATGCCCGCGCCGCCATGTATTGACACTCCCCTTCTCGGGATTGGACGGATCCGTTCAATCCCGAGCAAGGGGGAGTGTCTATGCGCGAATCCGCGTATAGACACTCCCCCCTGCTCTGGATTGGACGGATTCCTCCAATCCTGAGAAGGGGAGTGTCTATACATGGCGGCGCGGGCATTACAAGTATTCAAAACGAAAGCTTGTAATGCGCACTACGCTATATTGCAGGGGGATTAACGGCGGTATGCGGCGGCATCATATCTACAGGTATGAGGGACAGGACATGGCTGCAATATGTGGGGGACATGCATGGCTGCAATATGTGGGGGACATGCATGGCTGCAATATGTGGGGGACATGCATGGCTGCAATATGTGGGGGACATGGACATGGCTGCAATATGTGGGGGACAGGACATGGCTGCAATATGTGGGGGACAGGACATGGCTGCAATATGTGGGGGACAGGACATGGCTGCAATATGTGGGGGACATGGCTGCATTTGGGGACACATTTAAAAAAAGTATCGGTACTTGTACTCGGTCCTAAAAAAAGAGGCATCGGGACAACCCTAATAGGTATCCTTTCTCACTTCCGGGAGTCTGGGCTGCTGCCCGTGACGTCACTGCGGGGCTCCCTCCTCCTCCCCCGGCCGATGGACCGAAAGGCTACACTGCCGGGTTCCTTTACCCGCAATGGCGGCGGCACCCGACAGCTGATAGAAACATTAGCTGCGGGTGCTGACATTGCTGGACTCCAGGACAGGTAAGTGTCCTATTAAAAGCCAGCAGCTTTTTAGTAGTATAGCGTTGTAAACCCGTCAGGTCTCGGCCTTTTACCTAGAGCTCATCCTGTCAATGCTTTGCTGATCTCATCCTCTGAGATGGGCCTGTCCAAGATCACTTTCGTTCAGGCCAATGTTTGGGAGTCTGGCACTGTCTAGAAACTTTGTGTGTTCAGTTTTTTCCCCTTCTTTCCATGTCTTCTGCTTCAGAGTATAGCTCCTCATAATACGTTTTAAAGGTTTCGGCAAAATCTTTTGTGACATGTACCACCTCCCCCTTTTTATTGCGGATTTTATCTATGTAGTTTCTTGTTTTCTTTCTCTGAACCATTTTTCCTAGATGTTTGCTAGGTTTATTACCCCACATATACCTCTATTTTGCTATTCTATGAAAAAAGATTCTAGACTCTTGTTCCATGAGATCTTTAAGTTCGTCCCTTTTCCTAATAAGGTCTTGATATAACCCCTTGTGATCCCCCTGTGATTTATGTTCTTGTTCGATTTTGAAGATGTCAGCTTATTAATTTTCATGTTCCTATTTTTTTTCCTATTGGCTCCTTCCGAGATCAGTATCCCTCTAATGAAGGCTTTGTGTGCGTCCCATAGGTTTGAATTAGATACTCCCTCAGTGTCGTTTGTCATAAAATAATGGTTTAGTTCTTTTTTTACCCTTTCTAAGCTTTCTTCATCATGTATCAGATCTTCGTTCAGTCTCCTAAGGGCTAAAAGTCCCTTGGTGGCTAGGGATAGCCATTGTCATGCTCACGGGTGCGTGATCTGATAACGATGCGATTCTATTCTTGAATCAACTATGTATTCCAGCAAACTGTCATCCAGCATGATATAGTCGATCCTAGAGTACGTCTCGTGTACAGGGGAGTAAAACGCGTAATCCGCCTGTTTTGCATGTAATATTCTCCCTAATATTACCTGCCTTGAAGTCCTGTAACTTGCCCAGTATCTCACTGAAGTATTTGATTGGGTGCATATATATTCACCCGGGTGCATACCATATCCCCTATTCTCCCCTTTAGGAAAATAAATCTGCCATCCACATCCGTCATCCTGTCATCTAGTGTAAATCGGACCCCTTTCGTGAAGCCAATGGCCACTCCCCGAGCTCGTTTTGAGACTGTATCCCCATAGTACCATAACGGAAAATCAGGGGAATACAATCAGGGGAATACAACTTGACATTGGATTCAAGGGTCAAGTGGGATTCCTGCAGGAAAACGACTTTTGCTTTATACCGACCAAGTTCTCTTAAGTATCTTATGCCTCTTAGTGGGGGTATTCAGACCTCTAACATTTGTAGGTCAGGGATTTAATTGCGGTCATCTTTCTCTCTCATATTCCTTTTTATTAAAGCAACTCCGTGAGGTAGCCCCCATCCCTCCCTTCCCCCTCCGCCCTCCACCCCCCCTTTTTGGCCCTCGCCTGGATTTGGATCCATCAGTGGTCACGCCCTCCTTCACTGGATCTTCCTTCCCAAGGTGGGACTCCGAGGGTGCCATCCCACTGTCCCCCCCCCCCCCCCCCCCCCAAACTCAGGGGGGGGGAAGGTGGGTCGGCCGGGTCCCCACGAGGGATGCAGGTCTACCAGGTACTGTGCATAGGGAGCTCCCCCCCCCCCCGACCCAAGCGAGCACTGATCGTTGGGGAATCACTATACTTTGTAGGAAAAGCAAAGAATAAGGAAGGGTATCATCTCCCCTCCCCCTGCTCTCCATCCCACCCTCTCGCCCCCTTCATACTCAGCCTGTTAGTTCTGGGGCCAGAATATCGAGTTTGTTGCAGAACCTTAATCTCGCTTGTCTCCCCTCTTTTATTCCTTTTAGGCAGGCCGGATAACCCCAATTATATTTTATGTTCTGGCCTCTCATCCTCTCCAGGAGTGGTTTTAAGAGCCAACGTCTAGTGAGAGCCTCTGGTGCCAGATCTGTAAATATTTGTAATTCGGTCCCCTCAAGTTCCATAGGTGGTTTCCCCTTTAATTTCCTTCATATTTCAGCTTTGTCCTCGTAGTACCGAAACCTCACGATTACATCTCGCGGGCGTTTTGCTTCCGTATTGTTGGATTTCCCTATCCGGTGCACGCTCTCTATTTTTAAGGGGTTCCGCTGGGATTTTATCGGACAGAGGGCTGAAAATTTGATTCATCGTTTTTCCCAGGTCTTCACCTTTTGCCTCAGGTATCGATCTAATTGTCAGATTTTGTCTTCGGTTCCTGTTTTCTTGGTCTTCTAGTTCATTGTTTTTCAACCAGTGTGCCGCGGCACACTGGTGTGCCGCGAAGAGTCCCCAGGTGTGCCGCGGCAAAATGACCCCAAATATTGGCAGCTATGGCTGCTATCTAATGTAACACTACTGCTGGTCAATTCGTTATCATTTGTCTTTGTAAAACTAATTTCCCGGCACTCAGGAAGCTGTGCGGGCCTCCCGACCGCGTCTTGCCAACCGAATACATCATCGGTTGCTATGGGAGGGTCGGACACACGCACTGCTTCTGTGACGTGAGAGCCACGGGTACCGCCCTGAACTCTGCCTGCCATGCTTTTTCCTGAGGGGGAAGAAGAAAGAGTAGAGTCACCGTGACCGAAACTGCTCCCCTGCCCGCAGACATTGCCACTCGCTCAGAGAGGGAGAAGGCCCTGAAGCTGAATGAGCAGCACCAGGCCATCCTGTCTCGTATGCTGAGGGAGAAGGACAACAAGTACTGCGCTGACTGCGAGGCCAAGGGTAAGGTGGTGAGGGGGGCTCTGCTATGAATAACCAGCTGTCTCAGTCACTGACACCCCACATCCTCCATTCATGGCTACAGTACTCTTGATCTGATTGGATGTTGTGCAGCTCTGACTGTTCTTCTTTCAGTGTATGTGTACACATGTCTGTTAGTGTGTGTGTGACAAAAGTAGTTCTGATGGTACAGGAATAGGGGGGTCAGGATTAAAAGTAACATACATACAGACAGATGTACGTGTGTCTGTTTGTGTGCGTGTGCATCTGTCTGTATGTATGTTACTTTTAATCCTGACCCCCCCTATTCCTGTACCATCAGAACTACTTTTGTAGGGTTCGAGATAGCAGCAAGGACTGCTGCTCCTCTGAAAAGCAATTTGTGTTCATATCGCTTTTCAGGGGCATTTGTCAGCCAGTAAAGAGGCATATCTTGCCTCCTCACCACCTGTTTTAAGCCCGTAAATGCAATGCACACAGTTGCAGGGTAGTTGCAGTGCAGCCCCATTATCCCTGGGTATACCTCCAGCTGCAGCCACAGCCCCTCCAGCCTGATATGTGAACAAGCTCTTGGTTCTGTGTGGATGCGTGCTGCGTGTAGGGCAGCCCATTCATTTACCTACCCGCAGTAATGCGGGGAAAGAAGTCCCCGACCCTTTTTTTTTAAAATTGTGCCATAACAAAAGCAACCCATATTTGCCAATGGATGGGGCACCATTAACAATTAATGGCACCCCTAAAGAGCAGAGCATTTGTCTGTGTGTCAAGAACAAGCGCGATTTTGCACGTGTTCCGCAACACACATCGACGTGAACCAAGTCTGGGACAGGGGTGCCTCAAGACTCAAAATACTTTTCAAGGGCGCCCCGACTGGAAAAAGGTTGAGAAACACTGTTCTAGTTTATATAAGATGTTTCTTTGGTCCAGTTGCATCTGTCTCACTTGTTCTCTAGTTTGTCTCCTGATCTTGTTTCTCAGACCTCTCTTCCAGTGCCTCAACTCTTGCTAGGAGGAAGCCTAAGTCTGTTCTTAGTGTATAGATCTCACCTTTGATGGCGTTCTCGAGTCGCATTAGCATCTCAGACATTTCTCCTTTTGTTGGGGATTGTGTTTCTGTTCTCAACTCTTAGTTCATCCACTCTGCTGCACTCACTCTCCATCATGACCTCCATAGCATTTTCTTCCCTGGATACGTCTGGCGTTTCCTCTGGATTTTTGGTTGCAGTGTTTTTTTTTTGTTTACAATATTTTATATATAGTTATTCCAAGGGTTTACCCTATACACAGCAGATATAAATATATATATGAAAACCATCTACATATACTTGCAGAATACAGTTAATATTCTTTCATATCTTCAGTGTATATCTTCTTTATAAGGAAAAAAGAAAAGAAAAAAGAGAGGGGAAAGAGGAAGAAATAAAAAGGGGGGATAAAGGAAAAGAAAATAAGATAGTGGAGAAATTACAAGAACATTAATAATTATAATCACTGAGATGTAGCTAAACAGTGGTAGAATTTTCCTTAACGGACCAAGTAAGAGAGAACTGTTCTTTAATTCCCATTTCCCGTGCCAACAGACCTTCTAGATCTCTAATAATGTCCATTTAAATTGCCCATTCCCCCCCGGGAGGGTACTGTCGTTGATTTCCAGTGACTTGGGATGACTGCTCTGGCTGCATCGAGAAAGTGTCTAAGCACTTCCTCCTTTGCTTTCTTTAAAGATCCTGGAATCATGGTTAAGAAAGCCACTCTGGGTGATGCGTGGATAGTTATATCCACTAGTTTTCCATATAGGTCAAAGATATTTTCCCAAAACCTTCTCACTGGAGGGCAGTCCCACCAGATATGGGTCATACTTCCCTTTGACTCATGACAACGCCAACAGATATCAGATATATCCTGATTAATTTGATGGAGAGTAGAGGGACACCTGTACCATCTACTCACCAGTTTATATGCCTTCTCTTGAAATCTTGTAGCTATTGACATTTTATGGGTCAAAATTAAGCTTTTTTTGCCAGTCCAACAGAGTTGGTCTCTTGGAGGTCTTTTTCCCCATTTCCGTGTATACGGGGGGAGATCTGAGTGTATTGATAGCAAAAAAATAGAGTATAATACAGAGACAGAGTGAGATATTGGTTCTTCTTGCAGGAGCAAAGATTGAAATGCAGTTGGTTTAGCTTAAATATCTTCTTTTGATAGAATAGATCGTATATAACATAAGGCTTGATGTCTCTGTAGCCACTGCGCAGGGTTATGAGAGTATTGTAGATGAAGTCTACCATTAATAGTGGGTCCGACTGGAAGACTTGGGCAATTCTTCTTCTATGTTCCTGTTTGTACCAAGGGCCAAACACGGTTGAGTGTAAGGCTGGTATAAAATCTGGCATTCCAAAAAAGGGCGTCATGGGGCTCCATTGTTTTGATATTCTATAGATGGGTATCATACGATCCCATATGTATAGTCTTTGCCTAGTGAGATCTGCTGGAATTGAAAGGCTCTTTTGTAAAATAAACGAAGTCCACAGAAGGGCACAGAGATCTATAGAATTTTATTGACCTTCCAGTTGTACCCATAACTTGATGAGGGGTGGTGGAACCAATCAATAATACGCGTTAACCACTTAAAGACCGCCTCCTGCACATATACGTCGAATGTCACGCAGAATGGCACGGCTGGGCAGATCCACATACAGGTACGCCCTGTACTACTACCCAGCCGTGGGTCACGGCCCACGTCGCGCTCCCTTGACCCGGGTCCAAGCTCCGGGACTCGCGGACCCAAACGCCGCTGGAGTGCGGCGATCGGTCTTTACTGTGGCGGCAGCATCGATCGCGTCATCCCTTTTTTATAGGGGGGGATGCGATCGATGACACCACACCCCCCTACAGTTGTAAACACACAGGGAACACACAGCCCCTTGTGGTTAACTCCCAAACTGCAACTGTCATTTCCACAGTAAACAATGCAATTTAAATGCATTTTTTGCTGTGAAAATGACAATTGTCCCAAAAATGTGTCAAAATTGTCAAGTGTCCGCCATAATGTCGCAGTCACGAAAAAAATAGCTGATCGCCAACATTAGTAGTAAAAAAAAAAAAAATGCAATAAAACTATCCCCCATTTTGTAAACGCTATAAATTTTGCGCAAACTAACCGATAAACGCTTATTTCTCCCAAGCGTCTTCCAGGACAGCCCATGAGACCTAGGGCTCCTCCCACCAGGACAGGAAACACGTTAACCCCCACCAGATAAAAGGGCGGTCCTCCAGGCCCCATGCCAGTATTAGTGTTTCCTCCGGACGGGGGGTAACATGTTTCCTGGAACTGGTTCCCCTAGGTCTCTAGAGCCAGGCTCCTGGAGCTGTGCTGGAGCACAATGGGTGAGTGTTTCCTACCTCTTCCTACCCAGAGCGGCACATCCATCGGGGAGTTGGTTTGTGGCTGCTGTCCCTGTTCTCGGTGCATGGGGAATGTCTGTACCGTCATGATTGTCCGTGCTCCCCCTGCAAAGAATCGCTGGTTCTTTTTTCAGCGCTGCGCTGGAGCAGCAGAGCGGCTTTTCCCCTGCCAGTACAGCCAGGCTAGAACATGCAGGGGAAGGAGGAAGCCGCGCGGCAGGAAGGGGCGGAACTTGCGTTCCACGCTGGTTCAGGAAGTCCCGGAGGGGTCACTTCCGGGGCGTATGACGTCATTGGCGGGCGCCGGAGACGCTGGTTCCTGTCTCAAAAAACGGCGCGAACAGGGACGCTGGGTGACTGGCGTTTTCAAAAAGCGGTAACCCAGCACAGGCTGCGGACCACGACGGGGGCAGGATGGACTCCTTTGAAATTCCTGCACAGGCAGTGGAATCAAGCCCAAACGCCAGCTCCTCACAGGTAAGCCTGAAGTAATACTTTCTTCTTGCACAAACCTGTGAGTGTCTTTTCTTCCCCTTGTAACTAGTAAGGACTAGGTGAAGGGTGCACATTTTTCTTTTCTCCTGCACGGGGTGTGATGGAGGGTATGTGGCAAGTGTATTTATAGGGTTATTTGTTCTTGCAGGCCAAGATTCAGGACAAAGCCCAAGCGCAGCCACCAAAAAGAAAGTGTGCAGTGTGTGGTAGTAAACTGAGCTCCTCATGGAGTAAACCAGTTTGCCGCTCCTGTATTTCAGGCCTAACTAAAGATGAACCGGTAGCCTCATGTCAGAAAATTCTGACTTCAGTTAGTGATGAGCTTAAATCTACCTTTAGCTCTTTCAGAAATCTAATTGATAAATTGCAGACTCCCTCAGAGGGTCCGTCTTCAAGCAGAAGATCCACAGTTAGTAACATTACACAACAAAATGTGGAGAGTGAAGACTCTGAGACTGAAGCTAGATCTACCCGTTCCTCTCCAGAGGAATCAGGGTCAGATTCAGGGCCCAGGGATAGAGAATCCTCTAGGGGCTCAAGATTTAAGTTGTCTCTGGAAGAAGTGGATAGCTTATTAAAGGCCATTTATGCAACTCTGGAAATGGAAGAGGAGGAGGTACATTTGTCTAAACATGACCTTATGTACAAAGGTTTGCACAAAAAGAAATCTAAAGTTTTTCCTGTGCACAGTTCCCTCCTTGATACTATCAAGCTGGAGTGGGAAAATCCAGAAAGAAAACCTTTCTTTTCCGGTAACCTAAAAAGAAGGTTTCCATTTGATGAGGATACAGCGCAGCCGTGGAATAAAAGTCCAAAGTTAGACGCACCTCTTTCAAAAGTTTCAAAAAATTCGGACTTAGCGTTTGATGATATGGGTACACTTAAGGACCCGATGGACAAAAGAGGAGATATTCTCCTTCACAGAGCCTGGGATTCAGCTATTGGAAATCTCAAGCCGGCTCTTGCCTCCACTTGTGTAGCCAGAAACCTGGAAGAATGGCTTACACAGATAAAAAAACATCTGTTGGCAGGTACCTCTAGGGAAGAGATTCTGAAATCCTTTCCGATTCTTTTTAATGCTGTGGGTTTTCTAGCAGACTCTTCCGCAGAGTCAGTAAGAATGACGGCTAGGACTTCGGCCTTAGTGAATTCAGCCAGAAGAAGCCTTTGGCTTAAAACCTGGTCAGGCGATGCAGCCTCTAAATTACGCCTATGTGGGCTTCCCCTAACTGGGGATCATCTTTTCGGCCCAGGGCTGCAGGAAGCACTGGAACGTACGGCCGATAGAAAAAAGGCCTTTCCAGAGAACAAAAAGAAACAGACAGCCAGAAAAAATGTTCGTGGCCAATACAGGCAGCAGGGTCCTAGAGAAAAGGACAATAGGCCCAAGAAGCATTGGGACGGGCACAAGGGCAAAGGTAGAGGGGGTGTTTTGTTTCGCACACCTCAACAGCCCACCAAGCCACAGTGACCAGCATCTCCCCGTGGGAGGAAGATTGAGGGCCTTTCTCCCACAGTGGGCAGCAGTCACTTCAAGTCCCTTCATCCTGGATCTAGTGGCAAATGGATACAGGCTGGAATTCTCCTGCCAACCACCAGAGCGACTATTGATCACCTCTCTTCCCAAAGATCGGGAGAAAGCGAGGGCTCTGGGTCTCCAAATAGGAGACTTGCTAGATCAGAAGGTCCTGGTTCCTGTTCCCCAATCAGATCAAGGCAAGGGGTTCTATTCCCATATTTTTGCGATCAGAAAGCCGTCAGGAAAGTATCGGCTTATTCTGAATCTTCGGTCTCTAAATCGATCGATCAGGTACAAGCATTTCCGTATGGAGACAGTATTCTCAATCCGAAATCTGCTTTACCCAAACTGCTTCATGGCCACTTTGGACTTAAGGGATGCTTATCTACATGTCCCGATCCATCCAGCATTCCAAAGATTCCTGAGGATAGCGGTCAAATTAGGAACAGGAATCCGGCACTTTCAATTTCAAGCCCTCCCCTTTGGTCTGTCTTCAGCCCCACGCATCTTTACAAAGGTGTTAGGGGAAGCGCTGGCTCCGCTAAGGTTGAAAGCAATAACTGTCATCCCTTACCTGGACGACCTGTTAATAGTGGCAAATTCTTACCAGAAATTACTAGGAGATCTCCAGACGGTACAGGACTTCCTTCAGTCCTTAGGCTGGCTCATAAACAGGGAGAAGTCTTCCCTAAATCCAGCTCAGAGGGTGAAATATCTGGGCTACGACATCTGCTCAGTAAACCAGAAGGTTTTTCTCCCAGGGGAAAAGGTCTCAAAGATGGTGCAAGCAGTTTCAGCTCTACAGACCAGTCAGTTGGTCACGCTGAGGGAGATTTCAAGTACTGTAGGTCTGATGACCTCATGTTTTCCGGCAGTGCCATGGGCAAGATTCCATCAAAGACCGTTGCAGATGTTTCTCCTGAGAAACTGGGATGGAGATGTAAGGTCTCTGCAGTCAAAAGTTCTGTTACCTACCAAGGTGAAAAGAAGCCTATGGTGGTGGAGGACACATCTTCACCTAACAAGGGGCCTGCCATGGTCCATTCCTGTGTCCAAAAGGATCACGACGGACGCGAGTTCCTGGGGATGGGGGGCCCACCTCAGCGACCAGGTCGCACAGGGAAAATGGTCTGGGAAAGAAGCCAAAGCTTCATCGAACCAGAGGGAACTACTAGCGGTTCAGAGAGCCCTGCAAGCCTTTCAGTCGGAGATCAGGGGTCACAATCTCCAGATCCTATCCGACAATATTGCAACAGTGGCGTACCTCAACAAGCAGGGAGGCACGAGGAGTCGGATACTTCAAGAGGTTGCTCAGGGAATTTTTACTTGGGCAGAAGTAAATCTAGCCTCAATATCCGCTGTGCACCTGAAGGGGACAAAAAACTGCCTGGCAGACTACCTCAGTCGCCACAGGGTGGAGCGAGACAACTGGTCGCTTCATCCAGAAGTATTTGCAGAGATCACCAACAAATGGGGTTGGCCCGAAGCAGATTTGTTCGCAAATCGGCTCAACCGCAAGACGGAGGAGTTCTTTTCTCTGAACCCAGAAGATCGATCACTGGGGATCGATGCACTGGCGAATCCGTGGCCATTCGACCTCTGCTACGCCTTCCCGCCGATCAGGCTTATTCCAGAAGTACTACGGAAGTTTCTCCTAGAGGAAACGGACCTAATTCTGATCGCCCCCTTCTGGCCCAAGAGATCATGGTTTTCCCTGCTACAGTCTCTGGTCTCGAAGCCTCCATTAAGACTTCAGGAGAGAGAGGACCTGTTATCTCAGGGTCCAGTGTCACACCCACAAGTAGTGTCTTTAAGCTTGACGGCTTGGTATCTGAAGAGAAGATACTGAAGGCTCAGGGGTTTTCTGACAAAGTGATCAAAACTTTGGTGAATTGCAGAAAACCAGTCACTAGAGCCATATATTCCAAGGTTTGGAAAAAGTTTAATTCATGGTTGTCTGAAAACCAAAGATCAACGCATGATGTTCCTTCTGTTTTGGAATTTTTTCAAGAGGGTGTCGACAAGGGTCTTTCGGTTAGTACCTTGAAAGTACAAGCGGCAGCTATTAGTGTTTTCCTCCAGGTTTCTCTTCTGGAAAATCCCACGGTAGCGAGATTTTTTAAATCCATTTCCAGGGCCAGGCCAGTAGTGATAAGAAGTTGTCCAACTTGGGACCTGTCCCTGGTGCTTCAAACTCTGGTAGAACCTCCTTTTGAGCCCTTAGAGGAGATTTCTGTTAAATTACTTACCCTAAAAACTATTTTTTTGGTAGCAATTACCTCAGCTCGTAGGGTAAGCGAGTTACAGGCTTTGTCAGTAAGGGAGCCATTTCTCACAATTTTTAAGGATCGTGTCGTGTTAAAAACGGATCCAGGGTTTTTACCCAAAGTATCTAGTGCATTCCACAGATCACAGGATATTGTACTGCCATCCTTCTGTAGTTCACCGCAGGGTGATCAGGAAAAGAAATTTAGTTTTTTAGACGTAAGAAGATCCCTTCTCATCTATTTAGAGGTCACAAGGACCTTCAGAAAGACAGACGCTTTATTTATCCTTTTCTCAGGCACACACAAGGGTAAGAGGGCATCTAAAGCCACATTGGCTAGATGGATTAAACAGGCCATCTCAGAAGCTTATAAAATTAAAGAAATTCCTACCCCTTTTGTTACTGCGCACTCAACGAGAGCTTTGTCCGCGTCTTGGGCTGAGAGGGCTGGTGCTACACCGGAACAAATTTGCAAGGCTGCCACATGGTCCAGTTATTCGACCTTCATGAAACATTATCGCCTGGATTTGCTATCTGCTCAAGAACAGGCGTTTGGTCGAAAGGTCCTTCAGGCAGTTGTCCCACCCTAGACTGGTAAGTTCTGGCTCATCGTCTCATGGGCTGTCCTGGAAGACGCTTGGGAGAAAAGATGAGTTAGGCTTACCGGTAACTCCTTTTCTGAGAGTCTTCCAGGACAGCCGGATTCCCACCCGGTTTTTGTATGGAAGTTATGTGTATTAATGCATATGTTTTTCAGGGAAGTCCTACGGTTCTCGAGAAGACTGGCATGGGGCCTGGAGGACCGCCCTTTTATCTGGTGGGGGTTAACGTGTTTCCTGTCCTGGTGGGAGGAGCCCTAGGTCTCATGGGCTGTCCTGGAAGACTCTCAGAAAAGGAGTTACCGGTAAGCCTAACTCATCTTTTTTTTTTTTTTTTTTACCAAAAATAGGTAGAATACGTATCGGCCTAAAGTGAGGTAAAAAATGTTTTTTATATATTTTTGGGGGATATTTATTATAGCAAAAAGTAAAACACATTGCATTTTTTTTAAAAATTGGTGCTCTATTTTTTGTTTTATAGGGCAAAAAATAAAAACCGCAGAGGTGATCAAATACCACCAAAAGAAAGCGCTATTTGAGGGTGAAATAGGACACCAATTTTGTTTGGGAGCCATGTCGCACGACCGCGCAATTGTCAAGGCGACGCAGTGCCAATTTGCAAAAAGGGGCCTGGTTAGCTGCATTTTGGTCCGGGGCTTAAGCGGGTAATATGGTTGCTTTTATGATAGACCGAAACATCTGGTACCCCTACTCCACCTTTGTTTTTCAGAAGGCATAGTGTCCCAAAGCTAATTCTAGACTGGGCTGAGTTCCATATAAACTTCCATATAAACTGGGAGAATAGCGGAAGTACAAGGCCGGGAGATGAATTGGAATCGTTTGAAACAAATATAAGAGACGAGGGAGTATATCCATCTTAAGGGTATTAATTCTACCGAATGCATAAGATGTCAAAGTTATTTGAATTTTATGGAGCATCGGGAGAAAAATCAAAGAATATAATTGTGATGTTGAGGCTGGGATATTAATCCCTAGATATCGAATCGACTCCGAACAGGTCCTAAAAGGAAAGTTCTTCGATATTCGCTTCATATTTGTTTGTGATATAGATATATTGAGAAGTTCTGATTTATTGTAGTTGACTTTAAAATTGCTGACTTTGGAATTAAATACCTGAGTCAGGAAAGGAGTAAGAAGAGGAGCAAAATGCTTGTAAAATGTGGGCGTAAAGCCATCAGGGCCTGAACTTTTGCCCGCTGGGGTGTTAGCGACCTCTTCCTCAGTAATTGGGGTTTCTAATTCTTCTATTGTATCTTCATCCAAAGTAGGTAATGGAGTATCTGCTATATAGGATGCCATATTATCCTCTTCAGTAGCAGGTGAGCTTAAAGGTTGGTGTGGGAGTATATTATATAGAGACTGGTAGAAGTCGCTGAATGTTTTCACAATTAAAGACGGTGAAGATATAATTTCTCCATTTGGTCCCTGAAGCTTTGAAATAAAAGTAGGAGCCTGTTGTGGGTTTAAAGAACGAGCTAGCGACTTCCCGCATTTATCACTAGATTTGTACTTGTACAGTGCCAATTTACCCGTATATGAACGTGCCGAAGATTCATATAGGTTGCGCAAGCATGTCCGAGCTGAGGCAACCTCCAATAGAGTTTCTGTCGTGTTTGAGCGCTTATGTTCTATTTCTAAGGTTCTAAGCTTTTGGACTGCTGCTGTAATGTCTGCTAATCGCTTCTTTTTCAATCGGGCACCTAATTGAATAAAAGATCCTCTTAAAACTGCTTTCAGAGCCTCCCATTGAGTGGCGAAGTGGAGTGGAGTCTAAGGCATGGTCTGTAGAAAAATAAGTGTAATCTCTTGGTTTAGGATGCAATATCCTCCAGACGTCTAAGTAGTGGTCGTATAGAATACGCTTCAACATCTTCAACTTGGATAATGAAACTGCAGTTCTTGATGGAGAGGTATCCAACTGCGGATCCATTGGAATATTAGTCACCCCCCATAATGAGTCTCCTCTCCATGAAACCCAACAATGTTTCCATATATCTCATCGCTGTTTGACTTTGATTGGTGTTTGGCAGATATATGTTAGCCACTGTAAATGTAATTCCCCACAGGGAAACCTTGACAAAAATATACCTTTCCTGGGGGTCTGCTATAATCAATTAACTCAATAGACAAGGTTTTGTGAAAAGCAATAGAAACTCCTTTAGCCTTCTGGTCAGGATTAGTACTATGAAACCAACGATTAAAGCATCTGGTGGAAGTGAGTTTCTTGTAGGAAAAGTAGATTAACTTTATATTTATGCATTTGATATAGAATTTGCCCTCTCTTGGAAGCTATATTTAAACCTTTAACATTATAAGGGCATATATTCAAGAGTGGTTGAGTCACCATTGTAGCAGCCATGGTGAAGGAGGAAAAAAAAAATAAAGAAGGAAAAAAATGTATTAAAAATTGGGGGGAACACTTGATGAAAAAGCGAGGGGAAAGAGTGTCGCTGAGAGACCCTAATGTACCCGCCCAACGCAGTACACTGTGTGATATGCTACACAATATGCACCAACTGTGCCTGTCCTTTTGTAGGGGGTGAACAAAAAATACAAAAACAAACAAAAAAAGGGGGGAAGGGGAAAAAGACAGAAACAAAATAAACCGAGACCACGAAATGTGTTCCCTGCAACATGGCAGACATTGCAACATCATTCCAAATAAAAGAGAATATATATAATTAATTCTCTAGTTATTTTAGATAGCTAAACATGCAATATATAGACCAGCTCCCCCCCCCCCCCCCAAAAAAAAGAAGCTTTTAACATGCGTATACTGCATATATACACCCATACATATACGCACATACACACCTATACACAGGAGCCCAGGTTTAAGAGAGATAAATTACTTTCCCTTTCTCCTCCCTCCCCTTCACCCTCCTAAATAGATGTATACCAAATCAGATCCCTGTATTAATCTCAAGGTAAATCATAATTAACTCTAACGGGCAAAAAATATTAATTGGGCGATAGAGGGAAAAAATGGGGGGGGGTGAGAAAAAAGGGGGGGGGGCATTTAAAAAGTCTTTATTCATGTGTCCAAATATTCAAGTTTTATTCTAACTAATTGGACCCTTTATTAGCATCTTGTTGCCCAGATCGAAATCTACCACTTCCATGTTGCTGGGTAACGTTAGCGACTAATCTTCCTGGCTAGCGATGCTCCTCTGGAGGGTCAAGACAATTTGGGACAAAGATATGATCTTGCCCATGAAAGTCAAACAACGCTGGAAGATGCTCTGGATCAGAGAGAACAAAAATTTCAGAACTTTGTGTTACTTGAATACTAAAAGGGTGACCCCCAAGTATATGTAGCACCTGCTTGACGAATTAGATCTAATAAAGGACGAACCATCCATCGCATATAGAGTGTATTCTGAGATGGTTCTGGGTAGTGATGAATAGTGTAGTTTTCAAAATCAACAGGGCCATGGCTCCAAACCTTACGCATAATTTTTTTCCTTTAAAGTATAGTAATGCACTCGGCATATTACATCCCTAGGGTGACTGACTCGATCACTCATCACTCTCCCCACCCGGTGTACTCTATCCAATTCAATGCTAGTAGCAGGTTCCCTGCCTAGGACCTGATTAAAAATAGCAGTCACTTTTGAATTTAGATTAACACTTGCAATATCCTCTGAAATCCCTTTTTAAGCGAATATTATTTCTGCGACTGCGATTTTCGCTATCTTCTATACAAAGTTGGTGCTGACGGAGGCGATATAGGTTTGCATAGGATGCGGATTCCAGAGCAATAATGCGTGCAGGATGATCTTCTTGTGTATGAGCAATCTCAGATATTGCGGTTTCGGACACTGTCACTTGTTGTCTAAGTGCACTCACTTCATTGTGAATAGATGATTAAATTTTTATTGCCCAAGTCTCAAAATCTGCACGGAAGGCAGAAATTAAAGCCGCGTTTCAGAGCCTAAAGGACCCCCTGACGTACCCTGTTGTGCTGCAGCCAAACAATTCCCTATTTGTATAGAAGGTGAGGATATAGCCGTGTCTGAAAGCGTACCCAAATTAACATTATCTGTAGTATACATCTGCTCCATTCATCTTAGCTGCCTTATCTGCTTTTACAGCTTCTTCAAATTTCCCTGTCTTGTCAGGCTTATCAGCAGAAAGCATGCTGTCTCTATCTAACTGAAATGGTTGGAGATATTGAAAGGCAGCGACCGCAGCAGCAGCAGCTCTGGTAGATAAAGTAAATCTTGTCTTACCCGTCGCCATCCTGTCCTTACTATCGCTCGAGCCTGCTGAGTTTTCTGTTCCTCGGAGGAGAGGAGGAAAGATGGATGGGAGACAACGGAGAGGACAGCCGTAATGTTATGCAGCCAAGGAGGAAGTTCCGGAAATACTAACATTGGATGAATCTTTTCAGGGACTCCACACAGACTACGGCGTGTATTGGCTGAAGTGTCTGCTGGAGTGTCAGTTGACCATAAGCTCTGAACCGGTGTGTGGATCTCAGACAGCGCTGGGTGGTGATGATTCCTTCCAGAGACACCGCAGACACACCCGCGGACGCTGCAGTGTGTGTCGGCTGGAATGCCAATTAATTGTAGGCTCTCTACCGTCACCGGCGTAAGGATCTCGGGCAGCAGTAAGTGGTAGTCAGGCAGTAACTGCAGTGTTTTTTTTTTGTTTGTTTTTTGTCAACCTTCTTATCCTTTTCTTGTGTTTTTATAGAGACCAGGGCTTTTAGCGCTTGGGTCTTGAGTCATATACGTTTTAATGGAGCTACCTGATGCGCTATTATTGAGAGTTTTTGAGGCCACGCCCTTTGTGATTTTGGTCGTTCTGCTCGTCATGTTCTTTCCGGCTCTGATTCGCTTCCCCAGGTTGTCGTTTTGAGGTTTCCCTACTCAACCTCTTTGGCCTAGGGTCTGGAGTTGGATTAGTGTATACCTTTTTATATATACCTTTTATATCCTTATTACCGCAGTCCCTTGTTGAGCTGCCGATAGCTGGTCAGTATTTACTAACCCGGCCACTCCCCACCTACCCAGCGACCTGGTTGGGGGGGCGTTGCTATGGCTTCTAGGCCTCCCTGGCTGTCCTTCCAAAAACACCCGCTTTACCCTTACTGCAAAAAAAGTGCTAATGCCGTTTTGTTGACCCACTGATCCTACAGGGGGTGTCTGTTTAAGGGATTATCTGTGTAGTTTTTAACCTCTGCTATTAATAGTAATTGCGAGAGGTCTGGAAACAACACACATCTTTCCATGCAAAATTTTCAAGAAAGGTCATCTCTTGTGAATTCAATACTAACTGGAGGTAAGCACACTAAGATTCCATGGTTTCACCAATGTCCAGTCTCAAACCATCTAATGGCAGCACAGAGAAGATTTGGGATCTAGTGATGAACAAGTACCAAAAAGAAAGCTTTGTTCCATAAGACAAGCCAAGCGTAGCACTTGATTCAGTATAAGTGATCAAGTTATTCAGATCATGTAGAGTGCCAGCATCATACTCTGTTATACCTATGTGCCCATTACAACTCACAGGCCAATAGTCTTCATCAAGTCTGTACTTTAACCTGGTGTTTTCTTTAACTGCCCTATGAGAGCTAGGTTACCTCTGGTTTCTGCTCTTCAGTGTAGTCACCTGTTGCCAGGCTGACCGATTACTCGCGTATGTCCCCAGATTGGGGGGGGTCCACTCTCCTTACACCCTTCGACCGCTCCTCTCCATTCCCTGCTCGATTGTGCTGTCTCGTTTTGTCCGCGGCTCCCGCCGACCACATGTTCAGCGCTGCAAAAAAAAGGAGCCGGGGGGGGGGGGTGTGGAGGAGCGGCTTGGCTCAAATCACTCCTGCCGCTATCTGGTTGCTGGCATCCGAGCCTCTCCCTGACGGGGTGACTTCCAGAGCCCAGCTATCAGAGGTTGCCCTGGCTGCAGAAGTCTGTATGGATGCTAGATTCATCGCAGCTGTCCAGCGTCACCTGCAGAGCCCAGCCTGCTGACACCCCTCGGCCCCTCCCTCCGTGAGCGGTGTCACATCACGTCCTCACGGTCACCGTGTCTCGCTGCACTGCTTCTCCAGCTGAGCGCACTTCAGAAGAACTATTCTCTTGTCTTTGTGGTAGCCTTGGACTTATCGTTGCTTCCAGCAGCTGCTGAGCCATCACTGTGCCCAGCTGTGGTTGCCTGGAAACCTGTGACGCTGACAGGACCTCCGCTGCTGCCATCACCTGTAAGGGAGAAAAATAAAAATGTCTACCAGCAGGTGGCGACCTGCGAGCTCTTCCTCAGCCTCCACTGACGCGAGAAGGAGATACCGCCCTCTGATTTTCCCGTCCTGCGGCTGCTGTGCTGTTCTGGCTGGACATCTTCCTCGCGTGTGCGGTGTTCTGGTACTGAGGGGCGCTCTGGTGGATGGCACCGTGGGGACCTGCCGGCTTGAGGGCTCTGCATCAGCAGCGGGGGTGCCATATTCGCCGACACAGATGCCGCTGAGTCTGTCACGCCGCTGGCGCCGAATCTTCCACCAAACTCTGTCAGACATTTCCTCAGCCATTCCTCGCCTCCTTCTGAAGATGCCCTCTCTAGGACCATTCGTAGTCTTCATGACCGATAACAGCAGGTGAGCAGTAGATAAGTTAAAAATTACTCTATGGAGAAGCTCACCAACTGTAAATAAAACATTTCTAGTGACTGGCCACAGAGCGCACCACGCACGCACGCACGTGTATAGAAACGGGACCCACGTGATATTTCCACTTTAAAAACACCTGTTTCCCGCCTCAGAGAAATTTTATTTTTATTTTTCTTTGACTGCCCCAATCCCATGTTGTGGGCACTACGTAATGCCCACTTCTTTCATAACTGAGCTATGTTGGTCATAGGAGGACTTGCCATTTTTATGCCAGTCTAAAAATATTCCCTGACTTCTGGTGCTGGTAAATGGATTTAAAGAAATTGATTTTTACAGTGAATACAAATAACTATGTAACTTGTTTGGGCCACTTAAGGGATTCTGGTATTGGACCCACTGTTGGATACTCAAGCTGTTGTATATTTACTGCTGAAAGTGTTTTTTCAGGTATTATTCTGGGAACATATGTTATGTGGGAATGTATTTCTGCCTCTGTGCCCCCATTAATACTGCTAGAAGTGTTATCTGTAATGGTAAATAAGAAAATGTTGTGTCTTTTTGTGTTTGTTTTCAATAAAAAAATATCTGATTTAAAAAATAATGCAAATGACCAATTGTTTGGTGTTATTAAAATGATGTATGACAGTCTTCCCTTAGTTTGTTTAGTGAAATATTAGAATGCATTTTCCAACCAGACAATCTGTGGCCTGTCTCAGATAAGCTTCTACATTTAAGTAAAACCTAAGGGTATCGGACTTCTTTATTGGATCTAGTGTAGTAAAGTAATGCCTAAACACTCTTATTTTTCACATTTGTCTTGACACTCCAATAAAGGGTATTGCATTTCTAGAAAGAATGTCCATGTTTAACTTGGGACAGCTGCTTTTTTAGAAGACATTTGCAAGTGTGCGCTATTATAGGCAGACCAGGACTAGGGATGCTAGCAAAGTGGTCACTTGAGAATTTGTTGACATTCCCAGCAAATGTGCCATATGTGTGCCCTATTGTGATGAGGGTTTAGATTGCTAGACTTCACGTCTCAAACAGTCTATTATGTGTTTTTCAATTAGGTGTGTGTGTGTGTGTGTGTGTGTGTGTGTGTGTGTTTGTGTGTGTTTGTGTGTGTTTTAGATTGTTTGCTAGTTTTATTATCATTTTGGATTGGTGGTGCAGCTTGTATTTTGATTTGCATAAGCTGAACATATAAAAATAGACTTGATGTGTATAGAACTTTTGTGTAACATTTGCCTGCATTTCAAAGCCTGTGTGTACAGTGCTTTTGTTTTCAACGTTTTTAACTTGTTTGGGCCACATGTAGCGGAGTACAATATTAAACTCCATGATCTCCGCTGGTAGCCAGGGTAAATCCACAGTCAGCATTGAAAAGTAAGGCAATGTCCCAAATCCCCCCCAGTAACCGGACAAAACACAGCTCTGAGAGTCAACTGACTTTTTATTCACAGGCTTCCATATTTATATAATTTCCCATGCAAGGGGTTTCCAAACAGCCAAATAAATTTAGCAGGGGTAATACAGGGAGGACCAGATGGGGAACTTAACATTTTGGATAATTCTCCCATCAGGCATTGCTGCACGAGGGAAAAGTCGGTTGATAGCTGGGGTCTGGGGTTATGTGTTGTGGGAGTTCGGTTTAAAACTGCCGAACACCGATTGGGCAACATAAAACAAAGTATTTGAATGCTAGTGGCTTACGGCTGCCAGCATACGAATTACTATGCCCACATAAGACCCATCAGAATGCATAGCATATAATACAGACAACCTTTTGACATGTAACGTCCAGCGTTCCAGAAGTGGCTAGGTTTGCCACAATGCTCCCCCAGAACCAAGCCAGCATACACAGTCTGATCCCAACGGATCGGCTTGGGGATGTCCGGGGAAGTACTCACAGATCACTTTTCAAGTTCAGTTTGTCTAGATAACCCGTCGGCGTTACCGTTTTGCTTCCCTGGTCGGTAGTGGATTGTAAAGTCAAACGGCTGCAGCGCAGCAGCCGGGCATTGTCTCCCGCCACGCGGTTTAGCCACACCAACGGGTTGTGATCTGTGAGTAGCGAAAAAGGTTGTCCATACAAATACGGCTGCAACTTTTTGAGGGCCCACACCACGGCCAGGCATTCCTTCTCAATAGCGGCGTAGCTTACTTCTCGTGGCAATAACTTTCGGCTCAGGTAAGCTACGGGGTGTTCTCCGCCATCGGCTCCCACTTGGCTCAGCACTGCTCCCAATCCAAACATTGAAGCGTCTGTGTGGACAAGAAATCTTTTAGTTGGATCAGGAGCAGCAAGTACAGGGGCATTAGTTAGAGCAGTCTTTAGTTGTTGAAATGCCTGATCACACTCTGGGGCCCAGACAACCTGTCGGGGCAGGTTCTTGCATGTCAAGTCAGTTAAGGGTTTGGCCAGGGCACTATAATTGGGTACGAATTTTCTATAGTACCCCGCGGTACCTAGAAACGCTAGCACTTGGGTTTTCGTCCTGGGGGTGGGCCATTTAGCTATGGCTTCAACTTTAGCTGGTTCAGGTTTCTGTCGCCCGCTCCCCACCCGGTGGCCCAAGTACTGCACTTCGACCATCCCTATATGACACTTGCTGGGTTTCAGTGTTAACCCTGCCTCTCCAATACGATCTAGAATGGTCCCTATGTGTTGTAGGTGTTCTGCCCAGGTCTGGCTAAATATGGCGATGTCGTCTAAATAGGCACATGCATATTCCTGGAATCCGTCCAATAACCGATCGACCATCTGCTGAAAAGTTGCCGGAGCGTTCTTCATCCCGAATGGCATGACCCGAAATTGATACAGGCCAAACGGGGTGACAAACGCCGACTTGGGGATGGCCTCCTCAGCCAGTGGAATCTGCCAGTATCCCTTACATAAGTCTATGGTAGTGAGATACTGGCCCCGTGCTATCTTATCCAGCAGCTCGTCTATCCGGGGCATCGGATAGGCATCAGACACCGTTTTGTCATTTAGCCTCCGGTAGTCGACACAGAAACGTATCGTGCCGTCCTTCTTTGGTACCAGCACTACTGGCGATGCCCAGGGGCTATCGGAAGGTTCAATAACCCCCAGCTGCAACATCTCGTCAATCTCAGTCTTCATATGCGTCCTGACTGCTTCAGGGACACGATATGGGGTTTGCCGCATAGGTAGCTGTCCCGGGGTCTCGACTCTGTGAGTGGCCAGCAGAGTGTACCCAGGTAAATTGGAGAAGGTAGCCCCTTTAGCTACAATCAGCTCTTGTACCTGGGCACGCTCCTGAGGGCTTAGCCTCTCCCCCAGCTGAACCCCCTTGGAGGGCTCCGTCTGTCCCCCCTGTTCTAAGAGGTCAGGTAGTGGCAGATTCTCCTGATCCTCCGAGGCGGAAGCGCATATGGCGGCCACATCCTCTATCCTCTCATGGTATGGTTTGAGCATATTCACATGGAGCATGCGTCTCTCCCCTACCCCTGAGCAGGGGCCAATCACATAGGTGGTGTCACATCTCTGTTCCACCACCTGATATGGGCCTTGCCAAATGGCCTGCAGCTTGTCTGTGCGGACCGGTTTTAAAATCAAAACCTTTTGTCCCACCTGAAAGCTGCGGTCTCTGGCTCCCCTATCGTACCAGCGGCGCTGACGTTGTTGGGCCGCCCGGAGGTTGGTGCGCACAGCCTGGGTTAGCGCCTCCAGGCGGGCCCTGAACTCCAATACGTAGGATACAATAGGGGTTCCGTCTGGGCTACTCTCCCCCTCCCAATGCTCTCTAATTAGGTCTAGTGGCCCTCGCACCCTTCTCCCAAACAGTAATTCAAAAGGGGAAAACCCTGTTGACTCTTGGGGTACCTCTCTATAAGCGAAGAGCAGATGGGGTAGAAAGCGCTCCCAGTCTTTATGAGCCTCTCCAAATGTACGGAGCATCTGCTTCAGCGTACCATTAAACCTTTCGCATAGACCATTGGACTGGGGGTGGTATGCCGAATTTACTATTGGCTTAATGCCACATATCTTCTATAGTTGTTGGGTTACCTCGGCGGTGAACTGGGTGCCCCTATCGGATATGATTTCTTGGGGGAAACCCCACCCTGGAAAATATTTTCATTAAGGCCTCTGCCACAGTTTCGGCATGAATGTTGGTGAGGGCTATAGCCTCTGGGTACCGGGTGGCATAGTCCACTACAGTTAAAATATATCTTTTTCCGGAGGGACTGGGTTTTGGTAAGGGCCCCACTATATCTATGGCCACCCTACTGAAGGGTTCTTCAATAATGGGAAGAGGACATAACTTGGCTTTGTGGCGGTCACCTCGCTTGCCTACTCGCTGGCAAATGTCACAGGAGGTGCAGTATTGCCTCACATCCTTGGAAGATCCCTGGCCAGAAGAAAGCGTGGGTCAACCTGTATCGGGTACGTGTCATCCCCAGATGCCCAGACAGGGGAATGTCGTGGGCAATCCGAAGCAGTTCTTGCCTATACTTCTGGGGAACCACTAACTGTTTAGTCGTTACTGTGGCCGACCCTCCCACTCCTCTTTCAGCAATGCGGTAAAGTAGCCCTTTCTCCCAGGTGTACCGCTCCCCCTCTAGCCCAGCCTGGTCAGCGTGTACCCTGTTCCTGTATACCTGTAGCGTGGGGTCTGACCTCACTTTGGCCTCAAACTTAGTCGGGGTATCCCAGTACATACGTGTCGTGTGGGGGTCATGGTCTCTTACCGGAGCCTCAGAGTGTGTCGGTGGAACCGTGGTGCGAGCCTGTTGCCGTGTGATCACTGGATGGGCTTCCTGGTATGGGGCCTGGGGTACAAAAGCAGAGGTCATCTGGCCCAAGTCATTTCCCAGCATAACATCTGCTGGTAAATTTTGCATGAGGCCCACTTCTACCATCCCCCTTCCCACACCCCAATCCAAATGTACTTTGGCAATGGGTGGTCGGTACACTGCTCCCCCTGCCACTCGTACTGCCACGGATCCGCCAGTGTGTGCCGAATCAGGGACCAAATGGGGTGCTATCAAGGTTAAAGTAGCTCCTGAATCCCGAAGCCCCTGGACTTCTTTCCCCTCCAAGGTCACTGGCTATCGATGATGCTGCCGGTTATCCGTGGCTCGGACTGTCATCACCTCATGCAAGATTCCCAGGGGTTCTTCCGCTGGAATGCTCAACATCTCTTGAGTGGCCGGCTCCCGTTGATAATGATGGGCAGCAGCCCTTGGTGCCGGGTTAGGTCGGCCTTGATTCCAGGCGGGTCTGCCCCGGTTTTGGGTGCACTCGCGTGCCATATGTCCCCACTGTTTGCAGGTGTGGTATTGGATGTTGGCACATCCGTTATATCTGGAGGGTGGTGGTAAAGTCCCTTGGGATTGACGAAAAGGGGAGGCGGGGGGGGGGGGGGTAGAGTACTGGGTGATCCCGCGGGTCGAGGATAACTCTTGGTTAGGGGCCCGTGATGTCTTCTCGCATCAAAATGCTGATCCGCTAACCGAGCTGCTTCGGTTAGGGTGAGAGGTTTCCTGTCTCGCACCCATTCTTGTGCCTCTGGGAACAAACCGTTGAAGAATTGCTCCAACAGCATTAACTGTCGCAATTCCTCCATAGTAGTGGCATGGCTGGCTTGTATCCACCCTTGGGAAGCTTGGTCCAGCTTGTGTGCCCATTCAGCATGTGAATCCTTCTCTGGTTTGCGCAGGTTTCTAAACTTGCGCCGGTATGCTTCTGGAGTAATGGCGTATCTCTCTAATATCGCTCGCTTCACTTTATCATAATCCTTGCTGTCCTCACTGGGTACAGCACGATATGCTTCTGCTGCCCAACCTGCCAGCTTGCCTGCTAGCAATGGGACCTATACTGTCCGTTCCAAGTCATGTAAATCACACAGTCTCTCAAAATCCTGTAAATACCCATCAATCTCATCCTTCTCCTCGCAAAACATTTTAAAGGCATGATAGGGAATTTGGGGTTTTACCTGGTTGTAGAGTGACCCAGTAGGGAATTCTGCTCGAGACTGTGTATACTGCGGACTGTGTGCCATCACGTACTCCTGCACATTCGCCATTACCATGTGCAGCATGGCATCTGATATAGCCTGTGGCAGAAATTCCAGCCTGGTCCTCATTTCTCTCTGGTAGAGGGGTTCTTCCATGGCTGCTGGTGGTGTAGCGCTGCGGGCTCTGTCTCCCTCCATCAGCTCGGCAGTTAGTACAGCTTTGGATTTGTTGCTGGCTACCTTACCCCTGGCTTCTAGCAGTTCCTTTAATGTCTGCCGCTTTAGCATAGAATAATCCGTCTCCATTTACATCGGTAGTTCACATTGCACGAATTGCGCTTATCGGCTGTAAGGTTGGATCCCACCGCTGCCACCAATTGTAGCGGAGTACAATATTAAACTCCACGATCTCCGCTGGTAGCCAGGGTAAATCCACAGTCAGCATTGAAGAGTAAGGCAATGTCCCAAATCCCCCCCCCCAGTAACCGGACAAAACACAGCTCTGAGAGTCAACTGACTTTTTATTCACAGGCTTCCATATTTATATAATTCCCCATGCAAGGGGTTTCCAAACAGCAAAATAGATTTAGCAGGGGTAATACAGGGAGGACCAGATGGGGAACTTAACATTTTGGATAATTCTCCCATCAGGCATTGCTGCACGAGGCAAAAGTCTGTTGATAGCTATGGTCTGGGGTTATGTGTTGTGGGAGTTCGGTTTAAAACTGCCGAACACCGATTGGGCAACATAAAACAAAGTACTTGAATGCTAGTGGCTTACGGCTGCCAGCATACGAATTACTATGCCCACATAAGACCCAGCAGAATGCATAGCATATAATACAGACAACCTTTTGACATGTAACGTCCAGCGTTCCAGAAGTGGCTAGGTTTGCCACAGTCTATTATGTGTTTTTCAATTAGTTGTGTTTGTGTGTGTTTTAGATTGTTTGCTAGTTTTATTATCATTTTGGATTGGTGGTGCAGCTTGTATTTTGATTTGTATAAGCTGAGCATATAAAAATAGACTTGATGTGTATAGAACTTTTGTGTAACATTTGCCTGCATTTCAAAGCCTGTGTGTACAGTGCCTTCGTTTTCAACGTTTTTAATAAGGGAAAATTAAACACAGAACATTTTCAATATAATATACAGTACATTTATCTTAAAAGGCGTTTAAAAATATTACACCCCTTCAAATAAAATACCTTTACTTGTATCATTGCTAGCATGCACATTAAACTTGCACTGCTTGCACTTGTATTTTTCTGTTAGTTGATATTTATTTGGTATTTCCATTTTTTTTGCGCAAGGTATTGAAATTACAATTTTTTTTCATTATATTTCCATCAATTTGTGTTTCACTCTATTGTAGATACTATTATCGTTTTCCAGTCTAATCTCTAAATTATCCATTTGCCTTGGTGAACAGTTTTTACAATACTGTCTTTTATATATTTCTATGCATAAACACGATCCCACTACCACATTTGCATTGAGAGTTAAATTGTGTTTTTTTTTGTTTTTTTTGTCTTGTCTGTCCATTACATATTTATTTTATATAGACATAAATAAGTAATCTTGAACAATTACTGTCTTCACACAGCATATATTACAGGGAAATTCGAAGGTACCTTAGATGACCTTTTTTTTAAAAAATCTCAGTGTTTATATATATATATATATATATATATATTCTTAAACTAACATAAAAATGACAGCGGAAGGATAAATGTGTATTACAAAAGTAGAACATTATTTCTTTTTTAGGAATGAAAAATGTCACGACTACTACACCACAGAATTTCTGCATAATCTCTATTCATCCGAAGGAAAGGGTATTTTTGACTGTCGAACCAATGTGCTTGGGCACCTGCAGCAGGTATGTTTAAAAAAAAAAAAAACCTGGTGGCTTCAAAGATTTCCACTTCTTTATGGATGCATACTACAGTACATCTGATGGCATGTATAATACAGGTAGAAATTGCATATGTTTGGTATACATTTTTATGCATGGACACAATTGAATTTGCTGCTTTAGGAAAGTGCAATCTACAGTAAGAACCCTTTCACAATGAGACAATTCTCAGGCATTTTAGCGCTAGAAATAGCACCTGAAAGTTGCCTCATATTCATTTGCATGAGTGGTTTCACACTCGGGCCCACCCAGCATTTTGGGGCGGGTTTGGAGCTCTGTAAAAAGCACTCCAAAAACGCCCCTGCAAATTGAAATTAATTGGCAGCGCTTCCAAAGCACCATAAAAGTGCTCCGAAATTGCAGCAAAAACTGGTGTGTTTTTTATTTTGGAAAACCGCCCCACTAGTGCCAGAAAAGTGCCTCTAAAGTACCGCAGAAAAATACTACATTTACTGATCCTTTAAAATGCTACAACTCGGTGGATTTTGTTCACGTTGACCACTATGAAATGTTTTCACAGATCAGTCATATGTTACCCTATGGGTCACTTCAAATGTATGCACTGCATTTTGAAAAAATGAAGCAAGTTTTTTTTCTGTGCATTTTCATGCACCGTGAAGCCAAATGAAATCTATGGCATTGCCAACCAACTCATATTAATGCATTAAAAATGCACGGTATTGGATAATGAAAACATGTTTTACCAAGCTGCAATGGATGTTAAAAATTCATCAAACAAACAATGGGTGCACCTAGATGTAAACCTGACCTAAAGCATTTACCACATGATGATGATGTTACTTTTTACAATAATAATCTGCAATATTTTTTGTATAAAACCTAATAACAGTAATGTTAATCTTGGCTAACACAAATGGCTTTTTTCTAATTGTCCATTAACGGACATTATTTTAAGTATTTTAGTACATTTAGTTATGTTGCTGCCTTCACTAGAGTACACTAGCAAAATCTGTATGCATAACACGCTATAACCCCTCTCTCCTAGCATTTCATGTTGTTTGCTAGTGTTCTAGGAGAACAGAACTCTGTTCTCTGCTCTTAAGACCTTTTTTACTTCAAGCAAGATTCTTCAAGCGGGGGTTCACCCTAAAAAAAAAAATTCTTTGTCTACAATGCCACCCAGCATACTAGCGTCAGCTACAGTATGCCTTTTATTTTTTTGCTGTACTCAGTTTAATCCATTAGTTTTAGTTTCAGACTCCGGCGGGGGAAATACTCTGGCTGTTTTCGAAACGCGTGAAGCGCCATAGCTGGCCGTCAATCCTGTTCCCCGCTTCATAGGAACGCCTATTCCCCTCGGTAGTCCGAAACAAAAGTAATGGATTAAACTGTAAGTACAGAGCAAAAAATAAAGGCATACTGTAGCTGACGCTAGTATGCTGGATGGCATGGTAGAACGTTTTTTTAGGATGAACCTCTGCTTTCAGTTGCTACAGAGCCGCAAGGGCTGATTTTACAGCTGTATTATGCCTGTAATATGCCAACTGGGCATTGGACTATATTAGGCGCACTCCTAGATATCCTTGGTGTAATGTGTGAGTTAGCTGCAGAGTGATTTAAAAGTCCAGGGTGGAGTCTGGTGGACCTCTATCCCTGAGGACTTCTTGGAGAGGGTAAAGTTTAGCTGGATAAGGCATGTCCCCTGGATCCTGTCAAACCTCCCCTAGAGTGTCCAAATTGTAGAGGCTGTAGGTCCTAACCACTTAAGACCTGGACCTTTTAGGCAGCTAAAGGACCCAGCCAGGTTTTGCGATTCGACACTGCGTCGCTTTAACAGACAATTGCGCAGTCGTGCAACGTGGCTCCCAAGCAAAATTGGCGTCCTTTTTTCCCCCACAAATAGCTTTCTTTTGGTGGTATTTGATTACCTCTGCGGTTTTTATTTTTTGCACTATAAACAAAAATGGAGCGACAATTTAAAAAAAATGCACTATTTTTTACTTTTTGCTATAATAAATATCCCCCAAAAATATATAAAACATTTTTTTTCCTCAGTTTAGGCTGATACATATTCTTCTTCTACCTATTTTTGGTAAAAAAAATCTCAATAAGCGTTTATCGGTTGGTTTGCGCAAAATTTTAAACTTTTACAAAATGGGGGATAGTTTATTGCATTTTTATAAAAAAAAATTGTATTTATTTTTTTACTACTAATGATCAGCGTTTGTTTTATTTTTTTTATTTTTTTGGTGACTGCGACATTATGGCGGTCACTTCGGTAAATTTTGGGACCATTGTCATTTTCACAGCAAAAAATGCATTTTAAAATTAATTGTTTACTGTGAAAATGACAATTACAGTTTGGGAGTTAACCACAAGGGGGCGCTGAAGGGGTTATGTATGACCTAATGTGTGTTTCTAACTGTGGGGGTGTGGCTGTAGGTGTGACATCATCGATTGTGTATCCCTATAAAAGGGATTACACGATCGATCCTGGCACCACAGTGAAGAATGGGGAAGCTGTGTTTACACACGGCTCTCCCTGTTCTTCAGCTCCGGGGACCGATCGCGGGACTCCAGCGGCGATCGGGTCCCGGAGCTTCGGACTGGGTCACGGGTGCGCACCCACAGCTGGCCACTAGCAGAGCATGTGCATGTGCCTAGCCGTGCCATTCTGCTGACATAAATGTGCAGGAGGCGGTCCTTAAGCGGTTAAAGTGGAGCTCAGGCCAAAATTACACTTTTTTAATAAAAATACCCCTAATGTATTCTAGTAAAGCTAGTCTGTAAACTAAGGTCCGTTTTGTTAGGTTATTACAGAATTTTAAAAGTTTTTATAAACTAGCATTAGACCGTGGCCATCTTAAGTGTGGGCATCTGAAGCCAGACTGTATTACTTCCTGGATTTCAGCCTTGCAGATCTCGCACATGCTCAGTGCTGCACAAGCAATGTCAAGTTTCCATAGCACGGAAGTGTCAGAGGAAGTTGCCGCCCCTTATCTATGCAAACCTCTCCTCCCCTCCTCCTCCAGGAACCACTAAATATACTAAATCATTTGTTTCTGTTCATATATATCTACATAGCTATAGAGTGTAGGTGTGTATATATATATATATATATATGTGTGTGTCTGTGTGTGTGTGTGTGTGTATATATACTAGATATGTGTGCCGTCAATAAATTCATTTCGTTTAGTTCCGCTTCACATTAGCCGTTATTTCGTGTCCGAAACTCAATTCGTGTACGAATTTTCGTTAGATTCATTCACTTTTCGTAACAATTGTCAACATTCTTTATGATGAATTTAAAAAGCTGGATGCTTAAAGAGGACTAATTGTATCTGCTGTGCTCATTATGAGGGCTTCCCACCATCCCTGTGCTGAGTTCCTGGGGCTGTACACCCGCTGTGCTCATTTATGAGGGGTTCCCACTATCCCTGTGCTGTGCCGAGTTCCTGGGTTTTTTACTTCTGTTGTGCTCATTTTGAGGGGTTCCCAACATCCCTGTGCTGTGCTCATTATGAGAGGTTCCCACCATTCATGTGCTGTGCTCATTTTGAGGGTTTTCCACTATCGCTGTGCTCATTTTGAGGGGTTCCCACCATCCCTGTGCTATGCTGACTTCCTCCATCTTTTACCCCTGCACAGCACATTGTCACCATAACATTGCGCATCACATCGGCACAGCACACCGCATCAGCCCAGCGCATCGCATTACCCCCAGAACATCACATTGAATGGCAGGTGTCACTGGTTGGCACTGGCTGGTGTCACTGGTTGGCACTGGCAGAAGGCAGTGATTGGCACTGGCAGAAGGCAGTGATTGGCACTGGCAGAAGGCAGTGATTGGCACTGGCAGAAGGCAGTGATTGGCACTGGCAACTTGTGGCCAGGTGATGTGGCAAGTGGACAATCCACAACTTGTGGCAGGTGGCGTGGCCAGGTGACGTGGCAAGCAGACAATTCACAACTTGTGGCAGGTGACGTGGCCAGGTGACGTGGCAAGCAGACAATTCACAACTTGTGGCAGGTGACGTGGCCAGGTGACGTTCCGCAGCTTGTGGCAGGTGATGTGGCAAGTGACACGCTAAATACACTGCTGCTCTCTCAGCTGCTATTCAATCTAGTCTCACAAAATGTCTGAAATGGTTAAATACTGTTTTTTGAGCTTAGGGGAGGGTCTTCAGGTTAACTAAATGCTTATAAACGCAAATGCGACAAAACGCAGCGAAATTTGCGGTGAAACGGGCGTTTCTAAACGCCAGTTTTTGCCTTTTTAAAAACGTGTATTCAGCTGAGTTTGCACCGTGCATTGGGGCTTAGACTTTAAATGCAAAAAAATTAAAATTAAATTGTCATTTGAACAAAATAACAAGAAAATATTTGCTCACTTATATCCCAGCCAAGCAGGAGACAGCACCCGATCACCCCTGCCGCTGCCGACGGCTCCTGTAAGCGGGAGAGCGGCGGTAGGGGGGCCCCTCTCCCGCCACCGATAACGGTGATCTTGCGGCAAATCCGCCGCGGAGACCACCGTTATCGTTTACAGGATCGCTCACAGGAAAGATGGATATCTCAGTTGTGGCAGAAGCTACTGCCATTACTGAGATATCCATCTTTAAAGACAGGACGTATATAGTCGTGAGCAGGTCCTTAAGTGGTTAATACCAGCGCTGAGTAAGTCAGGGCTTTTGCCCTTTACTGTGGGGGCCTGGTGTGTACTTTTGTGTTCTCAATTATGTTTTGCCCAGCCATACTCTGTGAAGGAGGGGTTCCTAAAAAGTGGACTATACGTTCAGCAGTGCAGTCCATTTCTTGTCTTAACAGTGCTCGACCTGTCCCTGTTGAGGACAGTCCCATGTTTAAAGACCTGGTAAATAAAAGGCTAGAACCCTTTTTAATGTCTCAGTCCTCATTACATATCCCAAATTGCAACCTGCTATGGCTAATGGTTCCCTTTTTACCCCAGAAAAAGAAACCAAAAAAACTCTTGCAGAGGCTAAAAAAAGGTTCCTTTTCCTTCTCTCAGGCTTCCAAGACACAGCCTGGAACCTAGTTCCTCCATAAGTCCTAGACCCCAATTTCCTCCAAGTCCCACCTCACAATGGGGGAGTGCCCCCGTTTTGTCAGTGGCAGGGAATCTGTTGTTTTTTTGCAGTCATTTTGTCCTTGGATACAGCCCAGTTAAAAGTTTTCCTTCCCTTGAACAAACTCAAAATTCTCTGCTCTTGCGTTTTAAGGCACTGCAGTCCAGGAGCCGACAAACCCTACGCTTTTGCAAAAGAGTCTTGGGCTTAATGGTGGCTCCTTCAAGGCAGTTACAAATGCCCAATTTTACTCCAGAACATCGCAACTCAACATTTTTACAGTGTTGAACAAGAGGGTGCAGCCTGTGGACCATAACATGAGCCTGCCCTGGAATTGTGGCTCTTAAGTCCAGCACTGGAGTCGGTAAAATCTTTCCCAATGGTTTTATTGATGGGAGAAAGCTTGTATTTTGGAGCACAGGGTGATTTGTTGTCTTCAACAGTGGACATCATTTGACCAGGTTTCAGTTGAACAATGTCACTGTGATAGGATTACGCCTGTAATCAAGGAGAAAACAGAAGTCTTGCAGCTTAAAAAAAAGCAAATCTGGTTTGAGCAGAGTGCCATATTTCGGCCATGTCGATCGTTCACATCCCAGGTGTCGAAAACTGGCAGGTGTATTTCCTCAGTCATCAATGTCCACACTCTGGAGAATGGTCTCCACCCAGAGATGTTTCAAAAACTGTCAGAGGTAGAAGACGCTGGACATGGACATCCTAGCTTGCAGTTTCAGGGATACTCTAGCCTTCACACTAGATGCTCTGATAACTCTGTGGGATCAGTTCAGCCTGATCTATGCCTTTCATCTTTAAAATGCTTTTCATTGTATTTACCTACAGATTAAGGCTTACCTGTAGGTGTTTGCAATATCTCCTAAACCTACACAGTTTAGGAGATATTTGCCAAAAAGAATGGAACCGATGTCTACGGCGCAGAATGCCGGCTTTTGTGAATGGCTAATGCCGGCTTTTGTGAATGGCTAATTCCGGCTTTTGTGAATGGCTAATGCCGGCTTTTGTGAATGGCTAATGCCGGCTTTTGTGAATGGCTAATGCCGGCTTTTGTGAATGGCTAATGCCGGCTTTTGTGAATGGCTAATGCCGGCTTTTGTGAATGGCTAATGCCGGCTTTTGTGAATGGCTAATGCCGGCTTTTGTGAATGGCTAATGCCGGCTTTTGTGAATGGCTAATGCCGGCTTTTGTGAATGGCTAATGCCGGCTTTTGTGAATGGCTAATGCCGGCTTTTGTGAATGGCTAATGCCGGCTTTGACGGTTCCCGTGCTTGCGCAGAGTGACTTCTTTGCTGCTCCGGCCAATCACAGCGCCGGAGAGGCGATACCCGGAAGTAACCTTCCGAAGGGGGAGACGAGGACGGCTTCGGGGACTTCGATCTAAGGTAAGTAATTTATAATGAGCTAGTATGCTAGGCCTTTGTCTTGCAGGTTTTTTTTTGTTTGGGGGTTTACAACCGCTTTAAGAACATACAACTAAGCTCTTGGCTGTTACTCAGAAGTATCATTAATACATTACTAATCGAAAAGACAAAAACAAGTTCTATGTTTCAACATTTAACATATCACAAGAAGTGCAAATTTGTTTCAGTATAATATGTCGTCCTATTCGTCATTTAATTTCTAAGTAATTGAAACCGAAGCCAAGAGGTCTTAAATGTAAGTAATAGCATATCAGATTTTAAAAACTTAACAGCCTTCTAAGCACTTATATTTCTTTCTCGTACATCACGGGACACAGAGCGGCATATTCATTACTATGTGGGTTATATGGAGTACCTTCAGGTGTGGACACTGGCAATCTCAAACAGGAAGTCCCCTCCCTATATAACCCCCTCCCCTAGAGGGAGTCCCTCAGTTTTTTCGCCAGTGTCTTAGGTGTTGGTCACGGAATAGCTTTGCTCCACATCCTTGGGATTAAGGGCGGGCTAACCGGATCTGTCCAAGGAGCCTCAGTGCCAAAGTGGACAGTACCCGGGCCCCAAGCCGTGGGGTTTTGCCTATAATGCTCCTCTTTGGAGGGCTGGACCCTGGGCCCAGGACTTGGAGTTTGTAAAAACCATAAGTTCCTGTTTGCCAGGGTGCTATATAGGTCCAGGACAGTGGGTACCTTCATAGGACCCCAGGGCCTGAAGGTCTGCTACGCTACCCACGGAGATGGGAGAAGATTGGATCAGTTTGCTGGACAAACATCCTGCAGCATGGAGCAGGTAAGGGGGAGCCTGCGGGACTTGGTTCGACAGCAGGCTCTCCGGGGTAACCTAAAAGGGGGGATAGCCTAAGTATGCTCTGCATGGGCAACCTTGTTCACTATGTCTGAAGAGAGACAGGATGACACCTTTTCTCCCCCATCACTAGGTCCCCCTGTCTAAATATGTGTGCTAGATAAACCTGCTGTTTCTTCCTAGGGCTAGTAAGGATCCCTAGGGGCCTTTGGAGAGTCCTACCTGGCCGGGGGTTTGAATCTGCCGCCTGTTTCTGCGTTCCTGGATCTCCAGCAGCGCGGCTCCTCCATGTTCCTCCTGTTTCCGGCATACGCGCGCGCGCGTGCACGCACGTCTTATTGACGTTTTTCGCGCCGTTCAGACAGGAGGGCGGGGGGGGGGGGCGTGCCTGCGGCGTCATACAGGGGCGCGCCTTTGTGCTGTTATAGACAGCAGGCATTGTCAGTGCTCAGTCTGAGGCTGATTTTCAGAGGAGAGGACGCAGAGCGGCAGAACAGTGACTCCCGGTGGCGGAAGAGGGGTAGTACATGTGGACTTTGTTCCAATACCTTTTTGTTAAGCCAAGAAATCCCCCTTTTTTGCAGCAGGTTTGGAGGCTGGCAAACTTAGTTTGGGGGCACTGTATGTTGTCAAAAGGAAAATATATAATATATAAAAAAAAAAAAAAAAGAACATACGGGATCCCATCAGTTTTTGGGCATTAGTGATCTATTGTCCCCTAAACTCTGATTTTTGTACTCCTGGCCACTACAGTCTGTTGTGTGGGCGGAGTCCCTCGATTTTGTATTATGGCTTCCAAAGGTTCGGGGTCAAAGGGTACAAAAAAGACCAAAAAACAAAAGGGTTCCCTTTCTGATTCTGATATGCCGATACTTTCCCCGCAACTTATTAACATAAGAAACGCCTTGGATGAGCCATTAGGGGGATCTGGTGCGGAGGCTGGCCCAGATCAGCCCAGCCCTGTGTTTATCACAGAGGAGATGCTAGCCGTATCCCTAGGGGGGCTAGAAGAGAGAATAGCAGCATTGATCGCTAGAGCTATTCCTGGTAAGAAACGGGTTAGATCCCCATCACCAACAGGTGTATCCTCAGATGCTGAGATTCTCTCTCCGGAGGAATTGGAATCACAGGAGGATCAACTAGACCTGAACCAAGAGGGTTCAGGGATTGAGGGGTCTGCCTCGGAGGAACCATTTTCAGATTCCCAGACAGAAAGACTGTGGGTACAGTCTTTGACGGACATGGTCCGCTCGGCATTTAGTTTGCCATTGCCAGAGCCTCAGGTTCCTCCGGTATCCTCTCTGGGCTCTTTGAAAGCTCCGTTAAGCAACGCAGTTTTTCCGGTCCATCCTCTCTTGGAGGAATTGATCTTTCGGGATTGGGTACGGCCGGACAGGATTTTTCTGCCACCGAAAAGATTTGCGGTCATTTACCCCATGGAGGAAAAATTCTCCAAGAGGTGGAGGCTCCCAGTAGTGGATGCAGCCATCTCATGTGTGAATAAATCACTAACTTGCCCGGTGGAAAACATACATATGTTTAAAGATCCGGTTGATAAAAGATTAGAGACACTTTTAAAAGCATCCTTTGCTACGGCAGGAGCAGTGGTGCAGCCAGCGGTGGCTGCAATTGGAGTTTGTCAGGCATTAAAAGACCAGACAAAGGAAATGTTAAAGGACATGCCTACCCAACAAGCAGAAGAGTTTTCTGACATTCCCAGAGCTCTGTGTTTTGCGGTAGATGCTATAAAAGATTCCATCCAGCAGGCCTCTCGTTTATCACTATGTTTGGTGCACATGAGAAGGCTCTTATGGTTGAAGAACTGGGCGGCGGAGCCCCCATGCAAAAAGCTTCTGGCAGGGTTTCCCTTCCGTGGAGGACGACTCTTCGGAGAGGATCTGGATAAATATATTCAGACTATTTCAAATGGCAAGAGTACCCTTTTACCGGTCAAAAAGACATTCCGGGCTCCTACATTTAAAAGGCAGCTCTTTCCTGTCTCGGGGCCCTCTAATTCCAGGCAGTATCGACGGCCGCCTGCACGATCCAACGTTAACGGTAGATCGCAGGGACAGACCCCTGGGGGTAAGAGGCCGTGGTATCGCAAGCCGTCAAAGACAGCCCCTAAGTCTGCCTTATGAAGGGGCGCCCCCACTCTCGCGGGTGGGGGGAAGGCTTCGTTTCTTCTCAGAAGTTTGGGAAGCCAAGATCCCCGACAAATGGGTCCGGGCATCTGTAACCACAGGTTACAGACTGGAGTTTCTAAGGTATCCTCCGCCTCATTTTCAAGAATCAAGGCTACCAAGGGATCCAGCAAGGAAGGCCTCAATGCTGGCAGCTTTGGATCACCTGCTTGGCCAGGACGTAATTATAGAAGTGCCAGCCCAAGAGCAAGGCCTAGGTTTCTATTCCAATCTCTTTGTCATACCAAAGCCCAACGGCGATGTCAGGCCAATCTTGGACCTAAAGAGGTTAAACGGTTACCTAAGGGTTCGTTCCTTCCGGATGGAATCCATCCGGTCAGCAGCCGCCGCGCTTCAGAAGGACGATTTTCTGGCCTCCATAGACATAAAGGATGCTTACCTTCATGTACCAATCTTTCAGTCGCATCAAAGGTTTTTACGCTTCGCGGTGGGGCAGCGACACTTCCAATTCAGGGCGCTCCCCTTCGGGCTGGCCACGGCCCCCCGGGTATTCACGAAGATCCTAGCCCCAGTTCTGGCCAATTTAAGGATCCAAGGGGTCACAGTCCTAGCATACTTGGACGACCTTTTAATCATAGATCACTCACGGCCGGGTCTGCAAAAGGCAGTAAACCTCACGGTTCGGTACCTCGAAGAATTCGGCTGGGTCCTGAACCGGGGAAAGTCAGCGTTCCAGCCTACAAAGCAGTTGGAATACCTCGGCATGAGGTTAGACACAGAACATCAAAAGGTGTTCCTGCCCCTTGTAAAGATCGAGGCTATCAAGGGGTTGGTTCAGTTGGTTCTAAACAAGAAAAAACCAACTATTCGCCTGTGTATGCGATTACTAGGCAAGCTAGTGGCCACATTCGAGGCAGTACCATACGCTCAGATCCACACTCGCGTCCTACAGGCAGCCATTCTAGCAGCCTGGGGCAAGAGGGCACATGCCTTAGAGTCCCCTTTGACGCTATCATCAAGGGTCCGACAAAGCCTGGCCTGGTGGTTGAACCCTCAGAATCTTCTAAAGGGAAAATCCTTCAGCCCTGTTGTCTGGAAGGTAGTTACCACAGACGCCAGCCTGGCAGGCTGGGGGGCGGTCTTCGAGGGGTTCTCCCGCCAGGGAACTTGGGTGAAAGCAGAGAGGCAGCTCCCCATCAATATCTTGGAAATCAGAGCTGCTCGCCTAGCCCTTCTGGCTTGGACCTCCAGATTAAAGGGGTTCCCGGTGAGAATCCAGTCAGACAATGCCACGGCGGTGGCATACATAAACCACCAAGGGGGAACCAGGAGCCAGGCCGCTCAGAGGGAGGTGAACTTGATTTTTCAATGGGCAGAGGTTCATGTACCCTGCATTTCAGCGATATTCATTCCCGGAGTGGACAACCTGCAGGCAGACTTCTTAAGTCGCCAGAGTCTGTTGCCAGGGGAGTGGTCTCTGCATCCCCAGGTCTTTCAGACAATCTGCCAGAGGTGGGGAATGCCGGACGTAGATATAATGGCATCCAGGTTCAACAAGAAACTAGACAGGTTCGTGTCGCGAGCGAGGGATCCTATGGCCTGCGGAACCGATGCGTTGGTTTGCCCTTGGCATCAATTCAAACTTCTATATGCATTCCCTCCACTACAGTTACTCCCGCGCCTGTTGCGCAAGATCAGAGTGGAGAACAAGCCAGTCATTCTAGTAGCTCCGGCTTGGCCCCGGAGGACTTGGTACTCACTAGTCCTGAAGATGGCAGTGGGAGACCCTTGGACTCTTCCTCTACAACCAGACCTACTCTCACAAGGCCCGATCCTCCACCCTACATTACAGCGTCTAAATTTGACGGCCTGGAGGCTGAATCCCTGATTCTCAGGGGTAGAGGTCTGTCTAGGCAGGTAATTCCTACCCTGATTAGGGCTAGAAAGCCGGTCTCCAGGGTGATTTATTACAGGGTGTGGAGGAACTACGTAGGCTGGTGTGAATCCAAAAGATGGAATTCCCGCAAATATACTATTGATAGGGTGTTAAGTTTTCTCCAGCTAGGAGTGGATAAAGGTCTGGCACTAAGCACAATCAAGGGACAGATCTCAGCTCTGTCAGTGTGGTTTCAGAGGCCGCTGGCCACCCACTCGCTGGTAAAGACCTTCATACAGGGGGTCTTGCGTATTAATCCTCCTGTCAAGTCACCAATTTGTCCATGGGACTTAAATCTTGTCCTGTCCACTCTACAGAAACAGCCTTTTGAGCCGTTGGCTGAGATTCCTTTAGTCTTACTGACAAGAAAATTGGTTTTCTTGGTCGCCATAGTTTTGGCCAGGAGAGTGTCAGAATTAGCAGCCTTATCGTGTAAGGAACCATATCTCGTTCTGCATAAGGACAGGGCAGTTCTCCGGCCCCATCCTTCCTTTCTACCAAAGGTTATATCCAAATTTCACTTAAACCAGGATTTGGTACTTCCATCCTTCTTTCCAAAACCTACATCTAGAAAGGAGGGGTTGCTGCATACCTTGGATATTGTCCGGGCCATGAAGGCCTATCTTAAAGCTACAGAAAAGATCCGGAAAACAGATGTGTTATTCGTTCTACCAGATGGCCCCAAGAAGGGGCAGGCAGCTGCAAAATCCACCATCTCGAGATGGATTAGACAATTAATCATTCAAGCCTACGGGTTGAAGAGGTTGCCTCCTCCGTTGTCGGTAAAGGCCCATTCTACCAGGGCCATGGGCGCCTCTTGGGCAGCACACCATCAGATCTCTATGGCTCAGATATGCAAGGCGGCAACGTGGTCATCAGTCCACACGTTTACAAGGTTTTATCAACTAGACGTGAGAAGAAATGCGGATGCTGCCTTTGGTCAGGCAGTACTACAGGCTGCAGTTTGAAATCCTCGGGATCAGAAACACCCTTGGTTATAAAAAAAAAAAAAAAAAAAAAAAGGTTTTTTTCTTGACTAAGTTGGAATTATTATTATGATTTGAGTTTATCTCTAAATTGAATCCTTCTTTGGAAGATGTCTCCCTCCCCTCATTAAAGCATTGCTTTCGGACATCCCACATAGTAATGAATATGCCGCTCTGTGTCCCGTGATGTACGAGAAAGAAAAAGGGATTTTTAAATACAGCTTACCTGTAAAATCCTTTTCTTGGAGTACATCACGGGACACAGAGCTCCCACCCCTCTTTTGGGTGACCATTTTGGGAGGCATACTGCTTACTACAAAACTGAGGGACTCCCTCTAGGGGAGGGGGTTATATAGGGAGGGGACTTCCTGTTTGAGATTGCCAGTGTCCACACCTGAAGGTACTCCATATAACCCACATAGTAATGAATATGCCGCTCTGTGTCCCGTGATGTACTCCAAGAAAAGGATTTTACAGGTAAGCTGTATTTAAAAATCCCTTTTTTTTGTCAGATGCAGGATCACAGTAATTTTTCAGTACAATTAGAAACATTCAAATTTTTTGGAGTCAGGGACAAAAAGTGGATGTAAACCACTTGCTGTCACAATGTAGATTAAAAGATTTCCTATCATCTGTGCCCATTCTTGCCACAGAGTTAATGCAGCTCGGAGCAATCCTCTTTTATTGTTCAGTGAGATAAAACGGACTAACAGAGAAAAACCTTAGTCCGTTCCACCTCCTTGCTGTGAGTGACAGGTAATTTACATATCTCATGCACTAGCCTGGAGACAGGCATTATTTTTTAATTCCCACCCCCACTCCTTTTCCGAAGTCATGTGGTTACTTTTCTGGATTTTGACTGGATGTTAGTGATCATAGCAGAATTCAGTGCAAGTAATACACAAAAAAAAATGCATGTTGACAAGGGGAGTGTAGAGGAGGGCGGGGAGTCTACTGACATCACAACTCCATCCACCGAGCTCCAGACAACACACACCCACAGAATCTGCAGTTTTTCAGTTCTTATAACAGACAGAGGGGAGACATTTGACAGGTAAGGATACATGCAGGAGACATCTATATCCTTATAGATCAGCACTATGGCATCAGTTTAGAAAGGATGAGAGTGGGTTTACATCCACTTTAAGGCACACGGGTTCCTCCCTTCTGTTCTTATGATCCACTCCTACTATTGCTTGCAGTTGGAGGGCTATACTGGATTGTCCCTTCACATTTGTTTTCCAACGTCCAATCTCCTGAGGGCAGCCACATAATAGAATGTTACAGAATACTTTCTTTTGTGTTCCTCGGTGTACTTCAGGAAAATATATTTTTGGAAAAAATCAAAAGTCCAATTTTTAAACTTGTATTCTTTTAGGTGTTAAATGGCTTGGAAAAATATTACAACTGTAATTTTCTTTTTGGCATGCTTTGATTTATGGTTTATAATGATACTGGAAGTAAAAATATTTTATATAATGTTTGTAAGGATGTAATGTTAATACTGCTGTTTACGTTTATTGCTTAGGGTGGTTCCCCAACCCCTTTTGATCGCAATTATGGAACAAAACTAGGAGTCAAGGCTGTACTATGGATTTCTGAAAAACTGAGAGAGTCTTATCGCAGGGGTAAGGAGAACTCCGGAAACAAAGCAGTCACTATGGATATTGTTTTACCAGAAATGTGCTATGCTTATAACCCCCAGATATTGTGACCCATATTCTTTTTGTATTTCAATCATTTTTTTATTTTTTCTCCAAAGAAAAAGAAATGCAGTAGTAGTGCATGTAATAGTAGTGGTTAACATGTATAAATACATAAGTGGTCCATATAGTTAACTTGGTAGATAGTGAGGCAGGGAGGGAGAGCAATTCAGACAGCTAGTTGGAGACAGATAACGGAAGTGTAAGAAAATATCCGACCAAAGCGAGGAAAACTGTTGGCAGGAAACTGCTAGGGCCCCTGGGCAGTTTCCCAGCAGTGCCAATGCGTTTCAACAGCCCTAGGAAGGGGCTGGTAAGTTACATATTTACCAGCCTTTCCCCCTACTCCAAGTCTTGTCAAGTCCTTGTTTCCCCCCCTACATGATTTTACAAGGACTTTGACTAGGGCTTATTTTCAGGCTAGGGCTGATATTGCAGCCATTCTTGAAATTGAGACAGGTCTTTGATTTTGCTATGGGTTGCCTCTCGTATGTCTGTTTGTTTTCTTCAGTAATCTTTATTTAACCACTGCCCTGGAAGTATTTACCCACTTCCTGACAGGCCATTTTTTGCGATACGGCACTGCGTTGCTCCACTTCCTGCAGACAATGTACCTAAACAAAATTTGTCCTTTTTTTTTTCCCACAAATGGACCTTTCTTTTGGTGGTATTTGATCACCTCTGCGATTTTTTATTTGTTTTGCTCTATAAACAAAAAAGAGCTAACATTTTGAAAAATAAAACACTTTTTTTTTTTTTTTACTTTCTGCTATAAAACATAAAAAAAAAAAAATGAAAATAACAAATGTATTCCTCAGTTTGGGCCAATATGTATTCTGGTACATATTTTTGGTAAAAAAAAAAAGCGTATGTTGATTGGTTTGTGCAAAAGTTATTGCGTCTACAGAATAGGGGATAGATTTATGGCGCTTTTTTTTTTTAACTAGTAATTGCGGCGCTATGTGCTTTTTAGCAGAACAGACCTTGCGGCAGACAGATCGGACACCTAACTGACGTTTTAAAAGTTTTTTGGGAACCAGTGACATTATTAGTGCAATCAGTGCTAAAAATATACACGATTATTTTACTATGACACTGACAGGGAAGGGGTTAACAGGTAATCAAGGGGCTAACTGTGTCCCCTCACTGTGTGTTCTAACTGTAAGGTGGAAGGGCTCACTGGGAACACACAGATCCATCGTCCTGCATAGCAGAAAGACTGGATTTGTGTGCGGTCCCCTGTCACAATGGAGATTTGCCTTGGGTGTCTGCCTGTGTAAACGTTCTGTCATTGTGGGGAATGATTGCAGGTGGATTCTGTCCGCCAGACCTGCTGATTGGCTCCCCTGCTGGCCGATAGGAGCGTGCGCCTGCCCAAAAAAGCAAGTTCCCGAGCCCACGTACACCTACATCGATTTGTGGGATCGTGCCACCTTGCCACAGTATAATAAAGGCAGCTGGTCGGCAAGCGGTTAATTAACAGGTTAGGTCAACAGTCGCAATACAAAATTGCAAATACAAAAGTTGGTACAGATTTTAGCATTATGAAGTTTAAATTAGTGCAAGGTAAACGTGTAATTTTTTTCCAGTCTAACAGGAGGTCCTATGTCGTCAACAATTGGCCAACCTAGCTACTTACTTTTCCATGCTTCTAACATGCCTCACCTTTTGTCTGCTACCTCTCAGCTCAACCCATTTCCCCCAACTCTCTGCATTCTCCCAAACATTGATAAAATGAAGCATGAATCACACCTTGTGAACAAAAGTGAAGCTGAAAAGATCAAGTAAACACATGTCCCTGATAGCTGGGGCTGCGTACACACGATCAGACATGTCCGATGAAACTTGTCCTCCGGACCGTTTTCATCGGACCAGGCTGAAGTGGTCTGATGTGCGTACACACCATCGGACCAAAATCCCCTCGGACCAGAACGCGGTGACGTAGAACACAACGACGTGATGAAAAAACGAAGTTCAGTGCGTCGACTTGATTCTGAGCATGCGCGGGTTTTTGGTCCGATGATTTTGTGTACTAACCATTGAACCTGTCCGACGGACAGGTTTCCAGCAGACATGTTTTCAGGCATGTTTTGAAACTTTGGTCCGCTGGACGGTCCGATAGGCTGTACACACGATCGAACATGTCCGCTGAAACTGGTCTGCGGACCAGTTTCAGCGGACATGTTCGATCGTGTGTATGCGGCCTAAGAGTATAAATTCACACTTTCATGTGCCAAGGCATGCCCAGATTCTCTGCAGCAGTATTTTCTAATACGTTTTTAAAACCGTCAGCCACAACAAACATCTCCCCATTTTAATTTATTTTATCTTTTCAAGGTCGAGTATTTGCTAATTCCCCGGATTCTGCTTGTGTAATTGGTCTCAAGAAGAAAGTTGTAGCCTTCACATCTGTATGCGAACTACAAAAAGTTACAGACTTTGAGTAAGTATATTTAAAATATTTCTCCTTGGGAAAAGTTTAAAGAAATATTTTTGATTTTGTTTTTAAGTTCATTGGTATTGCATCAGGACTTTTTAATGAGGTCCCCAAACCTACATTTCTTGTTTTGCTACTATTATTGTTGGTTAATATTTTTAAAACTAAACTCCTGGCAGAAATAAATACATGATTTATTGCAGTTATGCATTTATAAGGAAAGTCATTAATTGTATTTTTGAATGTAACCATCATAAGTGCCTGAATTTTTTTCTTGAAATCGCCTCCTGTAATCACTCATAGTCGGACTGAGCGGGGAAGTGCTGAAGCATATAGTTGTTTTCAATCTCTTTTGTAATCTGTAGCCTTTACTGATAATCCTTAAAACCAATCATTTGGAGGGATATTTACTTCTTTCTGGATGGAATAGATTAAAAGCTGGTGTCTATAGGTTTAATTTAAAAAAAATATTCGAACACAATCGTGTAAAGTTTGTTTTTTAATAAACGTGTACAGGGTAATGTTCACTTTATTTTATATCTTCCAGACACAGAATGCCAAAGGAACAGTGGTGGCTGAAGTTGCGCTTGCTGCTGAAGATGCTGGCTAACTACCAAATAAGCTTAACAGAATATGTCTCAGGAAAGATTGAGCATGTTACACGGAGGACTCTAAGCATAGAAAAGGGCTTTTAATGCACCAGGGATGTTCACCTAAGCAAATATAGACATTTTAAAAATTCATCATAAAATGACACAAGTATTTCTAAAACATTGGACTACTATAATTAAATGATTAAGAAAGTGTGCAGTGTTCTATATACTTCATCCATAAACATAACAAATTGTTTCCTTCGCAAACAATGGAAGCCATTTAGCTGTTAATTGCAATGCTTGTATAAAAAGTTTCTTCAGATCTCTGTAACCTTTTGCAAATATTTAGTGAAATGGATCAACCATTTGACCAATAAATACATTTTATATCGAAAAAAACTACGATTTGAGGTTGGATATTTTTAGTTTAGGAAGGTATTGATTGATTTTACTGGAAATAAAAAGAATAGCTATAAATTGATGCACATTAGTGCAGTGTAAGGAATTGTTACAGCCATGTTGGGTAGTTAAAGGTAACCCATCACCATAATGCCATATTTGTCTTAATTTTTTGATAACATATTTCAGTCTACAATACTTGTGTTTAAACCACATAAGGACATTTTACAATTGAAGAAAACTGTATTTTTGGCTGTATAGAGAGAACACACTAATTTTTAGTTGTGGGCTGCTTTTGCCTTGGTCCCAGTAAGAGTATTGAAACCTGCCATTTAACATGATCTCTGATGTTTGTTATATCAACTTATAAAGTAGGAAAGGAGGTCGTTTTACTGTGCTATTCCATGAAAATTAAAGATGTATAGTATAAGACCGTGTTTCTCAATCGTTTTTCAGTCCACGCACCCTTTAAAAATTTTCACTTTTGGGACACCCCATTCTAAAAAAAATCTAAACCAATAAGTTTACATAACGCAACAGCATCCACACACATAGGACACCCAACATTAGAGGTGATTTATTCTTCCAAAGCAAATACATCTTTGCACACTGGTACTGACTAAGATTCCAATGTTTCTCTTCTCCCCCAGTTTCTCTTGCTTACTCAGCTAATGTGACACCAATACTGATGGAGGGAGGTACAGAAGGGGCAAACAAAGATGCTTTGCAGGCGCCTGATGGCGTCATTAGTTGTTAGGATGTCAACGGCTCGAAGGTTGTAATGGTACACAATGAAAACATGTGGTTTTGTGTTAATGTAGGCTTGATCCACCCACTGGCTTGTGGGTAATTTTTTGGCACCCCTGAGGAAACCCGAAGGCAGCCCTGGATGATGATGGGGGGGGGGGGGGGGGCTGGTATAAGAAATACTTGGGTTAATACTATCTGAGAGACACTTCCATTGTGCACTAATCTCCTTCTATTCATGGGTTCTAGAAATGCAATCCTGCATGCGAGTGTGGAGTTGGTGTTGGCAAGTCCCTCCAACAGGCTGCACTATAAACAGGCCCATGACTGTCTGTTTTAATCTGCTTTACGCTGCACCACAAACGTGCTTATCCCCAAACAAGAGAGCTGAACACGGCTTAATTTACAAAAAAAAAGTACATGCAAATAAACAAAAAAGTGAAAAAAAATTATGAAAAGTACCCCTTTGCCAAGTCTTCCCCACCAACAGGTCCAATTCATCTCTCCTATGAGATATTCATATATGATGCTGGCTACTGTGATTAGTTGTATCTAAGTGATAGAAGCACAGGTTTTCATAGATCGGTACAGTCCACTTAAAAAAAAAAAAAAAAAAAAAACTGTTTCTAAAAAGAGATTGTTCAAAAATTGGAGCTATTTTTTGCAAACGGTGGAGCCACATTTAAGTAACACTTTTTTTGGTGGTTAGAATATTTTATTTATATTTGTGCCTGCTTAATACTGTTGCCTACATGGCCACATTATTCATTCGCAGTTTCCTATGAATGAATGCCAATAGACAGTACGTCTATAACGGCTGATGGCTTGTAGTTTTCAATGAGTTGTGAGGGTGTTGGTGAGCATCCCTGTAGTCCATAAGTTCTCTTGAGTAACTGTCTGCCTTACAAGGTACGGGCAGACATCTATGCTGAGAGTCTGCAGGAACTGGACATTGTAGTGCAATGTTCTGCTTTTACCTACATTTTGCATTTTTTTTTTTTTAAGTTGAATCTATCCTTTAAATAGGAAAGCAGGAGGACTGGCAGGGTCACCAGGTATTTTACACATATCTTTTAACACGTGTACATGGTATAACAGACACAGATCAGGAATTTGAAATGTTGTAACATTCTCTTTTTAAGGTGTATTTTGTAGAGAGTTTCATGCAATTTAGATTAATAAAGAGTAAATATTGCTGACAAAATATCTAGAACTAGTTATTTAACCACTTCCTTACTGGGCACATATACCCCTTCCTGACCAGGTGAAATTTCAGCTTGTGGCACTGCGTCACTTTAACTGACAATTGCGCGGTCGTGCGACGCGGCTCCCAAACAATTTACGTCTTTTTTTTTTTTTCCCCACAAATAGAGCTTTCTTTTGGTGGTATTTGATCGCATCTGCGGTTTTTATTTTTTGCGCTATAAACAAAAATAGAGCGACCATTTTGAAAAAAAAAACATTTTTTACTTGTTGCTGTAATAATTAGCCCAATTTTTTTTGTAAAAAAAACTTTTTTTTCTCAGTCTAGGCAAAAGTATTCTTCTACATATTTTTGGTAAAAGAAAAAAAATCGCAATAAGCATCTGGTTTGCGCAAAAGTTATTGCGCTTACAAAATAGGGGACAGAATTATTATTATATTTTATTATTTTTTTCCCTACTAATGGCGGCGATCAGCATTTTTTTCGTGACTGCGACATTATGGCGGAGACATTGGACACTTTTGACACATTTTTGGCACCATTCACATTTATACAGCGATCAGTGCTATAAATATGCACTAATTACTGTATAAATGTGACTGGCATTGAAGGGGTTAACACTAGGGGGTGAGGAAGGGGTTAAATGTGTACCCTGAATTGTGTTCTGTGTGTGGAGGGGTGTGACTGGGGGAGGTGACCGATCTATGTCCCTATGTAAAAGGGACACAGATCGGTCTCCTCTCTCCCCTGACAGGACGTGGATCTCTGTGTTTATACACAGAGATCCACGTCTTGTTCCTGTAGCTGCCGATCCCGAGTGCCTGGCGGACATCACGGCCACCAGGCACGCGCATCGGCATCTCAGCGATGCGGCGGGCGCGCGCGCCCCCCCAGTGGCCTGGCGGAGCGCAGGCCGTAATAACATGGCCAGTTAGAGAGGTAGAACCCCTCCTACAGCCGTACAAAGTCGTACGGCTGTCGGGTAGTGGTTAAAAGTGGTGCGTATTTGGAAAATATTGTATTTATTTATTTTGAATTTTATGGTGGAAAATAATAAATGAAAAAAAATATATATATATTAATATAATCTTCCTTTTTATAATATGTATATGCCTATAAAGGTATAGCAAAATACCACTTCCCTATCAGATTAATATTTAGAATTAAACTTCTGAAGTAATATTACAAATTCGGAACCAGAATAATTTATATTTATTTTTCCTACCCCTAGTACACACTAAACCTAGTATTGCATAATATTGTTTTTTCCACAGCAATAAGGCATTGACGCTCGCCCTCTTTCTTGTACCCTTTTTTGCTTTTCCTTCACATTCATAGTCCCAGTGTAATACAGAGGTTTTTTTTTGCCATGAAAAGGGTACTCTGTCTGGATTGCTGAGTAATTTTTGTAATTGTCTTGCCAATTAGTATTGCATACTCTTATATTCATAGTCAGTGTGGAGGGGGGCAGTAGTGTGCAGGCTTGTCGGAGTTAATGTAAGAACCAAGCGTTGTACCAACTTGTGTGTTAGAAAGTCATAGTGCTCCAACATGCTTTTTGATGGGAAAGCCATTGCCTATATGGTAGTGTGTTGTAAATGTTCTGGGTTAATGAGAAAATGAACAGCTAGTTTACTGGCACAAATCATGCTTTTAATTTCTATTGTGCACTACTACTAGCTGTCTTTGCCCATATCATAAGATAACTTGATTTAAACTTATGGCATAATTTTAAATCTTGATTTTCTTAAGGAAATCTATGTATATCACCTTGACACTCCATGTCGGCCTTTAGGTTAGGACAAGTTGTGAAACCTTTCAGCAGCAAAAAGATTTACTTGTCAATGTAGTCTTGGGCTTCCAAGAACCATAGTAGTAATGGAAGGTCTTGCTGTTGTATGACAGGACTGCTTGAAATCCAGCAATGTCTGTCCCCAAACTTGCACATATGTCATCATGATCAACATTCACAATTCATAAATTACAAAATGGCATATTTGTAAAGTTACATGCTTTGTTATGCCGCGTACACGGTCGTTTTTTGCGATGAAAAAAAACGACGTTTTCTGTGAAGTAAAAAACGACGTTTTTGAAACGTCACTTTTCAAAGACAATTTTGCATACACACCAACGCTTTTTCACAAAAAGCGAGGTTACGTTCACCACTCTTTTCCATTGAAGCTCGCTTCATAACCAGCTTCTGGGCATGCGCGGGTTGAAAAACGTCATTTTGAACGACGTTTTTGCTACACACGGTGACTTTTTGTGAAACAAAAAACGACGTTTTGAAAAACGACACAAAAAATTCAAGCATGTTGGAATTTTTTTTTGGTCGTTTTTTTGAAGACAAAAAACGACGTTTTGCCCACACACGATCAATTTAAATGACATTTTAAAAAACGTTGTTTTTTTTTCATCGCAAAAAACGACCGTGTGTACGCGGCATTAGTGTTTGAAGAAATTGCATTATTGAAGAAAAAGACTAGTTGTTGAAAATATGGTATTTCATGTTCACCTGAGTTTGCAGTGTAATGTAAAAAAAAAGATACTGTGTATGAATATTAATAAAATGTATATGAAAGGGTTATGTATGTAATATATCATTTTGAACATGCATGTACTCTGATTCAGATACAGACCCCCATGATTATGACTATGGTGTACAACTGTACATGGCCTGGTGTGATCTCTAAGGCCGCGTACACACCATGAAATAAATCCGATCAAATCGGTCTGACAGACCGATTTGATCGTATTTGTCTGCTGGGATAGATTAGTTTGATCGTGTACACACGATCAAACCAAAATCCCCGCCGGCAGACAGTGCGGTGACGTGGCGGTGATGTTGACGCCGCCACGTCACCAGGAAGTAAAACACTTCCGCGCGTGTGCGGGCAGATATGTCTGCTGGTTAGCGTACTAACCAGCAGACATGTCGGACGGACAGGTTCCCAGCAGACAGATTTTAAATCTGTCTGCTGGAAAAACCCGTCTGTCCGCCCGTACACACGATCAAATTTGTCTGCTGAAACGGTCTGTCGGACCGTTTCCAGCAGATAAGATTCGATCGTGTGTACGCGGCCTAAGACCATTCCTGTTTTTGTTTTTTGTTTTTATTATTATTTATAGCCAGTGTGTGCCACTTGTATGGTACATACAATGCATTATTGCAGACATCATAAACAAAGGCAATAAAGCTTTATTCAGTCCTTTTTCATACACGACAACAAGTCTTAAACCCCATGTTATTGCAGCACTCTGTATATGTACAGTGGGTATAGAAAATAATCACCCCCCATAAAATAATTACATTTGGGTACTTTGCAGCCTGAAATGAAGACAGACACTGTATAACAGGGATCCTCAAACTACGGCCCTCCAGATGTTGTAGAACTACACATCCCATGAGGCATTGTAACACACTGACATTCACAGACATGACTAGGCATTATGGGAATTGTAGTTCCTGAACAACTGGAGGGCCGTAGTTTGAAGACCCAAGCTGTATAACATCCAAGAGAAACTTAGACCACCAACTTGTCAGAAAAAAAATAAAAACCTTCAAAAACAAAATCAATGATTTTTAGTCATTCCACAGTTTTTCAATGTGGTTTAAGTCTGGGCTCTGACAAGGGCATTCACCCTTTTGCCCTTTAACCACTGATTGATCAGATAAATACAGAAAGCCCAGCATAATCTACCTAGACTTCTGCTTCTTGATTTATACAATACAGGGCATAGGCTTCTTTATTAATTTAAAGCACAAATTACAAGACAGTCAAGCACATTTTGTCAATAAAAAGTACAGTTTCATATGGTGAAAAGCCTGATAATTTTGTTTACCTAGATACCGCTACTCATACATTCACATGTCTACAAGGAAAAGGGAGCAGTGTAATGTAGAACAACCTCTGGGTAAGACAGGATCAGACGCATGTTTCTCCATTCTCTAGCCATCTGTCCCACATCTTGGAATAGTTTTGTGCTGAAACCATGTGTGTGTAAATCGGCTTTTTGAATGGCAGAGCATCAATAACAGCCTTTTTCCACATCTGTAGAGTGGGGGGCAAATCCTGCATCCATCTCTGGGTGATCACTTTACATGCTAAAAGTAACGTTTCAAATAAAAAAAAATGATATTTATCTACCTCTACATCAGGCAATAGCCCCAGAATACACAACTTAGGATCAAGTACCACAGGGGACCCCATATTGCCGTGCAGAAATCCCTCTTGTTCCTGCAGAAATTGGTGATTACTGGTTGGAAGTACTTTAAACATACAACCAGGATGCCCATTGATTTCCCCCTACGGGGAGTGCTGAGACCACTGTCCACCTATATGATAACATGGTCAGACATTCAAAGTTGGATGGGGTTAATGACTTCGGTGCCAGTTTAAAGCACCTTGAGGGGGCATGTCGGTGGTGCTGTACTTCACCTGCACAGATTGAGGTATGTTCTGCACAGGTTACTGCAGGTGCACACACTGCCTCTTCCTCTTTGGATTCAGGATGCTGACCGAGTAACGTCTCCTGGTTCTCAATTCTGTGAGCACATTAAAATGCTTTTGTGGTAATATGTAATTTATTTTTATATTTAATTTTTTGATTTGCCCTGTACGATTCCTCTGTACTTTTTTGTGTATTTGTACACTCTGGTATTAAACTTCAATAAATCAAGATTAAACACTAAAGTGCTTTACGCTTACTGATCATGGGTTACAGTGACCAGACATGTGCTTTCATCAAGGCATCCCACCCACTACACCATTGCTGAAAAGGTCATGAACATTCTTTTTTTTATTTTTTTCTCAAACAAAGGTTTTTATTGAGCAAAAGTACAGAAAAACATACAAAACTCTAGAGCATAATCACAAAGGAAAACAAAAGAAATAAAACAGTCAGTGTGGCACAGCACGCCCCCAGACACCAATAGGTAGAATAACCCCCAATCCCTCTCCCTAGTGGGCAGTTTAAAGTTTTCAGGTACAGATCAGCACCCATTATCCCCGTCCTACCTCCCTACACTCCAGCAAGTATACAGCATAACATAACACATATGTTACCCCTTGTCCCATATCTAAAACAAACGATCATATACAAGATCTATCAGGGCCAGACCCAGGACGTTGAGCCAAGGGGCCCATACATTTTCATGGAAGGCCCCATTAATAGTGTCAAGGACCTTCGTCCAGTGTAAGCTTTGGGCAGTGCCACAGTAAGTGGAGAAGATCCCGTGATCCTTACTGCACCTAGTGCAGCAGGGGTCCAGTCCCATGGGTGCTAGTCTGGCTGGTGTGTAATGGACCCTCAAGAGAATGTAGAGCTGCAACAGTCTATGCTCCACATTCAGAGAGCACATGGGGACCGCTTGCAGAGCTTCCTCCCACTGCTCATCCTCAAACGTGCCAACATCCTGTTCCCACCGAGCTACCACCTTCAGAGGGGTGCCCGGAAGGAAGAGATTTAGCAACATGGCATAGCAACCGGATATGAATCCCTTGTAGGTAGACACCTCAAACAGGTAGTTAAAGACCGGTGCCGAGTCTATGGACCATAGATCGGCTTCCCTTTGTGCATCAAATGCATGTTTAAGCTGCAAGTAATAAAAGTGCATGGACGCTGGTAGCCGAAAGTCAGCCCTGCTCTAATTATGTGTGACATTAGGGATACCCCATACTGTTTTCACTTCAGACCATATGGTATTTTGGCTATTTCCCGGTAATATAGATTATCCCAAATGGGGCTGTATTTCGTGAACCCTGTCACTCCCTGTAGCATCCTGACCTTGTTCCAAATCTTCTGCATAAGAACATATGTGGGGAACCGTTTGTTAGATTTAGCATATCGCAGGGCCTCCACCGCCTCCCCCCAGTCGTGAGACTAAGCAACTGGGCCGAAGAGTCATGCAAATTCAGCTGCAGATCCCGCTGAGGGCCTACAACCCGCACAATATGTTGCATCTGAGAAGCCAAGTAATAGAGCCAGGGATTGGGCAATGCCAACCCACTGGCCTCCTTAGAGTTTTTAGCTATTGTTCAAGTCTGACCCTAGGGGGCTTTGTGAGCCATATCAGGGAACGAAAAATTGAGTTAATGACCATTGGGGAATTATGGAGTACATAGAGTAACTGGCATGAGGATCATTTTTTATCAAGTTCACCCTCCCCACCGGGGACAGCTTTAGCTTGCTCCACACCTTAACCCGATCGTGGCAGCGATTAATCAAAGGGTGAGGTTAAGACTGACGTAGTCCAGCGGACATGCTGTGACCTGAATGCCAAGATACCAGAAAGACTCAGAGACAGGGATGTCAAGTATAGTCTTTGTGGACAATGGGGGGCGATGGTCCAGTAACAGAAGAGAGGACTTGGTCCAATTAATAATCAAACCAGAGTATTCCCCAAACCGCCGCACAACATTAATGGCTTCCGTTAGTGACGCAGATGTGTCACCCAGGAGCAGCATGGTGTCATCAGCATATAACTTGATCTTCTCATGAAGATCTCCATAGTGAAATCCCTGAACCAATGGATTTGGCACGGAACGTGGCTGCCAGGGGCTCAATAGCCATGGCAAACAAGAGGGGAGACGGGGCAACCCTGCCGTGTACCCCTATGGAGATTAAAAGTGCGCAAAATCCTCCCCCCCTCTCATCGCCGCCACCGGGGATGAGTATAGGAGCTTCACCCATGAGATGAATCTGTCCCCAAACCCAAACTTTCGTATTACCGCCCAGAGATACTCCCACTCGACGCTGTCAAACGCCTTATGGGCATCCAAAGATAATAATGCCCTGTCCCCCATATTGTCCGCCTGGGATTGCATATTTAGAAAGAGTCTCCTCAAGTTTATCACTGTTGACTTTTGTGGCTTAAACCCGGATTGGTCAGAGTGAATTATGGTGGAAATGTCCCCATTCAATCTGACAGCCAGAACCTTGACGAGGATCTTTACGTCATTTTGTAAAAGTGAGATCGGTCATGAGCATTCAATGGGACATTTTATTGCCAAGTATGGCTGGCCATAAGTAGAAAGAGAAGGGGCCAGAGAGGCTTAATAGCTCAGGCTCAGCCTTTAGCTCTATTGGGGGTTGTAGTACATCAGTTCAGGGCCCTGGTACCCTCTCAGCTGATGGTTGCCCTCATTCTGAATTGGCCTTCCTCGAGTCATTCTGCTGGCCCATCTTCAATGTAGGGCCTCATCCTTCCTGTCATGAGAACAATTTTCTGTCACGATTTTGGAGTTCATGGACAGAATTTCTGGCCTTGTTGAGGCCCTAAACTGCAGAAGTCATAGATATACCACTTTGGCTTCAGTCTTCTGAATGTACCCTTAAAGGGGAGGTTCCCCTAAAAAGAAACTTTTAACATTGCCTGTCTCTTCTTAATAACATGTAGAATCGGCTGGTAGTTTAAAAAATAAACGTCCGTACATACCATTTTCGGCATGTAGTCTCACCGTCGCTTCCGGGTCTGGCGGCCGGGGATGGGCGTGCCTACTTGATTGACAGGCATCCGATCGACGCATACAGCGCGTCACGAGATGCCGAAAGAAGCCGAACGTTGGTGCGCATGCGCCGTATAGAGCCGCACCAACGTTCGGCTTCTTTCAGCATCTCGTGACGCGCTGTATGCGTCGATCGGATGTCTGTCCCCAAACATCATACCCGGAAGCGGCGGTGAGACTACATGCCGAAAATGGTATGTACGGACATTTTTTTTTTAAACTACCAGCCGATTCTACATGTTATTAAGAAGAGACATGCAATGTTAAAAGTTTCTTTTTAGGGGAACCACCCCTTTAAGTCAGATGCAGTAGTAGAAGAGGAAGCATCTGTTTAAGAAGTATCCTTGCCAGATTAGGATGACACTCCTGCTACAGAAATCTATTTTTAAAATACAAGGAGACTATTACTGAAGCTGTACAATCTTGTTTAGTATTGGAGCAGCTTGACTCTATGTGTGCAGAGGGTAGGTGCGGCAACTACCATATGGGCCAAGCACTACCCACAGTGAGACATGGAAATAAATCAAGAGATGGTGTTCCGCTCCAATAGCATAGAATGGTGTAATAGGTAAAATGTATAAATAACCAAAATAGTATAATTAATAAATGAATGTGCAAATAGACTGACTGAAAGATAAAAATTGCTATAAATGCTAAAATAAGGTGCATCCAAAGGTGTACTGAATGAATGTGCAAACAGTGCATAAATAAAATCACAACGTAAAGATAATAATATATGCAGTCACAGAGGAAATCGCAGGATGGTGTTATTCTCCAATCAAAATTAATGAATAGACATAACTGATATACAACAATGATCGATGAATAAAACAGTGAACTGAATAAGAGTGCAAATACATACAAATAGGTGACTGTATAATGTAAGTAAAATCACATCATATGAATGGTGGATGGAACCACAAGATTGTGCTATTGTTACAAAGTGTAAATGGTGCAACTGCGACTCCAGTTGGTCCAAGATGTGAAGAAATTGTAAGGTGCAAGTAGATTGCTGGGTGCAAAAATAGAATTGCAATGTAAAGATAATATATGTTGCAGAGAAAATCGCAGGATGGTGTTATGCTCCCATCAACACGAATTATGACTGAACATAACTGATATACACCAATGATGGATAATGCAACTGCGACTTAGTCCAAGAGGTAATGAAATTTAATCAAAAGAAATTGCAAAGTGCGAGTGAAGTGCTGGGTGCTAAAGGACATAAGCAGGTGGCAAGGTAACTTGTTGGTGAATCTTCAGTGTATGGTGACACCCAAAGGTGTGCTAGCAAATTACCTTACTGCTAAAAGGTATGCGGCATTCAATAAATCAATGGAATCACTCGGGGGTTGAGGGGATAACTCCATAGTGTGGCGCCTAGGGGGTTAAGGCTTCCTTCCATGCTGGGTGGTCAGCGGGGTAAGACAGCTCCAAAGTGTGTCACTAGTAATATGTTTTTTTAAACACTCAGCGATTTATTCAAACATAACAAACAGGGCACTCGGATTTAAAACAGTAATGTAGTGTATATCAGAAACGAGCAGCGAGCTCACACAGTGCAAACGTCACTTCCAGTGTCCTAGTGTCTGACACATATCGCCACGGTCACATGACTTCATCGGAGACTTCTGGACATCGGAACTGTCTTTATATAGTGAATAGGAAAAATGCAGATCAACCGTTCAGTGACTTTTAAGATCCCTCGCCTCCTTTTATAGATGCACTTCCTTTGTTCTATTCGCTACACACACACACCTTTTCAGGGCAAGGTAAAGACTGCTATCTGCAAGCTTTATTTAACATAGGCTTGTTAAGGATGTCCTTAAATTACTAACCCAAAAAACACGCTCTATAAGCATGCCCAGAAACATCCAAGTGCTGTTCACACACAAAAAGGAACATTAAAAAATTCCTGGGCATGCTCAGATCAACAGAAATGCAGCTAGCAGAAAATAAGGCAAACCCCTGTCCAAAATAAATCGCATCATCCAGCATGCTACAAAATTAGAGATGGGGCAAACACCCCCTGGTCCGGGTGGGCAAACAAAGAGCCTAACATGGGCAAAAGTTTTACCATAAATACCATTGCAGGGTACTGCGGAGTATTGCACAGGATATTGCGGAGTATTGTGCAGGGTATTGCATAGGGCATTGCGGTGTATTGCCCAGGGCATTGCAGAGTATTGCACAGGGATGGCTGAGCATGATGGGATGGATGGCTGGATCTCTGACTGCAATTGTCACAGATGCAGCCCACAGCACTGCTGCTGCCATCCGATCCCTCCCCCTCTTCTCTCACACTGTACCGATCGGTACAGAGAGGGAATGGAGGAACCGGCGTCATCACATGACGCCGGTTTGTTTACAAGTGATCGCTCTGTCATTTGATAGACCGATCATGTGGTAAATGGCCGCTATCTATGAATCTATGCCACAAAGCATGAAGCCAAAAGGGGATCCAACCCGGTACTAGCAAGGTGTACCTAATAAATTAGCGGGTGAGTCTAGGCCGGCCATACATGCAGGGGTGTATTTAGGTTTTGTGCTGCCCTAGCCTGGTGAAACTCGCGCACACCCTACTTTATATATGACGCACCCCTTCCTTTTTAAGACCCACCCTGTAATTTTCATGGGATGAGGACAGCGGGACGCAGTGGGATGAGGACAGCGGGACAGGGGGACAGGGTGGGATGGGGACAGGGTGAGATGAGGACAGAGGAACAGGGTGGGATGAGCACAGGGGGACAGGGTGGGATGAGGACAGGGGGACAGGGTGAGATGAGCACAGGGGGACAGGGTGAGATGAGCACAGGGGGACAGGGTGGGATGAGCACAGGGGGACAGGGTGGGATGAGCACAGGGGGACAGAGCATCTTTTAATTTGGGGGGAGAGGGTTGTATGGGGATATGTGCTGGGGAGTGATTTGAGAGGGAAGAAGATATGTGCTAGTGGGGGGGGAATCAGACCCCCCACTAGCACATATCTTCTTCCCTCTCAAATCACTCCCCAGCACATATCCCCATACCACCCTCTCCTCTCCCATCACTTAATTCGTTCACCTCTTATCTGCCTGCCCCCCCCTCCTTCCCTCCTGGTTACTGTTCCCTCTTACTCAAGTTCTGAAGCACAGACATACCAGCAGCACAGCTCTCTCGGTTTTGTCTCTCCTCGGCTCCTCCTCCTGGCTGTGTAAACAGGAACATTGAGCCAAGAGGGGGGAGGAGACGAAGAGTGACTGTGTATTGCAATGTCAGTGGAGAGAGAGGGATGGCTGCATTGTAAAGCCGAATGACGCTGCGGGACCCCGGGCGGCAGATGTCCTGGGTGACCACGCCAGCGTGTCCTAGTCTGAACAATTAGAGTTCAGTGCCGAAAGTGAACTCCAGGATTCAGCTGTGCGGCTCTCCGTTCTGGAGGAGGGGGGGGGCCATAATACATCTCTGCATACATGGTTCAAATATCGGCCGGTTCAGCAGGGACCAGCTGAGATTCAAACTGTTAATAAACAGGCTGAATGTACCAAGTGAAATGATCAACTTGGGTGCAACAAGCCTGCCAGAGTCAGCTGCTATAGCCACTATCAATAATTACTGTCTTCTCCCGGCGGGGGTGGCTGCCCCCATCGGGAACAGATAATGACTCTGCAGGAGGGATACCTGTGCTTGCAGGAAAGAAATTTGCACTTTGTATGGTCTGCCCTAAATGTATTGCAGCAAAAGGAGTGAGACTTCCTTAAATCCTTTAAATGCCTTCTCAATGAAAAATGTCACCACTCACCAGTAGGGATGAGCTTTTTGTTCGACTCGAACATTGCTTGTTCGCCAAATAGAGAACATTGTGGGGTGTTCGCGTCAAGTTCGAGCGGCGCAGAATGCCCCATAATGCACTGCGACATCACAGTGCATTGCTGCAGTCTGATAATTGGCCAAACATGCACTATGACATGCATGCTTGGGCAAATCACAGCGTTGTCAACAAAGAGAGCCATTAGTTGGCCAAAGACAGGGTGCCTTTGGCCAATTATGGGTCAGGGGGTTAAGTCCATGCGCCACACTATATAGGGCCGCCTGCACGTCGGCCCTGTGTATTGTGTTGCTGGCATTGAGAGAGAGAGCGTGTCATTTCATTTAGTTTGAGCAGGCAGGCAATTCAGTTAGCTGCATCGTTTTCAGTATATATATACATCCAGGCTTTGTATATATATATATATACAGGCTTGTGTATATATATACATCTCCACTGCATTCTAGTCTAGCCAGGCCTATATCTGACTGTAGGCCATTCCTGGTGTACCTGTTCAAATACACTTTCAGGCGAGCAGGCAGGCGGACAGGCGACTCAGTGAGCTGCAGTGCATTTAATATATATATATATATATATATATATATATATATATATATATATATATATATATATATCTTCACTTCATTCTAGTCTAGCCAAGCCTATACCTGACTCTAGGCCATTCCTGGTGTAGGTTTTCAAATACACTTTCAGGCAGCGATTCAGTGATCTGCAGTGCATAAAATATATATACAGTCTCCTACATAAATATATCCACTGTATTGTAGTCTAGCCAAGCCTATACCTGACAGTAGGGCATTCCTGGTGTACGTGTTCAAAGACACTATACAGTCTCCTACATTTATATATATACACTGCATTCTAGTCCAGCCAAGCCTATACCTGACTGCAGGCCATTCCTGGTGTACTGTTTTTAGTAAACTTCAGGTGTTGTTTTGCTAATCTAATTGTACAGTATGTCTGGAAGGCCACTAAGGAGAGGCAGAAGCTCACAGGCCACTAAAAGAGGGCAAGCAGGTTCTGTGTCTACAGCCAACAGTGCTGGTTGTGGACACGGTGCATCCTCAGCACGTGGCCGTGGGGCACGCTTGGCCTTTTGTTCGACAGCTGGCCGTGTTGAGCCACAACATGCAGAAGAGTTGGTAGAGTGGATGACCAAGCCGTCCTCATCCTCTGTCACCCAGGCTCAGAGTACTTTGTCTGTCAATGCAGCTGCCAAAGCAGCCTCCTCCATCGATCAATGTCATCAGTCACTCCTTCCCTAGCCCCACCATCATGCCCTGAGGATTCCCCTTGTTAAGACCTGCAGTGGGCATGGTACTGCGGCCTTCCTTCCATCTCCCAATCGCCGAGCATAATGGATTATCGCTACCATAGAAGGTAGAGGGATAGTGGAGATGTATGCAGTTTCCAAGATGATTCTTCCGAAAAGGTTAGAATATTCCCCCCCCCCCCTTCCCCAAGCATGAGCCAAGACTTCATGAAGGGGTGTCCAGGTAAAATAATGCTTTATTGAGAGCGCAGGTTACCTATATTTATACAGCAAAAGGGATACTTGATGTAATCAGATATACAATGACATCCTCCTCCCCCCACATCATACAATGGTGTTACTAACAAGCCACCCCTTCAATAGACCTCTTTTAGGTAGAATCCAGATGAGTTAATTACTGGTCCTTTGTCTAGACGAGGTGATTCAGAAGTAAGAACTTTTCACCTGCTAAACAACACACAGTGAACACTTCTTCAGAGACAGACTAAAGATCATTTACATGACACATTGAGATCAGTTTAAGGAATAAACCAATTATCTCCAGGCAGAGAGCACTCCAATTTTCCCAAAAGTTAGAACACCCTTTTTCCACACAAGGTATACCTGCCATTACATATCCCCTGATAGCCACGATCTGGGGGACCAACATATCCAAATTTCACCCAGATCGGTCCAGGGGTTCTTAAAAGACAAACAGAGTCTATGAGAAAATCCAGAATAAAGTCTATTTTCTTCACAATACTCCCCTTAGTTCCATGGGTCGGCGTACCCGCCTAGACCCTGCCGGGTTGGCTAGGGGATGTCCGGGTCAAAATTATACTTCCAAGTCGCTTTGACAGGAAAGCCCATTTGCATTGCCGTTCTGCTTGCCTGGGCGATATTGCAGTGTAAAATTGTAAGGCTGCAACGCTAGACTCCAGCGCAGCAACCGGGGATTGTCTCCAGAGACTCGGTGGAGCCAGATGAGGGGGTTGTGGTCAGTGAGTAGGGTAAAGGCATGGCCATAAAGGTACGGTTGGAGCTTTTTTAAGGCCCATACTAGAGCCAGGCATTCTTTTTCCACAGTGGCGTAGCTGACCTCCCGGGGTAATAACTTGGGGCTGAGGTATACCACTGGGTGCTCCATGCCGTCTTCCCCCACTTGGCTCAGTACGGCTCCCAGCCCAAACATGAAGGCATCTGTATGGACGCGAAATGTTTTGTTAGGGTCTGGGGCCGCCAATACTGGAGCTTCACTCAAAGCCGTCTTAAGTCCATGGAATGCTGTTGCACACTCCGGGGACCAGGCTACCTGCTTGGATAGGGACTTTTTGGTCAGGTCGGTGAGGGGCTTTGCTAGGGTGCTATACTCCGGGACGAACTTTCTATAATACCCTGCGGTGCCTAGGAATGCCAATACCTGTGTCTTGGTGTGGGGCTGGGGCCAATTGGCTATGGCCTCTACTTTCACGGGTTCAGGGAGCTGTTTCCCAGACCCTACTCTATGCCCTAGGTGTTGAACCTCTGCCATGCCCACATGGCATTTCTCGGGTTTCAGGGTGAGGCTGGCTTCTTGTAACCTCCCAAATACCAAAACCAAGTGCGTCAAGTGCTCCTCCCAGGTGCTTGCGCCCTGGTAGTCACAGGGCAGGTTCCAGCGGGATCTGGGGTAAGCAGCTGTGAAGTTAGGCACCCCAAATCGTTCCCCAACAATACTTCCGCAGGTAGGCCCACCATAATGCCTACTTCCATCTGCTTGGCTCCGGTGCCCCAATTTAGCTGCACTTGGGCTGCGGGTAGTTTGTGAATGGCGCATCCTGCCACTCTTACCGCAACTGTCCTGTTGGTGCGCGCCTTCGCAGATACGGTGTGAGGTTGCACCAGAGTGAGTGTGGCCCCAGAGTCTCGTAGCGCCTCAGCCTCTTTTCCATCTACTGTGACCCATTGTCTGTGGTGCGCCCGGTTTTCCCCCTCGGCTTGTGCTAGGTTCAACTCATGTAGTACGGTCGATTGCTTAGGTTTAGGGCTGTGGTCTTCCAGCGGCTCATGCTGATAGTGATGGGCGGCTGCCCTCGGTGGTAGTGGCCCGCTCCCAATTGCCTTTGCCTCGCTGAGGGCAATGTATCTTGTAGTGCCCTGGCTGATTGCATTGGTGACACACCAATGGCGGTCTCTGGTTAAAATTAGGTGGTGTAGTAGGTGGTGTAGTGGGTGGTACCGCGTTCGATCGTGGTGGGTCACAGGACCTGGCATTGGGGTGCCGGACCTTACCAGGGGGCGGGTTTCCACTAGCCTCTCCTTTTCTTCCCTCGTGATGCTCGTCTGCCAGCTTGGCCGCTTCCTTGATTGTGGCCGGCTTTCTGTCTCTGACCCAGCCCTTGGTGTCTGCAGGTGTGTGGTCAAAAAATTGTTCTAGCGAGAAGAGTTGTAGCACCTCCTCTAGCATCGTGGCCTGGCAGCCTTGTATCCAGTTTTGGGCTGCCCGATACATCCTAAAAGCCCATTCGGTGTAGGAGTCTCGGCCCCCTTTCAGTAATGCCCGAAACTTTTTCCTGTAAGTCTCTGGGGTCACGGCATACCTGGCTAGCAGAATGTCCTTTACCCTGATGTAGTCGTGTATTGGTATATCAGGAACTGCTCAGTATGCCTCTGCTGCTCGGCCCGTGAGTTTGCTGCTTAGAATCGCGGCCCATTGTTCCGATTCTAGACCCTCCAAAGCGCATTGACGCTCGAAATCTTGTAGGTATGTGTCAATTTCCATTTCTCCATCCGAAAAACTTTTAAACGCAGCATAGTTAATCTTTCTCCGCTGCCCTCCATTTATAGATCCGGCTGAGGAAGCGGTGTCTCCTTGGTTTACGCTTGCCTGTTCTCTGCGTTCTGCGCTCACCTGCTCCAGGACTTGTGTCACCACCTCTGGTGTGGAATTTGGCCCATATAGGTTTAGCCTCCACATCACCTTCTGTTGGAACTCTGCTTCCTCCTGGCTGACATTCGCCATGCTGCTGGTTTGGTCGCCCTCCATTAGTTCTGCTATGAGGGTAGCTTTCTTTTTGTTACTTGCCACCTGACCTTGGGCTTCCAGCAGATCCTTTAGTGTAGTTCTCTTTAGTCTGCCATAATGCTGGGCCATTCAGCCGCTGACTTTATGCGTCTCATTCAATCCCACTGCTGCCACCAGTTGTTAAGACCTGCAGTGGGTATGGTACTGCGGCCTTCTTTCCATCTCCCAATCGCCGAGCATAATGGATTATCGCTACCATAGAAGGTAGAGGGATAGTGGAGATGTATGCAGTTTCCAAGATGATTCTTCCGAAAAGGTTAGAGTATTCCCCCCCCCCCTTCCAGAGCATGAGCCAAGACTTCATGAAGGGGTGTCCAGGTAAAAGAATGCTTTATTGAGAGGGCAGGTTACCTATATTTATACAGAAAAAGGGATACATGATATAATCAGATTTACAATGACATCCTCCTCCCCCAACATCATACAATGGTGTTAATAACGAGCCACCCCTTCAATAGACCTCTTTTAGGAGACAGACGGCTGTCTCCAGTAGAATTCACATGAGTTAATTACTGGTCATTTGCCCAGACGAGGTGATTCAGAAGTAAGAACTTCTCACCTGCTAAACAATAGAAATTCACACAATGAACACTTCTTCAGAGACAGACTAAAGATCATTTACATTTATCTCCAGGCAGAAAGCACCCCAATTTTCCCAAAAGTTAGAACACCCCTTTTCCACACAAGGTATACCTCTAATTACATATCCCCTGATAGCCCCGATCTGGGGGACCAACATATCCAAATTTCACCCAGATCGGTCCAGGGGTTCTTCAAAGACAAACAGAGTCTATGAGAAAATCCAGAATAAAGTCTATTTTCTTCACACCCCTGAACTGTTCGACCACAGTGTAGGGTACATGCTGCAGGAGGATGCGTAGCATTTTGAAGGCTTTGGTGATGGTACCCAGGTTGAGGATGAAGGCAGTAACGTGAGCTGATCACACAGGAGGAGGAGGAGAATTGTGTCAGTATGGAGGTGGAGCCTAGCATTCAGCATCAGCAGCAGTCTTCAAGGGATCATTTACAGTCCCCAGAAACCCATGGACTTGTACGTGGCTGGGAGGAGGTGGCCTGCGGATCATGTCGTTCTTAGTGACCCAGAGGACTGCGCATCGAATGCCTCACAAAACCTACGCTGCATGGCCTCCCTGATCCTGCAAGGCCTGCGAAAGTATCCTTGTATTTGTGTTATCAAGGAGAGGGATCATTACTGGCTGGCAACCCTCCTTGATCCACGTTACAAGGGCAGAAAGGTTTGTGCAATGCGTTTCCAGAGCCTGGGAGGTTACAAATTTCTGGTCCTGGACAACGTGTTGCTGAGGCTTCGGTCAGTCACAGAAGGAGCGGTGAAAAAGGTAGCCATCTGACCGATGCGTTCAGACAATTTTTTAGTCCGCAGCCCCCAGCAACCATCGCCAGCGTCTGATTTACATGGTGCAGGACTACCTAGGGGCAAGATCAGACTTGGAGACCTTTCCAACCGAAAATCCACTGGCTTACTGGGTCTTGAGGATGGATCATTGGCCAGAGCTTGCACAGTACAGTATGCAATTGAGCTACAGGTCCGTCCTGCATCCAGCGTTCTCGGAACGCACATTCAGTGCTGCTGGAGGCTTTGTAACCGATCATAGAGTGCACCTGTCCACAGACTCGGTTGATCGGCTCACCTTCATAAAAATGAATCAGTCTTGGATCACCTGCTACCAAGCACCTGATGCTGATGTAACGATATTTTTTTTTATGAATGAGATCCCTTTAAGACTCCCTATGTTGATTCTGAGTGACTATACTGTTATGCTGAGTGACTATCCTATTCCTCCTCAATGTTCATGTTGATAGTTTCTAAGAACATTTTTGTTTCTGGGCAAAATTTTTGATCTAATTTTTCACAGCAGGGCACGTTCCTGCACCCACCAAGAGTAACTGTGAGGGCTTACAGTGTTGTGGCACCACCACCACTGCCTAAGGCCCAATTTTTCTGCCCCTGTTCAACAGGGGCATGTAATTACAATTCTTGGTCTAATATTTCAAAGCAGGGCCCGTTCCAGCGCCCACCAAGAGTAACTGTGTGGGTTTAAAGTGTTCTGGTACCACCAACACCTAAGGCCCAATTTTATATAGGGCTGGCCATATAATAATAATTGTATATTTATATAGGGCTGGCCATATAGTATATACAGGCGGTCCCCCACTTTCCAACCGACTTGCAAAAGACGCCTACATACAAATGGAGGGAGACAACAGGAAGCGACAGTAAATCTACACCTGGGAAGGCAAATTCTCTCATGTAAGAGTTAATATGGGAATAAGGTGTCTCCACTGATGCTTTATCACCAATCCTTGAGTAGCGCTACCCCTCTCAAGAGCCGCTGGATAGATTTGGAATTGGCGTGTCACCTCTGTAGCATGTCTAGGGGTATGATGATGTGAGCAATGACAGAATGTCCAAACAGCAAGGTGTCGTTTTCTGTGCCTATATTTTCTTGCCAAACATGGCAAACAGGTAACTCCAGGTGAATAGAGAAGATGGTGAAAAAAAAGAAGAAGGTTGCAGATTCAGGCCTCAACTATTTGTGGAAGCAGTCCTGCTTCAACGGTACCCTTTGCTTCGTCGCCACTCCAGCCGGGGTGGGTGTAGTGTACCCTGGACAGTCTTTCTCACAGAACTGGCAGCCGGAATATCACTACGAACCTTGAGAAGGAGATGACACTCTTCTTTATCTGGATGACTCCGACAGTTCATTGCCTTTAGCATTAGCCCTTATAGAAAGATTCGGCACATTTTCTGGCCTACGGATTAACTGGGACAAGTCTCAGGTGCTTCCGTTGGACAGCTACCTTACTCCCCCTACAGAGAGTCAGTGTTAATAAATATCTAGGCACAAACTCCCGTGGCATAAACTTAAACACCCGACCAGAGGCGTTGCTAGGGGGGTGCGGGGGGTGCGGTCCGCACCCGGGTGACACCCTTAGAGGGGTGACATTCCATCCCGACTGCGGTTACTGGACTGCATGTTGTAGGAAGATCGGACGCTTTAAGATTGGGCCGCACAGCGGGAAGTAAGCAGCAACCGTGGTTAGGACGGGGTTAACTCAGACCGCGACCGCCGCTCATCTCCCACTATACGGGCATTCCTAAGGCGGAAGAGAAGGCTCCCGTCCTTTGACATGCAGGAAGCGCATGCAGGGGATAGAAACCGCGCGGGCCGGCCGCGCTGGAGTTCTAGCAATAGGAAGGAGGCATTTTTAAACTACATGCCCTATGGCACCAGGCCGCCAGAGAATACACCCTGGACACCTCTATCAAGAGTCTGCAGTGCCTAGGAGAAGAAGAGGGGAGAGAGCCGGGACACAGAGCAGCCGGACGGAAGTGCTGCAGGATCTATGGAACAGGGCGGGGTGTGTGAGATGGATGCCCTGCAGCATGTACCTCTGGGGTTGCCGTGATATGCACTCCCCCTCCTCCTGGTCGCTGAGGGATCTGTTGTGGGAGGACAGGCAGCAGCTCCGCTCTCCTGGAGGTAAAGCTATCACTGCCGCTGGCTCAGGTATAGTAAAAGCACAGGCAGCCTGCACCCATTCACATGAAATAAAACATTTACTCTGTTGTCAAGTTTTATATTGCATTGCACAGAGTAAAGAGAGGAGCGTGTGTGTTGAGGGGGTGAAGGGGGGGAGTCTGATGTCCAGGGGGGGGGGGGGTACTAGTACAGAGAGGAACTAATGTATGTGTGGTGGGCAGTGGTCAGATGTGCAGGGGGGTACTGGTACAGAGAGGAACTAATGTGTGGTGGGAGGGGGGGTCCAGATGTGCAGGGGGTACTGGTACAGAGAGGAACTAATGTGTGGGGGGAGGGGGTCAGATGTGCAGGGGAGGTACTGGTACAGAGAGGAACTAATGTGTGGGGGGCGGGGGTCAGATGTGCAGGGGGGTACTGGTACAGAGAGGAACTAATGCGGGGGGAGGGGGGCCAGATGTGCAAGGGGGTACTGGTACAGAGAGGAACTAATGTGTGTGTGGTGAGGGGGAGTCTGATGTGCAGGGGGGTACTGGTACAGAGAGGAACTAATGTGTGTGTGTGTGTGGTGAGGGGGGGTCTGATGTGCAGGGGGTACTGGTACAGAGAGGAACTAATGTGTGTGTGTGTGTGGTGAGGGGGGGGGTCTGATGTGCAGGGGGGTACTGGTACAGAGAGGAACTAATGTGTGTGTGTGTGTGGTGAGGGGGGTCTGATGTGCAGGGGGGTACTGGTACAGAGAGGAACTAATGTGTGTGTGTGTGTGTGTGGTGAGGGGGTGGGCAGATGTGCAGGGGGGTACAGAGAGGAACTAATGTGTGTGTGGTGAGAGGGTGGGCAGATGAGCAGGGGGGTACTGGTACAGAGAGGAACTAATGTGTGTGTGGTGAGGGGGTGGGCAGATGTGCAGGGGGGTACAGAGAGGAACTGATGTGAGGGTGGGGGGCGTTTGAGAGGTACATATGTGTGGGTGGGGAACAGGCCTTTAGGGTGATATAGTGATGGGGTGATCTGAGGTGTGAAGGTGGAAGAATTGGGGTGATCTGAGGTGTGAAGGTGGAAGAATTGGGGTGATCTGAGGTGTGAAGACCGCCCCCGCGAACGCCCACCCCACATCTCCGACCTACTCCACCCAGGGACTGGGCTGCTCAGTTTAAAATGCCCGGGCCTATTTCTTGTACCAGTCCGGGCTTGCCCGGGACACCTGCCGGGGTCCCGCAGTGCCATTCACATGAAATAAAACATTTACTCTGTTGTCAAGTTTTATATTGCATTGCACAGAGTAAAGAGAGGAGCGTGTGTGTTGAGGGGGTGAAGGGGGGGAGTCTGATGTCCAGGGGGGGGGGGTACTAGTACAGAGAGGAACTAATGTATGTGTGGTGGGCAGTGGTCAGATGTGCAGGAGGGTACTGGTACAGAGAGGAACTAATGTGTGGTGGGAGGGGGGGGTCCAGATGTGCAGGGGGTACTGGTACAGAGAGGAACTAATGTGTGGGGGGAGGGGGTCAGATGTGCAGGGGAGGTACTGGTACAGAGAGGAACTAATGTGTGGGGGGCGGGGGTCAGATGTGCAGGGGGGTACTGGTACAGAGAGGAACTAATGCGGGGGGAGGGGGGCCAGATGTGCAAGGGGGTACTGGTACAGAGAGGAACTAATGTGTGTGTGGTGAGGGGGAGTCTGATGTGCAGGGGGGTACTGGTACAGAGAGGAACTAATGTGTGTGTGTGTGGTGAGGGGGGGTCTGATGTGCAGGGGTGTACTGGTACAGAGAGGAACTAATGTGTGTGTGTGTGTGGTGAGGGGGGGTCTGATGTGCAGGGGGGTACTGGTACAGAGAGGAACTAATGTGTGTGTGTGTGTGTGTGTGGTGAGGGGGTGGGCAGATGTGCAGGGGGGTACAGAGAGGAACTAATGTGTGTGTGGTGAGGGGGGTCTGATGTGCAGGGGGTACTGGTACAGAGAGGAACTAATGTGTGTGTGTGTGTGTGGTGAGGGGGGGTCTGATGTGCAGGGGGGTACTGGTACAGAGAGGAACTAATGTGTGTGTGTGTGTGTGTGTGGTGAGAGGGTGAGCAGATGTGCAGGGGGGTACAGAGAGGAACTAATGTGTGTGTGGTGAGGGGGGGTCTGATGTGCAGGGGGGTACTGGTACAGAGAGGAACTAATGTGTGTGTGTGTGGTGAGGGGGGTCTGATGTGCAGGGGGGTACTGGTACAGAGAGTAACTAATGTGTGTGTGGTGAGGGGGGGGTCTGATGTGCAGGGGGGTACTGGTACAGAGAGGAACTAATGTGTGTGTGGTGAGGGGGTGGGCAGATGTGCAGGGGGGTACAGAGAGGAACTGATGTGAGGGTGGGGGGCGTTTGAGAGGTACAGATGTGTGGGTGGGGAACAGGCCTTTAGGGTGATATAGTGATGGGGTGATCTGAGGTGTGAAGGTGGAAGAATTGGGGTGATCTGAGGTGTGAAGGTGGAAGAATTGGGGTGATCTGAGGTGTGAAGACCGCCCCCGCGAACGCCCACCCCACATCTCCGACCTACTCCACCCAGGGACTGGGCTGCTCAGTTTAAAATGCCCGGGCCTATTTCTTGTACCAGTCCGGGCTTGCCCGGGACACCTGCCGCCCGGGGTCCCGCAGTGCCATTCGGCTTTACAGTGCAGCCGTGAGTTGTCCCTCTCTCTCCACTGACTGCAATACACAGTCTTCGGCTCCTCCCCCCTTGTCTCAATGTTCCTGTGTACACAGCCAGGAGGAGGAGCCAAGGAGAGACACAACTGAGAGCCGTGCTGCTGGTTACGGTATGTGGGACAACTTCAGTGAGAGAGAGAGAAAGAGAGAGAGAGAGAGGACACAGTAACCAGGAGGGAAGGAGGGGGGGGCAGGCAGATACGAGGTGAAGTGGTGAACAAATGAAGTGATGGGAGAGGAGAGGGTGGTATGGGGGTATGCTGGGGAGTGATTTGAGAGGGAAGAAGATATGTGCTAGTGGGGGGTCTGATTCCCCCCCCCCCACTAGCACATATCTTCTTCCCTCTCAAATCACTCCCCAGCCCATATTCCCATACCACCCTCTCCACCCCAAATTAAAAGATGCTCTGCGGCTGCCCCCCTGTGCTCATCCCACCCTGTCCCCCTGTGCTTATCCCACCCTGTCTCCCTGTGCTCATCCCACTGCGTCCCTCTGTCCTCATCCCATGAAAATGACAGGACGGGTCTTAAAAAGGCACAGTGGTGACAATTGATGGCACAGTGGCTGCGTTTGATGGCATAGCACAGTGGTGACAATTGATGGGCACAGTGGTGACAATTGATGGACACAGTGGTGACAATTGATGGGCACAGTGGTGACAATTGATGGCACAGTGGCTGCGTTTGATGGCATGGCACAGTGGTGACAGTTGATGGGCACAGTAGCGACAATTGATGGCACAGTGCTGACAATTGATGGCACAGTGGCTACATTTGATGGCATGAAATAGTGGTGACAATTGCTGGGCACAGTGTTGACAATTGATGGCACAGTGCTAACAATTGATGGCACAGTGGCTACATTTGATGGCATGGAATAGTGGTGACAATTGCTGGGCACAGTGTTGACAATTGATGGCACAGTGGCTGCATTTGGCATAGCACAGTGGCTGCGTTTGATGGCATGGCACAGTGGTAACAATTGATGGCACAGTGGCTGCGTTTGATGGCACAGTGGCTGCGTTTGGCATGGCACAGTGGTGACAATTGATGCACAATGGTGACAATGGGCACAGTGGCAACAATTGATGGCACAGTGGCTGCGTTTGATGGCATGGCAAAGTGGTGACAATTGATGGCACAGTGGTGACAATTGATGGCACAGTGGCTACATTTAATGGCATGGAATAGTGGTGACAATTGCTGGGCACAGTGGTGATAATTAAAGGCACAGATGTAACAATTGATGGCACAGTGGCTGCGTTTGGCATAGCACAGTGGCTGCGTTTGATGGCATGGCACAGTGGTGACAATTGCTGGGCACAGTGGTGACAATTGCTGGGCACAGTGGTGACAATTGATGGCACAGTGGCTGCGTTTGATGGCACAGTGGCTGCGTTTGGCATGGCACAGTTAAAATAAATACAGTTCTTTAACAGTTTGAGCTTTGAATTCTATTATTTTCATATGATTTTGTTATTCAAATTTGCTAGTTGATTGGAAGTTTTAACGGCACTAATGGTGCCAATATATGCAGTGTTATTAGGGGGGAAAATTATTGGGGGGGGGGGGTGACACCATGTCATACCGCACCAGGTGACACCAACCCTAGTGACGCCACTGCACCTGGCTGACCTGGCAGGCCTTGCCCTACCTGACTTTAACCTCTACTATCTTGCAGCTCAACTCTCACAAATATTCCATGTGGACAAAACGAACAGAGATAGGTTCTTGTGTTTCCTGTGCCTGGGGTGGTCCGGACTGACATTAGACCCCATGGTGGTGATCGCGGGGGGGGACTGAGAGAGGAGGTGGGTCAGCCGACTGTAGGACTCTTTTGTACCAGTACAGGAGAATGTGGTCCATAACCTCCACAAAACTACACATACCATACTCCACATTGTTGCTAATGGGAGGCTGAAATCCCTGCCCGTCTTGCAGTCGGAGTTTGCACTGCCTAACCTAATGTATTTTAGATACATACAGCTACCTCATGCTTACAACACACAATTCCCTCTAGGTGACCTCTCCCTGGACGCTTACCCACTGATGGCAGCTATAAAACACCCTGACCCTAAGCTAATTTCACAATTTTACTCCATGCTGTCGCTCCCCTCGGCAACTGTGGGGGCATATGCCGTGAAGGCTAGGTGGGAGGACGATTTGGGTCCTGTCGCGGATGACGAGTGGAGTGATGCTTTGGACACATGTAAGCTAGTCTCTCCCAAGCTGTCGGATCGGCTTACCCAGATCTTTATAGTGCATAGATCATACCTCACACCCCTCAGAATCTCGAAATATAAGCATGACTCTTACTCTGCTTGCCCCATGTGCGCTCGACCAGCGGCCAATTTTTTGCATCTCTTGTGGAGTTGTCCCAAAATACAGGCATTCTGGTCGCAGGTGGTGGGATTCTTGCATTACAAAATGGGTTCCCCTGTAACACTTCAGCCGAAGCTATGTCTTCTGGGTATCTTCCCAAATCCAGATGGTAATAAATGTACCCAGCTCTTCTTACATGAGACGCTTTTCTCAGCCCAAAAAGTGATTGCCAGAGGGTGGATGCTATCGCATTGAATAGCGGAGGTTACTGCTGTTTTGCCTTATAAGAAACTCATGTATGCACACAGGGGTTGCTCATCTAAATATGAGAAGGTTTGGGACAAATGGCTAAAAGCTCCTGATACTTCTAGGAGCCTTACTGATGTTCAGGGGAGGGGTCTGGGGGGGTGGGATGGGGTGGAGGGACTTTCTGGTAACACAAGGTGCTATGATGGCGCATCTCACGTCCGCTACTGATACCGGTGATTCTGTTTTTTATACATCTGTATGTACCATAGTGATATGTTGTTGAATGATACTTTTAGCAATTTTGCCGACTACATGTACCATTGTATGCTGATTTTTTTTATGTACCATCTCTTGTTCTTAATAAAAAAGACTTTGATTTAAAAAAAAAAGAACCTTGAGAGGGAAGTCAAGCCTCTGCCACAGACTTGGCTCAATGTAAATTAGGAGTGGTGCCTCTGCCACAGGCCCCTGCTCTGGAATGCAGTTCAATGGAGCAGTTCCTTCTCAATAATTAAAGTTGCCTGAATTTAATCTCGGGTAGCGTCTTTGTTTTGTTTTTTGGAATCACCGACTGACAAGTTACAACATATAAATCGTCAGTGTCCGGCAACTCGGATCCCCAGTTCATTGTCTAAGCCCTATTGGATCACTTGCCTCCGGGCTCACCTCAGACCAACCTCCCCACCGAATAGCACAACTCGCTTGGGATCTTCTCATGGATGTAGGGACTCAGTAAGTTACTGAGGTCCCTTTTTCAGCTTCAGTTGCTCCGGGCCATGAGGGCCCAGAGTCAGGAACTCCGCGTAGCACGTGCGCCCACGGCAAGGTAGGCCATTTCACCGGGGGCCCGTGATGTGCTCACACCCTAAAGGTGGGTGCCGCACCCGGAACCAGAAATGGGTAGAAGGACCCCACAAAATGGCGTCTGCGCCAGAAATACCCTCCCCCAGCATGCCCCGTGAGGGAAACACTCCTCTAATTGGCTGCTGGAGAAAAAGGGCGTCTCTGCCTGGACCCCTCTGGCGCCACCTGTCACCCAGAGATGGAAAGGCATCTCTGGAACACAGAATGAAACCGCAGGCAGCCCAGCCTGGCAGAAACCTAATTTTCATAATCAACATGGCTGAGAGCAAAGTAACTCTGTCATCCCCCTCTAAATTTAACATAGCACCTGGACTGAAAGTACACAAATTTTCTAAATTGTCATTGGGACAGAAAGTGAGGTGAAATCTTCTGAACAGGGGCACAGACAGCAAAACAAATGTTACAGGGGTGATGAATGATAACCCTTCCTTATGATATCCAAAAAGCTTAAAAATAGATTTTTTGGCTAGAGCTACACTTACAAAGTGTACCTGTTCCAAATTACAACAGATTCAACTTAAGAACCAACCTACAGTCCCTGTCTTTCTTGGGACCGCCTGTATACTGCTGTTCAGAGTATATAGGGCCTGAAGGCCCCACGCCTTTTTTTTTTGGGTGCGGGATTCCCCTTAATATCCACACAAGACCCAAAGGGCCTGGTAATGGGCTGGGGGGGGGGGAACCCATGCCGTTTTTCTCAATAATTTTCATCCATATTGCCCGGACCCGACATTAAAACACAGCTGGAAGTAGTTTTAACTGACTTCTATTCCTTTAGAAATGTCATTATGTGCAGGGACTGTTCTATACGCAGGGATTACGCACCACTTCACAGACATACTATAGACACCCCCCAGGTACGATATTTAAAGGAATATTTAACTTTTTTTTTTTTTTTTACTTTAAGCATCATTAAAATCACTGCTCCCAAAAAAACTATAGTTTTTAAAAGTTTTTTTGCATTGCATTGATACATGTCCCCTGGGGCAGGACCCGGGTCCCCAAACTCTTTTTAGAACAATAACTTGCATATTAGCCTTTAAAATTACAGATGTAAAAAAATATTTAATTTTGCAATCATGGGATTTTCTATTCAGAAATTCACACTTTTTTAACATTTACAATGGAAAGGCTGACTGTGTGAGGCTGATTTACTCAATGGGTTGAGATTCTTCACTCAATAAATTGAAGTTTTGTTCATGTTATTGTATTTCAAATGTAGATGGAATAAGTAAACTGGATTTTGCTTTTTTAGCTGATTGTGATATTGAAGTGAATTTATTGTTTAAAAATTATAAGGTCTGTCTGTGGCTTTGGGGGGCTAGCAATGACGGATTTGAGAACGTAATATTTTGCTTCACAATTGATTTATTTGCATTGGTGTTTTTTTCCCTCCAATCCCAAATGCGACAGTTGCAGTCAAGGCGGCGGTAGCTACCTCATATGAAACATTACTCAACATTGTCTATTGGAAAGGGATTCTGGGAAAGGAGGGGGGCAGCATAGTCTCACTACCAGGGTAGATTTGACATTTATGTGCCCGTAACTTGAGAGATGTACCCTTATACAGGTCCCTTAATAAGCCTCTCTGGTTTATCCCACTTTTGAGTGAATTTTATAAACTGGAAGGTGGCGTGCTGTGTGTTCAGTATGGGTTAAGAATATCCATCAGTTATATGTGGGCGGACATTTCTGCTCTTTTGGACATTTACATAGGGTATTTGGGGTTCCCAGTAAGTGGCTTTTAAATATGCACTGTTGCGTCACGATGTGTTAACCCAATTTGGGGGAGCTTCTGTCTAGCTTCACAACTCAAATTTAGAAAGGGCTTTGTTAGATTCGGATCCTACTAAATTGGTTTCTCTGTACTACATGGTCCTGGATCCTGGTAATTCTGCTATGATTGAGAGAGCCAAAGCTAGTTGGTCTGCCATTGTTCCAGAGTTGTCAGATGAAGAGTGAGGTGTACTCTACATATTTAACCACAGTTATTGCCTCCACAAATATGATGATTCAATTGAGATACTTACATCAGATGTATTATACTCCTGCACATCTTTTCCGCATGCGAAAAAAGAGACACTGCCATATGTCATAAATGCCAACTGCATAAAGGTACTTTTTTCCTATGGTATGGAAGTGTTCGAAGGCGAGGCCTCTCTGGTCTCATGTGACACAATTTATTACTGATAACTTTGTCTTTCCCAGTATATGTAGCCCCCTTCTTTGTTTATTGGGTGTTATTGAGAATGAGGAGTTGGACATGGCTACCAAATTATCCCTCCGACTTATACTCTTCTATGTTCAAAAACGTATAGCCAGGAGATGGGTATACAGGGAATCCTTGACCTTGGATTAATGCAGAGCTTCCATTTTATAGAATGGCATATGAGGCCTGCAAGTCTCCTAAAAAATTTAGGAAGGTATGGTTTCACTGGATAGATTCTATGGAAATTGGCAGATGGCCTTGACGTCTAGGTAAAAAAAGGGGTAGTGTCACAGTGGGAGGTGGGGCGTTTTTTAGGGTTAACGTAAAGCACCAAAAAATGACTGCTAGACTGGTTGAATGATACATGTTCCATGTCTGTTATGAGGGGCTTGGGGGATCATTAATAATCCTTTGTATACTATGTATTTCTCTCTTGTTGTTTTCTATTTGGATAATGCTTCTACCCTCTTGTTTTTTTGTTTTTTTTTCTTGGACCAATACTGTCATATTTATGTGAAGCTGTACTTTTTGTTGTCTAGTGTCAATAAAAATTTCTTGCAAAAAGATTCTCAGCTACATTAGTGAATCAACTTCCCTTAGCAGGGAGAGTTATCCATTTAGTACCTTTACATATGCATTCCTGTATAAATATTTCTTTAGATTTTGTTAAAATTGTTTCCCATCAATTATATTTTATTTCCTTTTGTTCCATATACGGTCACAATTACAACTTAACAACATATTATTCCTTTATTACAACTATTATGTTTTCCTCCCAAGTTATTCCCTAATGCCCCGTACACACGATCACTTTTTGTGATGAAAAACAATGTCATTTTTCTTCATGAAAAAAAAAGAAATTTTTCCAACTTGCCTACACACCATCATTTTTGGAAAACGATGAACAAAACAACGGCACTCTAAAGGGGAAGTTCTATTTGCCTTGAGGCTGCTTTTAGCTGGTTACTTGTTAGTAAAAGACGATTCCTGCTTTTTTGTCTGTTACAGCGTGATGAATCTGTTACAGACGTAATTTTTGCCCACACACGATCATTTTTTATAAAAAAAAAATGACATTTTAAAAAATGACATAAAAAATTCAAGCATGTTCGAATTTTTTTTTGTCTTTTTTTCAGAAGACATAAAATAACATTTTGCCCACACACGATCATTTTAAATTACATTTTTAAATATGTAATTTTTTTCATCACAAAAAGTGATCGTGTGTACACGGCATAAGCGGCAGAGGACTTGCAGTAAAAGTAATGGATCAATTTTCCATGGCTAAAGACAAGTTTGTTATCAAGCTAGTTTGTTTATGGATACATCTGGGATCTAAAACACACCAGTTCAGGATATTAGTTTCAATTGTCTAACCTTTAACAATTAGTATTTATCATAATGATCTTCTTTTTTTTGCTATTATTTGCTAAAAACACACATGATAAGTTGTCATATTGAGCCTATTATAAAAAACTTGTTTCATTTTCATAGAACATCTCTTTAAATTTTGCTGGTACCGTCTGCACATTGATGATAGATTTTCCTGAAATAATGGATTTGCTTCTAAGTTTTTTTCCTGCTCCAACAAATAGGCTTTTTTGTTTAGAACCCATTCAGACCCTGGTGTCCTGTTTTTGGCAGCACAGCACACTACAATGCATAGTGTGTTACTGCACATTGTGGTGCACTGCAACATATGTGCATTAAAGCTGTGTTGCAATAGTGTATTGTGCCCTTCAAAATGAAAGACACCACAGTGGACTAAAGCATGTAACATGCATTATTGTGCATTGTGGTAACACGTGTTACTGCTATGCAGTACAGCAATACTACGACTTTCTATTAATGACACAGGATCAATGAATAGAAGACGAGTGGATGACTAATAACTCATCTCCCTCCATTCACAGATTGCATGAATCATAGACCCTTTAGTACAGCGGATCTGGCAGGAAGGGGTGGGCATAGTTGAGTCTTGATCAGAATTCCTGACAGCCCCTTAGTTGTACTAATGCCTGCTGCACCGGAAGATTACAACAGCAGGGGCATAGGATGGAGAAAGATTTCTACTGAATCAAGAAGAACCAAACCTGGGGACAGTAAGTTATGTCACTATTGTTGATGTTTATGTTTTTATTTTTAGCCAAACTTAGGCTTTAAGATTTTTTTTATAATTTAGTATAATGGCGATCACCATGCCCCCAGCACAAGCAATTAGACATTGCCATAATGTAAACTACATCTGTACTTTACTGTATTCATGTATAAACAGGAAATACTCTGCTTCTAACAGTTGTTTTTTTTCTCTGATGACACTAAAATATAAAACACAATGCTATGTAAGACTCTTCAGATATATAACTAAATGTATGTTTAATGTATAAGGAAAATTCCAAATGAAAAATGTTAAAAAAAAAAAACAGAGGAAAAGATAAATGCTTATGTTTAAGTGCATGCTTTCTTGCATCTGGAGCTGACGCAAGTTGTTACTGAACATTAGCTATGAGACCATACATAGAGCATTGTCCCCACATAACACATTTAGTACTTCACACCCATTCCGTCACACTACTGAGCCAATACCACATCATCCAAATTCAATAAAATAGCAAAATAATGCAGTGTTTTATAAACCATGATTTCTTTTCATTTTCTAGTTTAGAGCAGATAGCATATTTTTACAAAAAGCTCTTGTGGACCATTAAGCATTTGCAAAATTCATAAACATTTTGCAAATACTTACAGTAATTTAATCCTATATGATTTCATACTAGAAAAATCACAATCTTAGGCCTTGTACACAGGACCGAGAATCTCGTCAGGAAAAACCTGTTGTTTTCCCTGATGAGATTCTTGGCAAGAAACTCATGCCGCCCGAGTGTACAGACTTTAGTTTCAAAAGTGTTCGCTGAGGCGAAGCGGACACAACCCGCTGTTCTCTATGGGCTGTCAGATGGAAACAGACCGTTTCCATCCAACTGTCATCCGATCCACAAGACAGATATAGAAAAGATCCCCATCCATCTGTTTTAAGCAGACAGGATCTGATTGTATATCAGCAGGTTTTAACAGACACATGTTCATTGACATCCGCCGCTCCATAGAGAATGGATGATCCGATCAGGTCCACCTAAAAAACTGACATTCAAACGCAATCGGTCAGTCAGTGTGAAAGGGGCCTAAAGTTGACCATACACAGTTATTTTGAGTAAGCGAGTATGGCCACTGATTGAAATTTGTCTGGTTCCTGCGGAACTGGCCAAATTTCGATCTATGTATCTTAAGGTTGTAATTGCTTTGAAGGCCAAAATACAGATTATGAGGATGGTGTGAGGGAATAACAAACATTACTATAGTGTAAGGACAGGCAGAGTGATGTTGGTGAAATTTATTTTTGCCAGTTCAAATTGCCAATGGTAATGTTCGCAAAATTATACCTCTAAATTACACCAAAAAACACCATTATTTTGGGGAAATTTAAAACGTAGAAAGTTTCGCTTATCTCTTACCTCAGCGAAACCAGAATTGTCTACTTAGTGCAGAGCTAAACTCCAAAGTAATGAATTGCTTCCCAATGCTACTATCCATTGTTTTATTTATGAATTAGACTGAGTATTAGTAGTACAGTATGGCAATGTCTAGTCTCATTCACACAATACTTCTCTTCCAGTTTCAGATAGGTGAAATTGGTCATTTTTCCCATGATACTGTAAACACAGGGACCTGCACACCACATGTGACCAGTGATGAGATGCCTTTTTGCATTACATGTCAGTAAAGGTGTAATAAACAAACTTTCATTCATTTAATTGGGTAGCAACCTTTTTCTGCATCTCACGTGCCAAGCAGTCTATACAGTATGGCAACTTGATTACATGATCCAAAGTTCCAGATAGTTCAGTCTGAGTCCAAGTCCTGAGCCTTTTTTTATTAAAAATACTTTTTTTGTCCTTCATTCCTTTTTGCTTCATCCAGAAGCATTATAAATACTTGCTTAAATGTTGAATCCAGTTAAAATATTTATACAGTATATATAATTCAGTTAATTATGTTGCCTTAGTCAAAGAGAAGCATCTGCTTTTGACACCTGTTTAAGTACATCGATATAAGATGTCTGAATTTGCTGTCATGCTTGTTGTTTATGAATTTATGTACACATTATGAGCACCTAAAAAAAATAAACTCTAAAAATATGGGAATTTTCCATATGCAAGGTTTATAATACTTCTATAGGTGTAAATGTAATGAGTATTCACACGCTATTGTGGAACAGCTAAATGACAGCTGTGAAGGGGTTAAGTATGAATAAACTGCTACAAAACACTGAAAGGTCAAACCAAGACCTGAGTGTGCATGAATATAAAAAGTAGTGCTGAGCTGTTGATAAAATTATATGCAAAAGTATAAAAACGCACAAGCATACATTTTATACTTTTGCATATAATTTTACAGCTCAGCACTACTTCTTATATTCACTTCTAGATGTGTGATCCACCCTCCCCAAATTACAATGCGGCTTTACAAAAGGAGGAGGACAAAAGCACCTCTTCAGGGTCTATAGTTCTATAGGCTGTGCCAGCATCCTGTGTCCTTTTTGCATAGCAACTAGCAAACCTTATGCATGCTCCTAAAGTGTTTGTTAACTCCCCTCAAAAATAATAAAAATCGGATTCTGGTCCCTTAAAGCAGATTACATAGCATAGTGCTTGTGCTTTGTAATCTGCCCCCCTCTAAACTGTAAAAAAAAAAAAAACTCCATGAACCTGCCACTTCCTGTATGCCCTCTCTATACTGACCATGATAACCTGGGACTGCTCAGCCCTGGCCACCGTGGTCAGAGTATGTCCCTCCGTCATACAAAGCTGTCCTCTCTCCCCCTCACCCCCTCCTTCCTGCCTGTCAGCGCCCTCTCTGTGTCTGTCTCCGCCCCACTGCTACTATTAAAAATAAAAACCACACATTGGCCACTGCCAGCCCCTCTATTAGAGGCTGGCATACCTTGCACTATGCAAGTCCTTTGTAAAAACGAGTGTTCTAAATACCTCTTTAGAGCTGTCTTCAGGCTGGTCACATGACTCGATACATTGCTTCTGCGGGAGGTCACATTATCTCCCCAGCTGATGTCAGAGAGAGATCACTGCCCCTTCCGCAGAAGCAATGTATTGGAGCTGTAAAGTGGCTGCGAGTCATCTCATTGGCCTGAAGACAGCTCTAAAGAGGTATTTAGAATGCTCATTTTTACAAAGGACTTGCATAGTGTGGTGCCTCTAATAGAGGGGCTGGAAGTGAATTAAATATTAGACTTAACAAACACTCCTGTAAGACCAAATAGGTACTCCTCTCTCCAACCCATAAGTTTTACAATGCAGGTGCCTCTCCAGCAAGCCTCTTTTCAAACTTCGGATGACATAAGGCAATTCTATATCAGTATCTAAGGTAAGTTAAAGAGCTGAATTAACAAACGATCTTCTGACTTCAGGGGAAATGGTTTTAAATGTGTTTTCTTTAAATATAAAAATCCTTTGTTGTGGGAGTAGATGGTATAGAAAGAATTGGATTTAAAGGCATGTATTCACATGCAGGTGACTTGGGTCACGGCTTCTTCTTGTTCATACTGTACATCATCCAGGTCTCTTAGCATACTATCATTGCTGCTGAAACCAGAAAAACTTCCAAAATGCTGATTGCTGTCTGTATTCCAGTACTGCTTGGAAGGGGAAAGATGTAATTCATTTGATGGTTGCCCAATTTCAAAGCTTCCTGGAGTCCTCTGTCCAATGCTTCTGCTGGATTTGTTATTCCTCTCTTCATTTACTGTGTGTCTCATAGGCTTTTTCTAAAAAAAAAAACATAAACATTACATTACAATTGTCTGCTTAGTGAAATTACAAGAATAAATGTAAGACAGAACATACTAAAATTATTAAACATCTACTGTGCTTCTGGTTAAAATGTTTATAACTGCCTGTGTAATGACAGGTTTTGGATGGTGTTGCTGTATGTACAGGCACCCTTAGGTTCAACTCCCATCCCTCGCGCTTCTTTCACATCAATGACTCACTAGGTAGTGAATCCAGAATCAGGCTGACAGCCCTGCATCTTTTAAAACAAGTCAGCATTGGCAAAATCAGTATATGTAGCTGTAGCGCCACTCCCGAAGGAGCCCCTGGTTACATTTTGGGTCCTCTGTCTTCCGCCTTGAACCCAAGAACAAACTCAGCCCCTCTGACATACCTGGTGTCATGGACCATGAAATACTGAAGTATTTCTAAGTGAAATCATAATTCATGTATTACAGAAGATGGGACATTACGGATAGTTCATATTCCAGGATGTCTTGAGATTACAGGAGATTTTATTCTGAACCCCAACCAGGTCAATAGACTCATAAGAGATACTCATTGTCCATTGTGTGATAACCCTATTTAAAAGCCTTTTGATTATCAGGTAAATGTCTTCTGCCCTGTCTCAACTCTCCAGACAGTTCCATTGTTCTGTGGCTGGCTATTGTGTACATTGATTGCCCCCCTGGGGCTTGTGTCTGAATACACATAAGTCTTTCTATTCAAAACGTTCTGACCAATCTCTGCTGTGTCATTTTCAAGTCCTCATTTGCATGGAAGGTGGACCTGATGGGGAACTGATGGGACTGTAAAAAGGACCAATAAGAAAGCGGTTGTTGGGGGCAGGATGTTCCAAATCCTGTATAAAAGTGTGCTGTGTACTTTCAATAAAGTGTGTCCTGTTTACATCCAGCATTAAGCCTTGGCTCATATATGGATTATTCTGCGATTCCAGGGATATTCCTACTCGTGGAATATTGGGTGATTTTCTGTTATGGAAGAAGAAGGGAATGCTTGACGGGGATATGTTCTACCACCGTCACACCTGGATAAAGGGAGAGACCTCAGCAACCATAGATATAGACATAATTAGAAAATACTGTGCACCTGACTGTATGTTACTATAGTAAATGCACACACACCCGTTAGTTGTTAAGCAAGTTGGTATATTAAAACCACTTAGAATAAAGACAGTCTGAGATAACAAAGGCTCAGTAAATTAAATGTAGTCAGCTATACAGAACTTTCCTATACCAAAGTACCGTATTTATCGGCGTATACCGCACACTTTTTTGCCCTGAAAATCACGTACAGGACGTGAGCGCGAGAGTAGCCGAGCCTGCCCGACTATTCACGAGTGTACTGCGCCTGCATATACCGGGTGCAGTACACTCGCGTATAGTCGGGCAGGCTCGGCTCCTTTCGCGCTCACGTCCTGTACGTCCAGGACGTCAGCGCGAGAGGAGCCGAGTCTGCCCGACTATACCTGAGTGTACTGCGCTCGGTATATGCCGGCGGAGTATTTGAAACTCGGCGCGGGAAAACGAGGAGGACGCCGCGAGGACGCCGGACCCGCCGAAGAGGACACTGGACCCGCCGAACCGGACACCGGACCCGCCGAAGAGGACACCGGACCCGACGAAGAGGACACCCGAAGCCGCAGACGGACGCCGGACCGGAAAAGGGAGGACACCCGAAGCCGCCGATGGACGCCGCGCAAGACACCAAAACTGTAAGTACAAAAAAAAATTTTTCCACAGGAATGGACATCACGCCCACTGTATCTATTACACAAACTTACGTACAGCTATGGTGATTTGCGCAAAAGAGCCAACCTGCCGCAGTTTAACTAAGGTGGCTGGTCGGCAAGTGGTTAAGGCAGTCTCTAAGGTGTTAGAGATAATATGTGACTGACTGTGTAGATCCTAGCGGCTCAGTCTCTGCTGACAGCAGCAAATTGTGTCTCTGCACAGACAGATAGCAACAAGTGACAGCCTCATCACTAATGCCCAGTGACACAGCCTCTCTAAACCCCTCTGAACAGATGTCCTCTCAGGTTGCTAGTGGTGACACCCACAATGGCTGGTCACAGGCAGGGTGGTGATTCAGTCACAGACAGCCACTCTGTCACTGACAGATCACATTGGTCACAGCCACTCTGTCCCCTGACTCACAGGTCACAGCATGGGGCTGCAATCTCTCTCCCTTGCAGAAATGGCTCCTCTCTCTCTCTCTCTCTTTCTCTCTGGCTGGTGATACTGGACACAATAGCTCTCTCCTCACTCTCAATCATGTCTCTCAGCAGTGTCCCCTCGCTTCTCTATGGCTGGCTTAACTCCAAGGGCTCTTGTTGCATGGACTCTCTCTCCCTTCCAAACCACCTCAGGCTCCTCACACTTCCTAAAACTCCTTGTTTCCCAATGTCCTCTGTGTCTCCTCATGTTCAGGAAAGAAAGGTCAGCATCTCCTTATCTTGATCTTGTGGCCAAAAGGGGAAATTGCATGACAAATAGTCTTACATTGCTCTATGACAACATGCCTGTTACATATCCTCACAAGTTCCCTTAAAAAAATAAAAATAAGTAGCTCAAAATGTCTAAAAATTAAAAAAGCTGTTTTTGCTGCAATACTCGTCCCCTCTGTGTGCACCAGAGCTAGTCTTCTTCTGGGTTGAATGATGCCCAGCAACATGGACATCCTCCTTTGGGGTGTATCATTACAGACTACTGCACAGAATGTTGATCAAATGTCAGGCTCCGCTCTGTCCAGAAGCAAAGATCACCCACCTCTAACACCAGAGGATGAGAGGAATGACTCATGGGGGGAGATTTACTAAAACTGAAGCACTCAGAATCTCGTGTAGCTCTGCATAGTAACCATCCAGCTTCTTACTTCAGCTTGTTCATTTAAGCTTTGACAATAAAACATAGACGCTGATTGGTTACTGTGCACAGCTTCACGAGATTGAGTGTGCACCAGTTATAGTAAATCTCCCCAATGATGTCAAGTGGCAGGTCAAACTACTGCAGGATTTAAGATATGTACAGTGGGATGTTTTGAAAAATAGATGCATGGGGCTTCATGGGAGCAGGGTGCGTAGCTCTCTTAAAACTTGAAGTTTAGCTAAATGGCTTCCTTTACCTTACCGCAGTACTGGTTTCATGTCCTCATTGTTCGTTTTTTGGGTTTTTTTTTACTTTGAAGTCGCTGTAATCCTGCTCTGTTCTCCACACTTCCTACTTGTCTGTTTCCTTATAACCACAGTACTGGGAGATTTCTCACGGTTGTCTAAGCTGTCATTACTGTGTGTCTAAAACTTCCCAGAACCAATCAGATTCATTTTAAAAACAAAACACTGCCCTGGATTTGTTTGTTTTTGTTCTGTCTCTCTCTTCTTCACAGAAACATGAAGCCAGTTTAAAAGTGAAACTAACCTGCAGGCACATTATATGATTGATTTGTATCTATTTTTAATCATTTTTAAAAGGAATCAGTTAACTTTTATGTCTCTATACCCTGTAAACAGTCATTTCAGCAAAAACATTTTTTTCCTTTAGTGACCCTTTAAGCTTAAACTTGAAACAAGAAACATGTCCTGGATTCAGTCACACAATACAATCTCTACTTGGGTGATAACTTACCTCAGGTGACTGAACAGCTGAATGTACATGTGGAATAGCTGATCTTTGAAGAAATATAATTTGTTTTGTAGTCAGATTTCCTTCACTAAAACAATAAATAGATAATGTTAGTTGCATAGCTCCCAACTGTCCCTGATTTCAAAAAGTATTTACCAGTGCTAAACTTTTCATCCAAATTCGAATTTGATGCATTTATAAATTTCAAAAGCCAATGTAACGCAATTGTAGTGGTAAAAAAAAAGAAGCACTTGTGGGTTTAAAGAGGAAGTAAACCCTCTAAAAGTTTTCCTAACAAAAAAAAAATCCTGCAAGAGAAAGGCATAATGAGCTAGTATGCATAGCACACTAGCTCATTATGAATTACTTACCTGAGATCGAAGCCCCGCAGCAAACCCTCGTTCCTCTCCTCCGCCATGATACCCTGAGTGACTTCTGGGTATCGCTGCTCCGGCATGCGCCATAGACATCGGTGCAGGCTTACATTTTTTTTTAAACTTTAATACACAAAAATGAATACATTAAAATCATACAGTGTATACATTAAATTTCAAAATATCCTCTTGACGAGAGGAAATTTTGAAATTTAATGTATACACTGTATGATTTTAATGTATTCATTTTTTTGTATTAAAGTTGAAAAAAAATGTAATTACTTTCCCTGTCTTTGCCTTTAAAGTCCGCCCTGTTACTGCTTTTCTTAGCAGTCCACAAGCTTTTCTATTGCTTATACGGATTGCTTCCACCCAATATGGCTTCTGGTTCTGACTCTCCTCTCCTGTGCATCACCCCATATGGTAAACTAGAAAGAAAAAGGGGCATCAATAGTGTAAAATTGTATAACTGAAATGTGTTCCATTTGTATTAAAAACACACTCACAAAAGCTAAAACATTCACGCAATACTAAAGTGACTCATCCTGCATGATGTATTATGCCAGAAGGAACCATTAACTGTGTTCTTGGTCTCACCCGATGTCTGCTGCATCACTTCCAATAGGTTACTTTTGGCACCACCGTTGACGTCACATCCAGTTGGCGCTCCACCAGCACCCCTACCTATCGTCTACGCTGGAATAGATGAGACTTTGGGGTGCTGGTTAAATGGCAACCAGATGTGACATCAAGGGTGGTGCCAGAAGTAACGTAACATCAGGTGAGACGGAGACTGCATTTTTATGTTCTTTCTGGTATAATACATTATGCAGGTTGAGTCACTTTAGTAATGCTGGAATGTTTCAGCTTCTTGTAAGTGTATTTGAATACAAACAAAGCACATTTTATTTAAATGGTTTTACACTATTGGTGACCCTTTTTCTTTCTTTATAAGCGTTGTATGTCAATGTGTCAAAAGAGAGGCATTGTTGTCTGGTGGGTCCTAGTCTGCTAGGGAGAGGTGTTTGACCTCTCTTTTTATTCTCTGTGAAATTGAGAAAGGGGACTATGGATTATCTTGGTATTTTAGACAGTATATTGAGACAAGTTTATAAAAAATTCCAATTTTTATTTATACAAAACAGGATAAAAATAGGAAATCCCGATATATCATAACAGTTTTAGCAAAATCAGCAAAATGATATCAGAACATTATAAAAATACTGGACAAGATACATGTGTGTCACTAATATTAGGGTTAACCAAGATATAGGGCGTCCTCACAAATCATGTATTCCTAAACATGTTTCGCGGGAACTCTATTGCTTCATCAGGAGAATATTATCTGAAATAATTTAATGAGGTATACATAATCATCAAAATCAAATATGTGATAAAAAAAATACACAATGCGATTATTGCAAAAATATGTGGGAAAAAAGGTGAGTACTGCCACTTACCGAAAGGACTCACACACAACTGAGGTCCTGTACCACAAATGTTCCCCTATGGCAAATGTGGGGGGATCTATACATGTGGAAGGTTACGATAACTGAGGTAAGAAATAATAACACCAAATATTCGAATAAATATGGGCTCATGAGTCAGTACAGAGACAAAAAAGACGAGAGAGGAAGGGGAAAATAGAGAAAGGGAGGGGGAATGGAGGGGGAGGGGATTGGAAGAGGGGGAGAGGAAAGGGGGGGGTTGGAAAAGAAAAGGAAGGGAAGGAAAGGAAAAAATGGGGAAGGGGGAAAAGAAACACAAGGAAATCCTGATTGCCTGATTGATCAATCAAGCTTATCCAACAGGTTGTACTTGCATATAATGGGGGGGGGGGAGCAACTTAAAAGCACAGTTGTCTGATCAAAAAGTGTACATATGTATATATATACTCCCCTGCATCAAGCAAGCCTGGCAATACACCTATGGCCTTCAGACGAAGCCAAGGGTTAAAAACGCAGGGTCTGTGAATGCAGGAAAAAGAAAGAAGCATAATAAATACACTATGGGGTTTATTTACTAAAGGCAAATCCACTTTGCACTGCAAGTCCACTTGGAAGTCCACTTGGAAGTGCAGTCGCTGTACATGCAAGGAAGGGGGGACATGCAAGGAAAATAACATGTTTGAACATGATCAACTGATAGAAATCAGCAGAGCTTCCCCTCTTGCAGCGCACTTATAGTACAAAGTGGATTTGCCTGTAGTAAATCAACCCCTATTATGTGACTGTATAAACAACGTGCTAAACCCACATCCTAAAAATGACAGTGGGTTAGTATAATGAACTAGAAAATGCATTTCCTGCAGAAAATGCGTGGGAATGCTGAATAGCTGAATTGCTAAAGCTAACTGGATGACTAGCTTAAATCCGTAAGAAAAAGTTGAAGAAGTGAGAATAGTAGGAATGGTTTTAAAATAAACATGAATTTCATTAAAAAAGTTTAACAACACCACTAATGTAGGAAATTTGTGGAATATTTAATGGTTTTGTGAAAATCTGAGACTATAAACAAAATTGTTTTTACAAAAAAATAAATAAATAATGTTTTCATTTTTTTTCAAAGATTATTTTTTTCACAATTTTTATTTTTTTCCAAAAATATTTTTTTTCAAAAAATATTTTTTTACAGGACAGTCAATGGAAGAAAGTGTAGAATGCTTATCAGTTGGAAGCTCAACCAGCCAAAAGTAAAATGCATATAACAAAACTGAGCACATTGCCTGAAACTAGATGAAAATACCTATGTATAAATAGTAGAAAAAAAGTTGAAGAAGTCCCATCATTATTTGAAAGAGCTGAACATTTTAAAAGTTGAATAGTTTTAATAGCTGAAAGTATGCAGAAGTTATGCAGAGCCAAAAAATTACATAATAATAAAAAATAAAAAAATACTGGGAATGCTTGTAGAGGTAACAAAAATGTACCCAATCACATCAGTGTGAACCTAGGCTAATGGATTGGCTGCCACTGTAAGGCCCTGTACACACGATCAGACATGGCTGATGAAACTGGTCTGCAGACCAGTTTCATCAGACCAAAGTTTTAAAACATGCTTTAAAACCTGTCTGATGGAACCTGTCCGTCGGACAGGTTCGATGGTTAGTACACAAAAGCATCGGACCAAAAACCTGCGCATGCTCAGAATCAAGTCGACGCATGCTTGGAAGCATTGAACTTCATTTTTTCATCACGTCGTTGTGTTCTACGTCACCGTGTTCTGGTCTGATCGGATTTTGGTCCGATGGTGTGTACGCACATCAGACCATCAGACAAGTTCAGAGTTGTCTGATGAAAACGGTCCGTCAGACAAGTCTCATCAGACATGTCTAATCGTGTGTACAGGGCCTAAGAGATTGGATGCATGAATAGAGGGTAGTCACGGCAGCCATGGATAAATTCATACCATTGCATATAAGGGGTGGAGTGGAGAGAGGGGGTGGCGCCCGGGCGCCCCTAATGGACGAGCCGACACTGTCCAATGGTTGTTTTTAACAATGGAACCTGTATATCATCTGCCATAGCCCTTCACTCTTCTTTCCCCATTCCACCCACCAATAGGGGTAGGGGCTGACCCCTTACTGACCTGTCTGCCCATTATAATTTAATTTTCCCTCCCCACAATCCTAGTTTAAATATTCCCAAATTCCCATAAACTGCTCCCCCAGCACAGCAGACCCCCTTCCACTTAGGTGCAAACCAGCTTTAGCATATAGGTTGTACTCCAATGAATAGTTAGCCCAGTGTTCTACACTTTTGATTAGACAACTGTTCTTTTATATAGAGCCCCCCCACCTTAGGATGCAAATTTATACTGTTGAATAAGCTAGGTTGGTCAATCAGGCAATTAGGATTTCCTTGTGTCCCCTTCCCTTTACCCTTTCCCCATGTTTTCCCTTTCCTCTCCACCCCTCTTCCCCCTCCCCCTCCCTTACTCCCCCTCCTTTTTCCCTCTCCCCTATCCCTCCCATCTTCGTTGTCTATGTACTGACTCATGAGCACATATTTATTAGAATCTTTGGTTTCACTTTTTCTTACCTCAATTATCATATCCTTCCACATGTATAGGTCCCCCACATTCACCGTAGGGGAACATTGGTGGTACCTTGACCTCAGTTGTGTGTGGGTCCTTTCGGTAAGTGGCAGTGCTCACCTTTTTTCTCCCATGTCCCATGCAATAATCGCATTGTGTACTATTTTATCACATGTTTGATTTTGATGATTATGTATACCTTATTAAATCATTTCAGATACTATTCTCCTGATGAAGCTGTAGAGTTCCGTGGAACATGTTGAGGAATACATGATTTGTGAGAACCCACTATACCTTGCTTCTCCCTAGTGGGGTATACCTAGCATTGGTGACACACATTTATCGTGTCCTGTATTTTTATAATGTTATGATATCATTTTGCTGAGTTTGCTGAAACTGTTATAATGTATCAGGATTTTCTATTTTTATCCTGTTTTGTATAAATAAAAATTGAAATTTTTTGTAAACTCGTCTGTATATACTGTCTAAATTGGTATAGAGATAGTCCAAAATCCTTTCGCCTTAGGGGTGACCAACAGGGGTCCCCTTTCTCAATCTCACTTCATATTTTGGATGATGGTACCTTCTTTCTACCCTTTAGTAGCCAACTTTATTAGAAGCCAATGTTTTCGATACTTTTTATTCACGGTGGAGAGACTTAACTTTCTCAAAAAGAGTTTATCTAGAACTGTTGCAGGATGTCATATACTTTGTCACTTGATCTTTCACAGTGGTACATATTTTATATAACGCATATTGTATGTTCCCAGCGCATTTCTTATTGTTATATTGTGTTACATATTTTTGGTTTATTGAAGGCTGCAGCAATATTGCACATTGTATGAATATTATTTTTGGGGTATTGTATGTCTGTAGAGCTGAGTTGGGTGATTCGATTTATGGTTCCTACTATAATTTTTTACCAGCATTCAGGACATATAGAAGTTATTATACTGACAGTATGATTAAAAGAAAACTTGTCACAAGGATATATTAAGGCTGTCATTGCTAATCTACTCCAGTAAGGCAAATAGTAGCAGATATGTATGCGGTTAAAGGCGACCTATCGCTTATGGGCAATCTTATCAATGTGATTTAATGTATTAAATCAGTTTTTATGTATAGTTTGTAATTGTCAGTGTGCATGTGGATAGACATTTTGATCTTCTTATCTCATTGCTGATTGAGAAAAAATAGACTCATAGTAATAATTGGTAGCCAGAGACCATGAGATTCAGGAGGCCTAGGGTGGAAGCTGGAAAACAGCAATTTTTTTTAATGCAAAGCAAGAGGTATTTTTTTTATTCAAAATGATATTGTACCGGTAATTTGTTAAAGCGGAGATTCACCCTAAAAACAAGTATTTAACATTCCATTCAGCATAAGTCCAACATTTACACTATGGTGTTTTTTTTTGCCGTACATACCGTCTTATTGTTGTTTTCCCCCCGACTTCCGGGTTCTCGCTCCCGTGGGAGTGGGCGTTCCTATGCAGAGGCTAGATGATTGACGTCTGGTGAAAAAGTTCTCCGTAAGTTTTCCGTAAGTAGCTGAACAATACGGTGCCTGCGCCTGCCGTGTAGAGCTGACTGCACAGGCGCCGTATAGAGCCGACTCGCAGTTCGGCTACTTACGGAAAACTAGTGACACGCCTCATGCGCGGGGGGAACTTTTTCACCAGACTTTAATAACCTAACCTCTGCATAGGAACGCCCACTCCCGCGGGAGCTAGAACACGGAAGCTGGGGGGACAACAACAATAAGACGGTATGTACGGCAAAAAAAAAAACACCATAGTGTAAATTTTGGACTTATGCTGAATGGAATGTTAAATACTTGTTTTTAGGGTGAACATCCGCTTTAATGCAGACACAACAAGGCTGATTTGCTACTGATAAATGCAGCTCAATTAATTTTGAGAATACTCGCATTAGCTATTCAGTCATGTGAAAAGTAAAATAGTGTTCACTTTGAATTACCCAGTCATGTGCAGATGAAATGAGTAGTATGGGAATTTTTTTTATATGATTAGAAAATTGATGTGAATATTCACAGAAATTAATCAGTTCTAAGGCCTCGTACACACGATCGAATTTGTCCGCTGAAAACGGTCCGATGGACCGTTTCAGCAGACATCTCCGATCGTGTGTATGGGCTAGCGGACAGATTTGTCCATCGGACAAATTTCAAAGCATGCTTTGAAATTTGTCCGCTACAAACCTGTCCGTCGGATATGTCCGCTAGGTTAGTACGGGAAACCAGCGGACATATCCTCCCGCACATGCGTCGTATCCTGTGAATGGATCCGACGCATGCGCGCGGAAGTGTTTACTTCCTGGTGCGGTGACGTGGCGGCGTCAACGTCACCGCCACGTCACCGACACGTCAGAGCGCCATCTGCTGGCGGGGATTTTGGTTTGCTCGTGTGTACACGCGAGCAAACCAAAATCCCAGCAGACAGATTTGTTCAAATCTGTCGGACGGACAGATTTGAACAAATCTGTCCGCTCGTGTGTATGGGGCCTAAGATTTAATAATTTAGGGGAAGTATGAATCTTATATCAGCAATACTTAAAGCGGAGGTCCACCCAAATTTCTTTTTAACCGCTTAACCCCCGGACCATATTGCTGGTCAAAGACCAGAGCACTTTTTGTGATTCGGCACTGCGTCGCTTTAACTGACAATTGCGCGGTCGTGGGATGTGGCTCCCAAACAAAATTGGTGTCCTTTTTTTCCCACAAATAGAGCTTTCTTTTGGTGGTATTTGATCATCTCTGCGGTTTTTATTTTTTGCGCTATAAACAAAAATAGAGTGACTATTTTGAAAAAAATGCAATATTTTTTACATTTTGCTATAATAAATATCCCCAAAAAATATATAAAAAAAACATTTTTTTTCCTCAGTTTAGGCCGATACGTATTCTTCTACATATTTTTCGTAAAAAAAAATCACAATTAGCGTTTATTGATTGGTTTGCGCAAAATTTATAGCGTTTACAAAAAAGGGGGTCGTTTTTTGGCATTTTTATTAAAAAATTTTTTTTTACTAGTAATGGCGGTGATAAGCGTTTTTTTCTCGGTACTGCGATATTATGGCGGACACATCGGACACTTTTGACAAATTTTTGAGACCATTGGCATTTTTATAGCGATCAATGCTATAAAAATGCATTGGATTACTATAAAAATGCCATTGTCAGTGAAGGGGTTAACACTAGGGGGGCAGGGAAGGGGTTAAGTGTGTTCCTGCTTGTGTTCTAACTGTATGGGGGGGTGTACTCAGTAGGGGAAATAACTGATCTTCTGTTCATAGCGGCCGCTAAAGGTACGACGTAGAGCTACGTGCTCTCGCCCAGCAGTGCCACCGTCCCGCCGTATAACTGCGGTGGGTGGTCGGCAAGCAGTTAAAGCCAGCAGCTACAAATACTGCAGCTGCTGACTTTTAATAAATGGACACTTACCTGTCTAGCGCACCCGCGATGTCGGCAGCTGTCACTGGTCCCCGCTGTCTCCTGGGTTTTCCGCTCCCGCAAAACCGGTCCAAAGCTCTGGGACTGGGACCGCGGGACTCGGTCCCCGGAGCTGAAGAACGGGGAGAGCCGTGTGTAAACCCCCTTGTGGTTAACTCCCAAACTGCAAATATAATTTTCACAATAAACAATGCAATTTAAATGCATTTTTCCTGTGAAAATGACAATTGTCCTAAAAATGTGTCAAAATTGTCAGAAGTGTCCGCCATAATGTCGCAGTCATGAAAAAAATCACTGATCGCCACCATTAGTAGTAAAAATTATTTTTTTTATAAAAATGCAATAAAACTATCCCCTATTTTGTAAACGCTATAAATTTTGCGCAAACCAACCGATAAACGCTTATTGCGTTTTATTTTTACCAAAAAAAGGTAGAAGAATATGTATCGGCCTAAACTGAGGAAAAATATATTTTTATATATTTTTGGGGGATATTTATTATAGAAAAAAGTAAAAAATATTTCATTTTTTTCAAAATTGTCGCTCTATTTTTGTTTATAGCGCAAAAAATAAAAACCGCAGAAGTGATCAAATACCACCAAAAGAAAGCTCTATTTGTGGGAAGCCACATCGCACGACCGCGCAATTGTCATTTAAAGCGACGCAGTGCCGAATCGCAAAACCTGCCCGGGTCCTTTAGCTGACTAAAGGTCCGGGTCTTAATTAAAGTCTTTAGAATACTAATACACAGACATGTAGACACAGCAAAAAGGTTAACTGAAATGATTTTAATCTTTAGTGAAGCCACAGCATTTATTATGTATTGGAACTGATTTGCTAAAGAAGCAAAGTGAATGCTCATGTAGCTTGGTGACTAAAAACTATTTTTCTCTTATTTACATAGGAAATATACAGCAATTTTGCCTACCTTGCGAGCACGTAAGTATTTACTGTATTGCCTTAAGCTGGCCATACACAGAATAACTTTGAAAAAAAAAAATGATTTCGTTAGTTTGATTTTCTAATAAATAATGGTGTCAAATTGATGATCCCTTTTGACTGTAATAAAGATAAAAATCTGAGGGAAATCAAACGAACAAATGAAATTCTAACAGTAACTGTGGTTTTCGTTTGTGAAACTCAATTGATTTCAAAATTGAATGTTAAAAGCAAACAAACTTTTTAAGTTATTTCGAAAAACATTCATCAAGTCTCTGATGGCAGTATCCAATGTACTGACATGATTTTTCGTAATTTACCAGTGTATAGCCAGTTAAAGTGGTTTTATAGGTAAAAGTTTTACCCTAATGCATTCTCTGTATTAAGGGAAAAAATACCTTTTAATAGTGGTGTAGCAAAGTGTTACAATGCATGCATTTTACAGACTGCAAATTTGTGCTGGAATAGAAATTTGTCTCCCTCTGGTGTCAGGTGTGTGCTATATTATAGGAGTTTGTTTGGTTCAGTTATATTAAGGACAAAGGATTATGGGTATTGTGGAACGACAGACAGGGACTCTATGGCCGAGGGTTGGATTGAGACTGCATTACCCACAAGGTCATGGTGCTACCAAAAATGCAGTGCGCCATGCACAGCCTGCTGGGAGGCATTACTTAAAACCAGCAAGTGATCATTCTTTCTTTCCCTCCTGTCTATTGGAATACAAATAGATAAGTGCACCAACTGAGCTAGCAGAAGATTAACTGACACTAAGAAAGGAACTATCATCATTTTCTCTGTTCTCAGGAGTTGCCACAATGGGACACACACCAGTTGAGTGGTTCATTAGGGGGAGCCATACAGTTGTGAACTTGTATGTTTGATATAAATGCTTGCATTACTTGTCATTTTATTGTTTGGTAGGGTTGTGTGGGATTTGATGGAGAGGTGTCCCAGTGCTGATGTTATTGCATTGGGAGATTCCTTTACCATACATCCACTCAGGTCTGATTCCAGGTTTTGTTATTTGGGTTTGATGACCAAGAAATTCTGAAGCAGTTATGTCCCATTGACTTTTACAGGGAACTGTATGTGGTCAATGCAATTTTTGTATCCACTGTTCCATTTTTTGTATGCCCAGTAAATATTTTACCACTGGTTGAGCTATATCTGTGTGAGACTCTGTCTATTGCAGCTGAGTGGCAGGTGACCAACAATAACAGGTAACAGGTAACAATAATTAGCTATATTTATTGTGTGGTATCATTGTGATCCCTTATTGCCAATTGGGTTCCACAATCATATTATTGTCCAGTTGTGCCAAGGTGGGGATCGAGCCAAACTACAGGGGTTGACAGGCAGATTGCAGACCCAAATCTAAACCAGCAGCTCCTTCAGGGGTAGTGCTACAGTGGCTTATCCCTCAGCCCCCCTAAATACCCACCTCAACCCTCTCCTGGCTCTGACAGGCTTGGTTGAGAACAGTTGGATCCATTGGCTCCTGCTGCTGTCAGTCAAAACCTCTCAGTAGAGAGCTGGTTGTGTGTCTAAAAAGATGCAAACAGCCCAGCTTGGGATCAAGAATGCACAAGTAACCCCATGGGAAGCCACTTCCTACAGGGGCACTCGGTGAAGGAGGAGACAGACTGTCAGGGACCTGCTAGTTTGCGAAGAAGGCTCTTGCGTGGGTGCATGCGCACACGCGCTGCTGTGCAGAATAGGCAGCACCCATTCATGCCTGTGGGCCGGCACACGTCGAATGCACGCGCACGTGCACCAATTGCGCACATGCCCATCGGGTGCGTGTGCGTGCACGTTAGCGCTACTTGGCGCCATTATGCCTTAAAAAAGCCAGCAACTGCAATGATGCATTGCTGTTTGATCTGCAGCTCTGTACCAGTAATCTGCATACCTGTTTATCTGTTACCTGTATCAACCCGGCTCTGCTTGACTATCCGATATCTCCAATCCCGACCTTGGCTTGCTTTGACCCTGCTTAGTCTTCTATTTGCCTTCCTGCTGTCAGACCTTGCCTGTACCTCTGACCACGCTTAGTCTCCTGTATCCAACCGTCTGATTACCTGCTCCGACCCGGCCTGTCTGACCTTGGTACTGTCTGCTGCTCTGTGTTACACCTAACCCGGCTTGTCTCACCCTGCTCCAGCTTCCTGCTGTTCCTGTACATACCACCTCCTCGGTCGCTGACTTACAACCATCTCTACTGCTGACTACAGTTCTAGCCATCCCTGGAGGATCATCATCCTGCCACTGCGTCAGGCTCTACTACCAGGTATGCTCTATACCAAACACAGACGCCCCCTATTCATGCATCCAGTCCCTTTCAGAACGCCAGGCGCATGAATTACAGCAGAAGTTATTTTTAAGCACCTCATTAGAGCCAGAGGCTTCAAAATAGAGTGGGCTCTGGACCCCTTGGAGCCCACCCAGGTGTGTTAGAATACTATTCTAGCACTGAATCGCCTGTTTGGCTGAAAGGACAGGTGATCCTATTGGATGCCTAGGAGGAGGAAGAAGAGGGAGATGCATGGCAGAAGCTGCCATGATCCACAGGAGGAGCAGGTTGTTTGCCACCTCCCAAAAGAAAAAGAAAAAACAGCCGCCACTGTCAGGACCCCTGCCCCTCTCTATGGACAGTGCTGATTGACCCTCTGCCGATTACATGCACCCTCCCAAAAAAAAATATATATTTTGCAATACACAGCAAATTGAGCATGTGCAGAGTGACTCCAAGGCTCTGCACTATCATTTGGGACAGTGGAAGAAGGGGAGGATCAGGGAACACAGGATCAAACAGCCTTTTTACACAATGCGGAGGATTAACCCCTTCCTTTCCACAGTGAGTATAACAAGCAGGCTTTATTGCATATACAGACTGGTTTTGCTCTTGTAGTTTTAGTAACACATTAAATAAGGTTTAAGACAACACATACATATCAGTCTATCATGAATTAATTCATTTTCTCATATTTACATTGGTTTGCTGTAATAATATGATTTTTTTTTATCCTGTCTCAGGGTTACATTATTATTATACTGTATTTAGACAATTGGATCAGTAGCATAGGTGTGGCAGCCTATTGCATTATGCCACGTACACACGATCATTTTTTGTGATGAAAAAAAACGACGTTTTCTGTGAAGTAAAAAACGACGTTTTTGAAACGTCACTTTCAAAGACGATGTTGCATACACACCATCGTTTTTTTCACAAAAAGCGAGGCTACGTTCACCACTCTTTTCCATTGAAGCTCGCTTCATAACTAGCTTCTGGGCATGCGCGGGTTGAAAAACGTCGTTTTAAACGACGTTTTTGCTACACACGGTGACTTTTTGTGAAACAAAAAACGACGTTTTGAAAAACAACACAAAAAATTCAAACATGTTGGAATTTTTTTTTGGTCGTTTTTTGGAAGACAAAAAACGACGTTTTGCCCACACACGATCAATTTAAATGACGTTTTAAAAAACGACGTTTTTTTCCATCGCAAAAAACGACCGTGTGTACGCGGCATTAGTCTGTGCACATCAAAGCTCAAACACATGTCTTTCTCTGCAGCTTCAGCTACATGAAGCAGTGAATGAATGGGAGTGCTCTGTGCTCAGTGGCTTCCCGTTCACAGTGAGCGACTGTGTTCACTGTGTTCATGTAGAAAAGGAAGAGGCCGGTAAATTACATATTTACTCGCCCAGTCCCCTGCTCTCCATCCTAAATCATGAAACATCCCCTGCAGCAGCCGGGGGGAGGGGAGAGGAGGCAAGCCAGCAGCACTGCAGAGCAGGGGGGGGGGCAACGGGGGGGGAATCAGCACCGCACATAGTGATTAGGGTGTACCTTGCACACCCCCCTCTGCATACCTATGATCAGTAGGCATAATTTCACTTGGAACCAATCAAATGCAGAGCTAGGGGCTAAATGTTTCTAAGGTTTAGGGGAGAGTTTGTGGGTCTGATTGCTAACTTTGTATTTGCTTGAAAAATCTCCCCCAATGTGACTCGCAAATATTAAAGTAAAAAAAAAGTAAAAAAAAAAAGAAAAGAAGAAAGATGATAAATACAAACTTACCTGTTATATTTAATTATTGGGGTAGGTATGACACATGTAAGGTACCATCCAAATTCAGCCAGTGTGTGCAGCAAGGGTCCATAGTCAGCTTTAAGTTCAGAGCCCTAATGCAACATTTATTAATAAATGTATTAATACATTTCACTTTTATTGATCCCAAGAAGAATGTGCAGTCTTAAAAAGAGTATTTTTTATATTAAATACTTTTGGACTTTTTAATCCTTTGCTGGATTTCAGAGCTCCTGGTCACCTTCGACCTTGTGCTGTCCTATTATTATTATTATTAGGGTTATCCCGATACCGATACTATTATCGGTATCGGTACCAATATCAAGCATTTGCCCGAGTACTCCTCCACCCCCTCGATCTGTCAGGATGGAGAGCAGAGGTAGGAGCCGGTAAACCCAGCTCCTACCTTTTCAAATGTACAGAGTCAGTGATCACTGACTCTGTCTATTTACATAACTGAAACATCATAAACCGTATTTACAATGTTTCAGTTTATTAATGGAGAGGAGACGCTGTCTTCTCTCCATTCATTTTCAGCGCAGCTTCAGAGAAAGGGACTGGGGAATCTGTGTCCCTAGTCCCTTTCCCTGTCTCAAAGGGGAGATGTCAGAGGTCTATTAAGACCCCTGACAGGGCTGATAAAAAAATAATTGCAATAAATAAAATAAAAAAAATTAAAAAATAAATAAAAGTATTTGTTATCGGGGCATACTTGAAAAAAAAGTATCAGTACTTGCACTCGGTCTTAAAAAAGTGGTATCGAGACAACCCTAATTAATATTATTATACATGATTTATATAGTGCCAACAGTTTACAGTGCTTTACAATGTAGAGGGGGGAACAGCACAATTACAGTACAATATAGAAGGTACAAATAGGCCCTGCTGGTAGAGATTACATTCTAAAGGGGGGACAAAAGGTAATAGCTGTAGAGAATGATTTGATGGGGGTGGCTCGGGGACAGTTGTTAGGTGGGTGTGGGATAGGCTTCCCTGAATAAATGAGTTTTCAGGGATCTCCTAAAGGTGGACAGGGTAGGGAATAATCGGACATCTGTGCTATCTAAAACAGTGTACAGACATACCCCGCTTTAGGTACACTCACTTTACATACACTCGCGAGTAAGGACATACCCACGAGTGTATGTAAAGTGCCTTGCAAGTACTGTAAAAGGAGTGTGCCCTTGACATCTCAAATACAGCCCCTGAGACCTCAACAACAGCTCCTGACACCCCCACTACAGCCACTGACCCCCCACTCCACCCTAGAATTGAAAAAATGTATTGTTTCACTTTAAGTACATTTTCGTTTTACATACATGCTCTGGTCCCATTGTGTACTTAAAAGTGGGATATGCCTGTACATCAATGCATGGCAATTCTCAGTGTGAGTTTTCTGATGTGACAACAGTAGACTACGACTATGTAATGTTGATTGAAATGGACACCATATACCAGGACATGTCTGAACAAGGACCTTCATTGCAAGATCAGCAGGTATTATTCAAATAAAATATTTATTTAAATTCAAAATACATTTTGAAACTTTTTAAACATGTTTAAGCCAATATTTTTGATTTTAACCACTTCATCTGTAGAAGATTTTACCCCCTTCATGACCAGGCCATTTTTTTGCTATTTGGCACTGCACAATTTCAACTAATGATTGCGCAGTCATACAATGTTGCACCCAAACAAAATTGATATCATTTTTTTCACACAAATTGAGCTTTCTTTTGGTGGTATTTGATCACCGTTGGGTTTTTGATTTTTTGCTATATAAACTAAAAAAGACCCCAAATTTTGAAAAAAAAAAACAATGTTTTTTACTTTCTGCTATAATTCTTTTTACAAAAATCGAAATTTCTTCATAAATTTTTATTTTGATTAAGTAAAAACCCAATAAGGGTATATTGATTGGTTTGTGTAAAAGTTATAGCGCCTGCAAAGTATGGTATATATTCTGGAATTTAAAAATAGAGCAAGCCCTCAAGTAGACAGGTGCTTCGCTTTGCCTACAGCAGCCATCCGTCAACACTTCATTGTGGGCGGGTGGTCCCTCAGTGGTTATTAAAATTGTGGTTATATATACTTTATACTGTGTGGAGGTGATTTCAGACATTAAAGTGATTGTGGGAAAAAAAACAGTTTGTATCAATTAATTAATGGAAAGCACCCAGTTAAATCTTATCCCTAAATCTTCCAAGGAATCAAAAATTGTAGAATTATTTTTGTTAGGAAAATGATAAATAATATAAATGTCTTCAATCACAGTGTGCAAAGTAATGTACAGTGGAACCTTGGTTTACAAAAAACGCGGTTGACGAGCATTTTGAATAACGAGCAACTTTAAAAAAAATCGGACTCGGTTTGCAAGTGTTTTGTTTTCGCAAAACAAGCAGAATTCAAGCTAATGGGGCGTGCAGTATCACATTTGGCCAGAAGTGCAGGGTGCCGGAGCCAAGCAGAGCCGAGCGGAGCCGATCAAAGCCATTTGGAGCCGTTTTCTTAGTTCAGCCGAGCTGACCCTGAGCCTTTACTGAGTATTTGAGGCTCTCCAGCGCCCCCCTCCTCTGGCCACATGCGGTATTGCATGCCTTAGAAGGTAATACGGAACAAATTATCTTTGTTTCCATTGACTTCTATGGGGAAACTTGTTTTGATATGCGAGTGCTTTGGATTACAAGCATTTTTCTGGAACGGATTTTGCTCATAATCCAAGGTTTCACTGTACATCAGTTATGGTAATTCCTCAGCATGAAGGCAGCAGTAGTAGTATTAAAATATAATGTAATTATCACACAGGCAACATTTACAAGCAGTAGTGGTAATAGTACTAGATATCATCTAAACACTTAGGCAAGACTTGACAGCAGCAGTAGATGTAATAGTAGTATATAGTGTTAAATAACTCGTGACATAGGTGTCGTGAGCAGCAGCAGTAGTAGTAATAGTAGACAATATAGTGTCAAATCACTCGGGCAAGAGTGCAGGGAGAGCCAAGGAGAGGGAATGAATGACAAGGGACCCTTCAGCGCCCTGAACTGACAGCGGACTCATTCATCTTGATGAATGTGAGTCTGTCCACGGAGTCTGTGGACAGACGGGTCCTCTTGTCCGTGACCACCCCACCTGCCGAGATGAATGTTAGCTCAGATAGTACGCTGGAGGGGGGGCAAGACAATAACTCCAGCGCATACTGAGCGAGCTCGCGGCAGGTGTCCAATCTGGCAACCCAGTACTCCATGGGGTCGTCGGTGCTCATACTGACAGAAGCACCGACGGACCCCATGTAGTCTGCCACCATGTGGGCCAGCTGCTGGTGGTGACTGCTGCTGCTGCTGCTGCTGGTACTGGGTCGCTCAGATTGGAAGAACATCCTCATCTCACCCATAAGGTCCCCTGCTCGGCTGCTGCTGGGTGCAGCCACCTGCTGGGTGAGATGAGGGGGGACAACTGGAGGCCAGGGAGTTGCCTGCTCCAACCGGTTGACTATGCGTGCCTGCAGTTCCTCCATCCGGTGCTGCCTCCGGCTGGCTGGGAGGAACTGCTCCAGTTTCCCCTTGCATCTTGAATCTAAAAGGGTGGCCATCCAAAATTCATCCCTCTCCTTGATAGTCTTAACCCGGGGGTCCCTCCTGAGGCATCTCAGCATGTGGGCAGCCATGGGGAAGAGCACAGCCCGCTGTGACTCCTCATGGCTGACCGGGTCCATGACGTCCGAGTCTTCATGCTGGAGGCGTTGCTGCTCGCGCTCAGAGATGCCCAACCCCCGGACTATCGGTGCCCCCAACACCGACTCTCCCTCCTGACCAGGCCCTGACTCCAGGACGTCACCAGTAACCTCCTCATCATCATCATCCTCCTCCTCCTCGTCCTGGGTCTGGTCTTGGTGGAGCAGTGTTGCCTCCTCCTGCTCCACCAAGGCACTCTCCCCAGCTTCGAGCAGGCGATCTAGTGCCCTGTCCATCAGGAACACTATAGGGAGCACGTCATTGAGGCCGACATGCTCCCTGCTGACCATCTTGGTCGCCTGCTCGAAAGGGGCCAACACATGGCAGACCTGGTGTATCTGCCCCCACTCCGCACTGGTGATGTACGGGAGTGTTTGTGATGGCCCGGCAGTGCCTTGCTCCAGCAGGTATTCCTTCACCGCCCTTCGCTGCTCCCACAACCTCTCCAGCATGTGGAGGGTGGAGTTCTACCGCGTCACACTGTCCACAATGAGCTTGTGAAGGGGCAGGCTGTTGTCCCGCCGCAACTTGGACAGGGACGCGGTAGCGGTTGGGGAGCGCCTGAAGTGGCTGGCAATCCTACGTACCCTTAGCACAATGTCACTCAACCCGGGATAGGTGCGCAGGAACTTCTGCACCACGAGGTTGAGGACATGTGCCAGACAGGGCACGTGGGTCAGACTGCCAGCCTGGAGGGCGGAGAGTAGGTTGCTGCCGTTGTCACAGACAACCATACCTGCCTGGAGCCTTCGGGGTGTCAGCCACTTCTGGACCTGAGCCTGAAGTGCGGTCAGCACTTCTTGTCCAGTGTGTCTCCGGTCCCCTAAACTAACAAGCTGGAGCACGGCCTGACAGCGCACGTGCCCCACACTTGAGTAGCTACGGGGGCGCTTGCTGTGAGGCTCAGCAGCTGCGGAGACAGTGGCTTGAGGGAGACCAGCAGTTCTCCCCTGGACACCCCGGGGCGGCACCACAAAATCTGATGCCGCCGATCCCTGCCCGGCGCCTCGGAGGGAAACCCAATGGGCCGTGAAGCTGATGTACCGGCCCTGCCCATGCCTGCTGGTCCAGCCATCCATTGTGAGATGCACCCTGTCGCTGACAGCGTGATCCAGCGACAGGGTTACATTCTGCACAATGTGCTGGTGTAGGGCAGGGACACCAGTCCTGGCAAAGAAATGGCGGCTGGGGACACGCCATTGGGGTTGAGCCTGCTCCAACATCTGCCTGAAGGGGTTGCAGTCAACAATGTTGAAGGGAAGCAGATGTTGGGCAATAACCCTTGCCAGGAGCCCATTGAGGGAACGCACACGTCGGTCTCCAGGGGGGAAGGGAGTGGTGCGTTCGAAGGCGTCGGAAAGCGACGGCAGTACAGGACACAGAAGAGGAGGGTGCTGTGGAAGTAGAGGTCTGGCTGCCGGTAACAGTACCTCTACTAGAGGGAGCGGGGGGGCATGACCTGCTGGGAACAGATGAAGCTGTGGCAGGGGCTGCTGTACCCTGCACACTTGTGGTGGTGGCGCTGCTACCACCACCATGCTTCATCTGGTCATACTCCCGCCAGTGGTTGATTCGCAGATGCTGGTTGAGAGCTGTGGTACCCACCCGAGCCAAGCACTTCCCTCTCTTCACCCTGGCACGACAGATATGGCAGATGGCTATGGTCTGGTTATCTGCTAGCAGGGTGAAGTAGGCCCAGACAGGTTGACTTCAGCGCCGCCCTCCTGTCAGATGGGGTGCCGCTGACTTGCACCTGCTGGGACTCGGTGCGCACAGGTGGAGCTGCCTGCTGCTGCTGCTGCTGCTGCTACTGCTGCTGCTGCTGCTGACACCTCCTGCTGCCATCACCAGTGGAGACCCTGACGCTGGTCTCCCTGGTGACCTGGCGCACCGTTTCCCCAGGGTGCCTACCTTCCTCGTCGTCACTGCTGCTGTGAACCGACAAGTCAGGTGGCACCCATGTTGGGTCACTCCTCCTCTTCGCCCCCAGATATGTCAGACCCAGGGCTGAAATGTGGTGGTCTGAGGGAAACAGCTGACATGGAGCCACTAGCCTGGCTCCGCTGTCCCCTCACCGACGCCTGGGTCTGACTAGGTGCGGGTGTTTCCTGCCCAAAAACACCAGCACCACTTGGAAGGGATGTCTCTGGGATACTGACAGCAGGTACCCCATCCTCCTCCTCCATCATCCCTTCCAAAAGGTCCTGACCATCAGTACAGAACTGGATGTCTGCCTGATGCAGGACCTCCCCCAAGATATCCCTCTCACTGTCGCTGTCAAACAGTAAGAGGCTGGACCCTTGGGGGCTGGGGGTGGGTCCTAAAGGCACCGGTGTACTGGTGGTGCTACTGGGAGTCGGGACTGACGACTCTGTGTCACTGCTGTGCCCCATATACTCCAACACTACTGGAGCCTGAGAAGGCAGTATCGGGCGGCTGCCCGAGAGAAAAAAACTTGCGGATGAGGCGGACTCCCCTTCCACCTGATCCACTACCACTAGTAGGGGCGCGAGAGGTACCCCGTGCTGGCAGCGACCCAGAACTGGGAGTAACTCCCCTACCCCTGCTTCCACGGCCACGTATGCTGCTCATACTTGCTGATGTGGGGGGGGGGAACTTTATTGGGGGGGGGGAAATGTGAGAAAGGAGTGTTTTTGTTTTTTAAGCAAGACAGGCACGCAGACAAAGACGCAGACAAAGACGCAGACAAAGACGTAGACAGCTACTAAACTAGAATAAAACTACTACACCTACATTTTTTTTTTTTTTTACACGGACAAAGACGTAGACTACGACACAAACAGCTACTAAACAGGAACTAAAATACTATAGCTAAAACTTTTCTTGGGGTTTTTTTTTTTTTTTTTAGACTGAAGGACGCAGACAAGGACGAGGACTACAAATACTAAACTAATATGCACTAAACACTAAGGCCTCGTACACACGAGCGGATATGTCCGCTGAAAACGGTCCGATGGACCGTTTCAGCAGACATCTCCGATCGTGTGTATGGGCTAGCGGACAGATTTGTCCATCGGACAAATTTCAAAGCTTGCTTTGAAATTTGTCCGCTACAAACCTGTCCGTCGGATATGTCCGCTGGTTAGTACGGGAAACCAGCGGACATATCCTCCCGCACATGCGTCGTATCCTGTGAATGGATCCGACGCATGCGCGCGGAAGTGTTTACTTCCTGGTGCGTGACGTAGCGGTGACGTGGCGGCGTCAGCGTCACCGCCACGTCAGCGCGCCGTCCGCCGCGGGGAATTTGATCCGATGGTGTGTACACGCCATCGGACCAAACTCCAGATCGGACATATCCGATGGAAACGGTCCGCGGACCGTTTTCATCGGATATGTCCGATCGTGTGTACAAGGCCTAACTCTACTTACACAAACTTATATGACTAAACTAAAGCTAATTTTTTTTTTCACACTGACTGACAAGGACAAAGACGAGGACTACAAATAATAAACTAATATGCACTAAACACTAAGGGCCAGATTCAGGTAGAGTTAGGCTGGAGTATCAGTATCAGTATCACTCTCACTTTGAGCCGGCGTTTCTGTTTTCTGTAAGCAGAAAACAAGAAACGCTGGGTTGGAGTTACTATACGAGCGGCGTAATTGTATTTCGCCGTCGTATCGTAACTTCAAGTTTAAAAATGGCGCGCGGGGCGTTCCCGCTGATTAACGCCGAGAATATGTTAATCAGCGGGAATCGGAAATTCACGATCGTATTCGGGCGCGACGCAGTGACTTTCCGACGTTTCCGTAAGAGATACGCGGCGCAAAGATAAAGCAGCCCCCTAGTGGAGTATCCTATGTTAAGTATGGCCGTCGTCATCGCGTTGAAAAAAAAAAAATTGCGTAGTTTGCGTAAAACGTCCGTGAATGGGGATTGACGTCATTGACGTTCCCTGACAGAATTTGGAGCATGCGCACTGACAGTCGACGCATGCGCAGTACGTTCACCGCGGGATCGCGCATAGTTAACATAATACACGCCCCCTACCCGCCCAATTTGAATTCCGCCGGCTCATTTTCGCTACGCTGCCGCAACTTTAGGAGCAAGTGCTTTGTGAATAACAGTACTTGCTCCTAAAGTTACGGCGGACTAACGTAAATGAGAAACGTTACTCCAGATTAAAGATTCGCCCATCTACCTGAATCTGGCCCTAACTCTACTTACACAAACTTATATGACTAAACTAAAGCTAATTTTTTTTTTTTTTTTATACACAAAACACAGAGACTAAACACACACTAAACTAAGCTACCTTAAAGAAATGTACACTTACACTAACTACACAGAAATCTATCTAACACTAAGCTACACTAACCTGGACAAAACAACACAAATCTGAGCTTTTAGAAAAGCTGTTGGGTCTTTTGCTTTGAAAAAAGCATTTGTTTTTAGAAGCAGGAAACTCAGAACTGAAAGCACTATAGGAAGCACAATGCTAAGCTCTAAGATCGCAATTCACAGGAAAACAGGACAGAAACACTCCACTCTCTCTAGCCACCTTGTGAATCTGCACTGAAATACTTCTGGGAGTGATCTTATATAATGGTCGTGCAGGCAGGTTCCTATTGGTTGCTATAGAGGTTGCTAACCTCTGACAACTGTGGTAGGAGAACTCTGATTGGCTCTGATGCAAAAGAAGGGCAGAGAACGTATTCGCGAATATTCGTAATACGAATATTCGCATTGCGAATATTCGGCAACATAAAAGAATCGCCTCAGCTACTCAGCCCAGGGTCTCTAATCATACCAGCAATGCTTTTAGACGTCAATGGAGATCACTAGGATGTGATCTGTTTTAAAAATAAATTTAAAAAAATACGAATATTCGCAATAGCGAATATTCACCGCGATATTCGATTTATTCGCGAATACTCGAATATGCAATATCCGTAAAGAATATTCGCAATGCGAATATTCGTGAGCAACACTGCTAGTCAGTAGGAGATAGGCCGGGGTCTGCTAGCCAGTGTCACTGATGTGAGTAACCCATTCCTTATATGTCAGGGGTTTATCAGAATTCCAATATTGCAGAATAAGTCCCCGAACCTGAAAAGGGATGCAGGGATACCCTTTAGATAAGATAGAAGCAGCATTTCATAACAACGGGGATAAACCCTTTAGTTTACCAATTTTATATAGTTGAAAATGGGTGTTGGGGAGAGACTCCAGTCAGCCAGAACTCCCTGGGAGCAAAAAAGCATGTCAAAGTTGGGAGTAATAGAATTGCATTGAGGATGAGAGATGAAACATTCAGCAAAAGATAGAAGGGAACCTTTGATCTCCCTGCATGTCCCCTCTGTGCCTATCCGTCAAGCCAACTGGAAACTTAATGATAATTTACGATTGGAGGACATAGACAAAAAGATGATTACAGACGCTTTGACTCAGTTTTTTGCCGAGAATACTACACTGCAACAGAGAAAATCGGCCACCTTCGTCGCTAAAATCAAATCCTCTTTGGATGCTTTGGTCTATGAGACATCTGCCATAGCTAAGGAGTTCAGATCGTTCTACCAAGCTTTATACCATGTCCAACATTCAGTGGCAGATAAGGATGCTAGGACGCAACTTATTCAGACTTATTTGCAACAAGCCAACCTACCATTACTTCCTGCAGACACCCTAGAAGTTCTGGAAGGGGAGTTCACCACATCTGAACTACGGGTTGCACTAAAAGCTATGGCCAATGGGAAGGCGCCTGGCCCCGATGGCTTCACGTTGCCTACTATAGAGCCTTTTCTGATCTTTTGCTCTCTAGGCTAACTAGGTATGCCAACTCGGTCCCTGAGGGTGGCTCCCTTCGCCCGGAAACGCTCCACGCACACATTCCGGTCCTACCCAAACCGGGGAAGGATCCGTGTTGTTGTGGGAGCTACCGCCCCATTTCTCTTTTGAATTTAGACGCTAAGTTGTATTCCAAGGTTATAGCAAACAGGCTCCTTCCTCTTGTCCCGAAGTGGGTGTCCAGAGACCAGACCGGTTTTATTCCTGGCAGGGAGGCACGGGATAATTCCCTCTGCACACTGTCCCTAATTGCACATGTTAGGAGATCCTCCCAGCCCACTCTCTTGCTGTCGACTGATGCTGAAAAAGCGTTTGATAGGGTGGACTGGGAGTTTCTTATGGCTACACTCGCCCATTTGGGTATCGGTCCCGTATCTCGGCTCTCTACGACTCCCCCACGGCCCGATTACGGGTTAATGGTGTGTTGAGCGACTCTTTTACACTCCACAATGGTACACGACAGGGCTGCCCCCTTTCGCCTGTTTTATTCGCCCTTTCTCTTGAACCCTTTCTGTCTTCGATTAGGCACAGCCCGGACATTCACGGGATTACGATTGGTAAACACAAACATAAATACGCCGCATATGCGGACGATATTTTGTTTTATGTGCATCGCCTGACGCTGACGCTTCAGGTTCTTTTGGCCGCGTTTGAAGCTTATGGAGCGGTTTCCAATTTTAAAATAAATCTGAGTAAATCCGAAATTTTGAATTTGACGGTCTCCCCCCGGGCTGTGCCTAGTCTGAAGGCGTCTTTCCCCTTTAGTTGGCAGTCCAAAGCAATGAAATACTTAGGTATTTTCCTTACGCCTAATCCTGCATCCCTATTCCGCACTAACTTTATCCCTTTATTAAATGTAATTATGTCTGATTTACAGAGATGGTCGCAGCTTGCTCACTCATGGTTGGGTAGGGTAAGCATTCTTAATATGAATGTCTTACCCAGACTACTGTTTTTGTTTCAAATGATCCCTTACAGAATACCTGTGGGTTATTTTACGCTATTAGGATCACTGTTTGGTAGATTTGTCTGGAACAAGAAACGGCCCAGGGTTGCAAGATCTTTACTGACTAGGCCTAAGAAAGAGGGGGGCCTGGCACTGCCCGATGTTAAACGATACTTCCTAGCCACGGTCCTCACTAGGATTTCTGATTGGAGATACCACGTTAAATCTAAGCTGTGGGTGTCCCTTGAGGCGTATTTGTGCGGGATGGATCCATATACTCAAATCTGGATTCCACGTAAATTTAGATCCCTGTCTAGTACGACATCGCCCTTGACACAAGCCACTTTGATGATTTGGGATAGGTTAGGCAAAACATATGGATGGTTGCATAATTCTCCCCTGATGCCGTTAGCGGGGCACGATTATTTCCCACCTGGAAATACACGGCCCCCACAACGCCCTTGGTCTCTGGGTTCAGCTACGTTGCTTCATCACGTGATATCTCCCTTGGGTACCATCCCCTTAACAGATCTAGTGAACCCATCCCTCATCACTCCTTTGGTGCATTGGTAGTATCGTCAACTAGTAGCTTTTGTTAGTTCTCTACCGAAACCCCTGAGGGGCTTAGATGACCTGAATGTAATAGAATGTGCCTTTGTCGAGGATCAACAGGAGGAGAGGCCTCTCTCATTTTTTTTATAAAGCACTTTATAACATGTCCACAAGGAGTACCCCAAAATGTTTACTTAATTGGGAAAAGGATCTGCAGAGGGACCTGTCGCCCTCCCAGAGAGATTCCATCTTATTTTTTGCACACACATCATCCATCTCATCTAAAATTGCTGAGATTAATTACAAACTACTCACAAGATGGCACTACACTCCAGTGGCCCTCCACGCACTTTTCCCCGAAGCTTCTCCGCTCTGTTGGCGCGGTTGTGGGGACAATGCAACACACGCACATATCTGGTGGCATTGCACATACATCCGCCCGTTTTGGTCAGCGGTTTTGCAATGGATGAAGGAGATCCAAGGTTACGAAACCACTGGGGATCCCTGGGTAATTTTATTGCATTGCACATCGGAACCTCCCGGCTCATATGAAAATTCTATAACGCCTCATTTACTGAACGCGGCAAAGTCTCTAATTCCACGCTTTTGGAAACAGACTGCAGTGCCTACACTGCGTCTATGGCTGGTGGAAGTGGATCGAATCTATCATATGGAGGATCTCACCTACTCATTAAAGAACAAGTCAGACTTATTTCTAAAAATATGGTCCGGTTGGTTTGCGTTTAAATACACCTCAGCGTATGCTGATCTGATGTCTCACAGGGTGTAAAGAGTGCATGCCACCTGGGGTTTCACGTTTCACGTCTGACGACTTATAGTGCAGCTCATTTGATGTGCCGTATATGTAAGTAGCTTGTGGGTCTGTTTGCTGTTTTTCTTTCGTTTTTCCGATACAGGTTGGCAGATGGAGGCGGAAGTGGATAAGGGCGAGGCGGTTGAATTATCCTCCACTACCACAAAAGTATCTTCCTATTCTTTCAGGATTTTGTATTTTGAAGGTGAAAAAATGCAAAAAATGCAAAAAATGCAATAGAGAAAGGAAACAGAAAGGTAAAATCTAAATGAACTGCTCGCTAAGTTCACTATACAGAATTTTACTATAAACTGTATTGGGTTTAAAGTGTACCTTCACTGGAAGCAAATAAAAAACAATATAACATATAGAATTGATACACAGGCCATATTATAATTTAATTGAGAAGTATAGTCAAAACCTGTTTGGCTGTACTTCTCCTATAGATCACAGGAGTGCTATTCGCAAACCCACTCTCTGCTGACATCACGGATATCAGTGCAGGCACCGCGTCATCCCAACAATGGGAGTCTGGATCCGCCAGGTGCCTGGACTGACACCTATGTCAGCCTCTCAGCAAGCTGGTGAGAACCTGAGACAGCCGCTCAGTGTCCCTCCAACGTTTAGCACTCTAGTGAGAGCGAGGTGGAAGCAGAGCAGAAAGCTGTGACTGACAGTCTACAGCTCTCTGCTCAGGGAACTGTAAGGCCTCGTACACACCATCGGACTTATCCGATGAAAACGGTCCGCGGACCATTTCCATCGGATATGTCCGATCGGGAGTTTGATCCGATGGCGTGTACACACCATCGGATCAAATTCCCCGCCGCCGGACGGCGCGGTGACGTGGCGGTGACGCGGCGGTGACGTTGACTCCGCCATGTCACCGCTACGTCACCGCACCAGGAAGTAAAACACTTCTGCGCATGCGCCGAATACATTCGGCGGCGGCGCGGCGGCGGTGCGGGACGACATGTCTGCTGGTAAGTGTACTAACCAGCAGACATGTCGGGCGGACAGATTCCCACCGGATAGATTTCAAAGCTTGCTTTGAAATCTGTCGGGTGGACAAATCTGTCCGCTAGCCCATACACACGAGCGGAGATGTCTGCTGAAACGGTCCATCGGACCGTTTTCAGCGGACATATCCCCTCGTGTGTACGAGGCCTAAGAACTGAGCCACCGGCGATGTTCGATCACATGGTTCTCAGAGCAGAGGTGCCAAGGGACAGCATCCACCTAGGTAAGTATAAAACTAAAATAAAAAAAAATTCTTATAAACATTAGACATGTGCACAGTGAAATATTTTGTTTCGGGAATTTCGTTTTCGTCCGAAAAACACATTTATTTCGTTACTCTCGAAATTCGTTTTTATTTATTTTGTTTCGTTAAAAAATTCATTTGTCCGAAAATCCAATTTAATTAAGGTCGAATCTGTCATTGAAGGCTTTTGGTGCCAGTCGAAAGTTCTAAGAAGTTTCGACGTAGCAGCTAAACTGTATGACGCCGCAATCGTACATTTCCGGTCAAATGTTCCGTCTACAAGCTATAGAAGAATTATAATGTTGTATGATACTAGTAATAATTATATTAATAAATTATTATTACTAGTCAACCAACATTCAAATTCTTCTATAGCCCATGGGCCGAGCATTTGACCGGAAATGTACGATTGCGGCATCGCACAGTTTAGCTGCTTGTCGAATCTTCTTAGAACTTCGACAGACACCATAAGCCAACAATGACAGATTCGACATTTGTATGTTTTTTGCTGCTTCGTCTAATCTTCGTCATTCGTGTCGAATGGTCTACCCCAACACTGTCTCCATAATGTTGAATCTTTCCTCTCAATGTAGAATAATCTTGGACTTAATAGAGTTAAGGTTAGGCACATTCAACCACAGGTTTGATAGACACAGATTGCTATTGTCAGCATCATGTCAAATCTCCTATCTATATCAAACTTTTGTAGCAACGAAAACATTTTTTATGTCGGATCTTTCAGGATTCTGTGCGTTCGTTTTAGTTTGTTAAAACGATAATGAAAATACCCCAAAATTCGGACGAAAACGAATGCACATGTCTAATAAACATTATCTTTCAATTTGAAACTGCGGCACTGTAATTTTCTCGTAAAATAAAAATGCAATATGGACTGCTGGAGGCGTTCCATTCACTGTTGGTGTATAGAATATCTCCAAAAATGTCATACCCTGCTTGTGTGATCGGCTCACTGATTTTGACAGATGGTTAGATGCTTTTGGTTAGATGCTCCTTAAGGGCTTTCACATGGAGCCTCTCTGCTCCATTCAGCAGGAGATCTGTGATAAATCGGAGCTGAATGGGACAGATGTCAGTTTTTTTTTACATATGTTCAGTTTCTGTCCAGTGGACACAGGTGGACACGGGTGGACCCGTGATAGCTCCATGCAAGATCATCAGGCTACCTCCTATCTGTCATGTCTAGGTCCAGAAAAACAGAAAATAATGCAAACTTTTCCTTTTTTTTTTCTGGACCTGGACAGACTCGGAGGCAGGACACAAGTTTTTTATATTAGTCTGCCCATATACAGTAGCTGCATGGAACTTCTGATCAGGTCCTAAAAAAAACTGACAAGCAGACCTGATCAGAAAGCCCATGTGAAGGGCCCTTAAGGGTTATTTTTTTCATTAAATCAGAAGAAAATGCACCAGCTTATTATAATAAATGAGATCCTCCCATTCAGAATCAATTTGCATAGGACATGGTCAAACAAACAGCTATTTCTTCAGTAGGAATCTGCAAGAACAGTTGTTAAAATTCTTGCAATATACATTGATCAACCAGAGGGGATTGTTTTTGTTTTGTTTTTTGTAACAAAAGTGGAGTTACTCTTCCACATATATCTAAAGCTAAAACTTTTTTTTAGTTTGTATGAGTAACTAGACATTCAAGCACGATTCTGTGCATCATGACACTGACGATGACTGGACCATTACATGTGACGGTTATGAGTTTCATGTGGTTAGGTGACTGTCGATGGTGAACCCCAACAGCACTGTCTGAGGTGCCCCATTTGCCCATTGTGGCTCTAAGGTGTGACATCATTAGCAGTGGGGCTAGACCTTACTAGAGGTACACGATTGGTTCCTGGTCTGTAGGGGAGTTATTAGGGAGGGTAGGCTGAGCTCCCTTGTGGGGTTACATCCTCCACCATGCTAACCCGTATAGGGGTTGTTGGGGGTGGGGGGTTGTTAATATATCAGGGTTGGCTTTGGGGAAGGTGGTTTAGGGGAGGTCATATGCTGGGTGGGTTAATGGAATTGTCCATCTTAGGGGGGCCATGATGGTGTTTTGCGCTGATCTACTTGTAAAATAAATTTTGTTAGGTAACTCATTTTGGGAGTGTTGTATTGTGTGTTTTTTGTTTTCTGGGTTTTGTCACTATAGGGAAGTACCCAGCAAAATTCTGACAGCTTTTGAAATTGAGAACAAACATGCTGCTTAGCTACTTAGTAACTTAGCTGCCATTTCTTGATGAGTTGATAAAGTGTTCCTGCACTCAATGGTTTTCAGAAGCTCAGCTGGTGAAAGAATTAATATGCCACTTGGAAGGGGTTGGGGGGATTTGTACTGGGACTTTTGGTCTGCCAATGCAGTTAAATACTATAACCAATCAGAAATCATGCTCTCTGATTAAATCATGTATTGCAATGATACTCTAAGTGGTTGAATTTAGCTTGGCACTCCATCACATTGCACAGTATTTTACTATGGCATTTACTTTATTACTATAGTGTATGTTGTGGTGAGCTGTATTGTTAAAGAGGATCATACATGTTTTTTCTTCCGTTGTTGTGTATTACATAGTTACATAGTAGGTTAAAAAAAGACACAAGTCCACCAAGTCCAACCTATGTGTGTGATTTTATGTCAGTATTAAATTGTATATTCCTGTATGTTGTGGTTGTTCAGGTGCTTGTGTAATAGTTTTTTTAAACGATCAATGTGCCCCACTGAAACCACCGCATGTGGAAGGGAATTCCACATCCTTGCCGCTCTTACAGTAAAGAACCCTCTGGCGGTTTAAGGTTAGACCTCTTTTTCTTCTAATCTTAATAAGTTGCCACATGTCTTAATAAACTCCCTTCCGCAGAAAAGTTTTATCCATATTGTGGGGTCACCAGTATGATATTTGTAAATTGAAATCATATCCCATCTCAAGCGTCTCTTCTCCAGAGAGCATAAGTTCAGTGCTCATAACCTTTCTTCATAACTAATATCCTCCAGTCCCTTTATTAGCTTTGTTGTCCTTCTATGTACTCGCTCCATTTCCAGCACATCCTTCCTTAGGACTGATGCCCAGACTTGGACAGTATATTCCAGGTGAGGCCAGACCAGACCAGAGTCTTGTAGAGCAGGAGAATTATCGCTTTATCTCTTGAGTTAATCCCCTTTTTAATGCATGCCAATATTCTGTTGGCTTTGTTAGCAGCAGCTTTGCATTGCATGCCATTTCTGAGCATATCATCTATGAGGACCCCCAGGTCCTTTTCCATCCTTGATTCCTCCAGAGATTCTCCCCCCAGTGAGTAGATTGCATTCATATTTTTGCCACCCAAATGCATTGCATTTGTATTGGCAGCTTTTTCATAATAAATGGGCTACCTTAATGCAATGCACATCAATGTATGCCAACATGTGTGCATTGACACGCCGCAATGGAACATGTAATGTGAATGGTCCCTTATAGTATATTAACTACAAACATACCCAGTTGAGACAGGCCTGGTCAGGCCCAAGATCTGCATTTTCATCACCTTTTTAGAAACTTCTCTGTCCCCTACTGACAATGCATGCATCACACCATGTCAAAAAGTTGAATGGAGTTCTTACTAGAGATCATCTGGAGAAAGCCCCATTTATATCAACAGTAGCCTACTGCACAAGCAAGGCCACTAGGTCACGCCATTACTGTCACATCTATTTATGTCTGAATTTGGAGAATGTAGTATATGTGCTCAGAAGGGTTAGGATGGCATATATATTTGTGCCTTTAGGCTTTTTAACATTTTCTTGCATGGTCTTTTGTAAAAGGCCTAGTGTTTACAGAGCTCAAAGCATTGATTCATCCTTCTCACTGCTAAACAGTGATGACCAAAGTTTCCATGAGAGACAGCTGCCTAAGAGGAGATACTTACAGATGCACTATAGAAGCTGTATTTAGAAATCACATCGTAGTCTGAGAATTCTTTGTCATACATTAAAGTAGAAGAATGGCCAAAACCTTTCTGGTCATACTTCTCCTGGGGATCACAGGAATGCACGTAGTTCTGCACTCCTGTGACCCAGACTTAGCCAAGAGTGGGCTAAAGCCCACTGGAGGCTGACTTCACAGAGCCGGTGCAATGATGCCCTCTGCACAGCCCGGTGATCCAGTGAGCACTGGAGGGGCAGTGCAAAGAGCTGGTGACTGACAGTTACCAGCTCTCTGCTCACTGAAGACTGAGAACTGAGCAATCAGAAGTCTTTGATCTCTCAGTTCTCAGTGTAGATCTGGTGGGAGACAGCTTCAGCCATTTAGGTGAGTATGTGTGTTTTTTTATTTTAAATGCATGCTTAAACACATGCTTTTTTTTAAATGCATTTTTGTTAAAGAGTTTATACAAATATAATAGAATCTAAACCAAATTCTTTGTAATTTTTACCTTTATTATTATCTAAAAGTTGAAAAGTCTACACATTTTATTTTCTAAGTTATATAAAAGAAAATATAATATATGTATTACCTCAAATACAGTCCATTGTTCTACTATGATTGCATCATTTCCTTTGTTTTTCGACCCTGTTAGTTGGGCAGCTTCATCCTCATAGATGAATAATCCATCCAATGATTTTGGTGACAGGTCTCCTAGAATAAGATAAAAGAACAATTAGCTCTGGGGGGAAACCGCCCAGTTTGTGAATACAGAAGAAGCTTTTGCGTATAACTCACTGCTCAAACCTTCAAGATTAAGAACATCCCCAATCGCCCCTATGTTTTTGACCTACTTTGAAAAACAAAACTCTGGTAAGTTGATTGCAAAGCACGGAGACAAAACTTATTTTAGGCCCGGTTCACACTAATGCGAGTTCATACCGAATGTGATGTGTCAAAACCATTCTAAATTCGCATGTCATCCATAAAGTCATTGTTTTCAATGACGGTCGTTCACATACATGTATTGGCGATTCCTCTATGATTGCGATGCGATTAAAAAAAGGGTCTTTTGCGAGTTCACTGCGTTGCGTTGTGAATTTAGTCTCCATAGACATCAATGTAAATTGTTCTGGAATCGCATTGATGGTTCACATATGTGAAAATTTCACCACGCGATTCTTCACAAAAAACAGGAAGTACACAGGAAGTTAACACCTTTTTTTTCCACATTGGCTAGAACATCAATCGCAGCTATGTCCAACTCCTGAAATTTGCTTTAAAATCGAGGTAAAATCGCAGTATAATTCGCACCTCAGAGTGGACAAAAAAACTGACCAAATTTACAGCGCATCAGTGTGAACCGGGCCTTAGGGACACTTTATTAGGTCAATTATATGAAAATATACGATCTGCTTAACTAAGCATTATTTTCTATATCTATTGTTTCTGACTTTCTGTACTAGCTGTGTGCACTCCCCAGTTATTCATAAAAAAAAAAAACCACACATTTACTACACATAGTGATGCATTTGTTGTGTTACAATCACACTGCCTGTGATTCAGTATACCAGGAATGTACACAAATCAGATAGGAAGCCACTGGTGATTTCTCTTTCTTTGTTTTTCTTCACAGGACTATCAAAAGTCATCAGCAATAGTCTGTTAATGTTGGTACATTGTTATACTTTGACATTTTTATTCTGCTAAAGCATATAGTAGGGCAAAATTTAAAACAAAACATATGCAGTACATCTCTATGAGTGGAAAGGGTGTATTTATAGTTGTTGTTTGCTCCATTTAGTGTTCTTTGTATTTTTCCTTTTTTTTGGATTTCAAATAATCAAACCAAACAAAATCAGGTCTAGTATAGCTTAAAGGAGCTTCCAACATATGAGCCATTTAAATACCATTTGAAAACCAAGCACACGGATCCCCATCTCCAGCAAAATTGCTTTTGCTTTAAAACCGCGCTGGGAGAGCGAAGTGGGTCCCATGGAGGATGAGGAGTGGGAGGAAGCATTGGAGACCTGTAAGATGGTGTCCCCCAGGCTTTCAGACAGACTGTCACAAGTCTTCATAACACATAGGAGCTATCTCACTCCCATTCGAGTTGCTAGATACAAACGCGATCAGTCAACCCTCTGCGCGATGTGTGGCCAGGAAACAGGCACCATTTTCCATCTGATTTGGGCCTGTCCAAAAATCCAAGACCTTTGGAAACAAATTGTTACCTTCTTACATGACGATATGGGTTCCCCTGTTACCCTTGACCCCAAGCAGTGTCTCCTGGGAATATTCCCTGAGGAGATGGACAAATACACCAAAGTATTCGTTCATGAGACCTTATTTTCAGCCAGGAAACTCATAGCTAGAAAGTGGATGAGACCGACACCCCCCAGTTATTCAGAATGGAAGGCAGATAAGAAATGCATATACAGTACATTAATAGAGGCTGCCCAGCCAAGTATAACAAAGTCTGGGATCGCTGGTTGGGAGACTCAGAAACCATTGGATAAAGTACACTTCTTTTGGCGGATTCCGATGTTGTACTTGCCGGGGTTTTTTTCTTGTTTTTTTTTTTTTTCTTTTCCTTTTTTTCCTTTTTTGTCATGTTTTTTTTCTTTTTTTTTTTTTGCCTTCACTGTATTCCGAGAACTACCTGTTTATGCCTATAGGATTGCAGCCAGTTGTAAACCACTGTCAACAGTCGATTGTAAATGTTTGATACTTTGTACCTACTCTGCGAGTTGTTACTGTAACTCATGTATGCTAACTTGATTCTTGACCATGTATACAATTTTTTTTCTTCTCAATAAACACCTTGTTGAATTAAAAATACCATTTGAAAACCACCACAAAACAGCCATGGATATAGACTACTTGTGAGTGGTAAACAAATGAAATAAAATGTGTGGGCACTGCTTAACCGACTCTCCCTTTCCAGGCCCTTTTTCAGTTGTAGTACTGTAATAGTTTGCCAGACAATTAATCGGTCATTCAACACTGCACCCAAATAAATTTCTATATCCAAATGAATATTCTACACAAGTACTGTTTACATTTGTGATCAATAAGGCTAAAGGTAATCATAGATGCTCATGCTCTGTTAGCCAATGAGCGCCCTTGTCTAATGAGGAGATGGTGAAAGATATCTAAAACGATATCTAAACCCAAAAACTAAATTTCTAAGAAATTCCAGCAAGCACCAGGACCGTCTTCTACAGTTGATTCAGCCACAGGATGGGGGCACCACCAGTGCAGAGCTTGTTCAGCAAGGGCAGCAGGCAGCTGTGAGTGCATCTGCACGCACAGTGAGGCAAAGACTTTTGGAGGATGGCCTGGTGTCAAGAAGAGCAGCAAAAAAAAAAGCCACTTCTCTCCAGGAAAGACATCAGGGACAGACTGATATTCTGCAAAAGGTACAGGGATTGGACTTCTGAGGACTGGGGTAAAGTCATTGCCCCTGTTTGATTGTCTGGGGCATCCAGAAAAAACCTTCTCCGGAGAAAAAAAGGTGAGCGCTGCCATCAATGCCAACAGTGTCATGCCATGCCAACAGTAAAGCATCCTGAGACTATTCATGTGTGGGGTTGCTTCTCAGCCAAGGTAGTGGGCTCACTCACAATTTTGCCTAATAACACACGAATAAAGAATGGTACAAAAACATCCTCCAAGAGCAACTTCTCACAACCATCCAAGAACAGTTTGGTGATGAATAATGCCTTTTCCAGCATGATGGAGCACCTTGCCAAAAGGCAAAAGTGATAACTAAGTGGCTTGGGGAACAAAACATTGACATTTGGGGTCCATGGCAAAAAAACTCACCAGACCTTAATCCTATTGAAAACTTGTGGTCAATCCTCAAGAGGCGAGTGAAACCCCCCCCCCCCCCACACAAATTCTGACAAACCCCAAGCATTGATTATGCATGAATGGGTGGGTTGTCATCAGTCAGGAAGTGGCCCTGAAGTTGATTGACAGCATTTCAGGGCAAATGTCAGAAGTCTTGAAAAATAAACACTGCACATATTGACTCTTTGCATAAACTCAATGTAATTATCAATCGAAAGCCTTTGACACTTATGAAATGCTTGTAATTTTTCTTCAGTATACCATAGTAACAACTGACAAAAGATCAAAAAAACACTGAAGCAGTAGATGTTCTGAAAATTAATATTTGTGTCATTCTCAAAACTGTTTGCCACGACTGTACAGACTTTGGTGCTGTGGGTCAAAAGAGACTAGAAGTAGCTTTAGCCCCAATTCACACCGGTGTGCAGCTTTGAAATTGCACTACTTCGGAACAATTTCAAAGCTGCACATCAGTGCAAAGTGCTGGCTGGCCGATCGGGATGCCCGGTGGTACGGGAGATCCCGGTAAAGCCATGGATGGCAGCAGGAGGGGGGAGATCTGCTCCTGCTGCTTGTAAAAGCAATTCAGCTAGTTATGATTGTTTTTACAAGAACTGTAATAAACAGTACTGGGATGATGCCTGCATCTGTAGGCATCATCTCGGTATAACCACTTGAAGTCTAGCGACATACAGTTACAGTGCTGGTCATCATCTGGTTTATAGATAAAGACCTTAAAGTGTACAGTATTAATGACCAGGCTAGGAGCATTTACTATAAAATATGCCCTCCATACTCTTTTTAACTGCAGGCAAAAATGAATCATCATAGTTCACAGCAGAAGCACTAAAGTTTTTTAATTCATTCTCTCAACAGCTCACCCTGCCCCTCTCTAATTCTCTCAGCAGCTCACCCATGCTAGTAATGGGCCTGGATTGTATATTGCAATGTGTATCCTCCATAGGCAGTGGTGTACACATAGAATTATTTTTTTTACCAAAAACCCTGAACTACTATCAATGATGTTTCTTTTTTAACTTCAGTTTAGCGTTAAAGGAGTAGTAAAGGAAAACATTTTTTTGCTGAAATGACTGTTTACAGGGTATAGAGACATAATAGTTAACCGATTCCTTTTAAAAATGATTAAAAATAGATAAAAATCAATCATATAATGTGCCTGCAGTTTAGTTTCGTTTTTAGACTAGTTTCAGTTTGTTCTGTGTGTAAAGAGACACACAGAACAAAAACAAACAAACACGGGGCAGTGTTTGTTTTTAAAATGAATATGATTGGTTCTGAGGAGTTTTAGACACATAGTAAAATTCAGAGCCAGGACCGCCGGAGTGACGTCAGCCAACTGCAGACTTTAGCGCGCTGATGGCTGAAAACATGTCATAGGAGTTCAGAACGAAATGCACGCATGTGATCTACAGAAGTAAAGCCAAAAAAGCTTTGACTATACTTCTACTTTAACTTCCTTTATTGCTTGTTACAAATACATTCAGGAGAAAGATCAAGACTCATCTCTTTTGATATCAAAGGAGACCGGAACAACAAGCGCCCAGAGGCGATTTAGTTTGCATGTGCCGCGCTATATAAGTTTTCATTCATTCATTCATTCACTTGATTGCCCATATCTGCCCAGAGTTACACTTTAAGGGTTTAACAAATAAATTATAGACATAGAAAATAAGAAAGTAAAAAAAAAAAACACTTACCTCGTAATGTTTCCCAGTGAACAAAAGAATCAATTAAAGAAAAGCCTTGCTTATAATAAAATGTTGTCATTTCCAGCCAGTCAGCTTCAAGTGCACTGATTGTTGGGCCTTTTCTACAGATCTTCATAGAGAGGTTGCCTTCAATGTATTTGTAGCACGCTAGATCATCATTCAAAGCATTAAATACAGCATATAATGTTTTTCCTAATAAACAAAAGAAAAGGAACATTGAGATTATTTTCATTTATCTATTTTGTATTTTTTTTAACTGGTTTTCATTAGACCTTCTAACATATTGCATTATTTTATGCTAATACACACATGGATACCCTAACCCCAAAAGTATCTAAGGTAACTGATTGGGGAACAAAATTCTCAGTTCTTTCCAGATATCCAAGTCTGTGAAAAGGACCACATCATTTCTCCCATCTCACAGTCTGGCAATGAAGTTACATGTATAGGGCCATGGTGTGCGACTGAAGATGCTCACAAGAATGTATTATGCAAGTCTATGAGAGATTTTCTGCACAGGAATGGGCAGTTATGAGAAATGGTATCTTGATGAAAATGAGGGACAGACCACAGCTTTCCTACTTAGGTAAGTAAATAACTGTAGTTATGTGGGAGTTGGGGCTTACTATTACCCTCAGTAAGCCATGATATGGAACTAAGACAGACATTCGTTTTAGAGATCTGACAGATGGACAGAGTAGCAGGGGACAGTGTTGCCAACTGTCCGTATTTTTACGGACAGTTCGTAAAAAACTGGCACTTTTTTCCCCCATTCGTAAATGTCTGTGGTTGTGGAAATGTGCCAGTAAAAATAGCCGAGATCGATTTGGCTTGGAACTGCGCATTGAGATTGGAGGCAGGGGGTGATTGTAGGCAGGGGGTGATGGTGGCTGAAGTGGCACCGCAGAGGGAGATAGAGGCAGGGGGAGATTGGAGGCAGAGGGTGTTAGTGGCAGGGGGTGATTGGAGGCAGGGGGTGTTGGTGGCACAGCAAAGGGGGATGGTGGCACCAAAGCGTATGGGGGGGTGGAGACAGGGGTTGTTGGTGGCATTGCAGAGAGGAATGGAAGCAGGGGACGAGGGAGGCAGGGGGCGATTGGAGGCAGGGGGCCTGGGGGAGATTGGAGGCAGGGGGTGATTGGAGGCACCGCAGATGGGGATGGTGGCATCGCAGAGGGTTGGGATGGAGACAGGGGTTGTTGGTGGCACTGCAGAGGGGGGTAGAGGCAGGGGACGATGGAGGCAGGGGGAGATTGGAAAAATAAGAAAAAAAAACCGCGCTAATGACCAATAAACATAAAAAACGTGAAGAATGATATGTGAACCACACAAATGATGTAATGTGATAAAGAACAAAAAAGCAGTCCAAAAAAGGAAACCTTGGTAGGTGTCCATAAAACACAGAGGGCCCTTATAGTCCAAAATGAGAGGGCTAACAAGGTTCCATAAACAAATTAATGTGCAAAAAGTTAAATTACAAAACAAAGTCCAAAAGGAAAAAATGTGACATCCACCCTGGTGAAGCCGAATCCCAAAATGAATCAGCAGGATATTAGTTAACACTGATGTGACATGCAGCTGAAGACCTCCACCACACGCATATGCAAGTCCGCTTACCAGATGGAGATGGTCCCTGGATTTTGCAGTATAAAAAAGGCCTTAAACCTGCAGCATCCGGCCGGCAGCATGCAAGAATGCAGGTGAACCCGTATAGTATCGAGTAGTCCAAACGGTGATGGCAGTGTGCCACTCGGTACGCCCTGACTAGTTTTGTGGTTAAAACACTTTTTCAAAGAGCACCGCAGAGGGGGGTGAAGGCAGGGGGTGTTGGTGGCAGAGGGGGATGGAGGCAGGGGGTGATGTGACTAAATAATTTGCCCTTATTGTATCGAAAATAACAAAAATAAATTTTTTTTTACCTTAATATCTACCTTAAATCACATTGCTATTTGCCAAGCGTACTTGTTTGTAGCCTAAATACTGAAATGTGCCCCTAAAAATGTAATTTAGTAACTTTTGTGAAATGTCAGTAAAAACGTGGCTGCGCCAGTAAATTTTGGGGTGTCGTGCCAGTAAGTTTCAATCTGGTAGATTGGCAAGACTGACAGGGGAGCACAGGGAAGGTAACCATTGAGGGATGGGGACTGGCCTGTCATGATGGTCCCCATCATGACAGGCCAGTCCCAGGGATGGACTGGCCATAGGGACTACAGGGAGTAGTAGAGAGACTCTCTCACACCCCCCTGTCTCTCAGTCCCCCCCTCTGTCTCTCAGTCCCCGTGTCTCTCAGCCCCCCCTCTTTTAGTCCCCTTCTCTGTCTCTCAGCCCCCTCTGTCTCTCAGCTGCCCCCCTCTGTCTCTCAGCTGTCCCCCTCTGTCTCTCAGCTGCCCCCCTCTGTATCTCAGCTCCCCCTCTGTTTCATTCACTCCCTGACTCTTAGGCTGCTTTTACACTGGGGCGGGCATTGATGGTAAAACACTGCTAGTTTTAGCAGCACTTTACTGTCGTTTTAGCTGCGTCTAGCAGGCGCTTTTAACCCAAACTAGAAGTCAAATTCAAGGTTAAATGTCCCCGTGTAGCGCTGCTGCCGAAGTGCTTTGCAGGCGCTTCAGCTGCGGTGGCCATTTATTTCAATAAGCAGGAGCAGTTTGTACACCGCTCCTCCAGCGCCCCAAAAATGCGGCTTGGAGGACTTTTTTAATGCCCTGGCAGTGCCCCAGTGTGAAAACACTCGGGCTTTCACACTGGGACTGTAGCGGAGGCTTTTTTTCAGTCGCTTTACAGGCGCTATTTTTAGCCCAAAAGCGCCTAAAAACTGCCTCAGTGTGAAAGGGATCCTACACTCACCCCCTCTTTTTAACACTCACTCTCTTTTTCTTACACTCACCCCCCTCTCTCACCCCCTTTCCCTCAATCCTCCCTCTCTCTCGCTCTCATTCCCCTATCTCTCACCCTCTCATGATATACAATAATGGATGTAGGGGCCTTTTGGTGGGTGTAATTTTTTTTTGGGGGGGCAGCATTTTATTGAATTAAAGTGGGCCGGTCTGGATGAAGTCCAGGGCCAAATTTTTGTCCCAGTCCAGCCCTGGCCAGTCCCCATCCCTCAATGGCCTGAATGAGCACAGTAACTAACAAAACACCTTGGGGCCATACTAAATATTTCCCATAAGAAATGTTTTGTGAAGTAAAATTCCATAGATCACGTGGGGAATGAAGACAATTGTACCCTTTTCTATGTAATAAAGCAAGTCCCTAGATTATTTTAGCTGTGGCTTGATTGCACAGGTTCTCCCTCACCCTTCTACTTTCTTCTCTGTTATTTCTACTCTTCTTTAGTTATCTTTACTGCTTCTACATAGTACTTTGCATGTACCTAAGAACTATATACTTTTCAGCTTGAATAATGGAAAATCACCTATCCATCCATTTATCCGATACATGAAATAATAGTAATTCTTTCTCTACAGTAAAGTTCATAATGTGTTTGATGCAGGTCACCTACGTATATAAACACGTTTTAAAAGAGATATTTATTCTCATATTAAACATGCTATTTCTTGTAAACTTTAAAAAATCAGTAAGGTTTTCTTGTAACAGATACTGTTAAGCAGGAACTCCAGGTACATATTTTAATAAATAGTTGAAAGTACATATACAGTGGAACCTCTGATTACGATCATAATCCATTCCAGGAGAATGCTCGTAATCCACAGTACATATCAAAGCGAGTTTCCCCATTGAAGTCAATGTAAACGAAAATAATTTGTTCCGTGTTGACTTCAATGGCATGCAGTACTGCATGCAGCCAGAGGCGGGGGGGGGGGGGGGCGGAGTGCCTCAGAAACGGACGAAAAGGCCCGAGGACAGTTCGGCTGACCTCAGCAAACCTCGGAAAGACTCCGTTCACAAACCTTCCCAAGGTTTGCCGAGGTCAGCCGAGCTGTCCTCGGGCCTTTCTGTCCATTTCCAAACGGCTCTGGCACCCCCCACCTCAGGCCAAACCCTGTACTGCACACCGATTTGGCCTGAATCCTGCTCGTTTTGCGAGACAGCAATGAAAATAATATAAACAATAAAAAAAAACAAAAAAATTTAAAGCTCCCGGTGACACCCGGTGGGGTGTTTTTACAATGTAAAGTTGGGGGAGTGCCAGATAAAGGATCCGTGGGGGGGGAATTCTTGTGTGCCAGATACAGGATCTGCCCATGTGCAAAATGCTCTAGGTACACCCCTAACAACCAGGACCTGTTGATGCAAGAAAATACAGTAAACATTTTACAATCTATGCTGTTTAAATTGTGGTTGTGGTAAATGTAATTTTAGCATTGCTCTGATTAGAATAGAGGTAGACTTTACCTTGACTTTTTCTTGATTTATGCAAACTGCCCTCATCAGAAAATACAGAGTCTTGTAAGTATTCACTCCCTGGATGAATATCTTCATCAATTCCACTTTCCGAGGAATGGCCACTTAAAGTTCCTTCTTTCCGATTTTTATAAACATCATCAGTACCATTTCTGTTCTGCTCTGCGCTTTTTACATCTGCCAAGGTATTTGTGGTCTGATGAAAGTGCTTTGTTAGAAATCCAATAAATCTCATGCCTTTTCGGGATGCTTCATTGACCTACATTAACATATTGTTGGAGAGGTTGATCGTATAAGATAAGTATGGAATTTCAGTTAGAACAAACAGTGTAAAAGCAGATCATGAAGCCCAAAGTAAAAGACTTTAATTTCTCGCTAAAAAGATTTAAATCTCTTTTAAGGCCACATGCTTTGAAAATTAAGGATAATCTATTATGTTGAAAGAATTTAATAGTTTCAGTTTAGAAACAAACACAATTTTACAATTTAACAATCAATTCGAGGGAGTGATGATTTTTGATTGCCAGCTAGGTCTTCTGCATACAGCGTTTCTTTACACTATTAACAGAAAAAGGCCACCGTGTTGTGCAGAAAGCTAGTTTTTAACATTTTCACATTAACAAACTGCATCAAAAAAGTTCTACTTTTTATTTAGTAAATATCTTAATAGCTATATAGTGATGTCTGTAATAAATTATATTTTCATGGATGTCGTTTGACAGTCATATGTCAAATAGCCCCACCTATCTCTGTGGTAAACACAGGCTACAATGCACACCTGTTAAAGCTGACGTTTAGCGATTTTTTTTTTTTTTAAACAACACCAGGGAGAGATACATTTTAAGCACAGGGAATACACCCCTGACATGTCCCCATGTACACAACTCATGAAGAATCAATACAACAAAAACTATTTGGTAATCCCAAAAAGTTTTCTGTACTTAGACTTGACAAAACATTACTTTTGATCATTAAACAGTACTTTTTGTTTTTAATTCTTAAGTTATAAATGTTCTTGTTGTTGACAGTATTTAACCTGTTAAGGACCGCCCACGCAGATATACTGAGGCAGGGCAGCTGTCCAGCGCGAAATCACATACCTGTACGTGATTTTGTGTTCTGGGTCTGGGGCCCATGCTTAGCAGGAACACTAGATCTCCATCTTCCCCTCCAACAGACTGGCGGTCTGCCTTGTTTACATAGGATGACCGCCATTCTGCCTCTCCTGAGAATGATCGTCATCTCCCGCCGGGCATCGTGTCTGCTGGACAAGCTGATTGGCTCCCACTGTGATTGGACACAGCAGGAGCCAATCAGCATGTCCGGCAGACGCAATGTCCACCGAGACATGCCGATCATTCTCAAGAGAGGCAGAATGGTGGTCTGCCTATGTAAACAAGGCAGGGAAGGGAAGATGGAGATCCTGTGTTCCTGCTAAGCAAGAACACAGATCTCTGTCTTCCCCCAGTCAAAGCACCTCCCCCACACAGTTAGAAAGCACTCCCTAGGAGCACATTCAACCATTTCATTGTCCCTGATGTTAACTCCTTCCCTGCCAGTGTCATTAGTACAGTGACAGTGCATTTTTTTTTATAACTATATGCTTATTTGGATGTTTTATAGCAGAAAGTAAAACATTTTTTTGTTTCTAACTCAAAAAATAAAAAACGCAGAGGTGATCAAATACCACCAAAAGAAAGCTATATTTGTGGTAAAAACAGGACATACATTTTTTTGGGGTACATATTTGCACGACCACGCAATTGCCAGTTAAAGTAATGCAATGCCGTATCGCCAAAAATGGCCTGGTCATGAAGGGGGTGGAACCTTCCAGGGCTGAAGAGGTTAATTCATACATAAGTATACTTCATGATAAATAGTAATTTTTTCATAAATTTCTATAAACCACACTAAAACAAGAAAACTGAGCCGGAATGATGAATTTGCTTCAAACAGAGCTATAATACATCCAAATGGGGGACAGCTGGCATTGGCGACCCTTGTTACATCAGGTACAGTGGCCAGCAACTAGATAAGCCCAGTACCAGGATTTTTCAATTTAACAGTTTTCCTGAAGCTGGCCTAAACCTAAATCCACCATTTTTCTTTGCCAAAGTTTACAAAAACTGTTTCAAATAAGGACTTATTCTGTTGCATAACTAGTGAACAAAATTCAGGAGTCAAGTTATTTCCCCTTTGGGCAACACCATCTTCCCTCTTCCACAGCATAAAAAATGAGACGCTAGGGTGTCAATGACATTATCTGACATTTTTCATGATATTCATGTGCTACCATGTGCTACCATGTGCTACAATTAATTTTCTTATCATCAACAACACTGAGTAGTCTGTTAAAGACGAGGAAAGGAGAAATCGTGTGAAATACTGTAGCTCATGTGTATGTCAATTGTATTTATTTTATTTTATAAACATTTTTTTATACTAATTGCTAAATAAACCTACAGAAAGGGTGGATTTCTTTACATTTTTATTACACTTTGTGATGGGTGAAACTGGAGATTCTGTTAAACTATTGATTCTGGTTGCAGTACAGTATTGACTGCCCAGGGGAAGCAAGTTACTAAAATGCTGCATTAGGGACAGATCTGAACTGCAGTACATTCTAGTACATACAGAATTCACAGAGCTGTGTCCCTGTCGTTTTATGCATTACAGCACATACAGTATCCACCATGAAGATTTGAGCTGCTTCTGCAAAGCATGATGACTCTCTAAAAAATGTATTTAGAATACATTCATCACCATCACAGACATTCCAATACAATTATTGTAATGCCATTTCTATCAAAATTACCTTTGACTGGAGAATCCACAGCTATGTGAGACACGGTTTGAGGCTGATTATTTGATAATATATAGAAGCTGTTGTAATGGCTGATGATCAGGGGTCTCCAAACTTTTGAAGGAAAGGGACAGTTTACTGTTCTTCAGGGTTTAGGGGGGCCAGACTGTGGCCAGTGGTAGAAAAAAGATGCCTGAGAGAAATGGTGCCCACTGTTATCAATGGGAAGAATAGTGCCCCATTGATAGTGTCAGTGGGGGGGGGGTGGTGTCCCATCATTGGTGAAATAGTGCCCCAAGGGCCAGATAAAGGCTAGCAAAGAACCACCTTTGGCCCCCGGGCTGCAGTTTGAATACCATTAATCAAGACTCTAGATGGGAGATCTATCCATGAAGTCAGTCTTTGTATCCCCACCCACTGTTACAATAGCATTTAACTTTAGGTCAACAAAGGTAGACACGTTTATTTACAGCTAGATACAAAGATGTATTGTGTTTTTTTTTTTTAATCAAAAAATCTTTTATTGGAGCAAAACAATAGCCCAGAGGGCACACATACAGCGTACAGGTACAGCATATGACCAGTGATCATGGATATAGTATATGTACTGTACAAGTGTGACAGAAGTGGGTAACATGAAACAGGTGACATAGGATACAACCACGTGTGAACCTAATTACCCCAGTATGTAAGCACAGCACAGCAGGGTTAGTTATCAGTCCACCTGCCCCCCTCCCAGACTCCCATTTCCACTCGTGAGGTCGTGAACCCCCTGAGCTCATCTATCCCCCCTATATGCAGGTTGCAGGTGACTCCAGCCATTTTCCCCAGACTTTTTCATATTTGGCCGGGCAGCCCCTGTGCCAATAGATCAGTTTCTTATACGGCAGTACGTTGTTGACCTCCGCCATCCAGTGTGACAGCTCTGGGGGTTCCGATCGCATCCACACCCGCGCTATTACCTTTCGGGCTATAAAAAGTGTCTCGTGCAAGAATACTTGAAGGAATTTATTGATGCCAACATCCGGGAAGATACCCAGCAGGCACGGTTTAGGCTGTAGAGTAATATGGGACCCCATTTTGTCGTGGAGGAATTTCACCACCTGTTCCCAGAAGGCCTGGATCTTAGCGCACTGCCAGATTAAATGGAAGAAGGTGTCCCTATTGCAGTTACACATTGGGCACGTGGCTGTGGAGTCCCTCCTGTACCTGGAGATCCTGAGGGGCGTAAGATACGCTCTATTTATAATGAAGGTTTGTGTAAGGCGGTCTGACAATTTTGGGGATACTAGTTTACAAGCATCTAGAGCGTCACTCCACTCGTCGTCTTCTAGCGGGCCCACCTCCCCCTCCCACCTGGGCTTTAGGGCGTAAGCAGACACTGTTGCTGTCGGGAGTGTGATCATGGTGTGGAATTGAGTGATTAGTTTTTTGGGGTCGGGGCACTTGACTGCTGCCATGAGGGGGTTATCGGCTAAGGCCAGGTCGTCCTGGGGGAACTGTGCTTGAAAGGCATGTCGTAGTTGGGCGTACCGGAATAACATGTGGTCAGGTAGATTGTATTCAGTCTGTAATACGTCAAAGGGCTTTAGTCTCCTGTGTCTGGTAACATGGGACAAGTAGTATATTCCTCTGGTGCTCCACACCTCAATATCTCGGATGCGCTCCAGCTCCGGCAGGGCAGGGTTGTGCCACAGAGAGGTGTAGCCGTGCAGGGGCGAAATACCCAGCCTGTCCGAAACCACGCTCCATATCCTCCTGTAGTGATACAACAGGGAGTAGCGTCCCCCCACCAACCTTACCCCCCCTGCTATTGTCACTAAGGGGTCTCCTATTGACTGGGTCCATGTAGGGCAAAGGAGGCGGAGGAATCTATTCCTGTCCACCTTGTCCACGTGAAACAGTTGCGATAGCTGGGCAGCCAAATAGTACGCATTAAAGTCAGGCAGCGCCAGACCAGCTAGGTCGGTTGGGTTTTTTAGTCTGTGCCAGGGGAGTTTGTGCCTTGCGGTGCCCCACACAAATGGCTTGAGAAGGGCTTCCATAAGCCTGAAGCACCTGAGTACCAGATACACCGGTGAATGCCACACCATGTAGAGAACCTTAGGCAGCAGGACCATCTTGATTAAATTTATGCGGCCCGTGACTCCCAATGGGAGTCGGGCCCAAGCCTGAGTTCTCAGCTTCAGCATATCGTACAGCGGTGTGACATTCAGTGAGGTGTAATCTGCTGGGTCTCTGGTGGTCCGAATCCCCAGGTATTTGATCTCAGCCACTCTCTGCAGTGGGAGAAGGGCCCTCCCTTGTCGCCGGGTAGCTATCTAATGGGAGTATTTGGGACTTATCCCAGTTGATCCTGAGTCCCGAGAAGGCGCCAAAGCGCTCTATCAGGGTCAGTGCCAGTGAAAGGGAGTTAGTGGAATCGTCCAAATACAAAAGTGTGTCGTCCGCGTATGTGCTTATTCTCTCCTCAACGTCACCCCTCCGCAAGCCCACTATACCTGGATGTGCGCGTATGGCAATTGCCAACGGTTCTGCCGCCAGGGCATACAACAGCGGCGACAGGGGGCATCCCTGCCTTGTGCCGCGTCGCAGGGGAAATTGATCCGAGGACCACCCGTTGGCTAGAACTCTAGCCACAGGGGCCTGGTAAAGGAGTTTCACCCAATGGATGAATTTGGGGCCTATCCCGAATTTAGAAAGGCATGTCCACAGGTACCGCCATTCCACCGAGTCAAACGCCTTGGCGGTGTCCAAGGCGACAATTATTCTAGACCCTGGGTTTTCGTGGTTGGCCTGAAGGTTGATGAATAGCCTCCTGAGGTTAAAGGAAGTGTTGCGGCCGGGCATAAAGCCTGCCTGATCTGCATGTACTACGGAGAGGATCACGGTGTTTAGGCGGGCCGAGAGCACTTTGGCTAGAATCTTAATATCTACTTGTAGAAGGGAAATGGGGCGATACGACTCGGGCAGGTGAGGGTCCTTTCCTGGCTTGGGGTTTAGAACTATGGTGGCTTCCCTCATCGAGGGTGGGAGCTCCGAGCCCTCGAAGATGGAGTTATACAGGGCGAGGAGTCTGAGAACTAGTGTTTCAGCGTAGGTGGAGTAGAACTCGGCAGGTAAACCATCCGACCCCGGCGCCTTGGACTTCGGGAGACCCGCTAGAGCGGCGGAAATTTCCTCCGCCGTCAGTGGTTCCTCTAGTGCTTGGGTCTGCTGTTCAGTCAGTCGGGGGATCGGTAGGCCCGCCAGAAAGTCTTCCGATAGGGAGTCAGTGTCAGGGGCTACCGTGTCGTACAGAGTAGAAAAAAAGTCTTGGAACATGGCGGTCACTCTCCCCGGGTCAGTTATTAGATCCCCAGTTGGAGAGCGCAGGGATATCACCACTGGAGGTCTCTCCTCACAGTGCACCAGATAAGCGAGAAGCTTCCCCGCTCTCTCCCCATGTTCAAACGTCCGCTGCCTAAGGAAGAAGAGCTTTCGTCTCAATTTCTCATAGTGCAGTTGATCGGCTGCCCTAGTGCAGAGCTTAAGCTCGGCAGCCAGGTCAGCCGACGGATTGGCCGTGTACTCCCTCTCCTTTGCCGCGGTAAGTTCCATAGCCCTCTCTAATGCCTCCGCAGAGGTGGCCTTGATGGAGTTTATACGGGACGAGAGCGTCATGCGGGCATGTAGCTTAAAGGCCTCCCAGACCGCCCGGGAGGACGCAGAGCCTGAGTTATCAGCAAAGTATTTCTCCCACTCCCCCGCCAGATCCGCATCCTCCGGGAGCAGGGTCAGCCAGAATGGGGCGGGCGAGCCCGAGGCAGGGACAACTCCGTCCAGCACGGACAGTGATCAGAAAGGGACCTGGGGGAGAACCCCGCACCCCTCACCCTGGGAAAAAGGGCTTTAGATACCAGTATTAGGTCTATGCGGGACATTGAACGGTGTGAGGCTGAGAAACAAGAGTACACTTTGTCCGTGGGGTGACCATATCTCCAAGTGTCAACCAGATTGAAATCCGCGAGAAGTCTCGCGAATCTCGTGGGGCGCGTCCCCGCAGACGCGGGCTGGTCCCCAACCATCCTATCCAGGGAGGGGTCGAGCACAGTATTAAAATCACCCAGCCAAATTGCAATGTATTGTGTTTTTAACAAACTTTTTTCTATCAAAAACCAATGGAACTGTATTGGGAGGGCATAATGTATACACATATATTTATTAAACTGTAATGTATTATGTGGCACCTGTGCTTCCTAAAGTGGAATTCAAATTAAAAATGAAAATCTGCCCTTGCTTAGTACTGTATGTAGATTAACTTAAACCTTTTATATTATCCATTAGCTTAATTGCTAAATGCCTAATTAGAAACAAAAGCCTAATATAGACAATCAGAAATCTTCTACGCTTTCTAAGCTTACTGACAATGGTGTGTCTGTGCAGCTGAATATGGCTGCTCACAGGCACTTCCTGAAACCGTTATCAGTGAAATCATCACATCACACCTCCGATTAGCCCTACCAGCTCCCTGCCCAGCCAAGCACCATCGTTGATGTCATATGCTTGATCACAAAGGTCCTTAGTCATGAGAGTGCTCCAATAGAAATTTGATGCAGCTCCTTCTATCCTCATAGCCTCAACACACCCAATAGCCGCCCAGCCTTAATAAACTGATAGTCATTGCAGTCACATGCCAGGAGGAGTTTTAGAGAAAATAAGGTAGAAAAGAACATTGCATTTATGTGAACCATCCACATGGGAAAGAGTAACATTTCTACTTGGCATGCATTTTCATGAGTTTGCTGAATCAGAAAGGGCAAGTGTGAATAGGCCCTTAACAATGCTCTACTTTAATTAAAAGTTAAAAAAACATTAAGTGTTAGCCATAGATACACTGGGCCAGATTCTCTAAGAATTCCGGCGGCGTAGCGTAAGCCAGTTGCACTACGCCGCCGCATCGTACTAGAGCAAGTGCTTTAATCTCAAAGCACTTGCTCCGTAGGTTTCGCCTGCGTCACATATATCGCGCAGCGTAAACCCGCGCAATTCAAATGGGACGGCTTGTATTTAAATTAAGCGCGCCCCCGCGTCGAATGAACTGCGCATGCGCCGGCCGGGGAAAAAGCCCAGTGCGCATGCTCCAGCTCACGTCGGAAAGCGTTGTTGAAACCGACGTCAAAACGACGTAAGCGTCATTTACGCAACTCCCTATTCGCGAACGAGTTAGTAAAACGACGTAAGCGACGGAAAAAGCCGACGCTGACCCAACGCCATACTTAACATGGCATCCGACGGTACTTCGTAAGGTTACTCCACATAGTAGCTGGGGTAACCTTACGCGAACGAAAACGACGTACGCGACGACGGGGCGGCGTAAAAGCGATCGAGAATCGGCGTACTATCTCATTTGCATATGCAAATGCGAAAACAACGTAAAGGCCACCTAGTGGCCGGAGTTGTCATTACAACTACGATCCGCAAGTGTAATGGTTTTACACTTGTCGGATGTAGAAGCGTATCTATGCAAAAGTGATGCTAAGCATCACGCGCATAGATACGAGACAAAAAAACGGCGATACGACGGGGTATCTGAGATACTCCGTCGTAACGCCACTGAGAATCTGGCCCACTGTCTTTTTTTTAATAGGTTAATACTATGGTGATTACTATATTCAAAACTTCTTCAGATCTGCAGTGTCAAGTAAAGAAAATTAAGTTAATGATTACCTTTTCTATCAGAGTTTTCACACCTTCATTTGTGAGTGCTTCATACATTGACATCCATTCCTCAACAACAAGGCTTGCTCGCTTTTGCCCTGTGTGTGCGGTATGTTGTTGACTGAGAAAAACAAAAGTGAATTATTTATATATGTAGTTAAAGCTCACAATAATAAAAAAATAATTCTGGCCTAGAAAAATGATATTATTCTGTTATCTGTATACTTTGTATTCTAGCATATTAAAAATATAATGATCCTAATGACATTTTATTTGTAACTATTCTAGTATGTAACCACCTGGGTGACATTTGCCAAAGTAACCTTATGCATGCCATTTTCATCATGGTAGTGTTAGGGTGACCACGTGTCCCGGATTGCCTGGGACAGTCCCGCAGTTTGTGCGCCGAACCCACAAACTTAGATACGCCTAAAAACAGACTTCATCCCACCGACGTAACTTGCCTACGCCGGCGTAGAGTGGACGCATATTTACGCTGGACGCATGTGGCTTTCCCATTGATTTTCTATTCAAATATGCAAATGAGGGAGATACACCGATTCACGAACGTACTTGCGCCCGGCGCATGATTTAAGCGGTTTGCGTAAGTTTTACGTTCGGCGTAAAGTTATTCCCCATAGATGAGGCGCAACCCATGCAAAGGTATGGACCAGGGAACACATGCCTACGTATTGTACGTTGGACGTCTGTGAATATGGCCGACGTGGGTCTGGCTGGGCGTAGGTTACGTTCACGGCGTACATAGTGATCCGGCGTATCTTAGGCAGTTGTTCCGACGTGGTTGTACACATGCGCACGGGGATACGTCCACGTCTTGCATGGATCTGACGTCTCGCATGGATCACGCCCACTTCCAGCCCACTTCCACCGGCTTACGCCTACGAAATATACGCTACGCCGGCGCAGAGTTGGGAGGATTTGTTTGTGAATTCCATGCTTGCCTGTCCACGCTGCGCCAGTGTATCGTAAAAGAGATACGCTACGGCGGCATAAATATGCGCCGATGTATGTGAATCTGAGCCTATGTCTGTAGCTTATGTGTGTTAATGTAATGGAAATATAACTTCAGTGGACTGACCTATTAAAGACAACATATACCGATTGAATAGAGAGGTTGCCATTTCTGACCTCTCCTCTTTTAGACTGCTAGCTACCTGTCTGTCATTCCAGCCCAAAGACTTTAGTTATTCTGAGGCACAGACCTGGAATAAGTATGCATATCAGGAGAGCCGACTTTATTCTGACTATCGAAATGACATTCTTGTTCTAAGTCAGTGACTCAGAAATACCGAACCCAGAGACAATTAAACATTTTAGAAGGGAACCAGTAATGACAGCCATCAAATTTCTGTCAGTGCAGTGTCAGTTAAACCTGTATAATTTTCTTTAGGTGTTTAGGTCACAGTCGCCAACTCTCAATTTCCTTATGACCTTGCACTACTGCAGCATTGCCATCCTGGGTGGGAAAAAGGGAGAACCCTGTCTTTGGGCCCCCTTTTCCTTCATGGGATTGCAGAATTGGCTGTTTTAATGCCCCCACTACATCTGTAGCATGTGGGGGGCACTGTGATAGGTTAATGTGACTCCCAAGAATCTTCTAGAACTCTTGGGTGACCCTATATAAAGAGATTTTTTTTCCACAGGTCCAGGCCAGTTGTCCAGCCATTATAATGTGATGTGTCGAAGGGAGACAGTGGAAAGTTTAAAGCTGTTATTGATCACCGTATGAGTTGATGAATTTAAATTATAAATCAGGGATCCTCAAACTACGGCCCTCCAGCTGTTGTGGAACTACACATCCCATGAGGCATTGTAAAACTCTGACATTCACAGACATGACTGGGCATGATGGGAATTGTAGTTCCTGAACAACTGGAGGGCCGTAGTTTGAAGACCCATGTTATAAATGATTAATGAGTGTTCTTAAAGTATAACTAAAGGCAACGGCCCAGATTCATAAAGCAATTACGCCTGTCTAACTGGTGTTAGACAGGAGTAATTTCAAATTTCGCGCGCCGTATCACTAGTTTGAATCCTCAAACCATGATACGGCGGCTTCGGGCTTCGATCCGAGAGGCTTACGTCTTCGTAAGCCTTCGGATCTACGCTGCCATCTATTTGCGGCCGCTGGGAGGAGTTTGCGTCGTTTTGATGCGTCGGGATATGCAAATGTTTTTTTACGGCGATTCCCGAAGATACGAGTGGTCGTCGCAATCGCTTTCGTCTATTTTTTTGTACGTAATGTTAGAGCAGCTTTTTGCTGCTCTAACGTTACGTAGCCCATGTTAAGTATGGCCGTCGTTCCCGCTTCGAATTTTTTTTTTTTGTTTACGTAACTCGTTCGGGACTAGGATCGCCCGTAAACGACGCTACCTAAACAACGAATGATGTCACGACGTGATTTCGCGCAATGCACGGCGGGAAATTTGCGAACGGAGCATGCGCAGATCGATCGCCGCGGGAACGCGCCTATTTTAAATGATTCACGCCCCCTACTCGCGCAGATGGATTGTGACGGGAGAAATACACTACGCCACCGTCGTTTACTGGACTAAATCTACCTGAATTCCACGTAGAGCCAGGTAAAAAACGGCGGCGTAGTGTATTTCTGATACGCTACGATAATCCATTTCTGTGTGAATCTGCCCCAACATTTTTAGCTTTGGATAGAGTGTAGAGGAATTAGAACCTCTGACAGTTTTTATTGCTCTCTGTGTCCCTGTTTTGGAGATTCACCCTTTTTAGTTGTCATATTTACCATTAGCAGGGACTATAACCTTCCCTTACTCTATCCAAAATGAAAAAAAAAAAGTTTTGCCTATAGTTCTACTTTAATAACGTTTATATTTTTAAAAACAATAATAAAATGCTGCAGACATTTTTTATGCACTAAATTGTATGCTTGTATTCTTTTATTTGCCTGTTGTCTACAATTTAATGTTCCCTGGTAGTCTGACCCCATGCTGTGGCCTGCATGTGAAGTTATCACATGTAGGCTGCTTATTTCCTCTCATCAGGACTACAGTCTCAATGGACAGTGCACTCTTGTTCCTGACAGAGACAAAAGGTGCACCATGCTCCAGATGAGGCCGTGGTGGAAGTTGGCAGAGCCTGTCACTACGTGTCAGGCTGCCTGGCTGAGGAATTACCTGTGGGGTCCTGTAGCGGCAGACTAGTCTACAGGACTTCCTTCTCTGCCTGTCTTGACCCAGAAGCCTCCCACCTTTCTGGCTTCTCGTTGTCTTCTCTCCTTGCTGTGAACTGTCTGGTGTACCTGACGCTGCAGCAAGGTCACCCCAGACCTCCACTTCTTCCAGGACCTAGCAAAATCATTCTGGAAGAAACCTGCAAGCCCCCCATTCTGTGGATCATCCTGTCTGGATCTATATCCATTACGCTAACTCAACCAGCTGCCCAGGACTATCAAACACCTACAGTGTGAGTTTTGTGCCCTTGCTGTGTCATATTGCCAAACAGCGATCCTGCTGCTTATCCTTGCTGTGCCCAAATTTCTGTACGGAGACTCTGGACTATCACCTCTATACCATATTGCTACCCTGGGATTCTGCTTCTTATCCTTGCTGTTACTGGGTTGCTGTTCTGGGACTCTGGACAGTCTGGTGGCTGGACAGTGGAAAGAGAAGCAGCACAAAGATGAGCTCACCTCCCTGTCGGTCTGCTTTATTTTTTTATCAGCAGGCTTCTTGGCTCCTTGTCCTGCACTTTCTTCTCTTACTCCAATCCGCTGTATAGGGACTGCAAGAGCCTGATACCAGGTCAAATTCAGGTAATTACACTGCTTGCATTTAAAAAATACTAAACATTTAATAGGGTAATAATGAATGTGGTGCTGCATTAAAGGGGTTGTAAAGGTTTGTTTTGTATTTTCTAAATAGGTTCCTTTAAGCTAGTGCAGCGTTGGTTCACTAACCTTTTCCTTCGATTAACCTTCTAAATGTTTTTTTTTTCTTTGTCTGAATTTCTCGCTTCCTGTTCCTCCTCAGTAAACTTGCCCCCATCTTCCATGAGGGTTAGTCAGCCAGAACAGCTTACTGAGGAGGAACATGAAGTGAGAAATTCAGACAAAGAAAACAAAGAAAAAAAAGATTTAGAAGGGAAATCAAAGGAAAAGGTAAGTGAACCAACAATGCACTAGCTTAAAGGAACCCATTTAGAAAATAAAAAACTAACCTTTACAACCCCTTTAAGTTCTCTTTTATGTCTGAGTTTAGCTTTAAATGTTACTACATTAAAGAAAGCAAACATGATCTGATAGCTGGTAAGGTCACTTACCTTAATTTAAGTCGATACAGTACTACTCGATACAAGTAACTAATAGGTAAATGTCTTCTACGACCACTAGACACAATAACTGGATGGACTGTAGCAACCGTATAGCCTCTTAAATAGTATTCTTCCACTTTACTTGGAATATCAAGTAAAGATTTTATCCTAATAGCATTGATGCTCGATGAAGCTAAGAAAGAACAGCAAAAAACATTCAATTATCATAGGGATACTATATTAAAGTCAATAAATAATGTAAAACTTTCTCTGTATGTAGGACAGCTAAAAGATAATATAGACAGCCTTATGTGAAATGGGTGTTAAATCCAACAACAGTAAAAACAAAACAATTCATAAAAAAGGCTTTGCAAAAAACTTGGTTTTAGAGATATATTTCTGCTTTATATTTTTATGTGCTTCTGAATGACCATTTATTTCTAAATACAATTTGGAAGACTTTTTGTTCTCAAAAATATATTAATTCTGTAAATATATTTCACATTTTCAGATATGCTCTCACACTAGGGGCCAGATTCACGTACATCGGCGCATTTTTTGACCGGCGTAGTGCAACTCCTTTAAGTTAGACCGGCTTAATTTCGAGGCGCAAGTACCGTATCCTCGTAGTATTTTCGGCCAAATTTGCACCGGTGCAATTTAAATTCCGAGGCGTAAGGCGGTGTAATTCAAAGTGGGAAGGACGTGGGAGTGTTCCATTGAAATGAGCCGTGACCCCATGCAAATAAAGGGCCGGCCAGATTGGGCATGTGCACATGAAGCAGACTATGGTCAGCACCTCTCTGAGCATGCTCAAAACTTGGCACGGCGCAATCAGTTAGATAGGAACTAGGCCCGGCAGACTTAGTGAGCTATGCACAGTGCTTAAATAGACCGAGAGAAATGCCCTTCCATTGCAAAAGTACATCCAATTTTTTTCCCTCCCTGAAGCAAGATGCTTTTATTCCGTTGTCTGTTGCTGTTTCGAGGTTTGTGTCGTCGGTGTGTAACTATATATATATATAGATATATATATATATATATATATATATATATATATATATATATACTATATATATTATATAATAAGATATGTTTGTGAAATAAGATATATTATATATATATATATATATATATATAGATAATTATAATAATATTAAAATTAGTACATTTATATTAGTTAAAAAAAAAATATATATATATTTATTATATTAATTATTATAAAATATATACTAAACAGAAAAAATGTATATAAAATATATATTTACCTATTAGGGTGAAAAGAGCCACTGGCAAGGAAATGAAGTGTTGCCAGTACCTTGCCCAGTGGCGGTCGGTAGATCCTCTCCCGTGTAAGAACAGGGGAGTCCGCGCTATGGTGAATAAAGTAGCTGTTGCCTCCCAGTAGGATCCCTATGTGGGGAGCTAATATAAATATGAATAGTAGAAAGGGAAATGGCGCTGCTAAATTAATACCTTTGTCGGGTATATCCGTGGGGAGAGCCCAATGGTAATAGGCCCCCCTTTTGGCTGGAATTAGGGTGCAATTGGAGAGATACCCTGTGTTAATAGGAGGGTAGATGTTGGTTCCTCAGCTTCCACTAATTTCAGTGAAATTGAGTAAAGATGGATTAATTAGGACAGGAGCCTGTGCAGGCCAGCAGGCCCAAAGATTGCTAAAGTAAAATGATCCTATGCTGCTATAAGGATGCCAGTTGTGACCGATGCACCCTAAACCATATAAAACAAAGAAAAAAATGTGTCTCTAGAGTCTAATAGGTAGGAATCCCTACTAGTGTGGTTACTAGTGTAATCAACCACACTAGTAGGGATTCCTACCTATTAGACTCTAGAGACACATTTTTTTCTTTGTTTTATATGGTTTAGGGTGCATCGGTCACCCTAAACCATATAAAACAAAGAAAAAAATGTGTCTCTAGAGTCTAATAGGTAGGAATCCCTACTAGTGTGGTTACTAGTGTAATCAACCACACTAGTAGGGATTCCTACCTATTAGACTCTAGAGACACATTTTTTTCTTTGTTTTATATGGTTTAGGGTGCATCGGTCACAACTGGCATCCTTATAGCAGCATAGGATCATTTTACTTTAGCAATCTTTGGGGCTGCTGGCCTGCACAGGCTCCTGACCTAATTAATCCACCTTTACTCAATTTCACTGAAATTAGGGGAAGCTGAGGAACCAACATCTACCCTCCTATTAACACAGGGTATCTCTCCAATTGCACCCTAATTCCAGCCAAAAGGGGGGCCTATTACCATTGGGCTCACCCCACGGATATACCTGACAAAGATCCTCTCCCGTGCCCTCCTCCTTCTGCGCTCATCTAAAGTCAGTAGTATAGCTATGAGCAAGGATGCCCCTGGCATGTTGGCATACAGATTAATGTCCTGCAAGTGTGGCTGCTCAGCTCGTAGCTAATGGTGTTGCTTTTGCTGACATGTAGACGGATTGTCTAATTTTAAACCTGCTTTTATTTGGTCTAATTTTTGACCGGCCGTGCAGCTGATAAGCACATTGTGTAGACTGCACCACACAAACTTACTTTTGTGGATCGGCGTATCTCCCTCATTTGCATAGCAAATCAATGATGTGTCTAGTGCAGTTTTGCACGCACACGCTGCGCCGGTCTATCCAAATTACGTTGGTCTAAAAAATGTGGATTTCAGGCGTATATCGTTTTGGGGATACGGTGCATAGATAAGCGTGTGCATTTTTAGACTTACGCGTGCCTAACTCGTGATACTCCGGAGTAAGTGCTTTGTGAATCTGGCCCTAGGTTTCTTACTATCCAGATTTCCCTCTTACTTTAGAAATCTTTATATCTTTTTTTTTTAACAATACATTTTTATTGAAAGTATTTACTTAACAGTACAGATTAAAATTGTCATATTAACCCTTAGTAACCAACCGAGTAACCTTGGTTCATAAGATTGTTGTTATAACAATACAGTACTTGGTAGCCTATACCAGGCTACCCCTATCGGGTACAATCTGTAGGCACGGCTAGGCTTCCAATTGAGTTAACTATTTGTATATAGAAAATCATAAAGAAAACAAAAAAATTTGTATATATACAATATATATACGTATAGAAAGGGAAGAAAAAAATCTGTCATTAATGCCCGGTATACACGATCAGAAAATCGTACGGAAAATACAGATTTCAGAGGGATCGTACGATAATCTGATTGTTAGTACAGATTAGTCCGATCAGGAAAGTTTATCTGATATTATTTGACTGGACGTTGTGTTGCTTTTCTCAGTGCAGGTTACATGTCACCTGAGAAAAGCAACGCAATTTAGAGAAGAGAAATGGGCAAGAAAATGCTTCAGCTACAAAAACACCAGTCGATCAATATCGTAAACAGATAACTGATTCCCACGAGATGGGATTATATGGTTGACCGCCAGGGTCCCTTTTCAATTATCCATCGACCAGGATGTAAATGATTTCCTTATGTTGGGTATACAGTATCTACTATAACTGGACAGTAGTTTAGTTACTAGTGCATCTCAACATTTGCAGACAATCCTTTAGTCAGAATAAGTGCAAAATACTGCATGGCTGTGAAGGAGGTCACTAAATGCAGGATAGAATCTGCAGTAAAGTCTGTGTGGCACCAGGATATCACATGGTTCAGATCACAGGACCCCTGTGGTTTCAATGAATTCAAGGTGGAGAGAAGGGGCTGTAATGTTACGATTTACACCTTGTCCAATCAGAGAACGCCTGCTATTAATTGAAAGAAAATACAAGGTGTTCTTTGAATGACAGAGGTGCTGTGCAAGTGGCCCCCCTGAAGTCAGTGAACAGGAGAGAGGAGAGGTATTATCTGTCAGTCAGACACTAGTTCTAGTGACGCTCAGGACAACCAGGGATTCCCTCAATTTGGAGGGAGTACCACTCACTTCTGTTTTGGCTATGGGCAATTCACCAAGTGAACCTTTAACCAAAAATATAACTTAAAGGGGTTGTAAAGTTTTTTTTTTTTTTCTAATTAGGTTCCTTTAAGCTAGTGTATTGTTAGTTCACTTACCTTTTCCTTCAATTTCCCATCTAAATGTTGTGTTTCTTTGTTTTCTTTGTCTAAATTTCTTTGTCTAAATTTTTTTGTCTAAATTTCTTTGTCTAAATTTCGCTTGTCTTACTTCCTGTTCCTCCTCAGTAAGCTGTTCAGTAAGCTGTTCTGGCTGACTATCCACCACTCAAATTATTTATTTAGAAAATAAAAAACGAACCTTTACAACCCCTTTAAGATTCTATGGTATTTGCCCATCAGTTTTTGATGCTTCTGGTCAAATCTTTGTGTGAATGTTTGAGCCAATTGTATTAAAATAATAATGTCCTTTAATTCATCTGCTAGCATTAGCTTTCCATGGTGCTGAAGATTTGTGTTCGGCATTAGAAGGGTTAAATGTAATTTAGGAAACAATTTGTATGACCCTTCCCACCTTTCTTCCCTGCAAGCACCAAGTTGCCTGCTATGTTAACACCACCCCACATGCTGGGATTTGCTTTGAGACGGGCCTTGCCGAAACAGTAGGAGTCCCCCTCCCAAAGCACTGATGCTGACAGGCACCAGACTCTTTAACCCATGAGGGGCAGAGATAAAATTATGGTTTCACAAAACGTAAACACCTCTTGTAATATTTATTAGGCAGAGGGCTTGTGGATAATCTAAATAAACCCTTTGAGTTTCCCAAAAGAGCAAAACACATTGGGCCAGATTCAGTAAAAAGTTACGCGGCTTATCGCTAGGCGAGATACGCCTATTCACGAACGTACACCCGGCCAACACTGTGAATTTACGCCATTTACGTAAGGCGTTTTCCAGCGTAAAGATAAACCACCAAAAAGATGGCGCATCCTATGTTAAGTATGGACGTCGGGACCGCGTTGAATTTTTCAGATTTTACGTCGTTTGCGTAACTCGTCCGTGAATGAGGATTTACGTCAATTACGTTCACGTCGAAAACAATGCGTCGTAGCGTCATAATTTGGAGCATGCGCACTGGGATATGTCCACGGTCGGCGCATGCGCAGTTAAAAAAAAAACGTAAAAAACGTGGGGTCACAACACATTACCATAAAACACGCCCACCTCATTCACATTTGAATTACTCGGGCTTACGCCGGCCCATTTACGCTACACCGCCGTAACTTAGCCTGGTGAATACAGCATTTGCCTCGCTAATTTACGGCGGCGTAGCGTAAACAAGATACGCTATGCCTGTGAAAATTTAAGCCTCCATACCTGAATCTAGCCCATAGAAATCATAAGGTATTAAATTGCATTTTTGCAAAAAAATATGCTATAAAAAAAAAGATTTTACTGTTAAAAGATTTTTTTTTATAAAAATCTATTATTTCTCTTAAGCCCTGTACACACGATCGGTTTGTCTGATAAAAAACAGACCGATGGACTGTTTTCATTGGACAAACCGATCGTGTGTTGGCCCCACCGGTTTATTTTCTATCGGTGAAAAAAAAATAGAACACGTTTTAATTTTTTTCTATGGATAAAAAAAACGATATAAAAAAACAATCGTCTGTGTGGAAGTCCATTAGTCAAAAATCCACACATGCTCAGAATCAAGTCGACGCATGCTCGAAAGCATTGAACTTCATTTTTTTCAACATGTCAAAGTGTTTTACGTCACCGCATTTTGGCACGGTCGGATTTTTGACTGATGGTGTGTAGGCAAGACTGATGAAAGTTAGCTTCATCGGATATCCAACTAAAAAATCCATTGGATTAGATATCCGATCGCGTGTACGAGGCTTTACTGCTCTTCAAATTTTATGGTGTATTGTTTGGCCTGCTCATGTGGGTTACACTACATGGGCAGGACCTTCAGAACCCTCAGAAAAGGATTTGGCGAACATCACCACTTTGTAGAGGATGTCGTGCAGGGGTCTTCAAGCTTTCTAAATAAAGAGACAGTTTATTGTCCTTCAGACTTTAGGGGGGCTGGACTATGGCTGGTGGGAGAGGAAATGTTCCTGGCATCAGTGGGAGTAAACATTGCCACATTTGGTATTCGAGAGAGGAGCAGTGTCCCATCATTGGGAGGAATAGTGCCCTATTATTGGTGTCAGTGAGAGATATTGTTCCCCATTGTTGGTGTCACTTGGCAGGATAGTGTATCATATCAGTGGGAGCAGTAGTGTCCCAAGGGCCGGATAAAGGCAGGCAAAGGGCCACATTTGGCCTCAGGGCTGCAGTTTGGAGACCATTGATGTAGCGAATAAGCATACTGTCCCAAAACAGTTAAGCCCCGTAGACACAATCGGAATTTCCAATGGAAAAAGTCAGACGGACTTTTTCCATTGGAAATTCCGACCGCGTGTATGTCCCATCGGAAATTTCCGATGAATTCCATCAGAGTTTGTTCTCTTTTACTCCGATGGAATTCCGTGGACAAAGGTCCGATCGTGTGTACGGGGCTTTACAATCAAAGCATGCCATGAATGATAACTGTCACATTTGTTTCTGCCCTGAACCATATCAAATGGCTGGTGTCATAACTGATCACATGTGCAGCACCATGGAAACTGCAGAGGCTACTCTGGCAGCTTCCTTGGCTGTAAAGTATGGTAGGATTTAGTTCCAATTTAAGACCAGTTTCATACCGGTACATGGCAGTTTGGGTGTAGTGTGATTGTATATGTGTTTTATATGTGGTTTTAGGTGCTCTTTCATTGACTAGTATTAGCTATCATCATAGATGCAGCATATAGGACTTAAACTATGCACTTTCATGAAAACGCAGGGCCTAATAGAAGTCAATGGGAGTGCGTCTAAAATCTTGTGAAAAACACACATAAATCGCACTGCACCCAAACTGCAGAGTGCGGTAGTGAAGCTTTGGTTCTTTATAAAGTACTCATGCTGTGGCTTTTTTTTAGCCCAACAATACCAGCTTCCTGTATGCATTCAGCCAACAATTACAATGCAGGTGGGTATGAGGCAAAGTGTTTTAGCTTTGTCTTTGCCATCTGTAACAAACCCTATTTTTTTTTTAGAAGCATTGAAAGGCATTAAATACTAAACACATGCTTTTACTTTGTCTGTTTCTTAATGAATGAACATCTATTTCAGTCTGTTTCTTTTTGTTACACATTATTACAGCTTCTCTTCTGATTTTTTTTTTTTTTCAATTCCATAAACATTTTATTGCATTTTCACAAGTACAGCAGCAGTTCAGAATAGAACAATACATGAATGAGTATTCAGGTTGCATAGCTATGAACTAGGGCTGTCCCGATAACACTTTTTTGAGACCGAGTACAAGTACCGATACTTTTTTCAAGTACTCGCCGATACCGAATACCGATACTTTTTTTTAATGTCATGTGACAGTGTTTTTTTTTTTTTTTTTACAGTGATTTTTTTTTACAATTTATTTTAAATTTTTTACAGTGATTTTTTTTTTTTGGGGGGGGGGGGTGGATTGTCAGTGTGTTTTTTTATTTTTTTTTATTTACATTTTATTTTTATTTATTTAAAAAATATATATTTATTGCAATTTTTTTATTTTTTTTATTCAGCCCTGTTGGGGGTCTTTGGAGAGATATCAGGGGTCTTAACAGACCTCTGACATCTCCCCCTTAAGACCGAAAAAGGGACTAAGAACACAGATTCCCCAGTCCCTTTCTCTGCAGCCTCAGCTAAAATGAATAGAGAGAAGCTTCTCTCCATTCATAAACTGCAGCATCGTAATCACAGCTACGATGCTCAGTTATGTAAATGGACAGAAGTCAGTGATCACTGACTCTGTCCATTCGGAAAAGGTAGGAGCCGGGTTTAGTGGCTCCTACCTCCGCTCTCCCCCCTGACAGATTGAGGGGGGAGAGCGGCACGGACAGACTGAGAAGACTGCACGGAGGACGGAGCGCTGCACGGACGGGGGGGGAGAGCGGCACGGACGGGGGGGAGAGCTGCACGGATGGATGGAGAAGACAGCATGGAGGGGGGAGAGCTGCATGGACGGACAGGGGGGAGAGTGGCACAGATGGACGGGGGAGAGCTGCATAGATGGAAGGAGAAGACGGCACGGAGGGGGAGATCTGCACGGACGGACAGGGGGGAGAGCGGCACAGATGGACGGGGGAGAGCAGCACGGATGGACGATGGAGAGCAGCATGGATGGACGGAGAAGACAGCAAGGAGGGCAGCCAATTGGAGAGTTTTCCTCTCACTGGGCATGCTGGGGAGGGGTATATCTAGAGGAGAGGTGAGGTGTTCTGGGTTCTTGCGGCATTCCCTGCGGGGGTTCCTGGAGTCGGGGTGCAGCATCCACCTTTAGGGTGTGCGCACCCAGGGACCCCGTCGGTGTAGCTCATCCGGCCAATGTCCTGGCCTTGCTGAGTCTTGGTCGGAGATGATTCTGAGGGGGACCCCAGTGGATGGCTGGGTTCCAGAATGTCGCCGGGAATAGTGTGAATAGCAGGGATGAGAGTGGGCACCCCTGTCGGGTGCCGTTGGTAATGGGGAAAGAAGGTGAAAGGGCAAAGGGTGTCTTAACTTGGGAGGAGGGGTTGGAATAGAGATGACGGATCGTGGTCAGGAACGGGCCACCCAAGCCGATCAAAGGCCTTCTCGGCGTCCAGACTTAAGAGCAGGGACTCCGTATTGTCCCTATTCGCCACATCCACCAAATCAATTACTTTTCGGGTGTTATCGCCCGCCTGCCTACATGGCACAAAGCCCACTTGATCTTTGTGGATAAGGGAAGGGAGAACCATGTTCAAGCGGATGGAGAGCAGTTTTGTAAAAGGCACATCATATCTTAAAGAAATGCATTAGCCTCTGTAGGCCAGGGCCACCATCAGGAATTTTGGGGCCCCTTACACAGCTTCAGGCATGGGCCCCCTGGAGCAGAGAACCAGGGGGGGGGGTGTGCTGCCGCATGAAATTGAGAAGCGGGGGGGGGGTGCTGCCGCGAATTGAGAAGCGGGGGGGCCCTTTACAAAAAGAAGAAATAAAGAAAAATATATATAAAAAAGGGGGGTAGCCATCCGGGGCCCTGGGGGCCTCTGTGCCCTTTATAAAATAAAAATAAAAAAGAGGGAAAATATATATATATTTTTTTTTAAATATAACATTTATATTAAAAAAAAAAAAAACAAGGGGGTTGCCTTCCAGGGCCCTGGGGACCTCTGGGCCCTTTAATAAAAAAAAAAAATATAAAAAAAAATTATAAAAAAAAAAAACAATTATAAAAAAGGGGGTTTGACACATGGGGCCCTTAGTGGCCTCCGGGCCCCTGGGGACCTTCGGACCCCTAAAAAAAAAAAAAAAAAAAAATTTAATTTTTTTTTTTTTTTTTTTAGGGTGGTTCCCATCCGGGCCCCTTACAGGTGTAATGCCTGTACCCCCCTGATGGCGGCCCTGCTGTAGGCATAACCTGTAGGAAAAAGGTTGTACAGGCGTATGTTGCCTTAAAGCTATTATTGTTTTATGTTTAGAATGAGTGCAGAAGGTTAGATCCTCTGACATGTTTGCATCACTATGTCACCATCAGGGAGATTTCTCTGCAATGCCTGCCCTCAGAGACACAACAGGAAGTGAGTGGAAATCTTCTTTAATTAAGAGTATATTTTTACCTTTTTTACAGTTATCATCTGAACAATGTCAACAGTCAGGTCCTGTTGACAAACCTAAATGATGGATTCCTCCAGCCTTTCTGTCCTGGAGACAGTAGTCACCTGGACAAATATTGATTGTATCTTCTAGGGTTGCACCGATACTACTTTAAGACCAAGTACAAGTACCATACTTTTTGTTAAGTGCTTGCCGAAACCGATTACTAATACTTTTTTTTATGTCAAGTGACAGTTTTGGCACTTAATGTATAGGTGGTACTGGTATGTGTCACTGACTAATTGCCACTGATTTGCAGCACTGATAGGTGGCACTGACTGATGGTCACTGATTTGCGGCACTCATGGCTGGTACTGATAGGTGGCACTTATGGGCATTGACTGATGGGCACTAATGGTTGGCACTGATTGCAGCACTAATTGGTAGGACTGACTGATGGGCACCGATAGTTGGCACTGATAGGTGGCACTTAATTTTAGCACTGATAGGTTGCACTGATAGGTGGAACTTTTGGGCAATTATAGATGGAACTGATTGGTAGGCAGTGGCACTGAAATGCAGCACTTATTACTGGCAGCTTGGCATGATATAACATCTTGGTACACCCTGCACTCGTCCTCAGCAGCGGACATCTTGTTACACCCAGCCCATATAGTTTGTGAACTATACGAACTGAGTGTAACAAGCTGTCCACTGCCGCCTTGTGACTGTAGGCTTACTGAGGCCGAGTGCATGGATACCAAGGTGAGTGTCTCGGTGTACAGTCTCTGATGGAGACACAGCCTTTCACTTCCATTAACGATTCTGATGGATGCGGCTGCAATCCACACCCCTGCCCCAGCCAGCTTACCTTTGCGGTGCTGCCAGGACTCGTTCTGCAGGACTCGCTCTACACTGCTTCCAGGACCTGTGCTTCACTCCACCCACTGACTTTTAGGAGCCTCTTCATGCAAAGGGTATCGGGTGAAGCATCGGGAGCATTTGCCCGAGTACAAGTACTCTGGCAATTACTCGGTAGTACTCTGGCAATTACTCGGTAGTACTCTGGCAATTACTCGGTAGAACTCTGGCAATTACTCGGTAGAACTCTGGCAATTACTCGGTAGAACTCTGGCAATTACTCGGTATCGGCACCGATACCAATATTAGTATCGGTGTAACCCTAGTATCTTCCCAATGGGGACACGGACAGCCATATGGGGACATAGGCAGCCAAAACCTGATAGGATCTAACCCTTCCCCATTTTATAAAACATTTGCCGAATACAAATACAAGTACTGATCAAAACCATTTTCATATAAACAATTAAACAAATGGACTGGCCCCTGGACAAACCAGGAATGACTTAGCACACTATTTTTTAAGTTCACTTAAAGTGGTTGTAAACACTTACATACACTCAGTGAAGTGACTAGCCTCGGGTGATACACAGAGATTAAACAAATCCTCCCACTTAAGTTGTACCTGTTTATCGGAAACCCTCTTAGTGAAAAGTACAGAATTTACACAGCTTGTCTGAGCTTTCAAAAAGCGGCGGAATGAAAAGCTGAATTTATACTCTGCAGTTCTCAGTGAGGAGAGCTAAGAGCCGATTGGAGGGAAGGGAAACAATCAGCCTTCATACAGCACAAAGGTACAAAGCTGAGGCTGTCAATCACGAGGGTTGAATGGAAAAAAAATAAATAGCTGTGTATAGTCACTCTCTTTCGGGTGGGCCTACTCCAGTTAATAGTTTACTTTGTTAGGCCCTAAACAGGAAGAAGAATTAATTTGTAACTAACAGATCTATCAACTTAATTTTTGCATAGCTTCACACTATTCACTTTTCTTTATCTGCTCTGATCCAAATCCATGAACATATACAATCTTTTTCTTTTCAATCCTTCACATTGTATACATTCACACCAAACCCACACATATTGAAATGCGTTGTCATAAAAACATATATTGAAATAACGAAGATGCCAATTTGTCAAGTGGAAAAATAAGTACACCCCTACATTTACCACTACGTCAAATCCATGAAATTAGAAACTAGCGTTTCAGATTGGAGACCAGTAATTATACTCTTCTTAGGAAATATGCAGATGGAACCTGTATTATTTAAACTTCATTCAGACAAACTCTTTAAGGCCTTCAGAAAGAAGGTTGTGGATGCCTATTACTGACAAGGGATTAATAATTCCGCTACCTCTGTCTATTAAGAAAATTAGAGCAAGAACATAGTTTGTCACTGAACCTATAGGCAACGATTAAGCCTTTTGAAACAATGTGCTATTGACTGTGAAGTAAAGACAACGTTGTTTAGCCATAGTAACAATGATGAAACAAATAGTGCAGCGCAAAACAAATTAATAAATAATATCAAACAACATATATAAGAAAAATCAAACAGAATGTCCATATGTGTACAGATCATCCAAAGTGAATATGAGGAGCCAGAGAATTGTCCATAAGTGTACTATAATTCCATAGTGAGTATGAAAAACTAAATCCAAAGCGTGAATGGTGAAAACAGAAGAAAAACCTCCACCAAGAAAGGTAAGAATGGCCTCTCACCTTATTGCCTAGACCAAAAAGGTCAAACAGCATATAATATCAAGGATCTCCCGAATGGTCCAATCAATTTAACAGCAGGATCACTCATGCGGCATCAGTAAATTCAAACGCCAGTAATGGTTTATGCAAAAAGAATGGAAAAAGATCTAGTGCTCTCTGAAGCATACTTTAAAATTGATTGCATAAGAAATAAACACACTCACATAAAAAGCACTCGTTCCTGAGTGCTAGGTAAAAAAGCCATACAGCCGGGAATCCATCAAACAGAGTGTTAGGACACACGGTGTGCAATGTGCAGTCGCGGGTGACGTCACGCATGTAACTCCCCCCCTGACGTCACCCGCGACTGCACATTGCACACCGTGTGTCCTAACACTCTGTTTGATGGATTCCCGGCTGTATGGCTTTTTTACCTAGCACTCAGGAACGAGTGCTTTTTATGTGAGTGTGTTTATTTCTTATGCAATAAATTTTAAAATATGCTTCAGAGAGCACTAGATCTTTTTCCATTCTTTTTGCATAAACCATTACTGGCGTTTGAATTTACTGATGCCGCATGAGTGATCCTGCTGTTAAATTGATTGGACCATTCGGGAGATCCTTGATATTATATGCTGTTTGACCTTTTTGGTCTAGGCAATAAGGTGAGAGGCCATTCTTACCTTTCTTGGTGGAGGTTTTTCTTCTGATTTCACCATTCACGCTTTGGATTTAGTTTTTCATACTCACTATGGAATTATAGTACACTTATGGACAATTCTCTGGCTCCTCATATTCACTTTGGATGATCTGTACACATATGGACATTCTGTTTGATTTTTCTTATATATGTTGTTTGATATTATTTATTAATTTGTTTTGCGCTGCACTATTTGTTTCATCATTTCTGCTGGGGTGTTTTATTTGAATTTACCTTCAGTGCTGGCTTGCATTCGTTTTTTCATTGTGTGTTTACCTTCTAGCGCTGAATAATTCATTTATTTGTAGCCATAGTAACAGTATATATGTTTGGCACAAACTGAAGACATAATTTCAGGAGAAGAACCACATACCATTTATGGTAGTGGAAATGTTATGATCTGAGGTTACTTTGTGCCACAGGTCCTCAGCAGCTTGCACTCATTAAGTCAACTATGAATTCTGCATCACATCAAAGTGTGAATGACAAGGCCTGGGGATGATCATGTGTTTATTCCGAATGAGTTTGGGTTTGTCCTGGAAGTCAGCTGTTATTTCTAGACCAATGAGCTGCAGACAGGGGATTATCTACTCCACAGCTGACGTACACAAAGGGGTGATGATGTTCTTAACATCATTGACTTAGTATGCCAACATGGCCATATTCGGTCATTGGCGTTGTCAATTGTCATTGTTGATGTCAGAGACTGGTGGGTATTTATGCACAATGCCTTCAAGAAGTGATTTCTGCTATGGCAATACCAACTACTGAGGCCACGGCCTCCTCACACCTGATTTAAACCTCCAAACTAACATGTCACAATCACAGTCACATGCTTTGCACGACAATCGGTTTATATCAGGTGATGAGGAGGCAACCGCCAATTCACAAGGCGCCGTGCGAGTCGCACATGCCCAGTAGGAAATGGGCAGTGAAGCCGTAAGGCTTCACTACCTGTTTCCCTTAGTAAGGATGGAGGTGCCAGGATGGAGGTGCCAGGATTGAGCGATCGTCAGCAATTGCCATCAGGGGACCGACATCACGGGCGACTAGGACAGGTAAGTGTCCTTATTAAAAGTCAGCAGCTACACTAATCGGGTGGAATCCCGCTTTAACTATGCAGTGCATGGGCCTGTCTAATTGTATACACTGAAATAGTTCTGACCTCTTATTATATGGTTTTGGTAAATCCAAAGGAGAATTGTACGAAAAAAAAATTATAATGTATGGCCAGAAATAATACCCTGCAATTGGCAACCACTGACAAACATGACCAGATTTACTGATTCTTGTGTGCCTGCCATTGAAAGATGAAGCAAAGTTACCAAAAAGCAGCATGGACTCATCTCTGTTATTATTGTTATGATTATACCTGAGAAAGAGAATATTCACCTGGTAAAGCCAGAGAGAGCAGGGTGATGTGGACTGGGTACTGGAAATGCAATCACAAAGTGAGTATGTTGCTGTTTAAGACCCCTTTCACACTGAAAGCGTTTTTCAGGCGCTTTAGCGCAAAAAATAGCGCCCGAAAAAAGCCTCAGCTGCAAAACCAGTGTGAAAGCCTGAGTGCTGCCCAGTGTGAAAGCCTGAGTTTCTTGACACCCTGGGAAGCTGCGCTTGCAGGGCATCAAGAAAAGTCCTGCCAGCAGCTTTTTTGCAGCGCTTTAGGAGCGGTGAACTCACCGCTCCTAAAGCGCCCCTGCCCATTGAAATGAATGGGCCGTGCTGCCGTACCGGCGATTTGTGGGCGCGTTTAACCCCTTTTCTGTTGCTAGTGGAAAGTGATGCAAAAAAGACAGTAAAGCACCGCTAAAAATAGCAGTGCTTTCAGCGTGAAAGCAGCCTTAGAGTGTTCATATATTACTGTCTTTGTGCCCACAACAGCGTTAGTTTAGACTGGATGCCTGCTGGCAGTACCCATTAATAGAATGTAGGTGTAATGTTCACTTGGCCCCAACCACAAATATATTACTCAGTAGCCTCAAAGGATACAAAAGAAACATTTCCTGGTGCCTCCATGGCAGCATACCAATGGTCATGGCTCCGCCCCCGACCGACCCACAGGACCACTTAACTCTCTAATAAAAAGGAAGATGTACTCCCATTCTGGCATTCTTTTTTCTGTCCTCATCCCCGCAGGATCACGTATCAGCCTTACCTCACCGTCTTATGGTGCTACCATTGCAGGTTCATGCTCTCCTGCAGGATGGAGTCCTATGGCTTGGGTTGCTAAAGGCACCAGATAAGTATAGGAGCCATTGTTTTTCTGTGGATCTTTTTCATGGCATTTTTCACCACCAGAAGCTACACTTCTCCTCAAGTCCGGTGTTGGGCTGGCTGTCCTTCATAGGCACTATAGCATTCTCCCGCTTTTGACCAGGCACTGGCCGGGTGCAAGTTAGATTGCGGGCATGCCGCTCTGTCTACCAGGGGGAGAGAGCTCCTTTGCCCCACCATGATAGCGCCGGGGGCAAGCTCAGAAGACTCAGCCTTATAGTCACGGGAGGCGGAGCTCTGTCGGCGCGGCGGCGCAGTGGGAGCGCGGCGGCCATCTTGGTACATTTTCCCTATATAAACAGCCTGTCTCTCTCACTTGAGGACAGGTTGCTGAGGGGATAACACACACTCTCACTCTCTCTCTCGCTCCACCTGCTGTGCCTCATAATGGACCCCTGCCAAGGTATACTCACTTGTTTACTATCTGTTTAAAAAAAAAAACTAAAGAGAGGGATATAGGTAATTGGGTGAAAAATCTCGCGCCAAAGTGGGGGAGGGGTGATAAAAATATTAGAAAAGCTGCTCCCTGGATAAATCAAATGAATTGAAATATAATAATTGTATGCATGAAATAGGGGCGCTAGAAAGTTAAATGAAATAAATAGGTGAATAAATACTACCTATCCCAATAGAACATAAATCCTTAATTGCTAATAATAACATAAATTGTGCAAAGTGCATATAAATTCAATAATAATGACAACGCCTGCAGCGAAACAGGTGTGCAATGAATGAGTGAATAAAATAAGACAATATACAATACACGGTGAAATATATAAAGAGAGGGAGTTTCATTTTGTTTTTGCATCCTGGGCAGCGGGGCTTAAATGTTTTTTATGCTTTCATGGTGCTTGCATCACAAATATTTAGTTATATGCATAAGACAAAAATAAAATAAAGGTGAAATATATACATTTTTCCTGTTCTGGTGTAAGCATACTATAGTGCGAGGGGTGATAGCATGATAGTAATTACAACAATTTTTAAATTTACCCATAGCTGCCCTGGACATAGGGCTGCAACCAATAGGTACGTTTTGAGGAAATAAAGAGCACGTCAATAGGCTTACAGCAGCCTTTATGGTTTGTGTCTCCACAGCCCGCAACAAGAGTCATCTCGCAGATCCTCCCGCGATAGAGGCTCATACAACCACAGAAGTTCTAGCCACTCTCATGCATCAGGCCATAAATCTAGTAGCTGTCAGAGCTCTTCCCGCCACACCTCCTCTAAGCCAGGAAGAGACGACTGTTGGGTATGTAGCAGGAAGGCCCTACCAGGGAAGCTAGCCTGTGGTCAATGCCTCTTGGAGGCTACAGTGGAAAGGCAAGAGCCGGCAAGCTCTATTAAGGACCTGATTAAGGAATCAATCAGGGAGCTGGCCTCATCACAAGCCCTCTCCCCCGCCGCTAGCGGGGGGGCCGCAGAGACACCCTCTACACAGCCTGAGGGAAGCACCTCGGACGACGAGGCAGCCACGATCGAAGAAGAGTTTTCAGTCTTTAATTTTGACCTAGTCGAACCCTTTGTAATGGCAGTCAAAGATGCTATCCAATGGGAGGAGGATCCTGAGCCCCCCTCCAAGGCGAAAAAATATTTCCCTCACGTGACAAGGAAGGTCTCATATTTTCCCTTAATTGAGGAGATCAAATGGGTCATTCTAGGAGAATGGCAGAAGGTGGATAGGAGACCAGTTGCCTTTAACCATCTCCAAAAATTATATCCTTTGGGCGAGTCAGATAGAAGTCTTTTTGACTCCATCCCACCTGTTGACGCCTCGGTAATGAGACTGGCAAAAAACACGACTCTCCCTTTAGAAGACGCGGTCTCATTTAGGGACGTCTTGGATCGAAGAATCGACACAGACCTCAAAAAAATGTATCAAGCAACCGGAGGGGCCTGCAAGCTGGCCGTAGCCCTATCTTCCGTTTCCAGAGCCTCCAGGGTTTGGGTGGATAACATTGAGACGGCCCTGGAGGGCAGGCATAGACATTGTAGAGGTCATTAAAGCATTGGATGAGCTAAAGTTGGCCTCGGGCTTTATGGCCGAAGCAGCCATAGACGTCCTAAGATGTTCAGCTAGGGCCATGTTATTTTCTATCACGGCCAGGAAGCCTCTATGGTTGAAACCGTGGGCAGCAGACCCATCCTCGAAGCAATCATGGTGTCACATTCCCTACGACGGCAAAGCATTGTTCGGGGAGAAAATGGACGCCGCAATTTCCAGAGTCACAGGGGGGAAGAGTGGCCTGATCCCTCTCGAGTATTGTCCCTCAGGACAGAAGCAGAAGGAAGAGATTTGCTCCTAGGCCAGCTGGCCAGCAAAGGGGAAGAGACTCAAGGTCTTACCGCCCAGGCAAAGAATACAGAAGGGGATGGAAAGAGTCACAGGCTTCCTTTCTCCGGCTGGGGAAGCCAAACCCCGCAACATCTACAGGAGATGGCCAGAAGTCCTTTTGACTCCCTGGCCACCCAGACCGGGCCAGTGGGAGCAAGGCTAAAATCCTTCGCACAGGCTTGGGTAGAAGGGTGCACCGATCCTGGGCAGTTTCTACCATCCTCCAAGGCCATTTTTGGAAATTCAAAAGCCGCCCACCACCTTTTTCTCTACAAAATACCAAGATTCCGGCTTCCAGAGGGAAAAAGGAAGCTTTGTTCCAATACATCCAGAGACTGTTGCAGCAGGAGGCAGTCCTCCCGGTCCCAGCGTCGGAGGCGGGTTCGGGATTCTATTCTCCCATCTTTTTAATCCCCAAGAAGACGGGAGGGTGGAGGCCCGTGCTGGATCTGAAAAGGTTAAACAAGTATATCCACTTAGAGCACTTCAAAATGGAGTCTCTGAATACAGTCATCTTGTCAGTCCAGCCTGGGGACTGGATGGCATCTATAGATCTCCAAGATGTGTATCTCCATATCCCCATCCACAGCCAATTCCAGCCTTTTCTGCGATTCAAAGTCGGCAACCTACTCCTTCAGTTCCGGTGCCTCCCCTTTGGAATCCCATCCTGACGCCCCTCCGAGAGAAGGGGATACGAGTATTGTACTATCTGGACGATATTCTGATTCTGTCACAACACAAGAACACCTTAAAAGAACACATTCAAATAGTACGGAGCACCTTGTCCCGGTTTGGCTGGCTAATCAACTTGGAAAAGAGCCAACTGACCCCAACACAGAGGATGACTTACTTGGGGGCCCTATTCAACACCCAAGAGAGGGCAGTCTCCCTGCCACCCGAGAAGGTTCCAATCCTAATCCGGAAAGTGAAGAGGGCAATGGAAGCTTGCATCATGTCAGCATCAGACTGTCTAAGCCTCATAGGCTCTCTCTCGGCATGCATCCCAATGATAAAATAGGCCAGGTGGCGTCTGCGGGACTTCCAATTAGGTTTCCTGGCACAATGGGGCAAGAAACACCTCAAACAGGAAATAATAGTCTCCGTCTCAATGAGGTCCAGCCTCGAATGGTGGACAAGGCCTTCCAATCTCCTAGTGTCTCGACCCCTAGGTCCTACCTCCTGGACAGTCAGCGCGGTTGGGGGGCCCATGTCCAGAACCAGTTAGTCCAAGGAGCATGGGCATTCAACGCGGAAGGGGTAATATCCAACATACTAGAGTTAAGGGCAGCCTGGATGGCATTCCTGCATCTAGCCGCTCTCCTCAGGGGCAAATCCATCTTGCTTCAAATGGACAACAAAGCAGCAGTAGCTTATGTCCAGAACCAGGGGGGCACTTACAGCAGGTCACTTTACAATGAGGTATCTCTGATGCAATCTCCGAGCTGCTTACCTTCCAGGATCCAAAAATCAGTTAGCAGATCGCCTCTCAAGAGGCTTGATAAACAACAGCGAATGGTCACTGGACCAAGAGGTTTTCAATGGAATATGCCAGTTGTGGGGGACTCCCCAGTTAGATCTATTCGCGTCTCCCCTCAATGTGAAGACCCCGATGTTCTTCTCAAGATGGCCGTGCCCGACATCGGCAGGAGTAGATGCCTTAGTCCAGCCTTGGACGTTCCAGTTGGGGTGTGCCTTTCCCCCAACCCCATTAATTCTGAGGTTCCTTTAGCGATTGACGATCGAGGATGTCACCATCCTGGCGATCATCCCATATTGGCCAAGGAGGCCTTGGTTCCCGCTCCTAGTCAGCCTATCACAGGTCGATTCTCTCCCTCTGCCACACAGGAACAGGCTGTTGTCCCAGGGAGACTTCCTCCACCCACACACAGAGATTCTGGATTTGAGGGCTTGGAGATTGAGCGGAGGAGGTTGGACAGCCTAGGATGTTCGCAGGAAGTAGTCCAAACCCTTCTTCAGGCAAGGAAATCGTCCACGAATTCCACCTATTACAGAGTCTGGAGAAGATTTGTAGCCTTAGCAGAGTCTAATCAGTTTGATCCTCTGGTTCCCGGAGTCCAGAACGTCCTGTCCTTTCTGCAGTCAGGTCTGAACCTGGGGTTAGGCCACAGCACCCTGAAGGTCCAGGTTTCGGCCATCTCAGCACTGACGGATACACGATGGGCCCTAAACCCGCTAGTGGACCGCTTCTTGAAGGCAGTCCTAAGGCTGCGACCTCCTAGGAAGACTCTGTACCCCAAATGGGATTTAACAATAGTCCTAGAAGCCTGAACACGTCCCCCCTTCGCTCCTATGGAGGAATGTTCATTAGAGCATATTACCTGGAAAACAGCCTTTTTCATTGCAATTATGTCGGGTCGCAGAGTTTCGGAAATCCAAGCCCTAGGGGCTCAGGAGCCCTATAATTACTTCTCCCCGGACAGGGTGGTTCTACAACCCATCCACCAGTTCATTCCCAAAGTGCCGTCAGCATTTCATCTCAACCAGGAATGGGTCCTTCCATCCTTTGAAGAGGACCAAGCCTCTTCAAACTTACATGAGCTAGATGTTGCCAGATCCTTGAAGCATTATCTGAGACTAACGCACAAGTTTCGGGCTAGTGGTCTACCAATCCCCAAAGCGGTGAACGCTCACTCGACACGCGGAATCTCCTCGTCCTGGGCAGCATTGGCTCGGGTCTCCCCTGAAACGATTTGCAGGGCAGCAAGCTGGTCTTCGTTCAATACGTTCATGACACATTACAGCTTGGATCCGGCAGTTCTCACCTCCTGAGACTTTTGGAGAAAAACACTAGAGCTCTCCATTCTATAATAACCATTAAAAAAACATTTGAGCAGTACCCTCCCTGTAAGCGAGTTATTGACCATTGGTATGCTGCCATGGAGGCACCAGGAAAATGGAAAATTGAATACCTACCTTTCTGTAATTTTCCTTTCCTGGTGCCTACCCATGGCAGCATACACCCACCCTATTATCTAAGTTTACTCTACGGGTCTGAGATCTAGTTACAAAAATGCCAGAATGGGAGTACAGCTTCCTTTTTATTAGAGAGTTAAGTGGTCCTGTGGGTCGGTCGGGGGCGGAGCCATGACCATTGGTATGCTGCCATGGGTAGGCACCAGGAAAGAAAAATTACAGAAAGGTAGGTATTCAATTTTCCATTTTGTGAGCACCAAATGTCAAACCTAGATATTACCTTGTAAAAGTAGCAGTGACATGACTGTACTGTAGAATAATTGTGCAGACAGCAGAGTACTGAGAGTTGCCCAGCAGGCCCAACCCACTACAGGCTGTCTGCAGAAAACTACAGGAGGGGGTGGAGACAAGACCAGTCATCTTGCACAAGTAGAGAGAGCAGCAGTGACCGGTCTTTATTATAGGAAGCTCTTGCATAGAGGCAAAGTTTCAAGCTAGATTACTACATAAATCTGGAAGAAATATACAAAACAAACCAAGATTCAGGTAAGAATACACACACCTTTTATATTTAGAAAATATTTGCTTATCCCGGAGTTCAGCTTTAACCACTTGCATACTGGGTACATATACCCCCTTCCTGCCCAGGCGAAATTTCAGCTTTCAGCACTGCGTCGCTTTAAATTAAAATTGCGCGGTCGTGCGACGTGCCTTACAAACAAAATTGACGTCCTTTTTTCCCCCACAAATAGAGCTTTCTTTTGGTGGTATTTGATCGCCTCTGCGGTTTTTTTTTTTGCGCTATAAACAAAAAAAAATTGACAATTTTGAAAAAAAAAACACAGAATATTTTTTACTTTTTGCTATAATAAAAATCCAATTTTTAAAAAAAAATATATATTTTTTTCTCAGTTTAGGCTGATATGTATTCTACATATTTTTGGTAAAAAAAACAATCGCAATTAGCTTATAATAATTGGTTTGCGCAAAGGTTATAGTGGCTAGAAAATAAGGTATAGAATTCTGACAATTTTTTTATTTTTTATTTTTTTACTAGTATTACGGCGATCTGCGAATCTTGTCAGGACTGCGATATTGCGACGGACACATCGGACACTTTTGACACATTTTTGGGACCATTCACATTTATACAGCGATCAGTGCTATAAAAATGCACTAATAACTGTATAAATGTGGAACAAAGTGTGCTTCAAATGGCCTAGAGGCACATCTCAGCGCCAAAGATACTGGTAGTTAAATAATGGTAGGAAAAATGTTAAATAAATAAAAAAAAAAAAAAAAAAAAAATATGGATAATAAAATAGTTAGATAATAAATAAATTCACCTAAAATCCTAAAAAGGAAAAAATGTGAACAAAGCAGCTGTCTTAAAAACCATCAGCACAAGGCTGATTGGTAAAGCATATATAACAAAGTATCAAAATTAGAACCAAAGTCCGAATGATAAACAGCGCTAAACAATGTTGGATAAATGTCCAGCAACATCAGGCATAGAGCTTAGATGGTGTAGAAAAGATAAAGAAGTGATGTGAACATCTCAAGGAATTTTTCAGGATCCTACACCTTGTCCCAAAAGTCCACCACACGTGAGGCACACTCCCCTTCGGGGTTTAAACTCACCAGAGGGCCAGTGATATCAGGCCTTACAAAGGTATCTTTCCACCATAACATCCATCAGCTAAGCAGGAGGGTAAGCATGAATCAGTAGCAATGAGCAAATAATAACAATTATCGGATGGTCTCAGGAATCCCAGGAGCAAGCATGTAGTGTCTTTAAAAAACAAAACAAAGCAAACAGAGGAAGGACTGTTGCTGGACATTTATCCAACATTGTTTAGCGCTGTTTATCATTCGGACTTTGGTTCTAATTTTGATACTTTGTTATAACTGTATAAATGTGACTGGCAGTGAAGGGGTTAACACTAGGGGGTGAGGAAGGGGTTAAATGTATTGCCTGGGTGTGTTCTAACTGGGTGGGGGGAGGGGGTGACTGGGGGAGGTGACCGATGCTGTCTCCCTATGTACAAGAGAAACAGCATCTGTCTCCTCTCACTGACAGGACGTGGAGCTCTGTGTTTACACACAGAGCTCCACGTCCCTGCTCTAAATCTGCCGATCAGCGGGTACCTGGCGGACATCGCGACCGCCAGGCACGCGCATCGGCGTCGCGGAGACGCGCCGGGTGCGCGCGCCCGCTTCCCAGTGGCCAGAGAAAACTATGCCGTCAATTGACGGCAGCTTGGAAATTCAGATCCCCTAAGCTGCCGTCAATTGACGATGAGCGGGGCGGCAAGTGGTTAAGAGACCAAAAGGGAGAAAATGAGATTCAGTTCATTATTAGGTCTTAGGCTGCATTCAGACCTAGGCGTCTGCGGCAGTAGCGTATTTGGGAGACATGAAAAAGGCATTTTGTCCCAGCGATTTGCAAAAAGGTTCCGGGACTTGTTTCAGGCTTCAGGCGTCTGGCGTATCGGCGTTCGGCGTGGAGATGTGAACCATCTCCATAGCCGACAATGTAAATTCTCCCCTCCAGCGTATGTCAGGCTGCTTCAGCGTCGGGCTTCAGGCGACAAAACGCCTAGGACTGAATGGAGCCTTACATACACTTTAAACTGCGTGGTCACTAAAAATATGCCAGTTTCCCTGATTTGTTGTTCTTGTAAAAAAAAAAAGGGTAATAGCAATCACCACAGCAGAGTATCTTTGCATGGCATTCTTTTAATTTACAGGAAGGAAAAACACAGGACGGATGTGTAGTATTGTCTGCGTTGTAGGAAGTTACTGTTTCCTATCAAGGGGTTAAATGGTTTAGTTCATTGTCTGCCTCTAGTTCAATAACCGATTTTCAGTTCAATGTTGTATGTTCTACTCGGTATAAATGGAATTACAGCTCCATAAAAATCTAGTAGTAAGCATATTTTGTGTTATGATAGATTTTCATGTTTTTATCTGTTTTATTAATCATCGTTTTCTGTCTGATTATAAAATTGCTATGGATGACCATATAGAATTAAATAGGCATAAAGCAGAGAAGGATGTCAGGAGATTTCTGGCAGGAATGGATACTTATTTTGCAAGTTCAGTCTTAAAGGTACACTAAAGTCAGGGATTTAAAAAAAAAAAAATAACAAACATGTGATACTTACCTCCACTGTGCAGTTCGTTTTGCACAGAGTGGCCCGGAAACCTGTCTTCTGGGGTCCCTCGGTGGCTGTCTGGGCTCCTCCTCGCAAAAGCTTTCCTTCTTCATGTGAGGGTGCTCGCATGGAGGAAAGCTTTTGCGAGCGCGCTCCCGTGATACAGCGGCGGCCATAGCCGCCGACTGTATCACTCGGCTCCGCCCCCCAGCGCGCTGCGTCATCCGCCCTGATGGACAGCAGCGCTAGCCAATGGCCAGGCTGGGAACCGAAGAGGACGACGTGGACGCGCCCGCCGGGAGATTCGAACGGTCAGGTAAGTACAACGGGGGCTCGGGGGGGGGGGCCGGTGCTGCTAGATGTTTTTTTACCTTCATGCATAGGATGCATGAAGGTAAAAAAACTTGTACCTTTACAACCCCTTTAACTAATTGCCGACCGCCCACCGTCATATTACTGCGGGACGGTGGCACTGCTACGCGGGAGCACGTAGCTCTATGTCCTCCCTTTAGCAGCTTGTAGGGCACGTGCGTGTGCCCGCGCGCGTCCCCCGAGTCCCGCGCGCGTGCCCGGCGGGTACGATCGCCGCCGGGCACCCGCGATTGCTCGTTACAGAGCGGGGAACGGGAGGTATGTGTGTAAACACATACCTCTCGTTCCTGTCAGCGGGGGAAACGCTGATCTTCTGTTCATACAATGTATGGACAGAAGATCAGTGATTTCCCCTAGTGAGGCCACCCCCCCATACAGTTAGAACACACCCAGGAACACACTTAACCCCTTCCCTGCCCCTTAGTGTTAACCCCTTCACTGCCAATGGCATTTTTATAGTAATACAATGCATTTTTATAGCATTGATCGCTATAAAAATGCCAATGGTCCCAAAAATGTGTCAAAAGTGTCCGATTTGTCCGCCATAATATCGCAGTACCGAAAAAAAAACGCTGATCGCCGCCATTACTAGTAAAAAAAAATAATAATAAAAATGCCATAAAACGACCCCCTTTTTTGTAAACGCTATAAATTTTGCGCAAACCAATTAATAAACGCTAATTGAGATTTTTTTTAACGAAAAATATGTAGAAGAATACGTATCGGCCTAAACTGAGAAAAAAAAATGATTTTTTTATATCTTTTTTGGGGATATTTATTATAGCAAAATGTAAAAAATATTGCATTTTTTTCAAAATAGTCGCTCTATTTTTGTTTATAGCGCAAAAAATAAAAACCGCAGAGATGATCAAATACCACCAGAAGAAAGCTCTATTTGTGGGAAAAAAAAAGAAGGCCAATTTTGTTTGGGAGCCACGTCGCACGACCGCGCAATTGTCAGTTAAAGCGACGCAGTGCCGAATCACAAAAAGTGCTCTGGTCTTTGGACAGCAATATGGTCCGGGGCTAAAGTGGTTAAATAGCATTGTTATGTTTTCTTCTGTGTCAGTTATTAATTATTGAAAGGGTTGTAAGCTATATTTGGAGGTACCCTATCTATAGGAATACTGGTCCTGTCTATTGGTATGCTAGGCTTTTCCTTTAAGGCCGGGTTCACTCCTATGAGAATTGAATGCAAGTTTCCCCGCATTTAATTCGCATAGCAGGAGAATGTGACTGGCTCTCTATGGAGCTGGTTCACATATCTCCGCAGCGGGTCTGGTACGATGTGCCGGAAAAACAAGTGCCTTTTTTGGTGCATTTCAGGTTTGATTTCAGCCCAAAATTCGGGCTGAAATCGGACCTGAACCGGTGAACCAGCACACAAGGTTAAGCTCAGACAGATTGGTTTCTTCTTGAATTCCTTAAATTTTTTGCTCTCCTAAATATCAGGTATGGAGGCAAGTGATCCTGCTAAAGAGGAACTCCACTATCCCACCTCCGCTTTACATATATGGCCAGCAAATGCAGCATTGTCTGGTATAAGCTGCTGCTCTGTCTCAACACTCCAGGTCCATGCTATCATCTTCTCATCAGATGTCATCAAGGGGCTGGCTGTCTCTTCCTGGTTATTGCAGCCGGTCCCTGATGATGTGCCACAGTGCATGTGCAGTGTGGTGAAGATCGGCCAGTGCATAAGCAGTGAAAATTGCTATGGGATCTATGATGACAATATTCTAAGTATTTTAAGGCTGGCCATACATTTTCTTTTAGATTTACCAAAAACCATTTACTATGAGGTCAACAACTTTCAATGATATCCAATTAGCCAGGCCCTATCTTAAAGCAGATTTCCAGCCTTTTTTATGTTTATTAAAAGTCAGCAGCTACAAAAAGTGTAGCTGCTGGCTTTTAATAAATAGACACTTACCTGTCCAGTGATGCAGCCGCCCAGAGCGTCGCTCCTCTCCCCCACTCTCCGCCGCCGCCTCCATTCAGACTGTGGGCACCCAGCCATGACAGTATTTGGCTTCACAGCCGGGCACTCAATACGCATGCGCGAGCGGACAGGCGATCGCATGGAACCTGTCACATGTCCTAGGCAATCATCTACAGGGAGGGGCCACCTAAGGCGATATGGCGAGTCGCCTTAGCGGTCCCTGGGCGGAAGGAGGAAGTGGGACAGAAAGTCCCACTCCTAAAGAAGCCCCCACTCCCCCCTCAAAAAAATGACATGCCAAATGTGGCATGTAAGGGGGCGAGGAGTGGTTTAAGCGGAAGTTTCACTTTTGGGTGAAACTCTGCTTTAAGGTATATCTAAAGGAAAATTGTACAAGACAATTAAATATGCATGGCCAGCCTAATGCCGCGTACACACGATCATTTTTTGTGATGAAAAAAAAGGACGTTTTCTGTGAAGTAAAAAACGACGTTTTTGAAACGTCACTTTTCAAAGACAATTTTGCATACACACCATCGTTTTTTCACAAAAAGCAAGGTTACGTTCACCACTCTTTTCCATTGAAGCTCGCTTTATAACTAGCTTCTGGGCATGCGCGGGTTGAAAAACGTCGTTTTAAAAGACGTTTTTGCTACACACGGTGACTTTTTGTGAAACAAAAAACGACGTTTTGAAAAACGACACAAAAAATTCAAGCATGTTGGAATTTTTTTTTGGTCGTTTTTTTTAAGACAAAAAACGACGTTTTGCCCACACACGATCAATTTAAATGACGTTTTAAAAAACGTCGTTTTTTTTCATCGCAAAAAACGACCGTGTGTACGCGGCATAAGAGGCTTTAGATGTAGGGAAGGGGATGTGGAGGGCTGGGAGAGACCTAATTTTTGCTAAGTTAAAAAAACTATAAGTGCAGGTCCAGGTCCCACAGAAAAGTTACTTAACCCCCCTCCCCCCCACAAAAAAAAATGTTTAATATCATATTTAATTGTGTAACCGTGGGGAGGAGGAGGAAAATGACAGCAGATGATAGAGGAGAATAAAGGTCTGCTTTAAATATATTCCTTCAATTTTCCACTGTTGGCCAAAGATTGAAATATAAGTACTACTTTCTGCTTGCATCCATTCTTTATTTGCCTAAACACACAAAGATGCCCAAAAGAAAATACTGGAACTGATAGCATGCAAACAGCTTCTTCTTTTTTCTTGGAAGCTGTAGCTATGAGGCAAATGGGTAGCAAATGGCAGCAGTATAGAAGGCAATGCTAAACAGCATTATTTCTTTTGTGGAACATCAAAAAACTGAAGCAACAGCGCAAAGGATTCTCTAGAGACTGTAAAACAGATTGGGGAAAATGCAATCAAATATATACATGAATATTTGACTTTATTTCTATAAACTCCTTAAAAAGGTAATTTAGGTATTTAAGTTCCTCAGATTAGTATCTTGATCCCTTATCTCAAGTGGACACAGGCACACACTATGGTAAGAATAAACAAACAGGAAAAGGAAGGAGCTTTTCTGAATGTTTTACTAACACACTTTTGCCAATGGAAAAACTGCAAGCACTTCCCCAGAGTAAAGCTATCTACAGAAATTAGGTTGTGCATGCTTGCTAATGAAAGATTGGTCTTCAAACATTTAAGTCTGCATTGGGAGCTTTCATGTTTGCGTCTATGCCTATATAGGGAGGGGGAGAGCTGAAGGCGCCAGTTGTCTTGTGGAGGAAACAAAAATGATTGGCCAGGAAAATCCATCTGATGATCAACTTTCTCCCAGGCAGGCTCCTTGGCCAGGGTCATGGAAGGGCCTACAAACATCCAAACTATTCCTGCTGTTGGAAAAAGTATGCAAAGTACCCAGTCTCCACAGTAAAATGTCTGGTACAGCCATTGCAACAAAAAGACTTTTGATATGTACCAGTTTTGCGCTTTTCAGAAATTACTTTGGCTAGTTCTTTCAGGCAGATTTTTAGAGTTTGTAAATAATAACACAGACTATTAATATGGTTAGGAGACATTGGGAAAAGCATTATAAACAATATCCATTCACAGACGCCAATGCACAAATGAGCTGTGATTGTTTATGCCACTGAATAAGAAGTGACAAGCATTAGTAAATGGCAGTGGCGGCTGGTGCTCAAATTTTTTTTAAAAAAAGAAAAAAATTGCAGCCTCACTGTGCCCATCAAACGCAGCCACTATGCCATCAATTTTCACCACTGTGCCATGCCATCAAACGCAGCCACTGTGCCATCAATTGTCACCAATGTGCCATGTCATCAAATGCAGTCACTATGCCATCAATTCGCACCACTGTGCCATGCCATCAAACGCAGCCACTGTGCCATCAATTGTCACCACTGTGCCATGCCATCAAATGCAGTCACTATGCCATCAATTTGCACCACTGTGTCATGCCATCAAACGCAGCCACTGTGCCATCAATTGTCACCACTGTGCCATGCCATTAATTTGCAGCTGCTGTGCCATGCCATCAAACGCAGCCACTGTGCCATGCCATCAAACGCAGCTGCTGTGCCATGCCATCAAACGCAGCTGCTGTGCCATGCCATCAAACTCAGCCGCTGTGCCAATGTCGCCACTGTCCATGCCACTGTGCCCTTGTTGCCACGGTGCCTTTGTTGCCTATTGTCGCCACTGTGCCCTTGTTGCCCATTGTCGCCACAGTGCATGCCAATGTGCCCTTGTCGCCACTGTTCCCTTGTTGCTACTGTGCCCTTGTTGCCACTGTGGCCTTGTTGCCACTGTGCCCCATAATATGCACTTACCTTAATGCTTCCACGTCCCAGATGTCTTCTCCCGCCTTGGTGACGCTTCAGCCAATCAGGTTACCGGTAACCAGAATCCGGGAACCTGATTGGCTAAAATCGCCATCAGTCTTATCCAAGGAACGCACACCCCCTGCGTTCCAAGGATAGACAACCGAGAGCCTGAGGGCGGTACTCGGAAAGCCTATCAGAGCCGCTGGCTCTGATAGACACTTCCTTACAGCCAACCAGCTGCCGCTTTTCAGGTAATTGGCGCCCAAATGTCCAGTTTTCTGAATAGACCAGAGGCAGCTGGCAACAATAATAACATACATTCATTGCAATGCAATGAATGTATGTTATTTGCGAGAGGGGGTGGCCCTGCAGCGCCCTCTTTTGACGGCTGCCATTACTGCAGGTTTTAAAAAGTAAAAATGACATTTTAAGTAAATAAAATGTCTTAAAGAGCCTGTTTTTTTTTTTTTGTTTGTTTGTTTTTTACTACAGGAGGGGCCGCCACTGGTAACTGGTAAACATTACAAGTTAGCTCATTATTTTAATTTTTTATGTGAGCATGCAACACCAGGACTCTGAACAAAACTAAAATTAAGTAATCATCTCCAGTGCTCAGAAAATAGAGAAAAGATATTTCAGACATAAAGAACTGAAAACTAGAGAGACTAAGGTGAACACACTGGCTCATTGGTAAATCCAAATTATATAGTATAAAACTTTTAATGATTATATAATAACATAGGTATGAGGAATATTTACAGGGGAGGCTAAGGTATCAATATAATGCGATAAAAAAAAAGGTAAATTTGATTCTAGCATGTACATACGTGTTTCAAGACTACAAAAAACATAGAGTTAAAAGACAGTCCGGACGTCTATAGGTAGGAGAAGGAGGTATATCAATCTCACTCAGGAAAAATAATATCCCTTGCTGAACAACTATAAAATAAGTGTAAAAGTAATTGGAGATAGAATATTCCTCCTTGCCACCAAGGTGCTCGAGCAAAATATATATATGCAAGGAAGGTTTGAAAATGGATAGAGAGAGAGAGAGAGAAAAAGATGTGAGAGATGGAGATATGAAAGGCTGCAGCCGCAATTATCCGTTACTCTATCATATCAATATATTTTGCCATCTGTCATTTAATCCTTTGCACTTCAAGTGCTGTTTTGAAATAATTTACATCTAGTCTTCAAAAAGTGGCAGTGTATACTTCAAAGGGGAAGCTGGAATTAAGGTACGGTACATTACCAGATCTTGATTGGAGAGTCCTGTTCAATTGCAAGTAGGCATGTAGTTTGAGTCAGTTTAAAGCATATCCTGTGAAGAGCTTTAGTGTCTTCAGGGGCTGTTGGTATACTGATTCATTTGTGCATCATGCTTCTTATTGAGCAGATAAAGCGGTTTGCTGGAGTGTGATCACTTTGCGGTCATCGATACCAATACTCACTTGTAGAGTTTCACATGTATAAGAAGCACTAGTGCTCAGGATCTATGTTCATCTGTGATTCACTGAGAAATATCGTTCAAGTTCTACTCTTCTTCTAAGTGTTCAAATCTCCTCGAGGCATCGTTATGGTGGAATCATATAGACCGGGGAAAGAGGTCTATTGGACACATTGGACAGTCAGGTGGAAACGCCGAAAATAGCAACTGTTTTGGTCTTGCAATTCTTTTATATAGATATTAACCCTACTTCTTTAGCCATGGAAAGTAACATGGAAAGTAACAGGTCCACTTTAAGGCCTCATTAAGATGGGCAGCGGCACCTATACTGTGGGCAGGAGGCATCTGCTTTGCCATCTGCTTCCTCCCCAGTTGTGTGCAGGCAGCCTATGTAAGTGAGTATACATACCTCCCTACTTTTTGAGCGGGGAATGAGAGAAACCTATTAGCAAAAGTATGTAGGCATACAGCACGCCCCCTGCCATGCCCCCCTAAACGAGAGATTTGCCCAAAATTCTACATTAAGCCCATAAGTGCTTTTTTTTTACCGCTACTATTCCTTTACATTGGCTTTTGACATTTACAAATGCAGCAATTTAGAATTTGGTTTAGCACTGGGAGACACTTTTTGATAAAAAGTGCACTTTATATACAACTCTATAGATCAGACCAAAATAAGGGACAAATGAGGAGGAAAGAGGGACTTTGTTCCAAATCAGAGACAGTCCCACAAAATCAGGGACAGTTGGGAGCTATATACTATAGACAACTTCTTCTGTATGGCTGCCAAATTTTCACATGCGGCTGTGTCCAAGCAACCACTGCACCTGCATCCACTTTCATTGGCTCCTTGCTTGCAGCTGGGGGCAGATGCAGACACCAAAAAAAAAGAAAAAAAAACATCTACTGCACGCAGCACAAGAGCAGCACCCATCTGAACAAGGCGAGTATTGGCCACACCAGCAGCACATACTCAATCTCCCTTCTCTCCCACCCTGCATTATTAGGCTATTGGGATGTTTTGGAAATACTTTTGAATATAGGGGGCATCTGACTCACTCCTTTGCTTCCCTCAAGACCACACTGGTGCTTGGATGCTCAGGTAACCAGTGGCACCACGTGTGGGCAGAGAGAGTACTCAGCACTATGATAATCACAAGGTGTGACTTGGAGTTTACAAAGGCAGCAACCTTTTCTCTAACGGTGGCCAAAAGGGGTGAGGGGGAAGTGGAAAAATTGTACACATAGACAAGTGGAGCAGTTGGCATTTCAGTAAACCTGTGGTTTTTCCTTGTAGGGCAACACACGAATAGATCTAAATGATAAAACCACAATTAAAAAGGCTGTAAGAAAAGGGCAAGAGGGTGGAGGGAAAGGGTGACAGGTATCATGGGAGACCACTGAACTTCAAAGTAAACAGAAAACAGTGTAAACTTCTTGGGTCCAACCAACAAAAGTTTGTAAATATCTGCACATGTGAATCTACAGTAAGTGATCTTAGAGTGGCCTGTTTGGATATAAATCAGTTTTGTTACTTTCATTTTACTATGCAAATTTCACTTAGTTTGACTGCTTTAAAATGCCTGTATTAACATGTTATAAAACAAAGATGTTACTGATGTAAATTTATAATACTGATAATCAATCTAAAGCAAATCTTAGGCCTCGTTCACACATAGCCGACTCCGTCGCAGTCCGTTCCGACGGAGTCCGCCTGTGTCTGCCAGCTCAGCGGGAGATCAGTCCGCAGATCTCCGCTGACCGCGGACGGACAAGCTCCTCTCTGCTCACAAGCTGAGCGGGGAGGAGCTTGTGAGTCCCGCTGAGCGGGGAGGAGCTCCTCTAGTCCCGAGCTGTCCTCTATCTGAGCGAAAACGATGAAAACGGACAGCATGTCCGTTTTCATCAGATCTTTCCCGATCCGATCCGCATGGACGGATGGGGACGTGAGCCCCATACGTTTGTTTTTAGCGGATCGGATCAGGTCGGATGTCAGCGGACATGTCTCCGCTGACATCCGACGCTCCATAGGGGTGCATGGAGCGCCCGTTCAGGTCCGCCTGAAAAACTGACAGACGGACCTGAACGGATCCATGTGTGAACGAGGCCTTAGACTATCACCTGGTGGGGTCCATCAAAGGGCAAGATCTTTGTTTAGGCAAAGACATTCATTGATTGACTCCTGAACGTCACCATTTGACAGTACCCTTGTTGTGTTTGAGTGCCTGGAGCCACAGGAAAACTCCGGCTACAGACAGTAATTTTTAGCATCAGTTTAGGTAATAGGAATGCATTGGGAATGTAAATTAGGTAACCTTAGGTTACACTTTAGATCCAGAAGATGCACTTAAGACAAAGAATGTACTCAATACATAATAAAATTAAAAAATAAATACTGAATTGATGTAATTGATGGCGAGTTATATCTACATAAGAGGGCTTTCAAGATTCGTACTTTAACATTTTTTTTTAATATGCTTATATCATCATAGCTTGAGATGTTGATTATATTATATTTTAGGAAGTACTGGGAAAGTAAATCTACAAAGTTAGGATTTTCAGTTCAGGCAGAATAGAAGGTCTTAGAATGTATACAGAACAGAGGGGCCTATGTTCCCAGAGGGCAGCCATCTGGCCTTGTTTATTTGTGTTTTCAACTTTGTGATCTGGTATTTCACTGCGTTGCTTGGGCATCCTGGAGACGAGAGGCCTCTCGCAAAGCATGCCTTGCATAAAAAAGAAGTGAAAAGCGAGGGAAGAAAGTGTGTTTTTCACTGTCACTTCTGTATGTGTTCCTAAACTATGCATGATATTTCACTGCCTATTCTTAAGCTGTTCTGTTTAGACTGCAATGAATTACTTTGCCGTGACTTTGTTTTTAAGGATTTAAATATAAGTAGTGAAAGTAGCTAAGAATCGTCTCTGGATGTTTTATGATGTATACAAGCGAAAAAATATCACAGAATTCCGAATGTTCTGTTTAGTGCCACAGATATACAAAACAGTTCATTACTTCTACGTGCTAAAAAAATGACATAACGTTTAGTATTATAGCATATAATATAGAATTTCATATTTAGCAAACCATTGGAAACAATATAATAAATACCAAAAAATGAATACCTTAATTGTGGACTCAACGATTTATACTATATACATGAGAGTTCAAAAATATCAAAAAACAAATAAAATAACAAATAACAAAAAAACAAATAAAATAATAAACCCGAGAACACAAGCCCCCTCTTAGAATAGATCACAAAATGTAATTATTTATTATATATATTTCAAAACATATTAAAAACACAACAAGCATTTGTGTATAACTGTCAGTGAAAAGTGAAAACCAAATAGGGGATTGTAATTTACAAACTATAATGTTAATATATGTAACGTAAATAACAGTAAAGAACCGCAGCATTTAAATTATAATTGTATTGAAGTGTACATACCTTCTAAAGAAAAATCTAGTAACACATATTCATAGGCCAGGTTGGTTTTTGTCTCTACTTGTGGCCTTTTTAATGTTGAGAATATTTTTCCAGGGCTGCTGTCATCAGAATCTTCTAGTTTCCTTAGTCCACACCCCATGGCAAAGTTTGCATTCAACAAAGTTTAACACAAGGAAATATAGATGGGCACCTTGAATCAAAGCTCTTCAGTGTCTCATTACTCATCTTCCATAGTTGAAAATGTTAGATTGTGAGAATAACGCCTGTTCATATTTGGAAGCATGGGCTTGCCCTATTTCCCATGCAGGCGGTGGGGCAGAGCTCTAAGATACAGCTACATAGACACTGAAAAGAGTTTAGCGAAGACTTTTCATGCCACGTCAAATTGCAGCCAGCCCCCTATCCCTTTTCTATGCGGCAGACACCAATAGTCCTTTGTCCTTCTATGTATCCTCCCCTTCTGGCTAGCAGTTGGGAAGGCAATTAGGAGCTGACATATAAAGGAGAACACTTTTTGGTGAGCTACTCACATAAGGAACACTGCTCTTCTGATTCAGCTGAGATCTCATACCAGTTGTTGGTCATATCAGATTTTGAAATGTTTGCAAAAGTAAGATAAAGCATTTGGCTTTCTTGTAAAAGTTGGTGCGTGGAACTTTCAATGGGAAAAACATTGTGTTGAACTAGATTCCTGACATTCCAGTATATACACAAACTACAGTAAACACTATAAATATGTGGAGTAAGGTTTACAGCAAAATGACTGTTACTACAGTTTCCAAAGTTTAAACCAAATCACAAAAATCTTAAATATGTAATTTCCAAAGTAATTTCCCATTTTTTTTTAACTGCCGCTTTTATTAAAAAATTACTTGGCGATCCTACCAATAAGGTTTTTCTTCGGGCACTTCCTGTTATAGGCTGACAACACTATGGGGGTTGATTTACTAAAGGCAAATCCACTTTGCACTACAAGTGCACTTGGAAGTGCAGTCGCTGTAGATCGCTGTAGATCTAAAGGAAAGCTCTGAAATTAGGGAAAGCTCTGCTGATTTTATCATCCAATCATGTGCAAGCAAAAATGCTGTTTTCTATTTTCCTTGCATGTCCCCCTCAGCCATACAGCGACTGCACTTGAAAGTGCACTTGTAGTGCAAAGTGGATTTGCCTTTTGTATATAACCCCCTATGTCCTGTCTACCAGCAATGTTCCAGTGTTGTCACGCTGTCACATGGGCTTCAGATGGGATCTTCATTTAGCTGTTACAGTACACGTCTGCAGGTGATTTGCTAAAACAAATGTGGTGCATTAAAAAAAGCATTTTTGATTGCACATGATTGGATGATGGAAGTCAGCAGAGCAATGCTTCATACACTAAGCTCTGGTGAAAATTCCCTTGCACAATGAACAGTCTTTTTGCCTTTAGTAAATCAAATACATTGTGGGTTATGTAGTAGTCTGGTACCCCAGGGATGTGGTGACTCAGGGTTCTCAGCCGGTCTGGTTGAGGGGCTCCAGGAAACTAGTAATTTACAGAGGAAACTGGCGTTTCAGTATTCTCATTTTAATAAAGTGCACTTTGGGATCTAGAGCCCGGGGATTTCAAAGAGATCGGGGTGGGATGAAATCCCCAGTCCTGAGTCCAGATTTTCAAGGTTTCCAGCACACAGACTGGTCAGGTGTGTGCTGGCCTACTTATGGACACCTGACAATGATTCTGGGCTCCACCCTCCCGAGGAGACCAGGATTGCAAGGGAAACCCCAGAGAGTGCAGGTGTGCACTGGAGCTGGAGAGTGCAGGTTGCACTGTGAGACCTGAGTGAGGTTGCTGACAGGAGTCAGGAAGGTTCCATGCTGGAGCTTGAGCAGTTGTGCTACTGCTAAGGAGAGCCAGGTAGCTCTGTATTTTCTTTTGCACGTGTAAGCCAGGAGGCTGAAAATATCATTTTTTGTGGACAGTGAAAACCCCCTGCGTGGGAAACTTATGTTTGGACTTTTGTTTATTTTTGCCTTTTCAATAAAAGTGGGCCAACAAGCCCTTAAAGAGAGTTCTGGACTGGCGTGAATCGCTTAAAAACGCATATCCCACTTGAGCTAACAACCCCCAATATTACAAGTGGTGGATTCAGCGGGCACAAGACGGTGAAATCCAGGTCCTTGCTCTACAAGTCAGTTCACATCAGGAACTGTTGGCTGTGTGTGGAAGGACAGCCAGGCAAAAGGCATTGCATGTTGCTGTGAAAGCAGAATCTTGGCAGAACTGGAGATCCCTGCAAAAGTAAGTTCATCAGTTATATGAACTGTGTTTGTGTGCTTGAGACAGCACAATCTGTGTGTGCAGCTGAGGAGAGCTTGCATGAACTGAAAATCAACTTGCTTTAAAGTGACAGTGCTTAATTTTTTTTGCTGGACGGCGCAAAAGTTTGGTGTAGTGACTGCAAAGATGATGCAAGGATTTGAGCCTGCTGGAGAGTATTGCAGACTGTTTTTTGCTACACCCACACCAGTTAAAGGGGAAGTGCATGCTGTTGCCCCTGGTAACGCTAGTACAAGCAGGCCAGCTATTAATGTGGAAAGTCCCATTCTTACAAGAGGATACAGTTGGGGAAGTCCTGCTAAGGCTCTGAAGCAAGAGCGCTGTTTGCGGTGCAGAGAGAGGGGGCATGTTGTCTCCAAGTGCCCTTTGTCTCAGTCGCCAAGACAAGGTGACATCGCTAGTCAAAGGTCTGCAACAATTTTTGGAAAACCTGATTTGAGTGTCCAAAAGGTGGATCAGAGGTTCGAGAGGTATGTAGTTACCCGTAGCAACGGTGGTGATATCAAGTCTGCAAACCACGTGAGAAACGTATTGCTGACAGAGGATCGTGGCAAGTTGGGACCAACAGTGCGCCAGGGATCGCAAAGTTGCTGCGTTTTGGAGCGTCAGCAAAGTACAGCTGGAAGAGTGCCGTCTCCCTTGGCAACGAGAGATCAAATGTTAACTGGAAGGAGGAGCTACAGTGGAGATGTGGAGAGGCGTCCCACTAAAGATATGTGTAAAAATGTACCATGCCTGGAATGTGGTCGGCTTGGACATGGAATTTTTTCTTGTCCCAGGTTATGGAACATGTCTGGAGATATGGCTACTGGGCAGAAGTCTTTGTCTGCAAGCCCAGATCCTTGTGCAAGCGTGTTTGCAATCACCTCTGGCAACAGTGAGGAAGTACCTGTTGTGCCTCCTGGGAGTGCTAAGGAGTCAGCAGAGGTTGCTGCAGTTTCATCCCATGGCCACCGGGGAGAGTTGGCCAGTGAAAGTGCAGTAAAGGAGGGACAACGTACTCAAAGGAACATGGCAACCCCTGTTACGGTGATTGGTAAGACTGTTGCTAGTAAATGCGTGAAAAAGATTGACTATGGGAATGTGCACACTGCAGTTGAAATGACCCCAAATGGGAGATCCACTGTCTGTGTAAAAATGGACTTGCCTCGCTGCAGTGCCCTGTTCAGTGGGGAGGCAAGTGGTAAACTTGAATATGACAATGTGATGGGTAAAGCCGATAATATTGTGTTGGCTAAAGTTGATGGCCCAGCTGCTAATGTGCTAGTGCAGCTCACTAGAGATAAAAATGTTGCTATGACTGCAGTTAAAGATGTGCTATCTCCCCTAGCAACCGTGATGAAGGCCACAGAGGTGTCCCTAGAAACCCCCAGGGAGCTCTGCGTTTTGGAGCTGGAGGTTGCCCGGGACAACTATGGTGCCGCTCTGAGGTATAAGACGGTACCTGAACATGATCATAATGAAATGTTTGAAAGCGCTCATGATGGTAATGGGTTAATGCAGTCTGGCAATGACAGGTGTGAAGGTCTTCATGCATTTAATGAAGCGTCACCATAAGGTGAGTGTGTGGTATTGCAGCCTGCTCTGGTTAAAAATGTATCACCACAGTCTGGTTTAACCACTTAAGGACCGCCGCATGTACATTTACGTCGGCACAATGGCACCGACAGGCACATCAACGTATATATACGTTGGTGCCTTGAGGGGGTTCGGGGCCCCCCCCCCCGTACATGCGGCGGTTCCTTTAGCTCCGGGAGCGATCCGAGATGAGGGGGCGGCGATTTAGTTTTTTAGAAAGCGTTAGGTACCCCCATATATTACCTAATAAAGGTTTTAACCCCCTGATTGCCCCCTAGTTAACCCTTTCACCAGTGATCACCGTATAAGTGTTACGGTTGACGCTGGTTAGTTAGTTTGCTGTTTATAGCATCAGGGCACCCGCCGTATATAACCCAATAAAGGTTTAACCCCCTGATCGCCCGGCGGGTGATATAAATTAAATTTTTGCGTCAGTCAGGGTCTGCGTCGCCCCAGGCAGCGTTAGGTTAGTGCCAGTAACGCTTACACCCACTCGCAAAGCATACACCCCCCCTTAGTGGTATAGTATCTGAACGGATCGATACCTGATCTGATCAGATCTATACTAGCGTACCCAGCAGTTTAGGGTACCCCAAAAACGCATTGTTAGTGGAATCAGCCCAGATACCCGCTAGCACTTGCGTTTTGCCCCTCCGCCCAGCCCCACCCCACCCAAGTGCAGTATCGATCGATCACTGTCACTTCAAAAACACATCACACACAACTGCAGCGTTCGCAGAGACAGGCCTGATCCCTGCGATCGCTAACAGTTTTTTTGAAGCGTTTTCTACATTTGCCTTTCTATAGCCAGGTGCTTTTTTTACCCGTGAATCCTCACCAGTCTACGACTAAATTTAGAGCCCAAAATGGCAAAGCGAATGTACACTGGTGAAGAGGCTGTTAGGATCATGTGCATGTCGTCAGATGATGATGAGGAGGTCACGCATCTGACAGATTCGGGCTCAGAATACGATCCTGTTTACGACAGCGGCTCCATGTCAGATAGCTCTGACGACGGAGTGGTGGTCCCTGCTAAGGCCAGGCGTACCCGACCCCCGCCCGTTCTGAGGTTGTTGAGGAGCAAGAACCGCAGGACCCTTGTATGGAGCAGAGAGCGAGTACTAGCGCCGCTATTCCTTTTGGTGGATTGGCAAGCACCAGCGGCCTAGTACACCCTGGTCGTTCATCCAGCACTGCAGTATCATGTGGTGACGTGGCGAGTCCCATAAGTGCAGTTCAAGCTGGCGAGGTGGCAAGCACAAGTAGTGTCCCGCTGCCACCAAGAAGAAAAAGACAGGCCCGTCGTGCCCATAGTGCCCTTCCTGCAGATCTCGCCTATCCTGATTGGGTCCCCGCCACTTCTGCAGCACCTGTACTTCCCCCCCATTCACTGGCCAACCCGGAATTCAGGTGGATACAGCGAATTTTACGCCACTTGATTTTTATTCGCTGTATTTCACGGAAGATCTCTATAGATCTATTGTGGACCAGAGTAATTTGTATGCTGGTACCTACATCGCCGCTAATCCCCAGTCCGTCCTTGCCAAAGAATGGAGACCTCTTACGGTTTCCGAATTTAAGACCTTTCTGGGCCTTACCCTCAATATGGGCATACATCCATTTCCTCAATTGCGCATGTATTGGTCCACACATCCAATTGACCAAATGCCCATATTCTCTGCTCACATGGCCAGGAAACGATACGAGATGATCCTGCGGTTCCTGCATTTCAGTGACAATGCACTCTGTCGTCCACGTGGAGACCCTGAATTTGACCGGCTCTACAAAATTCGGCCCCTCATAAACCATTTCAATGAACGTTATGCAGCCTTGTTTAATCCCCAGCAAGTTGTCTGCGTTGACGAGTTCCTGATTAAATTTGCTGGCCGCTTGTCTTTCAAGCAGTTCCTTCCCAGCAAGCGTGCCAGATACGGGGTCAAGCTCTATAAGCTTTGTGACAGGGCAACAGGCTACACATGGAGCTTTAGGGTTTATGAGGGCAAAGATAGTCACGTAGAGCCGGAAGGATGCCCAGATTACATGGGGAGCGCTGGCAAGATTGTCTGGGACTTGGTGTCACCCTTATTCGGAAAGGGGTACCACTTGTATGTGGACAATTATTACACAGCAGCGTGCCACTTTTTAGTCACTTGTTTGATCATCAGATTGGAGCATGTGGCACCGTGCGACCTAATCGCCGGGGCTTTCCCCAGCGGCTTGTAGATGCCCGTCTTAAGCTGGGGGCGAGAGCCTGCTGCAGATGTAATAATTTGCTTGCTGTGAAGTGGCGGGACAATAAGAATGTTTTCATGCTTACCACCCTTCACGCAGACACGACAGTACAAATTCAAACGGCGACTGGTGTTGTGGAGAAACCCCTCTGTGTCCACAAATATAACCAAAATATGGGAGGGGTGGACCTCAACGACCAGTTGATGGCGCCGTATCATATTGCACGTAAATCGAGACGCTGGTACAAAAAAGTGTCTCTACACACGTACACAGGGTCTCCCAAGATGCTGTCGCATTTTGAGAGACCCAAACCTGGAACCGAAAAGTTGAACAGTTACAAAAAAAAGTGTAAAAAAGGAAAAAGTGAAAAAACACAAAAAAAATATAAAATAAAAAAAACAAAAATAGTTGTCGTTTTATTGTTCTCTCCCTCTCTATTCTCACTCTATTGTTCTGCTCTTTTTTACTCTATTTTATTCTGCAAAGTTTTATTGTTATGTTTTTTCATGCTTGCTTTTCAGGTATGTAATTTACTTTACTGTTTTCAGGTACACCATTCAGCTGTTGCGCGGACTTATTTATCTTGACAGCAACAGCGTTTGCTCCCACGATATATAAAGCCGTGACTCCAGTGCTGTAGGAGGTGATTTCACCACCACAGTTAAAAAAAGAGCATATATGCCGAAGCATGGGGGCATTAGGGGCGGAGGAGCGATTTTGCTCCTAATGCCGCGTACATACGGTTGACATTCCTACGGAAGGCTTTCCCGTGGAAAAGTCTGACCATGTGTACACGGCATAGAAAAGTCTGACCATGTGTACACGGCATAGAAAAGTCCAACCGTGTGTACGCGGCATAACTTTTTTGCGGGAGGATGCCCCCATGCTTCGGCATATATATATTAGGCACAGGTTGCGTTAAAAAATGTTTTATTTTTTACTATGTTTTTTTTTATTGGTATTTGCTTTGCAGGTATGGTATGGTAGGATCTTACTGTTATACTGTAATGTTACTTTGTTTTAATGTTAACCATCATTTGCTTAGCAGGTACGCCATTCAGTTGCAGCGCAGATTTATTTAGCGTGACAGCAACAGCGTTTGCTCCCACGATATATATAAAGCTGCGACTCCAACGCTGTAGGAGGTGATTTCACCACCACAGTCCAAAAAAGAGCATATATGCCGAAGCATGGGGGCATTAGGGGTGGAGGAGCGATTTTGTTCCTAATGCCGCGTACATACGGTTGACCCTCCTACGGAGGCCTTACCCATGGAAAAGTCTGACCATGTGTACACGGCATAGAAAAGTCCGACCGCGTGTACGCGGCATAACTTTTTTGCGGGAGGATGCCCCCATGCTTTGGCATATATAAATGGTGCATGTATGCCCATCATTAGAAGTGGGTGGATGAAGGGAGGTATTCTAATGGTGGGCATACCCACCAATCAATCCATATGTGGAATTACACCCCAAAATACATTCTGCTGCTTCTCCTGAGAACGGGGATACCACATGTGAGACTTTTTGGGAGCCTAGCCACTTACGGAACCCCAAAAACCAATCACTGCCTTCACTCTTTCTAATGGTGTAAATTTTTGATTTCACTTCTCACTACCTATCACAGTTTCGAAGGCCATAAAATGTCAAAATAGCACAAAAAAAAAAAAAATGACCCCATTTTGGAAAGTAGACACCCCAAGGAAACTGCTGAGAGGCATGTTGAGTCCATAGATTTTTTATTTTTTTGTCCAAAGTGATTGAATAATGACAAAAAAAAAATATTCAAAAAGTTGTCACTAAATGATATATTGCTCACACATGCCATGGTTATATGTGGAGTTGCACCCTAAAATACATTCTGATGCTTCTCCTGAGTATGGGGATACCACATGTTTGGGACTTTTTGGGAGCCTAGCCGCGTATGGGACCCCGAAAACCAAGCAACGCCTTCAGCATTTCTAAGGGCGCAAATTTTTGATTTCACTCCCCACTACCTATCACAGTTTCAAAGGCCATAAAATGCCAAAATAGCACAAAACCCCCCCAAATGACCCCATTTTGGAAAGTAGACACCCCAAGCTATTTGCTGAGAGGCATGTTGAGTCCATGGAATATTTAACTTTTTTGCCCCAAGTGATTGAATAATGACCAAAAAAAAAAATGTACAAAACATTGTCACTAAATGATATATTTCTCACACATGCCATGGTTATATGTGGAATTGCACCCCAAAATACATTCTGCTGCTTCTCCTGAGTACGGGGATACCACATGTGTGGGACTTTTTGGGAGCCTAGCCGCGTACAGGACCCCAAAAACCAATCACCGCCTTCAGGCTTTCTAAGGGTGTAAATTTTTGCTTTCACTCCTCACTACCTATCACAGTTTCGAAAGCCATAAAATGTCAAAATAGCACAAAAAACAAAACAAATGACCCCATTTTGGAAAGTAGACACCCCAAGGAAACTGCTGAGAGGCATGTTGAGTCCATAGATTTTTATTTTTTTTGTCCAAAGTGATTGAATAATGACAAAAAAAAAAAAAAAAGTTGTCACTAAATGATATATTGCTCACACATGCCATGGTTATGTGGAGTTGCACCCCAAAATACATTCTGCTGCTTCTCCTGAGTACGGGGATACCACATGTTTGGGACTTTTTGGGAGCCTAGCCGCGTACGGGACCCCGAAAACCAAGCACCGCCTTCAAGATTTCTAAGGACATAAATTTTTGATTTCACTCACACAAATCTTGAAGGCAGTGATTGGTTTTCGGGGCCCTGTACGCGGCTAGGCTCCCAAAAAGTCCCACACATCTGGTATCCCCGTACTCAGGAGAAGCAGCAGAATGTATTTTGGGGTGCAATTCCACATATGCCCATGGCATGTGTGAGAAATATATCATTTAGTGACAAAGTTTTGTAATTTTTTTTTTTAGGTCATTGTTCAATGACTTGGGGCAAAAAAATTAAATATTCCATGGACTCAACATGCCTCTCAGCAAATAGCTTGGGGTGTCTTCTTTCCAAAATGGGGTCATTTAGGGGGGTTTTGTGCTATTTTGGCATTTTATGGCCTTCGAAACTGTGATAGGTAGTGAGGAGTGAAATCAAAAATTTGCGCCCTTAGAAATGCTGAAGGCGGTGCTTGGTGTTTGGGGCCCCATACGTGGCTAGGCTCCCAAAAAGTCCCAAACATGTGGTATCCCCATACTCAGAAGAAGCAGCAGAATGTATTTTGGGGTGCAACTCCACATATAACCATGGCATGTGTGAGCAATATATCGTTTAGTGACAACTTTTTGTAAACTTTTTTTTTTTTTTTGTCATTATTCAATCACTTGGGACCAAAAAAAAAAATATTCAATGGACTCATCATGCCTCTTAGCAGTTTCCTTGGGGTGTCTACTTTCTAAAATGGGGTCATTTGGGGGGGTTTTGTAGTGCCCTGCCATTTTAGCACCTCAAGAAATGAGGTAGTCATAAAATAAAAGCTGTGTAAATTCCAGAAAATGTACCCTAGCTTGTAGACGCTATAACTTTTGCGAAAACGAATAAATATACGCTTATTGCGATTTTTTTTACTAAAGACATGTGGCTGAATACATTTTGGCCTAAATGTTTGACTAAAATTTAGTTTATTCGATATTTTTTACTTGTTGTTATAAGAAAAATCATTTATTTTCAAAATTTTCAGTCTTTTTCCGTTTATATCGCAAAAAATAAAAATCGCAGAGGCACTCAAATACCATCAAAAGAAAGCTCTATTTGTGGGAAGAAAAGGACGCAAATTTTGTTTCGGTATAACATTGCATGACCGCGCAATTACCAGTTAAAGCGACGCAGTGGCAAATTGTAAAAACACCTTGGGTCTTTAGCCTGCATATTGGTCCGGGTCTTAAGTGGTTAAGCAAAGGTGATGTTTGCAATGTGTCTGTTGCTGTGCCACTCTGTCCCTCTGGTAGCGCAGAGATAACAAATTGGGACAGATGGGCAAAAAGCCTGTTGGCTTTGTTGGAAAAGGCCTCTGTTGGTAAAAGTGGAGCAGACATGATTTCTGCAGTGCCAGATGAAGGACCTGCAGAGCAACTTGTATGCAATGGTGTAGTTGCTGCTGCAGTAGATGTTGCTCACAAGATGGAAACGCCAAATAACGGCGAACGCACAGAAGAGGTCATGTCTGTGATCCACAAAGGTTCTAATGATATGGTAATGAATGAGGAGATTTTAGGAATTTAGGAATGAATTTAGGAGATATTCCCCCTGCAATGCACCGCTGATTGCAGCGGCGCATGCGCAGCGGGGGTTCTCGGTGAAAAGGACCGGCAGCCGCCGGACCTTGCCAAATTGAAGTCTCCTGTGTGCATGCGTGGGAGTAACGACATCGCCGCTCCAGCCAATCACAGCGCTGGAGTGGCGATACCCGGAAGACACGCCGGAGCAAGATGACATCTCGCTCGGCGTGGACCAGGTAAGTGCTCTTCACTTCGTTTGGAGGTAAGTATTTCTTAATCAGCTAGTATGCGGTGCACACTAGCTGAATATGCCTTTTGCCTTTCAGGTGGGGGAAAAAAAATAATTCAATAGCGGGTATACAACCGCTTTAATGGGAGGGCACACCTGGGCACTGTCCAGGGGCCCCAGCTGCATAGGGGCCCCTACACTTTCCCCAAAGCAGCTGGTCCTTGAGCTCTCGCTGTCCCAAAATTGGGGGCTCCATGGTGGCACTGAGAGTGATGGATACATAGGGGAGGCAAGCTGGTAGCTGTGCAGAGGGGCAATAGTGATGGGGAGGCATCAATCTAGCAGATATATTATATGCATAGGACAGCTTTGTTACTTTATATACTGTATGTAGTATTTGTTCCACTGTTTCTTTGCTGTACAGAATGATTGTTTATATAGTTAATGCGGAGCTCCTCTTTTTACCTGTACTGTCTCCATTGTAGGGGCCCCAGAGCATTACTTTGCCCAGGGGCCCATGATGTTATTAAGACAGCCCTGTAAATATGCAAAATGAAAATTTGGACTGGAACAGCCAGAATCTGAAGTAGATGTGCATGGCAATCCCTCAGCCTCTTGCTTTTATTTTCAAAGCTTGAAAGTAGTACTAAAGTCTAAATGCTTTTTACCCCATTACATTCTCTGCACTAAGGTAAAAAACACCCCACTACCTGTCTACCCCATCCTATCCCAAAACACTTACCGGACTACATGTCACCAGCATCGACTCTGGCATTATTCCCCTAATTTCCTGGGGAAACTAAGGGCAGTGGAGCCAAAAGCCTTTGAGGAGGGAGAGCGGGTCTGAATTGCCGGGTTCTGTGCTTGTCTATGGACTTGAACAGCTTGGTGCGGGACTTGCTGGGGGCACCTTAGCACCTGGCTTCCTACAGGAGGCACCCCAATGAGGGGAGAAGCCTACAGCACTACCAGGGACTGCTAGAAGAAAATAAAAGCGACATTTCTGTGCAATATTATTGCATAAAGCTGGTAAGTATTACCTCTTTATTTATTTATTTTTACAGAAGAACATTTTTTGAATTTGTATAACAAGATATACAGACAATACTGCATGTCTTACTTAGTAAATCACCAAACAATGCAGAAAGCATCATATATATATATATATGTGTGTATATATATATATATATATATATATATATATATATATATATATATATATATACACACAAGTCAAAAACATTGTAGTCCAAAAACGAGGCTTAAGGCACAGTCAGCGTATATTAAGGCAGCAAAGCTTTAAGAAAATTCCTAAATGATGGTACAGGTGATTACCAATGAAATCCAGAATGCATCATAATGTAAAGATATACCATAAAAGTTCCCAGGGGTGAGGTACGAGACAGAAAGTATTCAATAGACTCCCAAAAAGAAGAGTTTTCAATTGTGCAATAAATGCAGCAAAAATAAAAACAATTTAGTATAGTTTGCACATAGTGTACATAAAGGACTAGAAGTTGAATGGACATTGTCAAGTCATTTAAGTTGCATCAATCTGTCCCTAGAGGTGACATACAGTAGCCCATCCAGTCTTCTTTTGTAAGATCAGGTATGTAGCGCCCTGCTCCCAATGACCAGGTGCTATGTCAAATTTAGAGGGTGTCTGAGCTGGTAGTTTAGCCCAGACTTTGTTAATCGAGGTTAAATCGGCCTCTGTTCCGGTTGTTGCTGTGCCTGGAAGGATTTCCCTTTGTTTGCCAGGGGAGGACCTGTCCCGGAAAGGACTGAGAGGAAGGCTGGTACTTTGGGACAGCCCTGGTAACCTATTGATACAGTGTGACGGGTTGGCTTAAAGGCTCTAGAACTGCAAGGCTGGATCTCCGGGTATCAAATCCTGTGGCAGAGGATTCCGGAATCCCTCATCTGAACTTGCAACCAGTCTGTGACAGAGAATGAGACTAATCTTGTCCGTGTATCATCCCGGCTGCTAGGCCAGGTAAGAGGGGTCTATCCGGGTGAGCAATACCCACCCACATAAGGGAAAGTGGTGAGTGTGACTTTGAAATTTAGCAATTCTCCAGTGATCTGCTTTGTGCGCCTGAACCTTCCCCTGATCCTTCACCCCTCTACTTCTACAAGTTGTTTGTAAATAAAAGCAAGAGAAAAGGAACTATAACTTGTGGACATTGAACTTTTTGCTGACTCTCAACCCCTAGATGACGAGGAATGAGGTAACGTGCAAGGCCCAAAAATAACCAGCAGCTTCTATGGTGGTAGTTCTACAGGTAGGTCATCCGTCCAATTTCTATAGGTACGTTCTGATTTGGTAGCATAAGCTAAAGACAGTCATAGGTATATAGCAGGCAACAGATTCCAGAGTCAAATGTAATAGGAATTAAGACGTCACTGCGTATCGCAGCTGTAGAAACTGAAAATGCATCCAGTTGGGCAGGGAAAATTTTGACTTCAATTCAGGAAATTGCATAATGTTCTCTCCCCTCTAAGGCCATGTACACACAATCAAATCTATCTGCTGGAAACGGTCTGACAGACCATTTCAGCAGACAGATTCGATCGTGTGTAGGGGCGGACAGACAGATTTTGCCAGCAGACAGATTTTAAAGCATGCTTTAAAATCTGTCTGCTGGGAATCCGTCTGTCCGACATGTCTGCTGGTTAGTACACTAACCAGCAGACATATCTGCTTGCACATGCTTCGAATGGATTCGACGCATGCGCGGAAGTGTTTTACTTCCTGGTGCGGTGACGTGGCGGCGTCAACATCATCGCCACGTCACCGCGCTGTCTGCCGGCTGGGATTTTGGTTTGATCGTGTGTACAGCGATCAAACCAAAACAGCCCAGCAGACAAATCAGATCAAATCAGTCTGTCAGACCGATTTGAACAGATGTATTTGGTCCTGTGTACGCGGCCTAAGACATTTTTCAGGGCATTGAACCCTTTGGCTGTTCACAAGTGAGAATCTGGCAGTCTATGAATATGGGGGAGAGAGGGGTTACTCCAGAGGACAATCTGTGGTGAAAACATAGATTTGGTGTGATACTGCACTCTGGCCTAGTGCCAAACTTGTAGCATGGCATGCATCAGACATGTAATCCGAGTATGGGATTGAGGGCCTTGGGAACACCAAATTACTATGGGTAGCTTATGAACCCAATAGCACTACCTCAAGAGATACTGCAGGATTATATTTGGACTGAGAGAACCACCACCTGACCGTTACCAGCACCGCAGCCCAGTAATATAGTTAAAAATTGAAGTGTGTTTATAGTCAGACAAGGGACCCTCCCAACCCAAATAAAAGAGAGGAAAACTCTACCAATCTTTAGAAAAGATTGTTTAGGGATAGGCAGTGACGTGTTCCTAAAAAACAAAAAAAAAAACAAAAAAAAAAAACATTGTTATCAATGTGAGTGTTCACCCATTCGTAGAACAGCGAACATAATGGGGCATCCGCGGTAAAATTCAAGTGCAGCGGAATGCCCAATAATGCACTGCGAGGTCGCTGGAGTGCTGGAGCACCCCTGACAGATACCGGAATCTGAATGCAGACCCAGGGGAAGTTCGTCCTGTTTTCCAGCGGTAGCGTGGAGGCCCTCGGATTGTCCTGCCCCGCTGTTCAGGGCTGGCTATCCGTCTTCCGCCATTTGCTAGATGCAAGAGGTGCCGAAGCTACCTGTTCCAAGTAGAACCACCGAATGAATCTCCCCGGAAGTACAAGGTGGATTGGATCACTGGGACTGTGACCGCGGAGGAAGAGGCCCCATGGCCAGAACCCTCCCCAACACCAGTAATCGCTGATCCGGAGGTGATGACCATATCATCCACGCTGACTCTGCCATCGGCTGCAACCCCAACCGCTTTGCCGGAGGTAAGCGATGTTGATGATGTCCGAGTGTGTGTGCCCAGTGTGGAAGTGGAAGTCATGCTGGAGACAACACCAACCAATGTAGTCTCAGTATGGCACGCTATTGCAAGGATGGGCCCCACTCAAGCCTCCCACGGCTGTGGTCGAGGCCTGCCCGTGCTTAAGGAAGACACTGCTGATACCCTTGCCGGAGGGCGTGTATGCATGCCTGCGGAAGAGTGTGACACAATGGACTTGGACTCTTTGTCTGACGATGGGGATGACTAATGGTTTGAACCGGAGTTTCCTGAATCCCAACTTGGTAAAGGGTCCCGAACCAACAAGAAACTCTCCGACCATGTCGCACCAAATGCAAGTGTCCCACAATTGACAAGGGGGGTTGGAGCGCCAAGCACTAGTGTCACTAACCCCATGCCTGCTCTTCTGCCTGTAGTGAAGAGAGCTCCTGACACTATCGTGTTACAAGGCCGCGGAGACCCCCGTACTCTACACAAGTTGGCCCGTTTACAGCGTATATTTATATAGAGGGTGGCCACCGACTACGGGTGGGAATACCCATACGTCCCTCCAGCCCCCCGAGCTTGAAAAAGTGAGAGAGGACTGGTACAGGGATGCAATCTGGGAGCGCTTGATTGTACCCGAGTGTGCCTGTGAATCAGGTTATACTTTTATTCACTTGAATTACAAGTTTGAAGATTGCAAGAGAGATGGAGCCCTGGCCGGTACATCTACAGTGACAGAGTGGTGCTTAAATGTCCCGGAAGAGTGGATAAAGTCTTCTCCATTACTACTGACCACCAAGGGGACATTATCGCTCTGCTGGATCCAAGATATTACAAGTAGGCCCCATGCCTGCGTTGTCACTTGCTGCTTTAATGAAGTTACGGACAAGAGTTGTTCTTCCTTTCCAGTTTTCGTTTTCATTCCACCGGGTCCACACTTAGGGGAGTTTGATCAGTTAGATAGGGATAGGACCTTGCCGGCTTCTTCACAGCACCTGGAAAAAAGATTAAAAGGAAAGAGACAGTTTTTTTTTTAATATCTCTCTTCTCCTGCTGATCACTCTGAGTGAGCGGGGAACTTCCTTACTCTGGTAGTACCAGCCACTAGGGGCAGTGTTCTGCAACGTTTACCAGCGCATAAGAAAGACACTGTTGTAACTAACTACGTTTTCTCCTTTCAGCCTTGCAGCAAAAAACAAACAAAAAACCCCCACATAAATATGATTATTGCCGTTTGCATATCTCAGCACTTACTGATATCTCCTTGGGAGGAGGGAAATTTCACCTTCTGACGAGAGGGTGCACTTTCATCTCCAATCTTGGTGACTATTTGTATATACTTGTTTGAATGCGTCTCCCTGGGAGGAAAGGGGACTTGCACCTTAGTTGGCAGAGGTGCAACTCCCGTTCACCCCTTGGGGACCAAGTAAAATGTATATTTATATATGTGTTTTTCTGGTTTCTTCCAATTTTATTCTGCAGGTAGGTTGACCAGCTATCAACAACTGTCGGAGAATGGGGCAGTATAGATAGTCAGGATTTTGGAAATTTCTATGTATCACTGTACATAAATGTTGTATAATAATGTTGACAAATTTTTTTTATTTTTCTATTTCTCCTTTCTGCTGTCCTTTTCTGTTGCTATGCAGATTCAGGTTCGGTATTGAAGTTTGAATACCCTCTTTTGGGACACTGGGGACAGTGTCTATTCAGGTAGGGGTAGTGTGTAGTGCCTATGTACTATATAGTACTAGTGCAATCTAAATGTATGTGTAGATCAGAGTGTAGTTAAAGTGGAGGTTTGCCTAAAAATAATTTTTTAACTTTACATTTATGACATTAAAGATGATTAGAATCGGCTGTTTTTTTTTACATACGCTCCGTACATGCTGTTTCCAAGGTGTATTCTCAACCCGGCTTCCGGGTATGATCGTCGGGACCGGGCGTGCCTAATTGATGGACAGGCATCCGTCCGACGCATACAGCGCGTCACGAGATTCCGAAAGAAGCCGAACGTCGTTGCGCAGGCGCCGTATAGAGCCGCACCGACGTTCGCTTTCTTTCGGCGTCTCGTGACGCGCTGTATGCGTCGGACGGATGCCTGTCCATCAATTAGGCACGCCCAGCCTCGACCGTCATACCCGGAAGCCGGGTTGAAAATACATCTTGGAAACAGTATGTACGGAACGTATTTAAAAAAAAAAAACAGCCGATTCTTATCATCTTTAATGTTATAAATGCAATGTTAAAAATGTATTTTTAGGCGAACCTCCCCTTTAAACTCTGATCCTGATTGTTAGAGCAATTATTCGGTCTCTGCCTCAGCTTGGCTGTGCTGTGAGCCGATTCTGCTGTACTGGGGTGTTCTTCCAGCCCCGGTGCTGCAGGCGTCAAGATTTGGGTGCTCTTTCCCAGCAGCCAATCACGGGGGTTTGTCCTTGCTGTGCATGCTGGGAGGGGTATTTATGGGGCAGACTCCATTGGTTCTGGGCAGGGCCGCTGATAGGCCAGTACAACTGGCCCAGTTGTACCGGGCCCGGCCAGCAGGGGGGCCCGGCAACCTTAACAAAATAGTAGATAAATGTAAAATGCAAAAAAAAAAACATTGTCCCATCAGGGTCCCTTAACCGTGTCCAGCACCAAACATTTTAATTTTTTTTCATTATTTGCTATGTTGATCTTTTGTGGCAGCCGCGGCAGGGGAGGGACTATTTCTCATATTTCGGGCGCGGAAGAATACCTCATCCGCGCCCGCTCCTCGTGCCATGTTGGCTCAAGTCCCGGCCAGCACGACCTCTGTAGTGCCGTCACCTCCTGGCGCGGCAGACCGGTTTTGAGTCCTCTCTCTCTCTGCGTGAAGAACGAGCAGTGAGGCGACTAAAGTGGAGCAGCGGCGGAAGAGCGGCAGAGGCAGAGGCATTCCATGTATAATCATCTAACCGGAATAGTTTGTGGGGGACCCTCAAGTCCAGGCAGCAGCAGGATCACCAGGAATAAGTGACTCAGCCAACAATTACACAGGTCAGGTGTGTGCTTGGGGGGGGGGGGGTGCTTCAAGATCTCTAATAACACTGCATTACCTTGCTATTTGTCTGCCCATAACGCGTGCTGCCTGCAGAGACAGTGCCACCCATGCTGCCAAATCGCCTATGCCGTAATGTGCTGCAGACAGTGCCACCCATGACGCTAATGCCATAACACATGTGCTGCCTGCAGAGACAGTGCCACCCATGCCACACAATATGGCATTGGCGGCATGGATTGCACTTCCTCTGCAGGTAGCACATGCATTACGGCATTAGCGTAATGGGTGGCACTGTCTGCAGCACATTGCGGAATGGGAGACAGTGCCGCCAATGCCGCAATGTTCTGCAGACAGTGCCACCCATGCCGCTAATGTCATAACGCATGTGCTGCCTGCAGAGGAATTGCCATCCATGCTGCCAGTAGAATTATGCCATTGGCGGCATGGGTGGCAGTGTCTGCAGCACAATATGGCATTGGCGGCATGGGTGGCACTGTCAGCAGGTAGCACATGTGTTGTAGCATTAGCATCATGGGTGGCACTGTCTGCAGCACATTGCGGCATGGGAATCAGTGCCACTCATGCCGCAATGTGCTGAAGACAGTGCCACCCATGCTGCTAATATCATAACGCATGTGCTGCCTGCAGACAGTGCCACCCATACTGCCAATAGAATTATGCCATGGGTGGCACAGTCTGCAGCACAATATGGCATTGGCAGGCGGCATGAAATGGGTGGCACTGTCTGCAGCACAATATGGAATCTGGGGAGGGGCTATGGATGGAGCTGAAGGGGGCCCCATCAGGTAGGCTCTACGGGCCCCATGATTTCTACCAGCGGCCCTAGTTCATCTTCATCCAGTGTGGCACTCACCTTTAGGGTGGCCACATCATGGCGCCCCCCGGCGCTGTGGCCTGCCTGGCTGTTCCTGGTTCCGGGACCATGTTGGCCCGGAGCATCTGAACCAGCGATGGGGATCCAGTGAGCTGCTGGGTTCCCTCTTTTGAGGATCCCAGGCTGTGTGCTGTTCGGTGGGGGGTCAGTCTGAGGAGCGCCATTGAGAGCCTGGCGGTCCAATACGGCTTGGACGAGACCACCGGGGATCACGGGTGGCTGGACACTGTGGGACTGACCGCCTGTCAGTCGGTGCCTGGGCGACACATTGAGGGAGATCCGGACGTAACTCATCCAAGGAGGCATATCTCCAAAAATTCCACCCACCGGGGACCTGTGGCAGAGGTATCTTCTGAGGCTCTTTGAGAGGGGTCTGTGGCAGAGACTTTCTCCCAAGATCAAGTTCACTAGGGAGGGTATATAATTGTCCGAGTGACACTCTGGCTGCCAGGTCAGTGAGAGAGGCCTGTCCGGGTGCACTAAACCCACTTCGGCGGGAGTGGTAAAGAAAAGTGTTACGTTTGGGAGCAGGACTGTTTCCTATCATTATGCCTGAATCTGCTGTCCTTCCTCCTTTTAACTTTACTTTCCTCACTGCAAGTTTATTGTTTTTTACCCGGCTGGATAATAAAGAGCACAACAAAACAGCACCCGTCGTGGACATTCCTTTACTTCTGTTTATGCACATATGCCATGAGGTAACATGCCACCCAAAAATCCAATGGGGGTAATGCTACATATACATATATATATATATATATATATATATATATATGTATGTATATATATATATTGTGACAAAGTCGCAGAAATAGCGGTAATGCAATGCAGCAAAGTTGCTGATCTTAAGCAATAAATAGGGCTTTATTGCACTCAAAATAAATAATACAAAACAAAATGGCCTACTCCAATTTAGGAGGCTAACTGACAGTAGTGTCCCTCACTACACTGTACTGGAGGGGCTATTCCAGCCTCCAGTATAAAACAAACAAAATAACAGTCCAAATAAACAAATCTGTGACAGACCTTGTTCCTTCAATGCAGACAGTTTCCAACCTGTCCGTCCAGCTCAGCATACCTCTTACACTGAGCTCTCACTTCCCACTTCCTTACCAGGTGAGTGTTAATTAATAGGGGAAGAGAGGAGGTTTTACCTGTTGGCCAGGCTTAACCCCTTCCAGGGCAGGGAACGCTGAGTTTTCCAGTCTCTCACTGGTGTACATACAATCGCGTACCCTGTTACACATCCTCCCCCCCAGCTTAACACTTGGGTGGGAAGCGGCCACCTCTACAAACCCATGCACTCGGGACAGAGCATCTGCATTACTGTGGAGGAGACCTGCCCTATGTCGTACCACAAAAGTAAAGGGCTGTAGGGACAGAAACCACCTCGTGACCCGAGCGTTCTTGTCCCTGTTGGTGTGCATCCACTTTAACGGAGCATGGTCTGTGACGAGGGTAAACCGCCTGCCCAACAAATAGTAGCGGAGTGTTTCTACTGCCCACTTGATCGCCAAACACTCTTTTTCCACTGTGGCATAGCGCTGTTCTCGAGATAACAACTTCCGACTCAAATACAGCACAGGGTGTTCCTCACCATCCACATATTGGGACAAAACTGCACCCAGACCCACCTCTGAAGCATCGGTCTGGAGAAAGAACTCCTTTCCAAAGTCAGGAGCCACAAGCACAGGTTGGGCACAAAGCGCTGCCCGCAGACCAGCAAAGACTTCCTCAGCCTCGCTGTTCCACTTTACAGTGTCTGGACTTCTGGCTTTAATAAGGTCAGTGAGCGGAGCAGCCCTCATAGCAAAGTAAGGAATAAACCTCCGATAGTAGCCTACAATCCCCAAGAAAGCTCTGACTTGTTTTTTCCTCAACGGTCTGGGCCAGCTCTGTATAGCTCCTATCTTGTTCATTTGTGGTTTAACAAGTCCTCTGCCTACCAGGTAACCCAAGTATCTAGCCTCTGCTAGACCCAAGGCACATTTAGAGGGGTTAGCTGTCAGACCCGCTCTTCTGAAAGTGTCCAAGACTGCCTGTACTTTATCCAGATGGCTTTCCCAGTCCGGGCTATGAATGATCACATCATCCAAGAATGCGGCTGCATACTCAGTGTGGGGCCTGAGCAACTTATCCATTAGCCTTTGAAAAGTGGCTGGAGCCCCATGGAGGCCAAAAGGCATGATCCTGTACTGGAATAGGCCATCATGAGTGGCAAAGGCTGTCTTCTCTCGGGCGCGCTTTGTCAATGGGATCTGCCAATAACCCTTTGTCAGATCCAACGTGGTGAAGAACCTATCTTTGGCTAATCGCACTACTAGTTCATCCACCCTAGGCATGGGGTAGGCGTCAAACTTAGACACCTCGTTTAACTTCCTGAAGTCATTACAAAACCTGATGGACCCATCAGGTTTGGGCACTAGAACAATGGGGCTGCACCACTGGCTATGAGACTCCTCTATCCCTCTTGGCCTCTGGAATGCGGTAAGACTTCACTCTTACGACAACCCCTGGTTCTGTAATAATGTCATGGGTAATCTCTCGGGTTTGTCCAGGGTTGGGGGAGAAGACATCATTATTCCTCTCAACCAAGCCTCTAGCTTCTTTTATTTGCTCAGGTGTCAGCTCTGGAGAGATTGTCACTGAAGGACTAGGTGCCTGTGGACCAGGTGTGGTGTCCCCCACTGCGGCCATGCAGTCCTCTCTAGTCCTCCATGGCTTAAGAAGGTTTATGTGGAGCACGGCCTCCTTCTTCTGGCGTCCCGGCTGACTAAGTTTATAATTTACTGGGCTCACTTTTTCTAAGACCTCATAGGGTCCCTGCCACTGTGCTAGAAGTTTGCTTTCTGTGGTGGGTACTAGAACCATTACTCTGTCCCCCCTTTCAAACTGTCTCACTAGGGCCCTCTGGTCATAGTAGGACTTCTGCCTACTCTGCGCCTGCTCCATATGCTGGCGAACAAGAGGGGCAATCTGAGCCATACACACCCGCATATCTTCAACATACTGGAGGACATTGGTCCCAGTTACCCCGTGTTCTTCCCAGGTTTCCTTTAGGATATCCAGTATACCCCTGGGATGCCTACCATATAAAAGCTCAAATGGGGAGAAGCCCGTAGAACTTTGGGGAATCTCTCGAACTGCAAACAACAGGTAAGAAAGTAACAAGTCCCAATCCTTGCCATCCCTGCTAACGACTTTTCTCAACATCCCCTTTAGGGTCCGGTTGAACCTTTCTACCAACCCATCTGTCTGGGGGTGATACAGAGTCTGTACATTAAATAGCTGACATAGCTCTTTCATAATATGGGAGACAAACGGTGTCCCCTGATCCGTGAGCAATGTCATGGGGATCCCCACCCGTGTAAACATCTGAACCAACTCTTTTGCAATACTTTTAGCATTCGCCTTACGTAGTGGAATGGCCTCCGGGTATCTGGTGGCATAATCGACGATGACAAGGATGTACTGGTGCCCTCGAGCCGTTTTCTCTAAGGGACCCACTAGGTCCATGCCAATCCTCTCAAACGGAACGTCAACTATGGGGAGAGGTATGAGTGGGGCTCTCAACTTCGGTCTGGGAGATGCCAGCTGGCATTCCGGGCAAGAAGCACAATACCTTTTAATCCCCTCATACACCCCAGGCCAGAAGAACCTCCTGAGCACCCGTTCTTGGGTTTTCTCCACCCCTAAGTGTCCCCCCAGAAGATGAGAGTGAGAGTAATCCAGGATTTTTCGGGTGTATGATGAAGGCACAACCAGTTGTTCAAGCTCTTGTCCCTCATCGGAGGTTACTGTGTAAAGGAGATCGTTTTTAAGGATAAAATAGGGGTAGGCCTTTCCCGTTACCCCTTCCACTGGTACCCCATTAACCTCTACAACATTACTCCTGGCTTCCTGCAACAGGGGATCATCTGCCTGGTCACAGCCAAAGCCACTACTCGAAATATCCAGGATATCTGTATCCCCCTCATCGCCTTCACTGGTAGCCTCTGGGGCGGGTTCCGGTTGACCAACCTCTGCCTCATCTTCTGTCTGTCGTGGGGCCTCTCCTGGACTGCTACCCATGCCGATTCAACAGGACTTCCTTGACAGCCCTATTAAATCTTAACTTGCTCTCCCTGCGTTCCCGTCTTATTTTACCTCTTTTTGGATTAGAGATATACAAGTCAGGATGAGCAAAGGGAAATACTTCATGGACCCCTGTATTTCTCTGCTCCACTTCAGGTTCCCCTTGTTCTCCCATCACAGGGGGCTGTAACAGAGCGTGGAAATTAGGGAAATTCCTTCCTATTATCAAAGGATATGGTAGACGAGGAACTACCACTGCTACGATCCTTACCAAACTGCCCTGTACTGACACTTCTATGTTGGCAGTAGGATACCGCACAGTACACCCATGGATACACAATACCCCCATGGTTCTATGCTTCTGAATCCAACAAGGTTTTACCAATTTACTGGCTACCAAAGTCAGGGCACTGCCAGAGTCCACCAGGGCCACTGTCTCTTGTTTGTCCAGCAGGACAGGTACTCGGAAGGTATGTCCCCCTTCTACCAGGCCTGCTAAACAAATGAGCCCGCAAAAGTCAGAGGAAGCTTCCCCTAGTCCACACTGCATTGGCTCAGGAAGATTGGGGCATCTCGCCCTGACATGTCCTTTGGCGCCACACTCAAAACAAGTTATGGAGTTTCTCCTAGGGTGGTCCTCTTTCCCAGGGGTTTGACTTCTAAAGTCTGTTTTGGAAAAACGGGCTCCGGATCTGAAGTCTGCTTCCACTCCACTCCTCCGGTCTCCTGGTATCTGTATTTTCCCGATCGTCCTAGAGAGAGATCGATCCAAATTTTTGGTAGACAGGTACCGCTCCACTTGTGCGACCATACTATCACAGTCCAGGGGATTTCCCTGAGTGACCCACTCCTGGAGGCCATTTGGAAGCTCTCTCGCGTAACGGTCCAGTACAAGCGCTTCTATAATCTGTGCAGGGGTTTGAGTCTCTGGTTTGAGCCACTTCCGAGCCAGATGAATTAAATCGAACATCTGGGATCTTGGCGCTTTTCCTTCTTTGAACCTCCAGTTGTAGAAACGCTGGGCCCTCACTGTGGAAGTCACCCCTAAGCGAGCCAGGATCTCTCCTTTCAGTTTGGGATAGTCTGCAGCAGCCACCTCATCCAGATCAAAATAGGCTTTCTGTGCTTCTCCCAGGAGGAAGGGTGCAATGATTCCAGCCCACTGTTCTGGGGCCCAGCCTTCTCGGGTGGCGGTCCGTTCGAACGCTAGTAGGTAAGTCTCCACATCATCATCCGGGGTCATTTTCTGCAGACAGCTGCTTGCACGTATTTGGCTTACCTCCTTGCTGGTGGGTTAGAAGACCCTTTGGTAGTCATTTGATCCAGGGTTGCTTTGAGAACAGCATGGTCTGACTTTTGTGCTTCAGTCAAAGCTTCAATCTGCAAAGTCAGGAGCCTGTTGGTCTCCTGTTGTACTGCAGCTGCGGCAGCTGCCTGTCTACTAATCTCTTGTTGTGCTGCAGCGGCTTGTCTATTAGTCTCTTGCTGTGCTGCAGCTACCTGTCTATTAGTTTCTTGTTGTGCTGCAGCTGAGGCCGCTACCTGTCTATTAGTCTCTTGCTGCACAGAGCCAGCTTGTAACAGGGCTTTCACAATATCTTCAATTTTCTGGGTCCTGTACCTTTAAGGCCACTGTAAATTGACCGGTACAACAGCGAACATCCCACTTCTGACCACCACTTGTGACAAAGTCGCAGAAATAGCGGTAATGCAATGCAGCAAAGTCGCTGATCTTAAGCAATAAATACGGCTTTATTGCACTCAAAATAAATAATACAAAACAAAATGGCCTACTCCAATTTAGGAGGCTAACTGACAGTAGTGTCCCTCACTACACTGTACTGGAGGGGCTATTCCAGCCTCCAGTATAAAACAAACAAAATAACAGTCCAAATAAACAAATCTGTGACAGACCTTGTTCCTTCAATGCAGACAGTTTCCAACCTGTCCGTCCAGCTCAGCATACCTCTTACACTGAGCTCTCACTACCCACTTCCTTACCAGGTGAGTGTTAATTAATAGGGGAAGAGAGGAGGTTTTACCTGTTGGCCAGGCTTAACCCCTTCCAGGGCAGGGAACGCTGAGTTTTGCAGTCTCTCACTGGTGTACATACAATCGCATACCCTGTCACAATATATATATATATATATATACTCTGCATTCAGTATAGCCCATATATATATATATATATATATATATATATATATATAGTGCATTCGGTGGTGTATAGTTTCTAATACACTTCAGGCAATGTACACAGTATCTAATACAGTGAGAACAGTTTCTAATACACTTCAGGCGGTGTACACAGTATACAATACAGTGCAGCCGTTGTACAGTTTCTAATACAGTGCAGGCGGTGTACACAGTATCTAATACAGTGTGTGCAGTTTCTAATACACTTCTGGTGGTGTACATTGTATACAATACATTGCAGCCGTTTCTAATACAGTGCACACAGTATCTAATACAGTGTTTACAGTTTCTAATACACTTCAGGCGGTGTATTACAATATATATATATATATATATATATATATATATATATATATATATATATATTGTAACAGTAGGAGCTACTGTCACAGTAAAATGGACACAGGGAATGCACATTCGAGATGTGCAAAACTACAGAGCATAGCTGTGGACTGGAGAAGACTGCTTTTGCAGCTTTCTCCAGGTTTTGGTAATCTGTCATGGGGCTCTGTAGTGTAGAGATTCCATAGTGTCTGGGGTGGGACGGAATCACCAATCCTGTATCCAGATTTTGTGGATGACCAGCAGGGTCTGTCCTCAGATGAGCACAGCCCTTAATAATGAGTGTGTAGGAAGACCTCATAGCTCCCAGTTGGAGACAGCTCCACACTAAGGCCCCTTTCACATTGAGGCGTGGAGCCGCGGTGACGGTATAGCCGCGCTATTTGTAGCGCCGCTATACCGTCGTGTTTACCGCGATATTCGGGCGCTAGCGGTGAGGTTTTAACCCCCGCTAGCGGCCGAAAAAGGGTTAATACCGCCCGCGTTGCGGGCGGTATTACCGCGCTATTGCCGCGGTTTCCCATTGTTTCCAATGGGAAGGCGCGCTATAGGAGCGGTGAACACACCGCTCCTATACCGCGGTAAAGATGCGGCTAGCAGGACTTTTGGAGCGTTCCTGCTAGCGCACCGCTTCAGTGTGAAAGCCTTCGGGCTTTCACATTGAACACTACAGGGCATGATTTTTCATGCGGTATAGCAGCGCTATTTTTAGCGCTGTACCGCATGAAAAACGCCTCAATGTGAAAGGGGCCTAAGAGACAGGAGGTCTCCAGAAATCAGAGAGGCTGTAGGAGACAGCCAGAACATTGGTAACTGCAAGAGGCAGAGCTATAGATGCTGAAGGGAACCGTACAATATATTTATATATATATATATATATATATATAGTCTAGTATACACATATACTCTGAATTCAGTGTAGCCTATATATACAGTGCATTCGTGGTGTATATTTTCCAATAAACTTCAGGCAGTGTACACAGTATATAATACAGTGTGGTGTGGTGTTGCAAAACAAAAAATACATCATGTGCAGAAGGCCACCAAGGAGAGGCAGAGGCTCACAGGCCACAAAAAGAGGGCAAGCAGCCTCTGTGTCTACAGTCAACGGTGGTGGTCGTGGACATGGTATATCCCCTGCAGGTGGCCGTGGGGCACGCTTGTCCTTTTTTTCTGCTGCTGGCCGTGTTATAGAAGAGTTGGTGGAATGGATAATGAAGCCGTCCTCACCCTCCTCATCCTCTGTCACCCAGAGTAGTTTGCCTTCCAACGCACGCAGCTGCCAAAGCGGCCTATTCCATCGGCTCCTTGTCAACAGTCACTCCTCCTGTAGCCCCACCATCATGCACAGAGGAGTCTCCATTCAATTATTTGGCCACAGTGTCGGTTACATGCTGCTGTAGAATGTGCAGCAATTTGAAGGCTCTGATGTTGGTTCCCAGGTTGAGGAAGGGAGTAACGGGAGCCTAAAGAGGGACAAGAAACTGTCAGTCATGTTCCCCCAGCTGCAGCATACTGCCAAGTTTGCTCCAGTGACAAGGAGGGAGGGGTTGATGAAGTCACTGGCTGTACTTGGGTGCCTGAGGGAAGAGAAGAGGAAAGTGAGGAGGAGGCACAACTCCAACGAGGCAGCCTAAGGGCAGCCACCCTATTGCTACTGACTCCCCGCTGACTTTTAAAAGTTCCTTGGTGTGGGCCTTTTTCGACAAGTGTGCAGCAGATCTCATTGTTGCTGTTTGTAACCTATGTCTGTAGCGGATCAAGTTGGCCAGAACAGCAGCCGATTGGACATGCAGTCTGTTGACAACAGCACTTGAAAGACCCACATCATAGAAAAAGGCAGACTTCTCATTGCTCCTCATCTGGGATCTCCAACCCTACTATACCTCTAGTTCTCTCAAAAACAGGCACTGAGAGGACTAAAGGTATAGCAATAGGTGTCCCAAGTACTTGCAGCCAATCTGCTAGCAGTACACCACCAATTGATTTCAGCAGACAAATTTCCCTACCCCAGTTGAACCGTAACCGTAAAGCCTCGTACACACGTTTCTCTGCAGACTTTTTACTGCCAGGAAACCCGAGGGGAAAACCGAGAACCTGCTTGGTAACTTTTTCCCCTACACACAACCGGGTTTCCCGACAGGAAAACTGCCATGAGAGCTTTGGTCGGGAATCCCGGCCATGTGTATGCTCCATCTCAGTGTTTCCCATAGGAAGACTGCCTGGTTAAAAACCACAGGGAATCCCAGCAGGAAAAATGAGAGCTGGTTCTCTTTTTTTTCCCGGCAGTTTTTCTGTCAGGAAAACTGTGATGGAGCATAACCGGTGGGAAAACCGGTCGTGTGTAAGAGGCTTAAGACATTCGGTCCCAGCCATCCACATGCTCAGGGTCTAAATGCTAGCTTGGCCAATTTTCTAGCACTGCAACTGCTGCCTTTTCAGCTGGTAGACTCTGCCCCCTTTAGTAAATTTGTGGAATTTGCTGTACCACAGTGGCAGGTTCCAAAACGCTATTTCTTTTCATGAAAGGCCATTCCGACTCTCTACCGGCATGTGGAAGGCAATGTTTTGGCTTCCTTGGATAGGGCAGTCATCAGTAAGGTTCATATTACTGCTGACTCATGGTCCAGCAGGCATGGGCAGGGATGTTGCCTTTCCTTTACAGCGCACTGGGTAATTCTGCTGGCAGCTGGGAAGGATGCATGACAGGGTTCAGTGTTGTTGGAGTTTGTTCTGCCACCACGCCTCCAAAAAGCTAGTGGTGATTCTGCCACAGCTCTCTTCTCCACCCCCTCCTCTTCTTCCTCTATGGCCTCTTCTGCAGATTTGTCCTCTGAACCAGCAGTGCACCAGCAGTGCTCAGTAAGCTTTCAAGGGGCCAAGCAAGCAATCAGGCTAAAAGATGCCATGCGGTGCTTGCGGTGGTCTGCCTAGGGGACAGTAGCCGCACTGGGGCAGAGATTCTGTCAGCTCTGCAGGGGCAGGCTCAGAGGTGGTTTACGCCTTGCAAGCTCCAGCCAGGGTTGGTTGTATGCGACAATAGCACCAACCTACTCTCTGCCCCCCGACAGGGACACTTGACCCATGTTCGGCACACGTCCTGAATTTGTGGTGCAGCGGTTCTTGACCAGGTACCCAGGCTTACAAGATCTCCTGAGGCAGGCCAGAAATGTCTGTGGTCATTTCCACCTGTCATACAATGCCAGTGCTTGGCTGGTTGACATTCAAAGGGAATGTAACCTGCCCTCCAACCGCCTCATTTGTGACATGTCCACTAGGTGGAACTCAACACTGGCAATGCTGCAGCAGCTGCAGACACAGCAGATGGCAATCTATGAGTACCTGTGCAAGTATGGCACAGGACAGGGTCAGGGGAGCTTGGCTTCTTCCCGCCACACCAGTCACCATTTAAGGAGGCCACAAGGATGATTAGTAGTGACAATGCATGCATCAGTGACACTGTCCCTCTAGTCTTCCTGCTGGAGCACAGGCTTTGTGGAATCATGGACTTTCCTCTCAAGGCCCCCTTTATCCAAATAACATTCCTGCTGGCCCACCAAACACACAGGAAGAAGAGGAGGAGGATTGTGTCAGTGTGAATGTAGAGGATAACACTCAGCAGCAGTCTTCAAGGGATGGTTTTCAGTCCCCAGAAACCCAAGAAGTTGTACATGGCTGGAAGGAGGTAGTTACGGCTAACATGATCCTTAGTGACCCAGAGGATTCGGAATCTAATGCCTCTACAAACTTACGCTGCATGGCCTCCCTGATTCTGCATAGCCTGCAAAAGGACCCTAGTATTGTGGTATCAAGGAGAGGGATCATTACTGGCTGGCAACCCTTCTTGATCCATGTTACAAGGGTAAGGTTGCAGCACTCATCTTGCCTTCGTAGAGGGAGCAAAGGATGAAACATCTTCAGGAGGCCTTGAAGAATAGTTTGTGTAAACGCATTTCCAGACCCTGGGAGGTTACCATTTCCTGGTGCTGAACAACGTGTTGCTGAGGCTTCATTCAGTCAGAGGAAGAGTGGTGGAGAAGGTGGCCAGCTGACCAATGCCTTTAAAAAAAAATTCAGTCCTCACCGCCAAGGTCTGATCAGTTCAAGCAACGATCGCCAGCGTCTGCATTATATGGTACAGGAATATCTAGGGGCAAGAGCAGACTTGAAGACCTTTCCAACAGGGCCTCCACTGGGTTACTGGGTCTTGAAGATGGACCACTGGCCAGAACTTGCTCAATATGCAATCGAACTACTGGCCTGTCCTGCATGAAGCGTGCTTTCTGAACACACATTCGGTGCTGCTGGAGGGTTTGTAATGGATCAAAGAGTGCGCCTGTCCACAGACTCTGTTCATAGGCTCATATTTATAAAAATTAATCAGTCATGGCAAATTTTTTGGCCCCTGTTTAACAGGGGCATGCAATTACAATTTTTGATATAATATTTAACAGCAGGGCCTGTTCCTGTGCCCAACAAGAGTAACTGTGAGGGGGTTACAGTGTTCTGGCAACCCCAAAACCTAAGGCCCAATTTTTCCGCAGAGTATATAGTGCAGCCTGCATAGTTTATATACTGCTGTTCAGACTATATAGTGCCTGGGGGACCCCACCCAATTTTTTTTATTTTGGTGCTGGGTTCCCCTTAACCACTTAAGGACCCCTTCACGCCGATATACGTCGGCACCGAAGAGTATCACGTGGATGCGCGCAGGACTTTTCGAGGGGTCAGGTAAGTAAAACGGGGGTTCGGGGGGGGGGGGGGCGGTACCGTCAGATGATTTTTCACCTTAATGCATAGGATGCATTAAGGTGAAAAAACATTTATCTTTACAACCCCTTTAAGTAAATCTAAAACTAGGGCTGTGCAAATTAACTTTTAATTAATCGATTAATCTTTAATTTTTTTGATCGATCAAATTTTTTTTGATCGATTAAAATTCTTTTGATTGGTACTCACCTCTCCGCCAGCTTCCGGGCCTTCAGGAAGTTCCGTCGAAGATCCGGTAACGTCACGGACACCGGCGGGGCTCCATCTGAAGGGCTCCTTTGCTGTGTCTTCATATCTGCATGCCAGCGGGACCTTCCTATCTGCCACACGCAAGGACTGTTACACTTCCCTCTATCACTTCCCTCTATCAACCTGGGATTCTACAGCCATTCACTGGGAGTTGTGATAATTCCCTTCATGGGACATCTACATGCCGACGGACTGATGTTAACCTCTCCTCATCTGGATTCAGCAGTGCTATTGTTGTACACATTTTTATTCCAGTATCATACTTAGCTACATTTTTTATGACTGCTTTTGCTACCGTTTGGTATTACTCGCACCATTTTTACAGTTTATGTAGCTACATCGATTTTATCTCCAGTGCAATATTTATTTTGTTACCTACTTGGAGACTATAAAAGTTTTAATGCCATTACCATCGAGCGCTGCCTTTGTGTGTTTTTTGTATCCTGCTATCCATTTTTCCAGTTGTTGGTAGCTGTGGATCTGTGTGTGCGTTATAATTAATCGAAATTAGTCGATTAATCGGATAAAAAAAAAAAAGATTAATCGAACACAAAAATTTTGATTAGTAACAGCCCTATCTAAAACCAAACCTTTTTTTCATACAGATAGAGACAATGGATCCGGCTGCTAAACTAGGGTCTTTTTCACACTTGACAAAAATTCTAACGCTTAACAAACACTCCTATAGTGTTAGTATGGAATAATTCCCGGGCAATGGCCTTTAAGGAAGTATTCCACAGGGGTAGCTCCTCAGGATATCGGGTGGCATAGTCAAGATTCACCAATATGTAGAAGTGACCTAGAGCTGACTTTACCAAGGGACCCACTATATCCATGGCTATCCTCTCGAACGGGACCTCAATTATAGGCCGAGGGACCAAAGGGCTCCGAAAGTGAGTCACCGGAGCGGTCAACTGACAGGTGGGACAAGAGGTACAGTATCTCTTTACCTCTGCTTTCAGACCTGGCCAGTAAAACCAGTCGGTGATCCGTGGCTCCGTCTTCTCATCTCCCAGGTGTCCCCCTAACACATCGTCTTGGGCCAGGTCCAGAACCATTCGTCTATATTGTTGGGGTACCAAGAATTGTTCTACCACATTTCCTTTCTCCTTGGTAACCCAATACAGCAATTCATTATATAATGCAAAGTGTGGCCAGCTCTCATCCGCACCTGGCTCTTGGGGAACCCCATTTACTACTACAACTTGTTCCCGTGCACGGGTCAAAGTGGGGTCCTGCATCTGAGCAGTACCAAATGCCCCCTGGGGAACACCCAAATCTGGAAGGGCAGGGCCACTTCCTCATCCTCCAGAATCCAGAATCACCTGAAGTGGGGAATGCTCCTCCCCCTTAGTGTTTGGGTAGGTCTGTGGACCACATATCTTGACATTCTCACTAGTATCAACACTACTTTCATCACCATTAACCAAATCATTAGCATTTTCCTTATCTGGATCCACATTAAGAACAGTTAGCAGTTCAGGGTTATTCCTCTCAGCAGCAGGAACAGGGGGGCTAGTTTTTGCCCAGTCTCTGAATCATTCTCCTTGTTCCCACAGTTTTGGAAACAATGGACAGTCTCGTCCTATTATAACATCATGTACCAAGTTTTTTACCACCCCCACCTGTTGAGTACCAGTGCCACATACTGAGGAGATAGACACCGTGATGAGAGGGTACCGATCTTCCCAATTACTCTTGGATGAACAAGGGTTACCATGCTTCCAGAGTCCAACAAAGCCCGGGCAGGGAGGTGGTTCACTTGAACTTCACACTCAAATTTTTCCTCACCCAGGTCGAGATGTGTGGTGCATACTTTATGGGCATAGAAAGACCCCCTCCGAAGAACCCCACATTCCATGGGCTCCTCTTGCAGTGGGCAGTGTGCCTGGGTATGATCCCAGGAATGACATCGCCAACATTGTACATCCCCTCCTCTCCGAACAGGAACAGAACGCTGAGGAGGTTCCGGGAGTGACTCTTGGCATTCCGGGGTGTTTGTTCCAGGGCTCTTTTTATCCTTTCAAAGGGCAGCAGTTGGTCGAACAGGCCGTGGCAGACTGGGCCCTATGCACTTGGTAGGTCCGAGCAGGTCCTCCACCACTGTATATCGTTCCACCATCTCAAAAGGAGGTTTGCTGTTTTGGGGTCTCCATGGCTGACCCACCGTTGAAGGTCATCTGGCAGGGACCTCAGGTATCGGTCCAGCACGAACCGCTCTACGATTTGGGGGCCAGACAACACCTTAGGCTGCAGCCATTTTTTTACTAGTTGCACGAGGTCATGTATTTGAGACTGGGGTGGCCGATCTGGATGATATTTCAATTGGTGTACTCGTTGGGCCCGAACAGCTGCAGTCACCCCCAGACGAGGCAGAATTTCTGCATTTAGCTTTTGATAATCTTTAGCATCATCTGGTGGCAGGTCGAAGTAGGCTTTTTGAGGATCTCCGGTGAGAAAAGGAGTAATAAGGCCGGCCCACTGGTCCTGAGGCCACCCTTCTCTCTCTGCCATCCTCTCAAATGTAGCAAGAAATGCCTTTACATCATAGCTCGGGGACAATTTCTGCAGAAAATGGCTTGCCCTCACAGTTACCTGTTTGCCAGGGGCAACAGCCACTTGTTCCCAAACCTGCGACAGCTGCTGCACTGCTTTCTTTAAAGCAGTCACCTGAGTCTGCATAACCCCTTGCTGGGTCGCTTGCTGGGCTGCCAACTGGGCCACCAACAGGCGAGTATTTTCTTGCTGCAGAGCCAGCGCCTCTTTTGGTAAGTTTGTTGTTCCTCCAGCTTGGTTGCTAAGCACTGATTAGCTTCCTCATGGCGGGTCTGTGCTTGCATGTTAGCCAGGGTCAGCTGTTTAATTAGCTCCTCCATTGCTTCAGCTTTCAATGTTTGTGCAGCTTTAACCCAGGACATACATCCAATGCACTGTCTCTTTAAATGTCAGTTCAATATAAAGTCCAATGCAAAAAAAAATCATTTTTTATTCTGTCCTGCCCGCATTCTCCACCAGTGTAAAGTTTGGGAAACCAGCTATATCGCAGGACACAGGCTTTTAAATCAAAACCGATGTTTATTAAACTGAAGTAGCTTCACAGCAGCAAAACAAAAGAAATAACAGTCTCACCGACTTGTAGAGCTCAGAACTGCTATCACAGTTAAACAGTCCTTGCAGGTAAGTTCCCAGATAGCAGGCTTCCAGGCAGGACACTGCCAAGTGCTTACACAGATTTTCCTTGTCCACCATTCTCCACAATACTCCTTCACTCCCACCTACAACTTCCTGTCTTGCTTTTAACCACTTCCTTGGACAGGTGTGTTTACCAGTTCTGTTCCCTTAAAGCAGGGGTCTCCAAACTGCAGCCTGAGGGCCAGATGCGGCCCTTTGCCAGCCTTTATCCGGCCCTCAGGGCTTGATTTCTCCCACTGACTCCAACAAGGGGGCACTTTTTCTTCCACTGATACCAATGATGAGATACAAATACTCCTACTAATAGGGGCACTACTCCTTATCCTACTAATTGCAAAATATGAGGCCATATTTATTCTCACCAATGCTGGGCCCGGCGCTTTTTCTGTGCCTGCTGACCACAATCTTGCCCTCCTAAAGGCTGAAGAAAAATAAACTGGCCCTTTGTTTGAAAATTTTGGAGACCCCTGCCTTAAAGGGACCACAGTCCAAACAGAGGGGAAATATAGCGTCCTTCCAGGACCCAGCCACGATGTCCTGTACAAAACCTTTGGTGTGTAACCGCTATACTACCTTGGTACCATTGTATTGTCAGGGTGAGGTTGACAACCGAGAGGAATCTAAGATGCAATCTATCATTGACTCCCATAGGTTTTGTGGATGCATACAATATCGAGTTTACTGGAGGGGTTACAGATCAGAAGAACGCTCCTGCTACCCAAAAAAGTTACGAGAAACTTCAGAGGGCCCCAGTGAAGGAGCCAACTGGGTGCTCATACACGACAGGCAGTTCCAAATTTAAAGGTGTGAGGAAACAACAGCGGAGATCCAAACCCTTGCAGAGTCCCCCCCCCCCCCTGTAGTTCCTGAGCAAATGTACCTCAGACAGACAGTCATGGAAAGAAAATGCACACCATTCTCCCAGAACTTCAACAAAGCTGTTGACACACCAGAAGTGGGTCAGGAAGAAAGTACAAATACAATGTCCTGGCCACGACTGAACCCAACAAACATTGCTGCATCTGGCAGCAGCTCTTCTCTTGTTTCTGGTGAACCTTGAACTCATTGCTCCTTCCATAAACTTCCTGATTTAAGCCATGTCTCTGCACTTCCTGTTTGCCAAATTATTGTCCTCTATCTTGCTCCTGTCCTCATCCCACCATCACTCATTACCAACCTTTGGCTTGCTCCTATGCCTAACTATTTATCTAGGCCTTTTAAAACCAAATACAAATTAATTCATTAGCCCTTTTCACCGTCTCATCCATGGGGTAAAAAAAAAAAAACATAAATGGGGGAACCCCTCCCCCTTTTTTTTTTTACCTAGTTTCACCTTGCATCCAAAAGGGATTGGTATTCGGGGGTCTGTAGTAACTGGTGCCAATGAGACCATTTCCTTATAAATGTATCCCTGTGTCTTCTTCAGTGACAATCAAATCCTCCATCCGATATACAGTGCCTTGCGGTCCTCTTGAACTTTGCGACCTTTTGCCACATTTCAGGCTTCAAACATAAAGATATAAAACTGTAATTTTTTGTGAAGAAATAACAACAAATGGGACACAATCATGAAGTGGAACGAAATTTATTGGATATTTCAAACTTTTTTAACAAATAAAAACCTGAAAAATTGGACGTGCAAAATTATTCAGCCCCCATAAGTTAATACTTTGTAGCGCCACCTTTTGCTGCGATTACAGCTGTAACTCACTTGGGGTATGTCTCTATCAGTTTTGCACATCGAGAGATTGAAATTTTTGCCCATTCCTCCTTGCAAAACAGCTTGAGCTTAGTGAGGTTGGGTGGAGAGCATTTGTGAACAGCAGTTTTCAGTTCTTTCCACAGATTCTTGATTGGATTCAGGTCTGGACTTTGACTTGGCCATTCTAACACCTGGATATGTTTATTTGTGAACCATTCCATTGTAGATTTTTCTTTATGTTTTGGATCCTTGTCTTGTTGGAAGACAAATCTCCGTCCCAGTCTCAGGTCTTTTGCAGACTCCATCAGGTTTTCTTCCAGAATGGTCCTGTATTTGGCTCCATCCATCTTCCCATCAATTTTAACCATCTTCCCTGTCCCTGCTGAAGAAAAGCAGGCCCAAACCATGATGCTGCCACCACCATGTTTGACAGTGGGCATGGTGTGTTCAGGGTGATGAGCTGTGTTGCTTTTAGGCCAAACATAACGTTTTGCATTGTTGCCAAAAAGTTCTATTTTGGTTTCATCTGAACAGAGCACCTTCTTCCACATGTTTGGTGTTTCTCCCAGGTGGCTGGTGGCAAACTTTAAACAAGACTTTTTATGGATATCTTTAAGAAATGGCTTTCTTCTTGCCACTCTTCCATAAAGGCCAGATTTGTGCAGTATACAACTGATTGTTGTCCTATGGACAGAGTCTCCCACCTCAGCTGTAGATCTCTGCAGTTCATCCAGAATGATCATGGGCCTCTTGGCTGCATCTCTGATCAGTCTTCTCCTTGTATGAGCTGAAAGTTTAGAGGGACGACCAGGTCTTTGTAGATTTGCAGTGGTCTGATACTCCTTTCATTTCAATATTATCGCTTGCACAGTGCTCCTTGGGATGTTTAGAAGCTTGGGAAATCTTTTTGTATCAAAATCCGGCTTTAAACTTCTCCACAACAATATCTCCGACCTGCCTGGTCTGTTCCTTGTTCTTCATGATGCTCTCTGCGCTTTTTAATGGACCTCTGAGACTATCACAGTGCAGGTGCATTTATACGGAGACTTGATTACACACAGGTGGATTCTATTTATCATCATTAGTCATTTAGGTCAACATTGGATCATTCAGAGATCCTCATTGAACTTCTGGAGAGAGTTTGTTGCACTGAAAGTAAAGGGGCTGAATAATTTTGCATGCCCAATTTTTCAGTTTTTTATTTGTTAAAAAAGTTTGAAATATCCAATAAATTTCGTTCCACTTCATGATTGTGTCCCACTTGTTGTTGATTCTTTACAAAAAATTACAGTTTTATATCTTTATGTTTGAAGCCTGAAATGTGGCAAAAGGTCGCAAAGTTCAAGGGGGCCGAATACTTTCGCAAGGCACTGTATTTCATTTATTTATCCCAGCCATTGGGATGGAGGTTGTTCTTGTTTCCAACAGGCTGGTATAGAGCTATGTATTAACCACTTTAGCCCCGGACCATATTGCTGTCCAAAGTCCAGAGTACTTTTTGTGATTCGGCACTGCGTCGTTTTAACTGACAATTGCGCGGTCGTGCGACGTGGCTCCCAAACAAAATTGGCGTCCTTTTTTTCCCACAAATAGAGCTTTCTTTTGGTGGTATTTGATCATCTCTGCGGTTTTTATTTTTTGCGCTATAAACAAAAATAGAGCGACTATTTTGAAATAATTGCAATATTTTTTACATTTTGCTATAATAAATATCCCCAAAAAAGATACAAAAAAACATTTTTTTTCCTCAGTTTAGGCCGATACGTATTCTTCTACATATTTTTTCGTAATGGCGGCGATCAGTGTTTTTTTTCGGTACTGCGATATTATGGCAGACACATCGGACACTTTTGACAAATTTTTGGAACTATTGGCATTTTTATAGCGATCAATGCTATAAAAATGCATTGTATTACTATAAAAATGCCATTGGCAGTGAAGGGGTTAACACTAGGGGGCAGGGAAGGGGTTAAGTGTGTTCCTATTTGTGTTCTAACTGTATGGGGGTGGCCTTTACTAAGAGAAATCACTGATCTTCTGTTCATACATTGTATGAACAGAAAATCAGCGTTTCCCCCGCTGACAGGAACGAGAGGTATGTGTTTACACACATACCTCCCGTTCCCCGCTCTGTAACGAGCAATCGCGAGTGCCCGGCGGCGATCGTACTCGCCGGGCACACGCGCGGGACTCGGGGGCGCCCCCTAGTGGCCAAAAAAAGAGAGGACGTAGAGCTACGTGCTCCCGCGAGACAGTGCCACCGTCCCGCAGTAATATGACTGCGGGCGGTTGGCAAGCAGTTAATTAATGAGGGGAATATAGCTCTTTTGTAGGATATATTTTAGATAAAGATGACACAGAAACAAATTTGAATGACCCTTAGCCAATAAGGGCATACCTTTTCAAAAGACCAAGAAACAAATACCATGTCTCTTACGGCCTTCCCACATCTCCTACAAAGATTTGAACTCAATGGAAGCATTTTACTTAAGTGAGTTGGAATGAAGTACCATCTGGGTAAGAATTTTAAAACCCAATTCCTGATACATGGAACTTATTGAGGTCTTAAAAGAAAATCGAAGGAGTTTATTAATTTGTTTCGAAGTGAATGAAATCTGTAAGTCCTGCTAACATTTAATGATATATGGCAACCTGAAAACCTGCCTCAGGCGAAGTGAGCATGCTATATGTTATTGAAATTGCTTGTCTAAGAGGCTCTGAAGAATCACAAAGCTGTTCAAATGGAGTGAAGGAATGTGTATACATTAACAATGAAGGAAATTAATAAAAGTAGTGCAACAACTGAATTTTAGCCCATAATTTGAGAGTAGATAATTCCATATTGGGCCATCCATTACCTATTGTAATATAGTGTGCTTGGCAGAATCTTTTTTTTTTTTTTTTTCCCCTGTTTCAGATATACTTTGTCTATAATTTACCAGATTGATTCATTCAATTTTTCTTTCACAAGACAGTATGAGGCATACAAGTTATTAGCTCTAGACATGTGCACAGAAAAAAAAAATTGTTCTGCTTCGTATGGTCCCGTCGGTTCATTTCCGTTAGTTTTTCGTAAGACGCCCATTTTCTCGTACGTTCCCGTTCGTTTGTCGTACGCCGCGATTTTTTCGTATTCAGATCGTTTCGTATTTCCGTTACCATTTTATTTTCGTACATGCGGGATGATTCGTTATTCTGTTTAATTCATGTTCGTTACTTTTTAGACAATAATTATCGTGAATTTTTGTCAATCTGCATTCTGTGTATCTTGAATGCTTTTCTTTTGTTAGTGTCAGTTGTATGTTCATTGTTCAATGACATCTATAACAAAATAATTTCATTATGTATATTGAATGAATTCCTTTTTCTGTTCGTATTGTGTATTCAAAATACTGAATGCAAATCTTTTGTTATAGGTGTCATATCAACATACGAAAATAAAAGAAAAAGGATTCAAATGCAAATCTTTTGTTTATCGTTTTTTTTTAATGGCCAGAGAGTTAGGCTGGCCATACATGATACAATTTTCTGTGCAATTTTCTGTACAATTTTCTTTAGATTTACCTTCAACTATGTAGTGCAAGGTCCTGCCCGATTGCATACGATTGAAAGTGTTGTTTAGTTTGACCTCATATTATATGGTTTTTGGTAAATCTAAAAGAAAATTGTACAAGAAAATTGAACATGTATGGCCAGCCTCAGTGACTGAAAGCAGCTTCTCTTTTGTGCTGAGTACACTAGTACAGTAAAGCCAAATAAACTTTTCTGTGGATTTTCATCTGAAGGGAGATCAGTTGGCCAGATCTCCCTGAAAATATGAACAGAAAAAAGGATTTTCGTCATTTTGTACTTTCCTAAATATATTGCGGGATTCGCGGCACTTTCAACACGCGGCTCATCCATATTAACTATTGTTAAGCCCCATACATTTGGTCAGACTGTTTTAACAACAAACATAAAAACTATTGTTTTCCGATCGTTCTCAGAAAATTTGTTTGTTTTTAAACTGCATCAGAAAACCATTTTGGGTTCAAAAGTCTGGCCAACTGATCTCCCGTCAGATGAAAATCCACAGAAAAGTTTATTTGGCTTTACTGTACTAGTGTACTCAGCACAAAAGAGAAGCTGCTTTCAGTCACTGAGGCTGGCCATACATGTTCAATTTTCTTTTAGATTTACCAAAAACCATATAATATGAGGTCAAACTAAACAACACTTTCAATTGTATGCAATCAGGCAGGCCCTTGCACTACATAGTTGAAGGTAAATCTAAAGAAAATTGTACAGAAAATTGTATCATGTATGGCCAGCCTAACTCTCTGGCCATTCAAAAAAGACGATAAACAAAAGATTTGCATTTGAATCCTTTTTCTTTTATTTTCGTATGTTGATATGACACCTATAACAAAAGATTTGCATTCAGTATTTTGAATACACAATACGAACAGAAAAAGGAATTCATTCAATATACATAATGAAATTCTTTTGTTATAGATGTCATTGAACAATGAACATACAAAAATTCACGATAATTATTGTCTAACAAGTAACGAACATGAATTAAACAGAATAACGAACCATCCCGCATGTACGAAAATAAAACGGTAACGGAAATACGAAACGATCGGAATACGAAAAAAATTGCGTCGTACGACAAACGAATGGGAACGAACGGGAAAACGGGCGTCTTACGAAAAACAAACATAAACGAACCAACGGGACCATACGAAGCAGAACAAAAACATTTTTTTCTGTGCACATGTCTAGAGCTAATAACTTGTATGCATCATACTGTCTTGTGAAAGAAAAATTGAATGAATCAATCTGGTAAATTATAGACAAAGTATATCTGAAACAGGGGAAAAAAAGAAGAAGATTCTGCCAAGCACACTATATTACAATAGGTAATGGATGGCCCAATATGGAATTATCTACTCTCAAATTATGGGCTAAAATTCAGTTGTTGCACTACTTTTATTAATTTCCTTCATTGTTAATGTATACACATTCCTTCACTCCATTTGAACAGCTTTGTGATTCTTCAGAGCCTCTTAGACACGAAATTTCAATGACATATAGCATGCTCACTTCGCCTGAGGCAGGTTTTCAGGTTGCCATATATCATTAAATGTTAGCAGGACTTACAGATTTCATTCACTTCGAAACAAATTAATAAACTCCTTTGATTTTCTTTTAAGACCTCAATAAGTTCCATGTATCAGGAATTGGGTTTTAAAATTCTTACCCGATGGTACTTCATTCCAACTCACTTAAGTAAAATGTTTCCATTGAGTTCAAATCTTTGTAGGAGTTGAAGGTAAATCTAAAGAAAATTGCACAGAAAATTGTATCATGTATGGCCAGCCTAACTCTCTGGCCATTCAAAAAAACGATAAACAAAAGATTTGCATTTGAATCCTTTTTCTTTTATTTTCGTATGTTGATATGACACCTATAACAAAAGATTTGCATTCAGTATTTTGAATACACAATACGAACAGAAAAAGGAATTCATTCAATATACATAATGAAATTCTTTTGTTATAGATGTCATTGAACAATAAACATACAACTAAAAACGAACACAAAACGGATTCAAACAAAATACACAATGCAAATATTTTGATACAGATTTAATTTTCGTTGTTTTCGTTTTGTCGTTTTTTCCCGTCGGATCGTTCGTATTTGCGGTCGTTCGTTATGCGGCTCATCCGTTATCCCGTCGTTTTCGTATTTTGGTGCTTTACCGTTTTCGTATGTACACATTATCCCACGGGTACGAAAATAACATTCGTATGAACGGGAATGCACATATCTAATTAGCTCCCAGGTGTAATAAATTTACATTAAATCAACATTAAACATAATTTTCCTATAGCATGTGAAGGTGTAGCTTACTTTGAAATCTAAAATTAACAAAATAAATAGTTGTGTTAGTCTACCAACATACTGCATGACTTTCAAGTAGACTTCATTAAAAAGACATTCTTCAAAAGAAAAACATGTAAAAGATTATAGTAGTTAAGACAACTGGTTTTAAACACACACAGATGTTAGCAGAGGAAATGTGATAACAAATGAATGCTGGGGCAGAGCTGAAGAAACAGAGGCTCTTTAATTAACCACTTCCCGACGGCCGTACGACTTTATGCGGCCACGGGGTGGCTCTAATTCTCTGAAAGGACGCATATATGCATCCTCCGCTCCTCCAGGCCACTCGAGGGCGCGCGTGCCCGCCGCATTCCTGAGATACCGATGTGCGTGCCTGGCGGCCGCGATGTCTGCCAGGCACTCGCGATCAGCGGTTACAGGGACAAGGACATGGATCTCTGTGTGTAAACACAGAGATCCATGCCCTGTCAGGGGAGAGAGGAGACCGATCTGTGTCCCTTGTACATAGGGACACAATCGGTCACCTCCCCCAGTCACCCCCCTCCCCTCACAGTTAGAACACAATGCAGGGTACACATTTAACCCCTTCCTCACCCCCTAGTGTTAACCCCTTCCCTGCCAGTCACATGTATACAGTAATTAGTGCCAAAAGTGTCCGATGTGTCCGCCATAACGTCGCAGTCCCAATAAAAATTGCAGATCGCCGCCATTACTACTAGAATAAAAAATAATAATAAAAATTAATAATAATTATGTCCCCTATTTTGTAAGCGATATAACTTTTGCGCAAACCAGTCGCTTATTGCGATTTTTTTTTTTTTTTACCAAAAATATGTATCGGCCTAAATTTTTTTATTTGTTTTCAAAAATGGGCTATTTATCCACTTCGGGTCCGCGCCATTGACAGAATACGTCAACAGCGCGGACCTGAGGCGCCGGGGTCACGTCTTTGGACGTGATTTACTTGTAATTCCCCTGTAATTCACCCTGTGGCGCGCGGCGGGGAAAAACAGTCCCGACGCATCACCGAGGATTCGATGCGTGTACCCAGCGGCCGCGATGTCCGTCAGGTACACACGATCGGCGGTGACAGAGCAGGGACATGGAGCTGTGTGTGTAAACACACAGCTCCACGTCCTGTCAGGGAGAGGCGACAGATGCTGTTTCCCTTGTACATAGGGAGACAGCATCGATCACCTCCCTCAGTCACCCCCTCCCCCCACACAGTTAGAACACACCCAGGCAATACATTTAACCCCTTCCTCACCCCCTAGTGTTAACCCCTTTAATGCCAGTCACATTTATACAGTAATTAGTGCATATTTATAGCACTGGTCGCTGTATAAATGTGAATGGCGCCAAAAATGTGTCAAAAGTGCCCGATGTGTCTGCCGCAATATCGCAGTCCCAATAAAAATCGCAGATCGCCGCCATTACTAGTAAAAAAAAAATATTTAAAAAAAATCATAATTCTGTTCCCTATTTTGTAGGTGCTATAACTTTTGCGCAAAGCAAGTCAGTCACTTATTGTAATTTTTTTTTTTTTTTTTACAAAAATATGTAAAAGAATACGTATCGGCCTTAACTGAGAAAAAAAAAAAAAGTTTTTTTTTTTTAAAAATTGGGATATTTATTATAGCAACAAGTAAAAAATATATATATATTTTTAAATTGTCGCTCTTTTTTTGTTTATAACGCAAAAAATAAAAACCGCACGGGCGATCAAATACCACCAAAAGAAAGCTCTATTTGTGGGGGAAAAAAGGTCGGCAATTTTGTTTGGGTGCCACGTCGCACGACCGCGCAATTGTCAGTTAAAGCGACGCAGTGCCGGACGCTGAAATTTCGCCTGGGCACGAAGGGGGTTTATGTGCCCAGTAAGCAAGTGGTTATTATAGCAAAATTTTCAAAATTGTCGCTCTTTTTTTGTTTATAGCGCACAAAATAAAAACCGCAGAGGTGATCAAATACCATCAAAAGAAAGCTCTATTTGTGGGGAAAAAAGGACGCCAATTTTGTTTGGGAGCCACGTCGCACGATTGTCAGTTAAAGCGACGCAGTGCCGGAAGCTGAAATTTCACCTGGTCAGGAAGGGGTATATGTGCCCAGTAAGGAAGTGGTTAAAAATCAGCTGGAGGAACAGTTTCAGCCTCTTCGGGAAACTATGAAGAACTTCCCCAAGCTTCTGAAAATTAAAGAATACTGAAGCTTCTTCACTATTGTTTAAAAGTACACATATCTTCAGCTCTTATACGGTTTGCCGTAGTTCTTTAGACTTGTGAACGGCTGCTATACTACGAAGTTTGTAGACGTTTATTGTTCCTTTTACCTATCTGTATGTTTGATATCTGCAACATTTTTGTACATGTATTATGCTTCCATCTTGCCTTACAGCTGTTTCAAAACAATCATATGTACTGCCATATCTTGTACTACTGTAATACTTGGAACATTTTATAAAAACTTACTGAATGCAAAAGTACACATATAATATTACTACACACATCTATATATGATTTTATGTTTATGAAAACGAACTTCCTGGTTCAATTTTCAACCAGCTATAATTTTCTACAATTGGCAAAAAATAAATAAAACTCTCACTTTGCTTTCTAATGCAAAACAGGTAACATGCTATCCATCTGGCCCTTGTCTGCCTTGTGACTTTACTCTTGTCTCTGATCTGGTACCTCAATACAAAGTTGCAAACCTGTTGTCAAATCCAGTCTTACAATGTTTGAAAACTGATGGGTAGACTCTCATTCACCTGGCCATATATCTACAATTAAACATTTGTCTATCATGGCAAGCCATGACACATCAACAGCTTACCAGAAAAGTTGGGAAGAACCAGGGCCGGTGCTAGACTTCTTTGCGCCCTAGGCGAGACCAGCTACTCGAGCCCCCCCCCAAAAAAACAAATAACACAATTAATTCAATAATTTTAGCACCAGAAGTGGTCCAGATGGAGAGGGGGTTCAGCCAGGTGAAGGGATAGAGCCAGGTGGACAGGAGGGGGGTGCAGGTAGGTTGAGGGATAGAGCCAGGTGGACAGGAGAGGGGGTGCAGCTAGGTGGAGGGATAGAGCTAGGTGGACAGTAGGGGTGTGCAGGTAGGTGGAGGGATAGAGCCAGGTGGACAGGAGGGGGGTGCAACCAGGTGAAGGGATAGAGCCAGGTGGACGGGGGGGGGTGCAGCCAGGTGGAGGGATAGAGCCAGGTGGACAGAAGGGGGTGCAGGTAGGTAGAGGGATAGAGCCAGGTGGACAGGAGGGGGTGCAGCCAGGTGGAGGGATACAGCCAGGTGGACAGAAGGGGGGTGCAGGTAGGTGGAGGGATAGAGCCTGGTGGACAGGAGGGGGTGCAGCCAGGTGGAGGGATAAAGCCTGGTGGACAGGAGGGGGTGCAGCCAGGTGTAGGGATAGAGCCAGGTGGGCAGGAGGGGGGGTGCAGCCAGGTGGAGGGATAGAGCCAGGTGGACAGGAGGGGGGTGCAGCCAGGTGAAAGAAGTCCCTGCACAGTACTTTCAAAATTGCAGCATGGACAGGAACCACGACTACAGCACGTTTCCCAGTGCGAGTGCGATTTCCAGTGTAGACAGTGTGCCATTAGGATTACTGGCACCCGTCCGCTGGTCCTGCATTTCACTGTGCGGGTAGTGTAAAGCAGTCTCTGTGAAATGTACGGCAGTCTATGGGACCTGTGAAGCAGTCTCTCTGAAATGTACTGCAATCTCTGTGAAATGTACAGTAGTCTCTGTAACCTAAGAAGAAAGAAAAATGCACTAGAAATCATTCACCAAGGTATTAAGTAAACTGGCAGACAAATAATACGTATTTACAACATTGAATGGTGACATGTAATAATCCCATATGGTGCTTGTGCTCAATAGATATCTCCTATGGACTGGTGCTCAGACTGTGTGCCCCACATAGATGTGCACTCACTGCAAAGTATGGAACAACTATTGCTAGTGTGGGCTAGTAAGCATGTGGGGATACCCCAAACTCAGGTCTTTAGGATAGGGTGACCCCCTGATTGAGGACACTGTCCCCGGACCAAGTGTGTCCCTGGTTTTGTCCCCAGATTGGATTTAATAGGGGGCAGGGGCAATTTCAAAGACAATCAGTGCAGAATTAAAATAAAAAAATTAGAATTACACACCTCAGTCCGCCGTGCCTACTAGCTTAGGTTTTTTTTTTTTTTCCCCATTATCTGTGCCTCTTTCTGATGAGCATGTGCTGGTCAGAGGGAATATTTCTTCAGTTTTGGGCGCATGCCCATACAGCTTCACTCGCATGTTCTTCTGCCTTGGCTCAAATCCTGGCCAGCCACCTGCCTATCTCCTTGCCTTCCCTGGCAAAATGATCTTCCTCCACTCCCCATCCAGTAGTAGCCGGGGCCCAGAGAGTATAACTTGAGAGGCTGTGAGGCGTGCGGCGACGGGCAGAGAGGCGCTCATTGTTGCCATTACTAGTAAAGAAAAAACATGTCACCGGATTTCATTTTAAAAATCTGGTCACCTTACTTTAGGATGACATCTTATTGGTAGAGATGTACCTCATAGGGATGAATGGGATCAAAAGAGCCATATAAAAACATTTATTGGTTCCACAAAATTAAAAAGTTTACACTTACATTGCTGAGTGCCCAATAGTCCTGGCAGCGTGTGTAGCAGGCAATAATTAGAAGAGTAAATTGAAATAGCCCCTGTAGTGGCATCCTGGTGCATGATTCCCTGGTAATTTCATTTGGAGCGGAAGTAACGCGATGACGTGGTATTACCTCACTCTGTAACCTTTGGGGAAGTCTCTGAAATGTACAGTGGTCTGTGAAATGTATGGCAGTCTCTGAAGCCTGTGGGGCAGTTTCTATAATATACAGCAGTCTCTGTGAAATGTATGGCAGTCTGTGTGCTCTGTGGGGCTCTGTGGGGCAATCACTGAAATGTATGGCAGTCTCTGTGAAATGTACGGCAGTCTCTGTGACCTGTGGGACAGTCTCTGTGAAATAGACATCAGTCTCTGTGACCTGTGGGACAGTCTCTGAAATGTACAGAAGTTTCTGTGACCTGTGGAGAAGTCTCTGTGAAATGTACAACAGTCTCTGTGACATGTGGGGCAATCTCTGAAATTAACAGCAGTCTCTGTGACCTGTGGGGCAGTCTCTGAAATCTACAGCAGTCTCTGTGACCTGTGGGGAAATCTCTGCAAAATGTATGGCAGTCTCTGTGACCTGTGGGGTAGTCTCTGAAATGTACAGCAGTCTCCCTGACCTGTGGAGCAGTTTCTGTGAAATGTATGGCAGTCTCTGAAATGTATAGCAGTTTTTGAGACCTGTGGGGCAGTCTCTGAAATGTACAGCGGTCTGTGAAATTTACGGCAGCCTTTGTGACCTGTGGGGCATACTCTGTGAAATATACAGCAGTCTCTGTACATTTAATCATAATGGCACGCTGCCTGGAGCCCTGGACTGGAAATCACACTCGCACTGGGAACTGTGCTGTACAGTAGTTGCGGTTCTTGTGCAGGCTGCGATTTCGAAAGTACTGTGCAGGGACTTCTTTCCTGTGTCTCATGGGCTTGGCATGAGAATTGGGCTGTCATGCACGAGCAAATGGGAGCCCACGTGCCCTGCACAAATTTCTGCGCCCCTCTGATATTTTTACTCAGGGCAGTAGCCCCAACTGCACCCTCCTTCCCCACCACAACGCTACGCCACTGAATCTATGCAGCACCCCCTCAGCCCCCCCCTTGTGCAATGTGCATGAGAGCAGAAGCTCTCCCGGGTCTCTCCCTCCACATTGGCTGAGACACAGCAGTATTAGTGCCACTCGTCCCCAAAAAAAGTGTCAAAATTTGTGTCTGATTTGTCTGCTGCAATGTCGCAGCCCTGCTATAATTTGCTGATTGCCACCATTACTAGTAAAAATAAATAAATCAAAATTCCATAAAAATATCCCATAGTTTGTAGACGGTATAACTTTTGCGCAAACCAATCACTATACGCACATTGGGATTTATTTTCCCAAAAATATGTAGCAAAATATATATTGGGCTAAATGGATGAAGAAATTCAATTTTTTTTATTTTTTTTTATTGGATGTGTTTTATAGCAGAAAGTAAAAAATATTGATTTTGTTTTCTAAAATCTTTTTTTTGTTTATAGCAAAAAACGGCAGAGGTGATCAAATACCACCAAAAGAAAACTCTTCTCTCTCTTGTTAAAGAAAAAAAAAAACATTTTTGGGAAAAAAGGACATTTCATATGGGTGCAGTGTGTGGGCGCAGGAAACTGCAGATGGAGCATACCGGAGAGGCAAAGCCTCCTTGGGTGAGAAGAGCACCAGCCCAACGATATAATAACTGTATAACAGGAAGGTGGATCGTTTAGACCAGGGGTCTCAAACTACCGGCCCGCGGGCCAGTTGCGGCCCGCAGACCGAGATTTTGCGGCCCACTGACAAGCCCTTCCCCCGGACAGTGTCATACTTTGCAGCGCATGCAGCGCAGCGCGGTACCCTTTCCCTGCAGCCCCCCCGTACTCATCTTTGTGTCCGGCAAAGCAGGGGTGTGCGTCATGTGACGTCAGCAGCGTAGGGCGGCGCTGCCGTCACGCGCCCGTCCGCACTGAAGTGAAGTTGCTCAGAAGAGCTGAGCGCCCTTGTCAGCAGCGTCCTTCAAAGTAAGCTGCTGCTACTGTAATGCCAGTTAGCAGATGCTATCACAGGGTGGTAGGGGGAATAGGGGGTGCTACTGCTGGGGGGGGCGGTTGTTGTTGGATGATTGGGAGGCTAGCACCCTCATGTTATTACCACAGGGGGGGGGTGTTGCTGGTGAATGATTAGGGTGCTACTGTTCGTCAACACCCCCCAACCCCCCAGCAGTAGTACCCCCATAATCTTTCAGCTGATGCTATTATCACAGGGTGGTAGGGGGAATGGGGGGTGTTGCTTGTGGATGATGGGGGTGCTACTGCTGGGGGGTTGGGGGGTGTTGATGAACAGTAGCACCCTAATCATTCACCAGCAACAGCCCCCCCCCCCCCCCGTGGTAATAACATGAGGGTGCTACTGCCCTTGCAGTAGCATCCCAATCATCCAACCCCCCCCCCCAGCAGTAGCACCCCCATCCTCCGTCAGCTCATGCTATTACCACAGGGGGGTAAGGTGGATGGGGGGGGGGTGTTTCTGGTGGATCTCAATCATCCAAACCCCCCTTCAGCAGTAGCACCCCCCAACATCTGTCAGCTCATGCTATTACCACAGGGGGGTAGGGGGAATGGGAGTGTTGCTGGTGGATGATGGCGGTGCTACTGCTGGTGGGGGGTGTTATTGGTGGATGGTGAGGGCGCATGATGGGGCATTATATGTGAGGGGCACATGATGGGGGCATTATATGTATGTGAAATCATATTCGCTCAGCCCTGATAGGAAATTTCTGTGGGTGGAACAAGAGCTCAGCCTATCAGGGCTGAGCGAATATTGGCTCACTGCCCTAATAGACTGAGCGCTAATCTATGTGATTGGCTGGCAGTGCCGAAAGAAGAATGGAGAAGAGTGAGTGTGTGTATGTGACTGCAGCCAGGGTCATAGGGACTGTCCTGGAGAGTGAACATTAGGGGCAACAGGGGCGCAATCTGTGACATTTTGGTCCAATACTTGATGCGGCCCAGCCTCACCCAGCTTATACCTCCAGTGGCCCCCAGATAATTTGAGTTTGAGACCCCTGGTTTAGACTCACCATTGTTGTTTGGAGGTTAACACGCCACGTGCAGGGATACATTACATCCGGCAGTGACTGTGCATTAAGGGAACTGGCGCTTGTGTCGTCAACACACCATATTTACTTTGAGTTTCATTTTCATTTTCTTTACCCTTATTGGATTACAATGCTAGTGAAGACTTTAGTTAACTGGAAGGAACTATTACAGGATTCAGTCTGACTGACTGAGCTATCATAGTAGGACACGTGTCCATGAACTGCCCGCTAGGGGGAACTAAAGAGTCATAGACTCATATACATAGCATAACTATTTTATACTCATTTGTACAGTATTGTTGTTTCTGAGGGCTGGGTGAGGCCTAGTGGAGAGGTATTCCAGTGCTGGTAGTGTTGTAATGGATTGTGTTATTTAAGCCTGTTCTTCACCTTTATTATTGGCACTTGCAGGGCCCTGTAAGGAGTCAACTGTTGTTGTTTAACTCTGTTTGTTCTTGTCTTACCAAGTAAACACTTCTTGGTTAATCTGCATTTTGTGTGGAGCCTTATCTATTACCATTTGAATAGGTGGTCAGCACAAGGTAATAACATTCAATTGCATTGTTATCACTGTTTGATATCATTGTGGTGCCCAACTGCCAGTGGGTTCCGAAATTATTGTGTAGTCCAGTTGTGCCAAGGGAGGGTTTCAAGCCAAACTTCTGGGGTTGAGAGCGTAGACCCAAAATCAAAACCAGTCCAAAAAACATTTGCTGTATTACCTTTTAAATGCTCTTTTCCTAAAACTCAAGGACTGAAAAATCCTGCTTAGAGTCTCTTTCTCTGTAATGTTTATTAGGGGGCTGGGGATTTAATGCTTACCATATTTAACCCTGTCTGTACTGTGTTTCCAGATCTCATGACCATTTGTAAACTAGATTTGATAGATAATTACCTGCCTGTATTTCTCAGCATTGAGGACACCATTGATCCTGATCAAATCTCCAACTCCATTTACAGAAATGCAGCCCCAAACTTGCAAGGAACTTCCACCATTCTTCACTGTTGCCTGCAGACACTCTTTATTGTACATCTCTCTCAAGCCCTTCAGCAAACAAACTGCCTTCTGCCAAATATTTAAACATTTTACTCATCAGTTCAGAGCACTGAATGTTTTTATACATAGTTGAGTCACTTAGCCTTGTTACCATGTTGAAAGTATGTCTTTTTGGCTTCAATACTGAAGACAACTTCTTGCCAGAATTCTCTGGACAGTAGATGGGTGTACTCAGGGCAGGACTTAGGGTGGTGGGGGCCCCTGGGCTTGAGTCACTTTCGGGCCCTACCTTCTATACATTACTTTAAATAGAACAAAATGATACATACACAAGCTATGTATTAAAGCTACACACTTCTGGATAAACGGAGAATAAAAATAGGATTTTTTATGACAGCTTACCTGTAAAATCCTTTTCTTGGAGTACATCACGGGACACAGAGCGGCAATCCATTACTATGTGGGTTATAGAGTCTACCTTCAGGTGTGGACACTGGTGTAATTAACTAATAAATCAGGATCACGTATAGAACAAAATAGTCCAAAATGATAAACAGCGCTTTAGCTGTTGGTTTAAATGTCCAACATCATCATAAGCATTCAAATAGTGACGGATTTTCTTGCCAGTGTAGTGAAAACAGATAGTGGTTGATCCTACACCTCTTCCCAGGAAAGATTACACCACAAGTGGGGCACACTCCCCTTCGGGGTACTCACTCACCAGATGATTAGCAAATGGAGGCAATAAAAGGTATCTTTCCACCAGATAATCCGTCTCTGAAGCCAGTTGGACGAAACCGGTCAGGGCGGAACTTTACAGCGACCCGGAAGTGACGCGTGCGTTCCACGGGTGGTTCATCCCGGAAGTAGATCCGCACGCTGTAGACTATACGCTGCGTTTACATGCTTGGCTTCTGGGGAATCGGAGACCAGTAGGATATCGCTACCGTTACTGTCATTTGTGCCTGTAACAATCTACTAAATGGTACGTGCATTTGAAGCGGGGGCTGCATGTATATGAGGGATTGTTACCTTTTAACTTTAATAAACGAGATTACGCCATTTGGAGCCTACTCTGTGTTTATGTGTTTTATGAGGAACATTATCCTGACGGGTCCCAGCTATAGAGACGGATTATCTGGTGGAAAGATACCTTTTATTGCCTCCATTTGCTAATCATCTGGTGAGTGAGTACCCCGAAGGGGAGTGTGCCCCACTTGTGGTGTAATCGTTCCTGGGAAGAGGTGTAGGATCAACCACTATCTGTTTTCACTACACTGGCAAGAAAATCCGTCACTATTTGAATGCTTATGATGATGTTGGACATTTAAACCAACAGCTAAAGCGCTGTTTATCATTTTGGACTATTTTGTTCTATACGTGATCCTGATTTATTTGTGCATCTTCAGTTCTTTGACTGTTAGATTTTAAATAGCTGCTATAATTTTTACTACTATATATTTCTGCAATATGAAATTATAGTTTTGACTACATATATATTATTTTCTTCTTAAATTCTGTCACTTGTCAACTTGTTTATAAGTGATTCCACTGTGAAATAATTTGCATTAAGGCGCTGAGATGTGTCACTAGGCCTGGTGTTACACTACCCTTTCTATCAGGTGTAATTAACTACACAGGAAGTTTCCTCCCTATATAACCCCTCCCATACTGGGAGCTCCTCAGTTTTTGTAGCAAAGCAATAAGTGTCCCAATATCCCCAAACAAGAGGGGCGGGAGCTCTGTGTCCCGTGATGTACTCCAAGAAAAGGATTTTACAGGTAAGCTGTCATAAAAAATCCTATTTTCTTTATCGTACATCACGGGACACAGAGCGGCAATCCATTACTATGTGGGATGTCCGAAAGCAATGCTTACTGAGGGGAGGGAGACACAAACAACGCAGGCCGCCATCAGATGTGAGGATCTATAATGCTGCCAGATGCATACTGCGCCAAAAAGCTGCATCCTCTTGCCCTCCTATATACATCTGACAAGAATCAGTGAACCTAAGCACAGACGCCAAGTTGCGGCCCTGAAAATCTGCGTCATAAAGGCTCGGTAAAGCATCGCGCATAAAGCGCTTACTATCCTGGTACGGAGCACCCCCCCCCCAAGAAACAGGGGGAGTCCCACTCTCCGAACCACAAGCCTGAATAATACCCTGATGAATCAATCTTGAAAACAGTTGATTTTAGACGCTGCCTGCCCCTTCCTGGGGCCTCCTGGTAGCGCAATAACATCAGCTTTCCGTATCCGAGCAGCCGCTTCAGATAGGCCTTGACCCTTCTACTCCAAAGGAGAGAGTGTAACCATTTTAATAGCTGAACTGAACACTGCCTGCCCACATCTAGGGTCTTCTGGCAGCACAATAAAAATTTCAGATTTCTATATCTGAACCTTCAGATAGATATTTAACTGCTCTCATCTCTACTGAGAGAAAGCAATAACCTTTCCTTCCGAAAACAAGGTTTTGAAAAAGGGGAAGGTAAGAATATCTAGATTCAAATGAACACTAGATCCTTCTAGTAAATAAGGCTGGGTGAGGATTAACATCACCCTACTAGTAAGAATAAGTATGGTTTTATACCAAGAGGTTGCCAATACTGAAACTCTCTTGGAGGCTACCACAACCAAGAACACCAATTCCCTTGTTAAAGGCTGAAGGGAAATATGGTGCATCGGCCCACAGAGCTGACCCTGTAAGCCGACAAAACTAGAGCCAATCCTCCAAGCACAAGGGCGACTAAACTGGTGGACTTATGCGCGTCACCCCTTGTATAATGGCTCGGAACAAAGAGTGTGAAGCAAGCGACCTTTGGAGGCAAGGCCGAGATCGGATCCTTGATGTAACTTAAGGCTGGCTCCGTCTCCTTTCCAAATGCAGGAAGGCAGGAATTTTATCTTTGACCAACTTCCAAGGATGCCACCATCTGTTTCATACCAGGAACATGGGCTCTCCCGATCCTGGGATATCTGGTCCTGGAGGCCAGCCTTCCTGTATGAATCAAGGAAGTGCCGTTGATTCTAAAAACCCTGATCCTGAAGAATGTGGGCTAAAATAGCCAGACCATTAATTCACCTGTTGCACGACATGATGTAATACCCCCTTCAAAGTAGGCCTGGACAAGATGTAAGGGACCGTGGGTCCTCTACTACCACCCCTACTGTCCCTGCACAGAAAAGGTTGTCAGGGCTATGCCGGAGTAATCAGGCCAGCTTCCGCCATCCTCTAATGTTGCATGGAAGCCACAAACGCCGCGGCACTGGGGGGAGAGACATAACCAGTGACCACTGGTCCCACCAGATTACTAACACATCTGCCCCGCATGCGGGTGGATCCCTTGTCCTTGACCTCAAGCTGTTCAATTTCTTGTTGAGCCTGGACGCCAATACATCTTATGTACAGGGTACTATTTCTGTGGCCCTTGGGACACTTGTTGACGGCTACAGCGAATCGCCTGCCAATTCTGCATTTCATGAAATGACGAATGTCAATAGGCAAGGCACAAGCTCCTCCTTGGTAAATTAAGTAAATCACTTAATATGGTATAGTCTGATTGAACTCTGACCGAACCAACCAGCAACTGAACGTTCAGGCCCCTAAGCCAGATGCTCCCTCGGTAGCTCTAGCTGACAGATAAGGCTCCCTTGGAGCTCGACTACTTCCCCTGGGCCAAGGTCTCTTCCTGACCTGGCAAACCCTTTAGTTAAGAACCACCAAGAGGAATTCCAGCCTATCTCTGGGACCGGTTCTTTGGGTAATGCTAGGTCAATATCCACTCCTTCTAGGCCAACACAATACTGTTTATAACAGTCCTGAATAAAAGTATAGGGAACTGTCTTGAATGAAGCAGCATCTTCTCTAGTGCCTTAAGCAGAAGGCCAAAAGTAAGGAACTGTTCCTTGCCATAACCACTGTAACGGCTACCCAAGTAGGGAGAGGGTATGAGCCGTTAGCGACGTCCTTTTCCCTGGCAAGTTGCTATGCAAGTAAGTCCAGTATAAGCCCATCCACGAGAGCCAAAGGGAGAGTCAGGTCCAGTTGTAAGAGGCACAGAATAAATCCCATCGCATTCCCTTCCATAAACGAGACAGGCTACGTTTGAAGGGTCAAGTAGACTAACTTTAATGGTACATTTCTTGATTTAAATATAGTTACAAACTTGTGAATAATCAAGGAACAATGTAACTCTCCGCCCCCTCCCTCCACAGGGGGGCCTCAAGTTAGACACCCTGTCACCAGGCTAAAGAAGCCACATTCCTTTTTCAAATACAATTCAATCACAGATAATCCCATCCGTAGCTAAACATTTCGGCACCGCAAAGCCTGACAGTTCTTCTGAACATAAGTGACATGCTATTTCAATACAACTGGCCGGATACTGCTAATTTGGAATACAATATACAATCTCTTAAGGATAAACACAGGTCTTTCACACACACAATAGATCAATTAACCTTTGGGAATAGAGAGGTGAATTAGCATACCTAAAGAGAGGTTTCAGGAGCCAGGCTGATTCAGTTCTAATCTACATCTATACAGACAGAGGACATTTACATCTCATATTATCCCACTGCATGATTATTATAGATGGACAGGCAAAATACATAGTTCCGTTACACTGCTCCCCTTTTGTGGAACACTCCGGCAGACCCGGATTGATCCTTTTCGGGTCAACTTGGGGATGTCCGGTCTGCTGTTAGGGTAAAAGTTCAGTTTTCCTGGACAGTCCATCGGCATTGCCATTAAATCTGCCAGGTCGGTAGCTGATGGTGAAGGTGAATAATGGAATTCAGTTCTGGAACAGTCCCTTGCTTTGCTCTCTCAATGGCTCCCAGGACCTGTTGCTGATGCTCTTGGGAGAGATAAGGCACCACCTGAGCGCAAATCCCATTTAACCTTTTGACAATTTCAGCCTGTTTGTGCATTTCAATGTTCAAGCCACGGGACATCTCATAATACATGACGTAGTGTCGTTGCATCTCTGATTTCTCACTGGCCAACTTGTCACATTCCCATTTTAGACTGTGATATTGGGCCGGATCTACAGTACATGTCGGGGAAGGTAGTCTTACCCGGGTCTCAGCAGCAAGCGAGTTGGTTCCAGCAACGCGGGTTGAGGCACAGGTAGTCACTGTGTAGGCTTCAGCGGGGCACATCGGGGCGTACGCAGAAACAAGGGGGGCCAAATCATTCCCCAGTAGGACATCTGCTGGCAAATCCTTCATCACCCCCACATTCACATGTCCCGAACCAACCCCCCAATCCAGGTGAACCCGGGCAACGGGTAGCCGGAAGACGGTTCCTCCCGCTACTCTTACAGCTACGGTGTCTCCGGTGTGCTGGTTCTCTGGGATGAGTTTCTTCTGTAGCAGGGTCATGGTGGCCCCAGTGTCGCGTAACCCGTTGGCTGCCTTTCCATTGACCCAGACAGTCTGCCTGTGTTGCTGCCTGTTGTCCTGGTAAGCTGCTTGTATCAGATCTGCCTCATGCAGAACACCCCAATGTTCTACCTCCCCAACGCCGTGGGCCGCAGGCATGGATGTGTGGGGGTTCCCCCTTTCTGGCTGTCTCCATGACTGTGACTGCCTGGGTGGATTTATTGAACAGTCTGACTTTTTGTGCCCTGGTTGTTTTTGAATCAGAGCGATAGTAGCCTCGGTATCTCTTAGGCCTTGTGCTACTTGTCCATTCACCCGTACCTCCTGACGGTGATGCTGACGGTTATCTGGAGAGGCCGTTTGTATTGGGTCTGCCTCATACAAAATTCCCAGACATTCCTCAGGGCCCACCTCAGTCTCTAGGCAGTGGGCCGCAGAGGGCCGTGATGGAGTGACCTCTGTGTTGGGTGTTGGGCGTCTCCAGTTGTTATTTGTAGCTCTCAAAGGACAAAAACGAGCAATATGTCCCGTGTTGCTGTAGTGATGGCACGTCACCCTAGACAAATCCCAGGGGTAGTTGTTGGGTCCCTGAGGACGTGGTGGTCCTGGTGGGACTGGAGCCCGAAACTCTGGGTGTAGGGTGCCGGTTGGAGTACCCGGTTCTACCTTATGAGCCAGCCGTGTAGTACCCTGGCTTACTTTCCTTGTTTCCACGTACTCATCTGCTATCCGCGCCGCCTCGTTTAAGTTAGCGGGACGGCGATCTCGTACCCAGTCCTGTATGTCTGCGGCCAGGTCTTGGAAGAAATGTTCCATTAGGAATAGCTGCAATACTTTCTCCCCTGTGTTGGCCTTGCACCCTTGGACCCAATGAGATGCCACCCTTTGTAACTGGTTGGCCCATTCCATGTGGGAGTCCACAGCCTTTTTCTTGGATTCCCGGAAGCGACGGCGGTAGGTTTCTGGGGTTACGGCATATCGGGTTAACAGCGCCTTTTTCACGTGCTGATATTGTAAAATATCTTCTGGAGCAAGAGCCCGAAACGCTTCATTGGCTTTGCCCGACAATTTCCCAGACAAAATAGTGACCCATTGGTCTGGTGGTACCTGGTGCAGTGAACACTGCCTCTCAAAATCCGCCAAATATCCATCTATTTCCTCCTCACTTTCTACAAAAGCTTTAAAAGCAGTGAACGGTATTTTCTTTCCTGTCGCAGCGGGTGGGGAAGTAGGAGCTGCGTGTGTAATGGGCTGTCTAGCTCTTAACAGTTCCAGTTCTTGTCCCCTCTTGGTTTGAATCTCCTCTCTTGCTTCCCGGAACAGCTGGTTTATTAGTTCCGTGGACGTTTCTGGATACAAGGATAATCTCCGCTGTACAATATCCGTAATTACATCTTCCTCGCTGACAGGTGCTAGAGGCTCCGCTCCTTCCATGGATCCATCCATTTGGTCCAGCTCCAGCAGATCCGCTATCAGCTCCCTCCGTGGCCTGTTACTGGCACTCCTACCACGGCTCTCCAATAAATCTTTTAGTGTGGTTCTTTTCAGCCTGGCATACTGAGACTCCATTCAGAACTTGCTCCTTGGATAAAAGGACCATCCCACTGCTGCCAACCAATGTAACGGCTACCCAAGTAGGGAGAGGGTATGAGCCGTTGGCGACGTCCTTTTCCCTGGCAAGTTGCTATGCAAGTCCAGTATAAGCCCATCCACGAGAGCCAAAGGGAGAGTCAGGTCCAGTTGTAAGAGGCACAGAATAAATCCCATCGCATTCCCTTCCATAAACGAGACAGGCTACGTTTGAAGGGTCAAGTAGACTAACTTTAATGGTACATTTCTTGATTTAAATATAGTTACAAACTTGTGAATAATCAAGGAACAATGTAACTCTTCGCCCCCTCCCTCCACAGGGGGGCCTCAAGTTAGACACCCTGTCACCAGGCTAAAGAAGCCACATTCCTTTCTCAAATACAATTCAATCACAGATAATCCCATCCGTAGCTAAACATTTCGGCACCGCAAAGCCTGACAGTTCTTCTGAACAGAAGTGACATGCTATTTCAATACAACTGGCCGGATACTGCTAATTTGGAATACAATATACAATCTCTTAAGGATAAACACAGGTCTTTCACACACACAATAGATCAATTAACCTTTGGGAATAGAGAGGTGAATTAGCATACCTAAAGAGAGGTTTCAGGAGCCAGGCTGATTCAGTTCTAATCTACATCTATATAGACAGAGGACATTTACATCTCATATTATCCCACTGCATGATTATTATAGATGGACAGGCAAAATACATAGTTCCGTTACAACCACCTAGACCAGCTTTCTTATTAGGCCAAAAGTACTCTCCTGGTGCAAAACATACCCAGCTTCTTGTCAATGAAGAATGTATCTTTAGACTGGAATCCTAACCCAGGAGATCCAGATACCTGACCATGCTGGACACCCTTAGGTCCAGCCATGCTGTTGACTGATCCATCAGCAGGAGTCTGCTTCCGTATGCCATTACTGCTATACCCTGGGCCTACAGACCTGCTAGAGGCGGGCCCTAGCACCCTGACAACCCAGACACGGAGGCTAACCCAAAAGGGCAAGACCACCAACTGGAGATAGTGCTGTTCCCCTGCACAACGCAGACAACCTCTGCAGTCCCAAGTAAATAAACACATATGCAACTGGCTCCCCATATGTGTATGTGGCAAGTGTTAAAGCCATATGCCTCAATGGAGGCGTGTGTACATGGCAGTGTGTGTTCATGGAAGCATGAAATCATATAAATATGTCTCACGCCAAACATGCATATAGCATGTGTGCTCTGGAACGAGCATCCTTGCAAGCAAGCAAGCATGTGCTATAAACGTGTTATGCAACAATGTGCAACATGAACCCATGCAGACACGTATCTCTATGCAAACACAAGGCATCCTGTATTGCTTAATTAAGCCACCATGTGCAACTTTAAAGTAACCATGCATGCGATTCAGCATCTTCCATGCGATCAACATCTTATGCATTTTAAGCACTACTGTGCGGACAAGAACCCTTGTGTGACCAAGCACCCCTGTGCGTTCCAACATCCTTATGCACCCAAGCATCTTAATGCGACTTTAGGCATTTCTGTGAAACAAGCCTCTCTATGTGACCAAGTATCCCTGGGTAATCCAGGACTCTGTTGATCCAACAACCATGTGTGATCCAGCTTCTTTTTGCATTCAAGCATCTTTAAGCGATCCCTTTAGGCCTTGAGTAATCCAGGACTTGGGTGATCGGGTAATCCTGTGTGATTCAGCATTTTTATGCCTTCAGGCCTCTTTATGCGATTCTAGGCATTTCTGTGGGAACAAGCCTCTTTGCATGACCAAATATCCTTGGGGAATCAAGGACTTGGGTGATCATGTAATCCTGTGTGATTCAGCATGTTTATACCTTCAGGCCTCTTTATGCGATTCTAGGCATTTCTGTGGGAACAAGCCTCTTTGCGTGACCAAATATCCTTGGGGAATCAAGGACTTGGGTGATCATGTAATCCTGTGTGATTCAACCTTTTTATGCATACAAGCATCCTTTATGCGATTCAGCATTTTTATGCATACAAGCATCTTTATGCGACTTTAGGTACTTTTGTGGAAACAAGCCTATTTGTGTGACCAAACATCCTTGGGTAATCCAGGACGCTGATGATCAGGTAACCATGTGTGATCCAGCATCTTTTTTGCATCCAAGCAACTTTATGCGATTTTAGGCCTTTCTGTGGAAACAAACCTCTTCTGTGTAACCAAACATCCTTGGGGGAAACAAGGACTTGGGTGATCAGGTAATCATGTGTGATTCAGCATTTTTATGCCTACAAATGTCTTTATGCGATTCAGCATTACAAGCATCTTTTATGCGACCTCTTTTGTGGAAACATGCAGCACCATATAGACAGAAACATGTATGTTTATGCGATCCACAATAGAATCTGCTCTGTTACTTGTTTTTATCCCACATGCATTCCAAACTCATGTATGTTATGCAACATGCGGACTGGTAAATAGGAAATTATCCTCTGCAGATGTGCGTTTCCTCAATTAAGAGACATTAGCAATGTGTGCCCGCAACTGTGCATCCCTCCGATGCATTTGGTTAGCCTGAAGCCGACACCAGGCTGAGGATTATATGGAGGTCTTACTAGCCACCTATAGGAAAACCTCTCTTTACACTCTATGGAGAAGCTTCTCCTTGTTAGGCTGCAGCTCCTGTCTCCTGTCCTCTGACAGTGAAACTTTTATCCCCAAGCTTTCTAATCCCTTTGTTTCAGGATTAAAGCAGGAAAAGGGGGACACTCCCTTTTTTTTTTTTTTCTTGCAAAACACAAAACACATGCAGAGTGATTGCAATGTTGGGGGAAGGCTGCATTGCCTGACAGGTCTGATGGCTCAATCTATGAGCTGTTTAAGTCTCTTCAGAGGAGAATAAGGGTCCACCAGGTTCAGGTGGCGATCCCTCTTTATATTCCTACCCCTGACCTTATTCAATGGGGAGACCAAGTCCTAAGCTAAAGCAGAGGCACTTAACCCAGGTGCATCAAATAGTGTTATGACCCTGCGAGATATTAGGACACTGGATAGTGGTCTGGATCTCAGCTGCGGAGGTTACTCAGGTCAGAGCCACCAGTTACTCTATAGAAACACAGAGGTTATGGGGTCTTTGTCATCACAGCCTCCAAAGAGAAACAACCTTTGTACTAGGGTAGCTATATAAGCAACATGCAGATATAGGGAGCGAAGCAGTATACTGTATGGTCTGTAAGAGCCTGGGATGGTGTGTGGATTGCAACAGGAATAGATCTGTATGTAAACAGTAGGGGCACCCTGCAGTCCTTATGGTGATACAGCTTACAGCAATAGATAACAGCACACACAGAAAGATCACAGTCCTAAAGATACTGCAGTATAGGCAAAGCTTAGCAACACAGTATTAGCCACATGGGGTACTTGCGGTACTGAAGTGTAGGTAGTTAGAATCCTTCCTTCTGGGTACTGAGGTCCATGTAGGCTTGTGGGGGTGCAGGCAGGTTGGAAGCGGTGCAATGGGTACAGGCTGGCTGGTGCTGCGGTCAGTAGGTTGTGGCAGATTGCTGAGGTGCAGGAGCAGGTGCTGGGAGACCTGGGTCTCTTGGGGTTGGTGTCCGGGTCCCTGGTGGCGGCAGGCGTCCAACAGGAATAAACGAACACCCTGCCGCCACATCAGGGGATTTAAATAGCGCGCCTGGAACGCGGAATTGTGCGGGTCGCACTTCCGCGTTCCAGCGTGGAGCGCAGACGTCCGCGCACCGGAAGTGACGCGGACGAGATGTAGAACGGAACGCGGCTGTCAATACAATGTACAGCTGCGCTCGTTCTATCAAGAGTAACGCAGATGGCGTTACATACTCCCCTCCTCAAGGGGGTACCAACAGAGTACCCAATAGGAGCTGGCCGATCAGGATGTTTGTGATGAAACTGTTTAATGAGTCGGGGAGCATGAATGTGTGAGGAATCTTCCCAGGAATCATCAAGATGACTATAACCTTTCCAGCGAATAAGATATTGAATAGTAGAACCTCTCTTTTTGGAGTCGAGAATTCTTTCAACCTCATACTCTGTCTCACCCAAAACCTCGATAGGAGGAGGGGGGTGAGGATCTCTGTTAGGGAACGGGTTTGGTGTGAAAGGTTTGACAAGTGAGACGTGAAAAGAGGGATGTATCTTCCAATCTGGAGGCAGGAGTAACCTAACCGCATTCTTGTTAATTACATGAGAGATTGGGAAGGGTCCAGCAAATTGACGACCAAGTTTTTTTGAAGGAATCTTAAGACGTAAGTTGCGAGTGGAGAGCCAAACCATATCGCCGACTTTGTATATAGGAGGTCTTGTCCTATGAGAATCATAATATTTTTTTTGTTTCTGCTGGGCAGCTTCAAGGTTGGAACGGAGAATACTCAGATTCTTTTTCAAGGTGGTAAGGTAATTATCCACAGAGGGAACATTATTTGTGGGAAAAGAGGATGGTAAGCTGTTAGGATGAAATCCATAGTTGGCGTAGAAAGGTGAGAGATGAGAGGAAGAACTCCTGGCATTGTTATATGCAAATTCGGCGTAGGGAAGTAGATGAAACCAGTCATCCTGTAGATGGGTACAGTAACAACAAAGATACTGTTCAAGTGTCTGGTTGACACGTTCGGTTTGTCCATTTGTTTGTGGGTGGTAAGCGGTGGACATTTTATGATTAATCTTTAAGTTTTGACAAAGGGCTTTCCAGAACCTGGACACAAATTGAGAACCACGGTCAGTGATGATCTGAGAGGGTAAGCCATGGAGCTTAAGAACGTGAAGTATGAAAGCTTTTGCTGTTTCAAGAGATGTGGGTAATTTCTTTAAAGGGATGAAGTGGGCCATCTTCGTTAAGACGTCAACTGTGACCATGATGGTGTTAGCCCCCTCGGAACGGGGAAGATCGACTATGAAGTCCATTGAAATGACATCCCATGGTCTGTTAGGAATTGGGATGGAAGACAGGAGACCAAAAGGAGGTTTTCTTGAGTGTTTGTTAGTAGCACAAGTAACACAGGAATTAATGTAATCATGGATTGTCTTTGATAAGTGGGGCCACCAGTAATCACGTTTAACTAGGTGGATGGTCTTACTGATGCCAAGGTGACCCGCTAAAGGGGCATCATGTAGTTGTTTAAGAAGCAAGAGTTGTAATTGAGGTGGTACATAAATCTTGTTATTGAAGGTATAAAGACCGTCAGAGTGTCTAGTGAGACCTTTTGGTAATTGCGTACTCTCTTTAGCATAGCTCTGAGTAAGTAAATTCTTGAAAGAAGCAGAAACTCCAACAAAGCGGTTGGAAGGGATAATAGATTGGGGAGGATCTTCCGTGGTCTGGTCTTCATAGATACGTGAAAGGGAGTCCGCCTTAAGGTTTTGAGAACCGGGGCGGTAGGAGATGACAAAGTCGAATCTGTCGAAGAACAAACTCCACCTAACTTGACGAGCAGACAGTGTCTTACAGGCCCTCAGGTGTTGCAGATTGCGATGGTCTGTAAGGATGGTGATTGGGTGGGTGGAACCTTCCAATAGATGTCTCCAATTACTGAGGGCATCCTTGATTGCAAGGAGTTCTTTTTCTCCAATGGGATAATTCTTTTCTGCTGTAGATAGAGTCCTGGAATAGAAAGCTACAGGATGCAGAGGCTCGGATAGGGTTGGTTGCTGGGAGAGAACAGCACCTAGAGCGTAATGTGAGGCATCCACTTCAAGTGTGAAGTGGAAAAGTGGATTGGGAAGTTGGAGGATGGGAGCGGAGGTGTAACTTTCCTTGAGCATCTCGAAAGATTTCTGAGCATCTCTTGACCAAGAGAAAGGAGTCTTTGTGCTAGTTAAACTACTGAGTGGTTTCACAATAGCGGAAAAGTTCTTGATGAACTTTCTGTAATAATTTGAAAACCCAAGGAATCTTTGTAAGGCCTTCCTAGTAAGCGGTACTGGCCAGGAGAGAATGCAGTCTACCTTGGAAGAATCCATTTGAATGCCCTTTGGGGTAATTAAATATCCGAGAAAAGAGATGCTGGATTGACTGAAAACACACTTCTCAAGCTTTGCATACAGGGAGTGTGTTCTGAGCCTAGCCAGAACCCAGCGCACGTGTTTGGTGTGTTCCTCAGGAGTGTCAGAATAGATTAAGATATCATCCAAATAGATTACGACACAAATGTCAAGTAAATCTCGAAAGATATCATTAATGAACCACTGGAACGTGGCTGGGGCGTTACATAAGCCAAATGGCATCACAGTGTATTCGAATAGTCCATAGCGAGTTTTGAAGGCAGTCTTCCATTCATCACCTGGGCGGATTCTTATCAAATTATAGGCACCTCTAAGATCTAATTTAGTGAAAATTTTGGATGTCTGGAGACGCTCAATTAGCTCTGGGATTAGTGGTAAGGGATATCTATTCTTCACAGTGATGTTGTTGAGAGATCTGTAATCTATTATTGGTCGGAGTGAACCATCTTTATTCTTAACAAAAAACATTGCAGCACTTGCTGGAGAGGTGAAAGGTCTAATAAAACCTTTCTTGAGGTTTTCGTCCAGGTAAATCTTGAGATGTCCAAGCTCCGGTTGCGACAACGGATAAATCCGCGCAGTCGGGATGGGTTTGTCGGGAATGAGGTCTATTGGACAGTCATAAATGCGGTTTGGAGGAAGTCTATCTGCGTTAGTCTTACTGAAGACATCCGTGAAGTCAAGTAGGTGTTCTGGAAGTTGAGCCTGGTGAGACTCCATAAAGGAGATAGAGTAATTGGAGTAACAAGTCTCCGTACAAAATTTGGACTGTAGTGTTAGCGAACTGGTTGCCCAATGAAAAGTGGGCTGGTGAAGACAAAGCCATGGTAGACCTAGAACAATTGGGAATATAGGTGACGAGATTATGTCAAAAACAAGGGTCTCCGTGTGACCTGAACTATTAGTAACCAAAAGGGGGGAGGTTTGACGAGAAACCGGACCAGAAGGGGATGAAGAACCATCAATAAAAGTGAGTGACACAGGAAATTGCTTTAACACACAGGGGATTTCATTGGAATCTACAATTTTTGAGTCTATGAAATTTCCACAGGCTCCGCTGTCGACCATAGCGTCAAGGGTAATCCTTTCTTGTTCCCACTGTAAGGTAAGGGCAATAAAGATGTATTGGTTAGAGATAGAACCAGAGGTATTGAGCTTATTAATGTGGACATCTTTACCTTCAGAATTCCTCTTTAGAAGAGGACAGTTGGAGACAATATGATCAGGAGCTGAGCAATACAGGCATAGGTTTTGTGCTCTGCGGCGCTGTTTTTCAGCAGAAGATAATGGTCCCTTAATTGCTCCAAGTTCCATTGGAACATCTTTGGGTGGAGACCTGGCTCTCTTGAATGGAGTAGGTGGAAAAGTGACAGCACGTTCCGCTTTCCTTTCACGAATGCGTCGGTCAATAGCAACAGAAAGATGCATAAGATCCTCTAGAGAAGGAGGAAGCTCGACACGGGCAATCTCATCTTTCATTACTTCCGTTAGGCCTAACCGGAATTGGTTCCGTAGGGCAACATCTGACCACTGGGTCTCTCTGCACCAACATTTAAATTCTGTTATGTAGTCTTCGACGGGTCTTCTTCCCTGCTTGAGATTCCTAATTGAGTTCTCAGCAGTCAGCTGTTTGTTTGAATCCTCGTAAAGCTGGGACATCTCCTCCAGGAAAGTGTCAAAAGCACCCAGGAGGTCTCCATGTTCTTCTATGTAAGAGTCAGCCCAGACTCTAGGTTCACCCCTAAGGTAAGAGACTAGCGTGAGGATTCTGACCCTATCGGAGAAGTAGGTGCGGGGCCGTAACTCGAACATTAGTCGACACGAACTTACAAACTGTCGAAAAAGTTTTCTATCCCCTGAGAAAGTTTCTGGGGGGCATACTTTGGGCTCAGGTCTCTCTCTGGCTTGTGCTAAATTTTGGTTGCGAAGAGCATCATTCTCTAAACGTAACTCGGCTAAGGAGTTGGTAAGGGTATCTACCCTTTGTGAGAGTCCAACCAAATGGTTTGCAAGCTCCGCTGGATCCATTTTCCTTTTAGGGGTTCGTTTATTATGTTATGACCCTGCGAGATATTAGGACACTGGATAGTGGTCTGGATCTCAGCTGCGGAGGTTACTCAGGTCAGAGCCACCAGTTACTCTATAGAAACACAGAGGTTATGGGGTCTTTGTCATCACAGCCTCCAAAGAGAAACAACCTTTGTACTAGGGAAGCAGTATACTGTATGGTCTGTAAGAGCCTGGGATGGTGTGTGGATTGCAACAGGAATAGATCTGTATGTAAACAGTAGGGGCACCCTGCAGTCCTTATGGTGATACAGCTTACAGCAATAGATAACAGCACACACAGAAAGATCACAGTCCTAAAGATACTGCAGTATAGGCAAAGCTTAGCAACACAGTATTAGCCACATGGGGTACTTGCGGTACTGAAGTGTAGGTAGTTAGAATCCTTCCTTCTGGGTACTGAGGTCCATGTAGGCTTGTGGGGGTGCAGGCAGGTTGGAAGCGGCGCAATGGGTACAGGCTGGCTGGTGCTGCGGTCAGTAGGTTGTGGCAGATTGCTGAGGTGCAGGAGCAGGTGCTGGGAGACCTGGGTCTCTTGGGGTTGGTGTCCGGGTCCCTGGTGGCGGCAGGCGTCCAACAGGAATAAACGAACACCCTGCCGCCACATCAGGGGATTTAAATAGCGCGCCTGGAACGCGGAATTGTGCGGGTCGCACTTCCGCGTTCCAGCGTGGAGCGCAGACGTCCGCGCACCGGAAGTGACGCGGACGAGATGTAGAACGGAGCGCGGCTGTCAATACAATGTACAGCTGCGCTCGTTCTATCAAGAGTAACGCAGATGGCGTTACAAATAGCTGAATTTAGTCTGACACAATGCCTGCTAATCTGCACAGCTAGATGCGAGTAGGCGTCTTAGATGAATCTGTATCCAACTCACACAAGGTGCTTACGTTTGTGTCCCCCTAGCTTTACAGAGCTCTGACGTCCGGGCCCTTTGAAGAGCCTTCTCTGCGACTGCACTGAGCCGGTGAGCACGTGCAACATGGTAGAGCCTGAAGCGGAGGAAGTGGGACACAATAGATCAGCTAACACTTAAGCTTCCGTTTTCTGGAAAGCATGGTAAGCAAAAACATCAGGCATGTCTTCTACTGCCCATAGTAGTGGAAACACAGATAAGACTTGCAACTACTCACGGAAGACAATCCTTTGTATAGGATTAAGGGCATATTTTTTATTTTTTTTATTTATGTACCGGCCCCTTCAATGGGAGATATATAGGTACTGCAGCCATCCTGTCTAACAGACATGGTGGGCCAGGCTGCATGCCGGCTAGGGGAGGTATATGGGTGCCCTGAGCCATCCTGTCTCAGAAGACATAGTGATTTACATTGCCCATGCATAGAAGCATAATATAGGCGAGACCCAAGTCCCCCACGGAGGACCTACTGTCGAACCAAGTCCCATAGGCCCTCCTCTTACCTTCTCCACGCTGCAGGGTATTGCCAAGCAAGAGGCCCAATCTTCCCCCTTCACCGTGGGTATTGTCCTAGACCTTCAGGGACCGGGGTCCATGGCAGGAACACCAACTCCCCTGGACCTATATAGCATCCTGGCAGCAGAAAAAACATTTGGTCCTTAGAAGGCACAAAGTTCTGGAACCCAGGATCCAGCCCTCCGCAGAGAGGCATTATAGGCTAAACCTCGTTCTTCGTACCGAGGCCCCGGTACCGTCCACTTTGGCTATGAAGCACCTTGGACGGATCCGGATTTATGGAGGTTTTTTTACATCCAGCATGGATCCCTCCAGTGGAGCTCCTAAGAGCACATGTTCACTCGTGACCAACACCTTAGACACTGATGAAAAAACTGAGGAGCTCCCAGTATGGGAGGGGTTATATAGGGAGGGAACTTCCTGTGTAGTTAATTACACCAGTGTCCACACCTGAAGGTAGACTCTATAACCCACATAGTAATGAATTGCCGCTCTGTGTCCCGTGATGTACGATAAAGAAAATAGAGATCACGAGTCTGAACAAACAACTAAACAAAATTTGTTTTCTTTTAAGTCCACCACTCTGATACTGTTTGTCGCCATTACATCACTGTCTAATGCAAACAGGTTTTCTCAATAACCAATCAGCAAACCTCAAGATGACTGACATTTAATTTAGCTAATTAAATTACATTTTTTATTGCAGGGCCAGGTAAAAATGCTATGAAAAAAAAGACAAAAACACCCATCAGTATATTAAAACCGCGAAAAAGAGGAGAGGTACAGAGGGAAGGTCAGCGTATCCAAAATTCCAGTATCAGATTCAATTATACTGGTATAAGCAACCCATAATGAAAAGTGGAGGGTACAGGTCTCCCACTCAATAGGGAAGCAAAACAGCATAAAAATAAGGGGCCAGATTCACAGAGCCGTAACTCCTGTCTAACTGGTGTTAGACCGGAGTACTTTCTAATTACGCGCGTTTTTTCCTCAAACCATGAAAAGACAGCTTTGCGCTTCAATCGACTGGCTTACGTGTTCGTACGCCTTCGGATCTACGCTGCAATAAAATTGCGGCCGATGGGTGGACTTCCCGTCGTTTTCCGCGTCGGGGTATGCAAATGAGCTTTTGCCGTCGATTCCCGAAATTACGATCTTCAATCGCAATCTCTTACGGCAGCTTTAGTCATCTTTTCGCTGCGTAATGTTATACCAGCTTTTAGCTGGTCTAATATCAGACAGCCCATGTTAAGTATGGCCGTCGTTCCCGCGTCGAATTTCAACGTTTTCCGACATCTTTTATTATTTTTTACGTAAGTCGTCCAGGAATAGGAATGTCTGTAAACGACGCTACTCAAAAAAAAAAATGACGTAACGACGTTATTTCGCGCAATGTACGGCAGGAAATTTCTGAACGGAGCATGCGCAGTTCGATCGCCGCGGGAACGCATCTAATTTAAATGCTTCACGCCCCCTAATCGCGTATTTCGATTACGCGGCGAGAAATAGACTACGCCGCCGTATCGTAGGGGCAAAAATCTACCAGAATTAGTTGTAGAGCCTGGTAAAATACGGCTGCGTAGCGTATCTCGGATATGCTGCGCAAATGTACGTGTACCTGAATCTGGCCCAATGTGTGTATGGGGATAAATAACCCAATATCACCACAAAGAGCCTGGCAAGGAAAGAGCTTCCGCTGTACCTGTCAGATGGAGAGGGATCATAATATTCCGCTGTACGAGCTGTCACGTGAATGTCCATAGGTAGCCGCCGCAGCTATAAATAGTGTCATTCGGATGCCCGCACATGCGCAGAAGAATGACCGGGTGTAATGACGTCATCGCGACCGCATTGCATAATGATGACGCGTACTCATCAATAGTAAACATAGCGTTGTCCCGAAGGACATTATGTATACTGCGCATGGGCACAAAAAAGCACTGACACAAGTCAGAGTGCAATGTATTCAAAGGGCAATTCCAGCAATTGGAGCCAAAGTAACGTGACACATCCAGCAAAAGGATAGACACCGGGTATAATATTGCAAAAATAGCTTCACAAGGGTAATAATAGAAGAAAGACAGTTTGTCTACTTAGACGGAGGACAAAAATGATCAATGTCCCTAGAACAGGTAAAAATGCTAGACCAATCAACACACTTTAAATGAAAAAAGGAGATTTTTTAATACAGCTTACCTGTAAAATCTTTTTCTTGGAGTACATCACGGGACACAGAGCAGCATATTCATTACTATATGGGTTATATGGAGTACCTTCAGGTGTGGACACTGGCAATCTCAAACAGGAAGTCCCCTCCCTATATAACCCCCTCCCATAGAGGAAGTACCTCAGTTTTGTAGCAAGCAGTATGCCTCCCAAAAATGTTCCCCAAAAGAGGGGTGGGAGCTCTGTGTCCCGTGATGTACTCCAAGAAAAAGATTTTACAGGTAAGCTGTATTAAAAAATCTCTTTTTCTTTCTCGTACATCACGGGACACAGAGCAGCATATTCATTACTATATGGGATGTCCGAAAGCAGTGCTTTAATGAGGGGAGGGAGACATCTTCCAAAAAAGGATTTAATTTAGAGGTATACTCAGATACTAATAAATCCAACTTAGACAAGAAATGTAAATCTCAAATCTAAATCAAGGGAGCCCCCTCAGATCCTGAGGAGCTTGAATCGCGGCCTGTAGTACTGCCTGCCCAAAGGCTGTATCCGCATTCCTTCTTACGTCCAATTGATAAAAAATTTGTAAACATGTGGACTGACGACCACGTTGCTGCCTTGCATATTCGAGCCATAGAGATCTGATGATGTGCTGCCCAGGAGGTGCCCATGGCCCTGGTAGAATGGGCCTTTACCGACAAAGGAGGAGGCAACCTCTTCAAACCGCAGGCCTGAACGATTAATTGTTTAATCCATCTTGCGATGGTGGATCAAGCAGCTGCCTGACCCATCTTGGGCCCTTCCGGTAAAACGAACACCACATCTGTTTTCCGAACCTTCTCTGTAGCTTTAAGATAGGCCTTTATGGCCCTGACAATATCCAACGTATGCAGCAACCCCTCCTTTCTAGAGGTGGGTTTTGGAAAGAAGGATGGAAGTACCACATCCTGGTTCAAGTGGAAACTGGATATAACCTTTGGTAGAAAGGAAAGGATGAGGACGGAAACCCGCCCTATCCTTATGTAAAATGAGATATGGTTCCTTACAAGATAAGGCCGCCAATTCCGATACTCTCCTGGCCGAAACTATGGCGATCAGAAATACCGACCTTCTAGTCAGTAAAACCAAAGGTACCTCAGCCAACGGCTCAAAGGGTTGTTTCTGTAGAGTTGACAGAACAAGATTTAAGTCCCGTGGACAAAGTGGTGATTTGACCGGAGGATTAACACGTAAGACTCCCTGTATGAAGATCTTAACCAGCGAGTGGGCGGCCAGCGGCCTCTGAAACCACACTGATAAGGCTGAAATCTGTCCCTAGATCGTGCTTAATGCCAGGCCTTTATTCACTCCTAGCTGGAGAAAACTTAATACTCTATCAATGGTATACTTGCGGGATAACCATCTCTTAGACTCACACCAGCCTACGTAGGCCCTCCAAACCCTGTAACAAATTACCCTGGAGGCCGGCTTTCTAGCCTTAATGAGGGTAGGGATTACCTGCCTAGACAGACCTCTACCCTGAGAATCAGGGATTCAGCCGCCAGGCCGTCAAATTTAGACGCCGTAATGCAGGGTGGAGGATCGGGCCTTGTGAGAGTAGGTCTGGCCATAGAGGAAGAGTCCAAGGGCCTCCCGCTGCCAATTTCAGGACTAGTGAGTACCATGCCCTCCGGTACCAAGCTGGGGCTACCAGGATAACCGGCCTGTGCTATGATCCTGCGCAACAGGCGGGGTAGTTACTGCAGCGGGGGAAATGCATATAGAAGTTATGATTGATGCCAAGGGCAAACCAACGCATCGGTTCCGCAGGCCATAGGGTCCCTCGTTCGAGACATGAACCTGTCTAGCTTCCTGTTGAATCCTGATGCCATGACGTCCACGTCTGGCACTCCCCACTTCTGGGAGATTGTCTGAAAGACCTGTGGATGCAGAGACCACTCTCCCGGTGACAGGGTTTGGCGACTTTAGGAAGTCCGCTTGCAGGTTGTCCACCCCGGGAATGAATATCGCCGATATGCAGGGTACATAAACCTCTGCCCACCGAAAAACCAAGCTCATCTCTCTCTGAGTGGCTTGACTCTTGGTTCCCCCTTGGTGGTTCACATATATGCCACTGCTGTGGCATTGTCTGAATGAATTTTCACCGAGGACCCCTGTAATCTGGATGTCTATGCCAGGAGGGCTAGCTGAGCCGCTCTGACCTCCCAGACATTGACAGGCAGCTGCCTCTCCGCCTCTGCCCAAGTTCCTTGGCGAGTGAACCCGTTCAAGACCGTTCTCCAGCCTTACAGACCACTGGGCAGAAAGACTCCCCTTCAGAAAGTTCTGAGGGTTTAACCATCAGCATAGACTTCTGCCGGACCTTTAATGACGGCGTCAAAGGAAACTCCAAGGCCTTTGCTCCCTTGCTCCAAGCTGCTAGAATTGCTGTCTGTAGGATGCGAGTGTGGAAGCGTGCGGTACCGCCTCGAACATGGCCATTAGTTTGCCTAGTAATCGCATACATAGGCGAATAGTTGGTTCTCTTTTGCTTAGAACCAACTGAATCAATTTATTTATTTTTTTTGATAGCCTCGACCTTTACCAGGGGCAGGAACACCTTTTGTGGTGTCAGAAGTGGGATCTGAACCCATGCCTCCAGCCGAGACTGCGACCTGAACGCAGCGCCTTAGACCGCTCGGCCATCCTGACCGTGTTCTGTGTCTAATCTCATGCCGAGATATTCCAACTGCTTTGTAGGTTGAAATGCTGATTTTTCCCCGGTTTAGGACCCAGCCGAACCTCTCGAGGTACTGAACCATGAGGGCTACTGCACATTCCAGCCAAGGAAGCGAGTGATCTATGATTAAGAGGTCGTCCAGGTATGCTAGGACCGAGACCCCTTGGATCCTTAGATTGACTAGAATTGGAGCTAGGACCTTCGTGAATACCCGGGGGCCGTAGCCAGCCCGATGGGGAGCGCCACGAATTGAAAGTGACGCTGTATCACTGTGAAGCGTAAAAAATCTTTGATGTGGCTGAAAGATTGGTACATGAAGGTAACCATCCTTTATGTCTATAGAAGCCAGAAAGTCGTCCTTCTGGAGTGTGGCGGCTTCTGACCGAACGGATTCCATCCGGAAAGAGCGAACCCTTAGGCCAGCATTTAAACCTTTAGGTCCAAAATTGGTCTGACATCGCTGATGGGCTTTGGTATGACAAACAGATTGGAATAGAAACCTAGCCCCTGTTCTTGGGCTGGTACCTCTACCATTATGCCCTGGTAAGCAGATGTCCAATGCCGCCCGCATTGAGGCCTTCCTTGTGGAGGAACCTTAGAAATTCTAATCTGTAGCCTGTGGCCACAGATGATCGGACCCCCTCTGTCGGGGATCGATACCATGGCCTCTTGCCCCCAGAGGCCTGTCCTTGCGATCCATTGTTAAAAGTTTGATCGCGCAGGAGGCCCGATACTGCCTGGAATTTGAGGGCCCCGGAACAGGGAGGAGCTGCCTTTTTTTTTTTTTTGCAAAATCTGTCTTTATTTATTTGAATACAAATACAAAACAAAGAATACAGTGATAGTATTACAGTGTAGTCTGCAGCCTCGCAGTAATGCATGGTGAGCTTAGTATCACGACCTCAGACCTAAAACAACAGTCCAATAGTGCATTCGTCCCTCCCTAGGTTTAGCACGCCGGCATTGACACCAGTGGAGAGGGGCCAAGTATGCCTCCGTCTGACCTCCACCGGCGCTCCTCCCGGCGCCTACCACCGCAAAATACACGTTCCCGCTTAGAGGGAGTAAGGGCAGCCACATTACATCGTAGGTCCTCATCACACTAGCTAAATGGCGGAACCATAGGTCTTTGGAGATCAAACAGAGAAACACATAAAAAGGTAAAAACAATTTCCTAGGTCAGTTCACCATAAGGCTACACATAGACGGGGGAGTTTAAAAACTTGAAGAAGGTAGGGGAGAGAGTAGAGGGGAAACAGTAGTAAGATGAGGGGGAGAAGGGAGATAGGTAGGAGCATACCTGCTATTCAAGTAGAAGTCTTCGAGTCTGCGTCGAGCGGGCCACGTCCAGGATCATGCCACCCTCGCTCAGGACACTACCCCCACCCTGGTTCTAAGGGCCGGTTCAGCTAGCTCCAGTAGTGCCAAGTCTAGGCTTGAGGACATCTCCCCAGGGTCAGTGATATATGCTACCCAGGATGCCCACACCGTATTAAAGCTATCCAGGGTACCCCTGCAGGTCGCTATCCAGTGCTCGGCCTCTCTGATTTCATTTACCTTGGCCACCCATTCCTCTCTTGTCGGGACCTGCGAGCGCTTCCAGTATATAGGGACTATACGTTTAGCTGCGTTAAGAAGGTGCGGTAGTGCACTTTTCTTATATCTACTAAGTGGGATTTGAGGGAGGTGGAAAAGGAAATGTTCTGGCGAAAGGGGGATATCTAGGTCTAGAATCTCTTTTATTTGGAGTTTGACGTCTTCCCAAAAGGGCCTGATTCGGGGGCAGTCCCACCATATGTGTAATAACGTGCCTTTATGTCCGCATGCTCGCCAGCACTGATCCGACACAGGGTAAATACGAGCTAAGTCAGCCGGTACCCTATACCAGCGTGTCAGAGGTTTGTAATTTGTTTCTTGAGTTTTAGACTCCATCGAGCTGGAGTGAGCGAGCCGGTACATGTGTGTCAGCTGGGTATCGGAAAATTGAAGGTGTAGATCTTTCTCCCAAACCCGTATATGTGCGGGTTTGAGATCTATGGTAGCCGAGCCTAATAGGCGGTACATTTCGGAGATCAGGTGGGGGGGCGGGTCGTCGTCTACAAAAAGGCGTTCAAATGGCGTGAGGGAAGTGATATCTCTAATAGAGTGGCCATGAGTCTCAAAAAAGTTGTGAAGTTGCCTATACCTCCAAAAGAGCATCCCCGATCCAGCATGTCTGGCCTGTAAAGATTCATAGCTAAGCAGTCTGCCGTTGCTCATGAGTTTCCCACAACTAGCGTTTCCATCCTCCATCCAAGGGCCAAAGAAAGCCATTTGTTCGCCGGGGGAAACCATAGAAATCCGCCCAGTGGGGCCAATGGAGACACTGGGGGGGCTAGATTTAGGGCAACGTTTACCCTATCCCAGACCGAGAGGGTGTGCCTCGTCAATGGAGAGGCGGTGTCCGACAGCCCCCTAAACTCCCTGGAAAGCCATGGTGCGTATGCTAGGTTTCTGCCAGCTAAACATTTTTCAAGGGAGACCCAAAGCTTGGATTGTGTGTGAAACCGCCAGTTGAGGACCCTCTGCAGAGCGACTGCTCTATAATACCTCGCTATGTCAGGGACTCCCAAACCTCCAGTCCATTTAGAGCGCTTCAATATCCGCATTGCTATGCGGGGTTTACGCGCATTCCACACAAACCCAGATAGCAAACTAGAAATTCGGGTGAAAAAAGCTCTCGGCAGAGGGATCGGCAACATTTGGAGAAAAAAGAGTACCCGCGGTAGAATATTCATTTTGACAACATTTATGCGGCCTAGCCAGGTAAAGGCAGTCTTAGTCCACTGGGTCAGGTCACTCTTAATCGCAGCTAGAAGGGGTGGATAGTTAGCTGTATACAGGGTGTCAAAGCGGTCAGTGAGTTGAATGCCTAGATACTTAAAGGAGGACTTAGCCCACGTGAAAGGAAAAGCATCTTTCAAGGAGGCGGTTTGAGATGGGGACAATTTTACGGGGAGAATCACTGATTTTGAAAAATGTATTTTAAAATTGGAGAGTGATCCAAACCGCTGAAGTTCTCCCATCAGGACTGGCAACGAGACTAACGGCTCTGAAATGTGGAGGAGCTGCCTTTTAAACGCAGGACCCCGGAACTTCTTTTGACTGGAAAAAGGGGTACTTTTGCCACTTGAAACAGTCTGAATGTATTTATCCAGATCTTTCCATGGAAGGGAAAACCTGCCAGTAGTCTTTTGCATGGGGCTCGGCCGCCCAGTTCTTCAACCATAAGAGCCTTCTCATATGCACTAAAAATAGTGACAAACGAGACGCCTGCTGGATGGAGTCTTTTATAGCCTCTACTGCAAAGCACAGAGCTCTGGGAATATCCAATAACTCCTCTGCCTATTGGCAGGGATGTCTTTAAGCATCTGTTTTGTCTGGTCCTTTAACGCCTGACAAACTCCAATTGCAGCCACTGCTGGCTGTACCACTGCTCCTGCCGTAGCAAAGGATGCTTGAAAAAGTGTCTCTAAACGTTTATCGACCGGGACCTTAAACATTTGTATGTTTTACCCCCGGGCCAGTTAATGATTTATTCACACATGAGATGGCTGCGTCCACAGTTGGGAGCGCCCATTTCTTAGAAAAATTTCTCTTCCATAGGGTAAATAACAGAAAACCTTCCAGGCGGTCTCCCATCCAGGCACTAACCAGGCCCGACCCTGCTTAGCCTCCGAGATCAGACGAGATCGGGCGCTTTCAGGGTGATGTGGCCGTAGGCTTTAGGCGGCAGAAAAAAAAATTCTGTCCGGTCGTCCCAATCCTGGAAAAACCAATTCCTCTAACAGAGGATGGACCGGAAAAGCTGCGTTGCTTAAAGGCGCTTTAAAAGAACCCAAAGAGGATACCGCAGGAACCTGAGGCTCTGGAAATGGCAAATTAAAGCCGAGCGGACCATGTCTGTCAAAGACTGGACCCACAGACTCTCCGTCTGGGAGGCTGAAAACGATTCTTCAGTGGTAGATCCTTCCTCTAGGTTCTGGTCCAACCGATCCTCCTGAAATTCTAATTCCTCCGGAGAGAGAATCTCAGCATCCGAGGATACACCTTTTGGCGATGGGGATCTAGTCCGCTTCTTGCCAGAAAAAGAGCCAGCGATCATAGCTGTTAACTTTTTTCTCAAGCCCCCCCAGGGTGACGGCTAGCATCTCCTCTGTGATAACACAGGGTTGGGCCGATCTGGGCCAGCCTCAGCACCAGACCCCCTTAATGGCTTATCCAAGGTGACCCCTATAGGAATAACCTGTGGGGAAAGTATTGGCATATCATCAGAACCAGAGGAGGAACCCCTTTGTCTTTGCCTTTTTTTTTTTTTTTTTTTTGTGTTTTGATCCTGAACCTTTGGAAGCCATAATACAAAACCGAGGGACTCCGCCTACAACAACAGACTGTTATAGCCAGGAGTACAAAAAAATAAGGTTTAGGGGACAATAGGATCACTAATGCCCAAAAACGGTGGGGCTCAGTATGTTTTCCTTTATAATATTATTGTTTTTCACAACATACAGCCCCACCCCCAACATGTTTGCCAGCATTCAACCTGTTGCCAAGGGGATTTTTGGCTTAACAAAAAGTATTGGAGCTGATTCCAGCATGTAGTACCCCTTCTCGCCACGGGAGTCACTGTGCTGCCAGCTCTGCGTCCTCTCTCTTCCAGCTCAGCTTTGAACTGAGCTAAGATCGCGCCTGCTGTGTATAACAGCAATTGGAGGCACGCCCACTCTGCACTGCAGTCACGCTCCCCGACCCCCCCCCCCTCCCGAACGGCGCAAAAAAATTTCTATATGCATGCGCGCGCGACTGTCGGGGGAGGAGAGCCCAGGAGGAGACGCACTCTGGAGCCCAGGAATGCAGGCTGGAGGACGCATCAGGCGGCAAATTTGAATCCCGGCTAGGTAAGGCTTAAAACAGGCCCCTAAGGAGTCCCTTTAGCCTAGAGACAGATCTTTTTTTTTTTTTTTTTTTTTAAATACCTTCAACCAGCGAGCAGCAGGTAGCTAGCAAACATACACAGATAGGTAGGGGGATCAAGTGATGGGGGGGGGGGACATTTCAGGCCATCCTGTCCATCAGACATAGTGACCATGGTGCCAATGCAGAGCATACTCAGGCTACCCCCCTTAAGATCTCCCCTGGAGAGCCTGCTGTCGAACCAAGTCCCGCAGGCTCCCCTCTTACCTGCTCCATGCCGCAGGACGTTTGCAAAACGGTCCAATCTTCTCCCATCTCCGTGGGTAGCGTAGTAGACCTTCAGGCACTGGGGTCCTGGAAGGAACCGACTGTCCTGGACCTATACAGCACCCTGGCAAACAGGATCTTTTAGTTTAGAAAACTCCAAATCCTGGGTCCAGGGTCCAGCCCTCTAGAGAGGAGCATTATAGGCAAAACCCCACGGTTTGGGGCCCGGGTACTGTCCACTTTGGCACTGAGGCTCCTTGGACAGATCCGGTTAGCCCGCCTTAATCCCAAGGATGTGGAGGCAAAGCTATTCCGTGACCAACACCTAAGACACTGGCGAAAAAACTGAGGTACTTCCTCTATGGGAGGGGGTTATATAGGGAGGGGACTTCCTGTTTGAGATTGCCAGTGTCCACACCTGAAGGTACTCCATATAACCCATATAGTAATAAATATGCTGCTCTGTGTCCCGTGATGTACGAGAAAGAAATTAAATGACCGACATATTATTGAAAAAAATTCAGCGTACATGGGTGGGGCCCCCTATTGGGCGGGGCCCATGGGCTTGAGCCCAGTCAAGCCCAATGGTAAGTCCGGCCCAAGGTGTACCTGGGTCCCACAGGTTTCCACCAGTTCTGTGCTGATGGCACTGCTGGACTGGACATCTTCTGATGCCGAAGGGAAGTAAGCATGGTGTGCCTTCTGCATTGAGTTTCCTTGGCTGTCCACTGTGTCTACGATGCTCAACATTTCCCAATCAATGGTGTCCTCAATGCTAAGAAATACAGGCAGATACAGTACTTAGTCATCATGCCATACCATCATTTGATAGGCTGGCCCCAAATTTATTCTGCAGCAGTACAATAACTCCAAACATACAGCCAATGTCATTAGGAATTATCTTGTGAAAGAAGAACAAGGAGTCTTAGAAGTCATGATTTGGCCCCCACAAAGCCCTGATCTCAACATTATCGAGTCTGTCTAGGATTACATAAAGAAAAAGAAGGATTTGAGGCAGCCTTTATCCACAGAAGATCTGCGATTAGTTCTTCATGATGTTTGGAACAACTTATCTGTCGAGTTCCTTAACATACTGTGTGCAAGTGTACCCTGAGGAATTGGTACTGGTTTGAAGCCAAATGGTGGTAATGCCAAATATTGATTTGATTTCGATTTTTCTTCTGTTCGTTCATTTAGCATTTTGTAAATTGATAAAAAAATAAAATATTTATTTTTTAAAGCATTCTTACTTTACAGCATTTCTTCACATCTGCCTAAAACTTTTGCACAGTACTGCATATAGCAAAAAGGAGAGTTCCCTTTTTTTTTTTTTTGCTGCACTAGCCCATGAATCTGCTGCATCCACTAGGGAAAATGCTGACCTTGATACAAATCTTTCCAGCTTTCTCTTAGTATGGGATGCCATGAGATCCACATCCGATGTCTTCCATTTACGACAGATTTGTTAAAACATTGTTTAAACGGTTCCGGACTGCCCACCATACATATACTGCAGTGGGGCGGCCTGGCTGCATGAAACAACGTAACACACACACACTATACAGTGGGGATCGAAAGTTTAAGCACCCCAGGTAAAAATTTGTATTAATGTGCATAACGAAGCCAAGGAAAGATGCAAAAGGCATCAAATTACAGATTAGACATTCTTATAATATGTCAAAAAAAGTTAGATTTTATTTCCATCATTTACACTTTCAAACTTACAGAAAACAAAAAAATGGCATCTGCAAATTTTGGGCACCCTGCAGAATATATAGCATGCGCTGCCCCCTTTGCAAAGCTAAGACCTGCCAGTGTCATGGATTGTTCTCAATCATCGTCTGGGAAGACCAGGTGATGTCAATTTCAAAGGTTTTAAATGCCCAGACTCATCTGACCTTGCCCCAACAATCAGCATCATGGATTCTTCTAAGCAGTTGTCTAGAAAACTGAAACTGAAAATAGTTGAAGCTCACAAAGCTCTAGAAGGCTATAAGAAGATACCGGTAGCAAAGCATTTTCAGATGTCAATATCCTCTGTTCGGAATGGAATTAAGAAATGGTAGTCATCAGGAACAGTGGACGTTAAAGCAAGATCTGGAAGACCAAAAAAAAAATCAGACAGAACAGCTCACAGGATTGTGAGAAAGCAATTTAAAACCCACGTTTGACTGCACGATACCTCCAGAAAGATCTTGTATTGCAGCTAGTGGCACAGGGAACATTTCACGAGTAGAAGGAAAAATGGATTCAATAAAATTTCACCAAATTTTGGATGGCAACTTGATGCCATCTGTGAAAAAGCTGAAGTTAAAGAGAGGATGGCTTCTACAAATGGATAATGATCCTAAACACACCTCAAAATCTACGGGGGGGATTACATCAAGAGACGTAAACTGAAGGTTTTGCAATGGCCTTCACAATCTCCTGACCTCAACATAAGTGAAAATCTATGGATAAAAGAGCAGTGCGTGACAGACAGCCAATAAATATCAAAGAACTGGAAGATTTTTGTAAGGAAGAATGGGCAAAGATACCTCAAACAAGAATTGAAAGACTTTTGGCTGGCTACAAAAAGCGTTTACAAGCTGTGATACTTGCCAAAGGGGGCAGTACAAGATATTAACTCTGCAGGGTGCCCAAACTTTTGCAGAAGCCATTTTTTTGTTTTCTGTAATCTTGAAAGTGTAAATGATGGAAATAAAATCTATATTTTTTTGACATATTATAAGAATATCTAATCTGTAATTTGATGCCTTTTGGAGATTTTTCCATCTTTCCTTGGCTTCGTTATGCACATTAATACACATTTTTACCTGGGGTGCCCAAACTTTCGATCCCCACTGTATGTGTCAAGAGAAGACTTCACCAGAGTGAATACAGAGGGTTCACCACAAGATGTAAACCTCAAAAACAGGAAGGCCAGATTAGAGTTTGCCAAACAACATCTAAAAAAGCCTTCACAGTTCTGGAACAACATCTCATGGACAGATGAGACCAAGATCAACTTGTACCAGAGTAATGGGAAGAGAAGTGTATGGAGAAGGAAAGGATACCACCTCATCAGTGAAGCATGGTGGTGGAAGTGTCATGGAGTGGGCATGTATGGCTGCCAATGGAACTGGTTCTATCATATTTATTGATGATGTGACTGCTGACAAAAGCAGCAGGATGAATTCTGAAGTGTTTCAGGCATTATTATCTGCTCATATTCAGCCAAATTCTTCAGAATTCATTGGACGGCGCTTCACAGTGCAGATGGACAATGACCCGAAGCATACTGCGAAAGCAACCAAAGAGTTTTTTAAGGGAAAGAAGTGGAATGTTATGCAATGGCCAAGTCAATCATCTGACCTAAATGCGACTGAGCATGCATTTTACTTGCTGAAGACAAAACTGAAGGGAAAATGCCCAAAAAACAAGCAGGAACTGAAGACAGTTGCAGTAGAGGCCTGACAGAGCATCACCAGGGATAAAACCCAGCGTCTGGTGATGTCTATACGTTCCAGATTTCAGGATGTAATTGACTGCAAAGGATTTGCAACCAAGTATTAAAAAGTGAAAGTTTGATTTAGGATTGTTAATCTGTCCCATTACTTTTGGTCCCTTAAAAAGTGGCAGGCACATATACAAACTGTTGTAATTCCTACACCGTTCACTTGATTTGGATGTAAATACCCTCAAATTAAAGCTTGAAGTCTGCAATTAAAGCACATTTTGTTTAATTTCAAATTCAATGCGGTGGTATATAGAGCCAAAAAGATTATAATTGTGTCGACGTATCAATATTTATGGACCCGACTGTATTTTTTACTCTTTTTTTGGCACAGATTTCAATAAAAAAAAAGCTGTTTTATTGAGGTAATGTTTTATTGATACTGTGTTTTATTGTTAACCATTGTTTGCTTTGGAGGTATGTCATAAAGCCGCAGCACTGATTTGTTTATTTTGACAGCAACAGGGTTTTAATCCCATGGGCTGATCACCCGTATGCTTTGGCATATATTTTTATTCACTTTTCTTGAGATTTCTTCATTCACATTGATTGATGTGAATGGAGGAATCTTATTTTTTTTCCTTCAGTCCATTGGAAAAATTAAAGCACCCCTGTCCCCTCGTGCTTGTGCACAAAGGCAAAACACAAGCATTGGTGTCATTCCATATGTAAACAGCAATTGCACCATGCATGTAAGGTATCACCGCGAATGTCAGATCAAGGGCAGTAATTCTAGCAGTAGACCTCCCACTGCAAAAAAAAATGTACACAAAGTTGTCACTTAAATGATATATTGCTCAAACATGCCAATCGGTAAACCTGAAATGACACCCCAAAATACATTCTGCTGCTTCTCCTGAGTATGGGAATACCACATGTGTGAGACTTTTTGGCAGTCTAGCTGCACACAGGACCCCGAAAACCAATCACTGCATTCAGGCTTTCTAAGGGCGTAAATTTTTGATTTCACTCCTTGCTACCTATCACAGTTTCAGAGGCCCTGAAATGCCAAGATAGCACAACCCCCCCCCAAATAACTCCTTTTCTAAAAGTAGACACCCCAAGCTATTTGCTGAGAGACATGGTGAGTATTTTGCAAATCTCGCTTTTTGTCACAAGGTTTTGAATTTTGAAAAAAGAAAAGAAAATGAGAGCGGACCAATGCTACAGTAACATGTTACACTCTGAATGTGGGTGTAACATGTTAGAGGAGGTGAACTTATTCTTCAAAATTGTAATGCATTCACCAATGCCCTATATACACTGTGCTCAAAGACAACCCATTACTAAAGGATTCTTACCAGCTTGTTCACAATATTTCTGAGATTGTACACTGAGCTGTGCGACTGCTGCTCAGTATAACATTTTGGGATATGCCAGGGTGAATTAACATGCAAGGGAGTCATGTCACCCAAGTGTGGCCAATCAAGATGGTCAAAAATCCAAAACCCAGAAAACTAGGTGAGGATGTTGGTGCTAGTGTGGAAACTGCATGTTTTGCACTGCTGGAGTGAAGGTGAAAATAGTTTTGCTTTACGGTGCTATTAAACCCAAAAGCAAACATTTATTATATTTCAGCTTATTTACAGTACATTCATGACCATATGTGTCTCATTTATGCACATATGTGCCTCATCTATGTCCATCTGTGCCTCATCCATGCCACATCTGTGCCTCATCCATGCCACATCTGTGCCTCATCCATGCCACATCTGTGCCTCATCCATGCCACATCTGTGCCTCATCCATGCCACAACTGTGCCTCATCCATGCCACATCTGTGCCTCATCCATGACTCATTCATGCATCTGTGCCACATCAGTGCTCATTCATGACACATCAGTGCTCATTTATGCCACATTAGTGTCACTGCAGTGCTTATCAGTGCCCTACATTGCCTCACAAAGTGTAAAAGGTAGTCAGGAAATGTGATTCGTAATTTTATGTCCCTATAGCATCTGACTGTGCCCCTTGAATGTTGGGCCTTTGTATGTGGCCAGGTTTTGTAAAAGTCTCACACATGTGGTTTTGCCATACTCAGGAGTAGCAGAATGTTTTTTTTTTTGGGGGGGGGGGGGGGGGGTAATTTTTGCTATGTACATGGTATGTTTTAGAAATATACTTAAGGCGTTTTCATAGTCCTGGTGCTCCAGGGCCTTCAAAAGTGTGATAGGTTGTCAGGAAATTATATGTGTAATTTCTGCTCCTAGAATGCCTGGAGGTGCTACTTGCATGTTGGGCCTCTGTATGTGGCCAGGCTGTGTAAAAGTCTCTGGAGGAGTAGCAGACTGTGCTTTGGAGTGTAGTTGGAAGTATGTCTATACAGTGTGTAAGAAATAACTTGGTAATATGACAATTTTGTGAAAAATAAATAAAAATAAATCTTAATATTGCAAAGAAAAAAAAACAGCTTAAAAAAATCACCATGCCTCTTACTAAATACCTTGGAATGTCTACTTTCCAAAAAGGGGTCTTTTGGGGGGTATTTGTACTTTCCTGGCTTTTAGAGTCTCAAGAAATAAGATACGTCAATTGTGATACATTTTCAGTGATTGCCACCAAAGCTTGTAGACTCTCTAACTTTCACAAAGACCAAATAATATACACTGATTTGAAATATTTTTTACCAAAGATATGTAGCAATATAACTTTTGGTCCAAATTTATAAAGAAGAATTACTAATTTGCTAAATTTTATAACCGAAACAAAGAAAAATGTTTTTTTTTTTTAACAAAATGTATGGTCTTTTTTCATTTATAGCGCAAAAAAAACAACTAAAAAAGCCCACAGGTGATTAAATTCCACCAAAAGAAAGCTCTATTTGTGTAAAAAAAGGACAAACATTTGGGTACAGTGTTGCATTACTGAGTAATTGTCATTCAAAATTTGAGAGTGCTGAAAGCTGAAAATTGGCCTGGCTAGGAAGGGCGTATAAGTATCCAGTGGGTAAATGGTTAAAGACTATAATTTTCTCTTTTGTAACCCCTTGAATACAGGGCACTTCCCCTTCCTGCCCAGGCAAATCTTCAGCTTTCAGCGCTGTCGCATTTTAAATGACAATTGCGCAGTCCTGCAACAAGGTACCCAAACAACATTTTTATAATTTTGTTCCCACAAATAGAGCTTTCTTTTGGTGGTATTTGATCACCACTCAGGTTTTTATTTTTTGCTAAACAAATAAAAAAAAAACATAACATTTCGAAAAAAGAAATAAAAAGTTTTGTAAATTTTGTAAACAAGTATGTTTTTTTCTTAACCGATGGCCACTAATGAGGTGGCTCTAATGATGAGGCACTAATAGGCTGTGTTTTGTCACATATGGCTACCCATCACATTTGGTTACGCGCTGGAGTGTGCATGCACGACGCCGCCATATGCGTTCCAACACTTTTACAAATGCTAAATTCTCATTGGAAAGCAATTACTAAAACGTTCACAAATTCCTTTTAGCTAAATTCTCTAGCTATATTCTTTGTCACATTCGGCTACCCATCACATTTGTAAAAAGTGTTGGAACACATATGGCGGCGTCGCGCATGCACACTCCAGCGGGTAGCCAAATGTGATAGGTAGCCATATGTGACGAAACAGCAGCACTGATGAGCATTGTTAGGTGGCACTGATGTGCACTCATAGGCGGCACCGATGGGCACTCATAAGCGGCACAACCAGTGATGGATTAATGATTTATACCACATGTGTGCATAGATTTACCTTGAAAAATGTACTCAAAAAACACTGAAACACTAAAAAAAATACACAAAATTAACACAATTCAAACATCAAATCCATAAATATGTGCATGTATCTTGATGTACAGATGTCAATATATATAGGTCTTGTGTCTCTTGTTTGGGAGTAAAGAGTGTATGAAAACACCGACTTACGACAATGTACCGTACAAATGACAGTGAAAAAGAGCGATTTTCATCACTGGCATATGTCATTACACACACACTCACACTTGGTATGTCATAGTCTTATTTATTATTAATTATACAAATATTTACTTTATAGATTTTATGTTTTGAATTGTGTTAATTTTGTGTGTTTTTTTTAAGTGTTTCAGTGTTTGAGTTAATTTGTCAAGGTAAATCTATTCACATGTGGTATCAATCATTAATCCATCACTGGTTGATTGGTTTCAATCGACCAGTGGCCAATGTTGATCACATGTTTTTTTGGAAAGATAGTATATATTTGAAGTAGGGCTGTGCAAATTAAATTTTAATTCATTGATTAATCTTTAATTTTTTTGATCGATCAAAATCTTTTTGATCAATTAAAATTCTTATGATTGGTACTCACCTCTCCGACAGCTTCTGGGCCTTCAGGGAGTTTCGTCGGAGATCCGGTGACGTCACGGACACCGGCGGGGCTTGCCGTGTCCATCCGAAGGGCTCCTTTGCTGTGCCTTCATATCTGCATGCTGGCGGGACCTTATTATCTGCCACACGCAAGGGCTGTTACACTTCCCTCTATCAACCTGGGATTTTACAACCATCCACTGAGAGTTGTGATAGTTCCCTTCATGGGACATCTACATGCCGACGGACTGATGTCTACTCATCTGGATTCAGCAGTGATATCGTTGTACACATTTTTATACCAGTATCATACTTAGCTACATGTTTTTATGACTGCTTTTGGTACCGTTTGGTATTACTTGCACCATTTTTACAGTTTATGTAGCTACATCGATTTTATCTCCAGTGCAATATTTATTTTGTTACCTACTTGAAGACTTTAAGAGTTTTAATGCTTTTCCCATCGAGCGCTGTCTTTGTAAGTTTTTTGTATCCAGCTATCCATTTTTCCAGTTGTTGGTAGCTGCACTGGGAATTGGCCTACAAGGAGATCAGCTAAAAGTAGTTGGATCTGTATGTGCGTTATAATTAATCGAAATGAGTCGATTAATCGATAAAAAAAAAACAAAAAAACGATTAGTCGAACACAAAAATGTTGATCAGCAACAGCCCTAATTTGAAGTCTTTTTTACATATGCTAGCCATGATTAACCACTTCAGCCCCGGAAGGATTTACCCCCTTCCTGACCAGAGCACTTTTTGTGATTCGGCACTGCGTCGCTTTAACTGACAATTGCGCGTGCGATGTGGCTCCCAAACAAAATTGGCGTCCTTTTTTCCCACAAATAGAGCTTTTTGGTGGTATTTGATCATCTCTGCGGTTTTTATTTTTTGCGCTATAAACAAAAATAGAGCATTTTGCTATAATAAATATCCCCAAAAAATATCTAAAAAAACATTTTTTTCCCCAGTTTAGGCCGATACGTATTCTTCTACATATTTTTAGTAAAAAAATAAATCGCAATTAGCGTTTATTCATTGGTTTGCGCAAAATTTATAGCGTTTACAAAAAAAGGGGGTAGTTTTATGGCATTTTTATTAATATTTTTTTTTTACTAGTAATGGCGGCGATCAGCGTTTTTTTTCGGTACTGCGATATTATGGCGGACACATCGGACAATTTTGACACATTTTTGGGACCATTGGCATTTTTATAGCGATCAATGCTATAAAAATGCATTGTATTACTATAAAAATGCCATTGGCAGTGAAGGGGTTAACACTAGGGGGCAGGGAAGGGGTTAAGTATGTTTCTGGTGTGTTCTAACTGTATGGGGGGGGTGGACTCACAAGGGGAAATCACTGATCTTCCGTTCATACATTGTATGAACAGGAGATCAGCCTTTCCCCGCTGACAGGAACGAGAGGTTTGTGTTTACACACATACCTCCCGTTCCCCGCTCTGTAACGAACGAGCGCGCGTGCACGAAAAAGATAGGACGTAGAGCTACGTGCTCTCGCCTAGCAGTGCCGACCTGCCGCAGTAATATGACGGCGGCTGGTCGGCAAGCAGTTAAGCACTAACCAATAGTGTGAATCCCTATTTTTGCTGTGATTTGTAGTGCCAATTTTTATATTTTTTTACAATAAAGACAACCATCAAGGTTTTTTTGGAGTGCGGCTATCCATTTATCTGTTCTATCAATAGGCAGCACTGATGAGGAGGCACTGGCAGGCATTACTGATGGGCACTGATTGGCAACCCTGATGGTCATGGGTGGGCATCAGTGGCGGCTGGTGCTCCAAATTTTTGGGGGGGCGCAAACGAAAAAAAAAAAAAAAACTGTGCCATCAATTGTCACCACTGTGCCATGCCATCAAACACAGTCAGTATGCCATCAAACAAAACCACTGTGCCATCAATTGTCACCACAGTGCCATGCCATCAAATGCAGTCACTGTGCCATCAAACGCAACCACTGTGCCATGCCATCAAAACGCAGCCACTGTGCCATGCCATCAAAACACAGCCACTGTGCCATGCCATCAAACGCCGCCACTGTGCCATGCCATCAAACGCAGCCACTGTGCCATCAATTGTCACCACTGTGCCCCCAATTGTCGCCACTGTGCCATGCCATCAATTGTCACCACTATGCCATCAAACACAGTCACTGTGCCCCCAATTGTCGCCACTGTGCCCCCAATTGTAGCCACCGTGCACAGTACCCCCTGGCACTTACCTTTCTGGCTTTTACCGTCCCTCGTCCTGCCCTCGATGACGCTTCAGCTAATCAGGTCACTGATTACCAGAATCAGATTACCTGATTGGCTGAGACGCCTGTCAGTCTTATCCTCAGAAGGCACGGCCGGTACGTCCTGAGGATAAGCTTCAGGAAGCCGACTACAGCCTCAGGGCTGTACTCAGAAAGCTTATCAGAGCCAGCGGCTTTGATAGGCACTTCCACACAGCCAGTCAGCTGCCGCTATTCAGCTGACCGGCGCTCAATGTCCGGTCAGCTGAATAGTGGGCGGCAGCTGCGAAAATATACAGATTCATACAGTGTATGAATCTGTATATTTTACTGGCTGTGAGCGATCCAGAGGGGGCGGCGCTCCAGGGTCCCAATGGACGCACCGCCACTGGTGGGCATCCTTGGGGGGGCTGCGCTGATAGTCAATTAGCGCAGACCCCCCTGTCAGGAGAGCAGCTGATCGGCTCTCCTCTACTCGCATCTGTCAGCGTGCGTGGAAGAAAACTGATACAAGGCTCTTCCTGTTTACGCTGTGATCAGATACAGCTGATCACATGGTAAAGAGTCTATATCAGAGGCTCTTTACCGAGATCGGTGATGCGCTGTGTCAGACTGACACACCACACCAACGATCGCTGCACGCCCCCGCTGCTTACCCTGCTGGATGTCATATGACGTCTAGTCAGGATAACTTAACCACTTTGCGCACACTGCATGTGTTGCCGTTATATGGCGAGCAGGAAGTGGTTAAATTACAATCATGTTATACTTACCTGTAGGGTTGCCACCTCATCCCTTTAAAACTGAACACCTATTAATTACACAGGTTCTGTGGCAGATTAGGGCTGTAATTAAACTAAAGTAGTGCCTTATTTACATTAAATTTGCCACAGAACCTGTGTAATTAATAGTGTTCAGTTTTAAAGGGATGAGGTGGTAACCCTACTCACCTGCTCTGTAAACGTGGTGTAGCGCTCACCCCCGAAGGAGCCGCTGGATGATCGGGTCTTCTGTTTTACCTCTGTGACACACCACAAATAATGAATCCACAGCACACCAGCACACCTTGTGAGAGTTTAAATAACTATTTACTATATATATATATATAATAATCTGAATAGCAATATACAACATCAACATTTATCTCTACACAGCATAACACAGAGACTGCATATGAGACACCAGCATAACAGTGATGAACGATAAATGCGGTTATTCTAACTGTGAACTTATATATATATATACTTAGTCCCAATGTACCCGGGTACCTAACCCACTGGCCAGTGGTAGTTTCTTCAGCTAGCCAACGTTGGGGCCCAATATGAACGGTAAAAATTAGGGTTGTCCCGATGCCTCTTTTTTAGGACCGAGTACAAGTACCGATACTTTTTTTTATGTACTCGCCGATTCCGAATACCGATACTTTTTTTTAAATGCAGCAATGCGCCCCAAATGCAGCCTTGTGTCCCCCCAAATGCAGCCATAACTCCCCCCTCATATGCAGTCATGTCTCCCCCCCATATGAAGCCATGTCTCCCCCTCATATGCAGTCATGACTCCCCCCATATGCAGCCATGTCTCCCCCCCAAATGCAGCCATAACTCCCCCTCATATGCAGTCATGTCTCCCCCCCATATGAAGCCATGTCTCCCCCTCATATGCAGTCATGACTCCCCCCATATGCAGCCATGTCTCCCCCCCAAATGCAGCCATAACTCCCCCCTCATATGCAGTCATGTCTCCCCCCCATATGAAGCCATGTCTCCCCCTCATATGCAGTCATGTCTCCCCCCATATGCAGCCATGTCTCCCCCCCAAATGCAGCCATGTCTCCCCCCCATATGAAGCCATGTCTCCCCCCTCATATGCAGTTATGTTTCCCCCGCCGTCTAGTTGTTCGGCGCTCAGCAAACATAACAGCTTTCATTTGAATAGCTGCTGTTCCCTGCCGCGCGTCGTCATGGCCCCTCCCCCTTGTCCGGGCACTTTGATAGACAGATCACCTGTCCAATCCTGGGAAAAGCGCCCGACAAGGGGGAGGGGCCATGACGACGCGCGGCAGGGAACAGCAGCTATTCCAATGAAAGCTGTTATGTTCCCTGGCTTAAGCGCCGAACAGCTAGACGGCGGTGGCAGCGGCAGCAGAAGCAGCTCTCCAGTGATTTTATACATACCTGGGGACTGCTCTGCTCTCCGCTTTCTTCTTTGCTTCCTCTCCGCCTCCTCTCCGCCTCCAGTCCGCCTTCCTCGCTGCCCCCTCAGTCTCCTCTGCGATCGGTTCCCGCCCCCTTTCCGCCCACTCTCTGCCCTCTCTCCGCCCCCATTCCGCCCCCACTCCGAAAAAAAAAAAAAAAAAGTATCCGGATTAGGCATCGGGGGTATTTGCGGGAGTACAAGTACTCCCGCAAATACTCGGTATCGGACCCGATACCGATACTAGTATCGGTATCGGGACAACCCTAGTAAAAATCTGTGTGTATGGTTAATGACAACGGGCCGGAGGCCTCTCACCCATCCACGGAGGGAGATGTCCGTCTGTAGCCGGCAGGGATGTCAGCAATTATCTTCTGCGATGAAGAGCTGTATATAGGAGCTGGAGTCTGATGTCATCAGGGGTTCTGGTCATCAAATTTGGCGTCCGTCCGGGCCGAGTCGCCCCCCGCAGTGTCCTCTCAGCAGGGTGGCACCTTACTCACAGCCCCAGAGAATCCTCTTCCAGCCAGGAACAAACAGCCGTTTACCCTGTGTAGCAGATGTCACTTCAGGAAGGCACGTGTGACAAGTCAGCACAGTCTCTCCACAAACAGGCGGCACCCCCAAGCGACAGCAGTCTCTTCTCTCTGTCTCCTCACATCCGACTCCCCTCTCACCCGGAACGTCCTGTCTGTACCTGACATCACTTCCTGTTTTTCTCCTGTAGCACTCTGGGAACTGTAGTCTAATTATCCGTTTTCATTTGTAATTCCTCAGTGGCTGTGTCTACAATCCCCACAAAGCTGTGCTCTCCGGCTCCACCTGCAGCTGCAATATCTTTTCTCTTAAAGGAGCTGAAATCAACAACAGGGCTACATTGGTTTTGCACAGAGCAGCCCGGATCCTCCTCTTCTTGGGTCCCTCGCCAGGGGCACCTGGCCCCTCCCTCCTGCCAAGTGCCCCCACAGCAAGCAGCTTGCAATGGGGGCACCTGGGGAGGTGCACTGCTGAGCCTTTGTCCTTTTTTTTTTTTTTTCACATCAGCTGATACCAATCGTTTGAGACCCGCTCATATTCGAGGCTTCAATCGTCTCTGCTAGCGGTTTTTGCATCATCTTTGAAACATTGCGGTATTTGCTTTCTCTCATTGCCTTTTTTTTTTTTTTTTTTCAAATTGGCTTGTCTCTGTCTTTCACAAATTCTCCAATTTACAAGAAAGAGGAAAAAAAAAAAAAAGAGTAAAGAAATGGAAAAATTACATATCTGGGACTAACCCATACGCCCCCTCCCTCTCCCCCTTCTCCCCCCCTCGTGGCTCCCAGGACTCCAAAATAATTTGTTGTCTCTAGTGGTGTAGTAATGTATAGCCGTCTAGATACTAAGCTTGTGTTATAAGGGTCGGAACTCCTGTCTCCTATTAAGAACCTTCCCTTGTATCTGTCTTATCCTACTTAAAGCGACAGCCTTAATCCTACGTATTGCCATGTTTTTTTGTGAGCCTTCCATTTATGCCATTTAGCCCGAAAATCATTATTAATTTCTAAGACACTGTCCTTCAACTCTTCCATCCTGTAGGTTTCTTCTACTTCCTCCATCCACTCCCATATCTGTGGGCTTCCAGTGTCTTGCCATTTTTTGGGGATCAGCTTTTTTGCTGCATTCATCAGATGTGGAAGTAGTGACTGTTTATATTTTTTAATTCCCTCGCCACAGCAGTGAAATAATACAACCCATGGATCTTTCTTAATCTCCGTGCCTGTGATCTCTTTTATTTGGCGCAGTATGGTATCCCAGTATTTTTGGATTATTGGACAAGTCCACCACAAGTGTGCCATGGTGCCCCTCCCGGGGCAACCCCCGCCAGCATTCGGCAGACTGATCTATTTTATATTTACTGGATTTAACCGGTGTAATATACCATCCAGAGATGCACTTGTAGTTCATCTCCGCTGTTTGCGTATCTATGGCGGAAGAGTGGGTCAGGCTCATTATTTTATTTACCAAATTATCCCCTCTATCTATACCTAACTCACTTTCCCATTTTTCAACTAAAGGTGCTGCTCCTCGTGCCCCAATCTTAATGAGTATTTTATATAGTTTAGAAATCGTGCCCTTAGTGTTCTCAGTTGTGCAAACCGTTTCCAAAGGTGTCAGCTCCGCTCCCGTCCGTAGTGGTTGGGGGAGTTGCCGAACAAAGTGACCTAGCTGCGAGTAATGCTACCTATCCAGGTTCCAGACATCTTGTCTAGATTTCAGCTCCCCGTAGGTGGCCAACCCGCCACCCTTTATAATATCACCTAAATAAACAGTGTCCTTTTTAATCCAGTTTCCTCCTATTTCTTTTTCCCCGGGTGGAAAATAAGGATTTTTCTTTAAATTTATAAGTGGAGAGTTATATTTACTATTAGTGAGTGACTGTACCCTATCCCACATTTTCAAAGTGCTTTTTGTCAAATCGTATGTATTGTGTTTCAGTGTTCGATATTGTGCTGGTATCCACAAAATTTTTCTTAATTGAGTCGTGTCTTGGGATTTTTCAATTTGTACCCACCTTTTCCCGTGTTTATCTCTAACCCATTCCACCGCCCTAGAAAGCACTGCCGCCTTGTAGTAACTTTTAATATCTGGGACCGCCATACCGCCGTCTTGTTTATCTTGTTTCAGGGTACCTACGGATATTCTATGCTTTCTATTTTTCCAAACGAATTTCATCACTACAGAATTTAGGATATTTAAATATTGGGAGGGCAACGTAATTGGTAATAGTTGAAATTTATATAGTATTTTAGGGATATAAATCATCTTTAAGATGTTAATATGACCCACCCATGAAATGGGCTTATTTATAAAAAAATTTAGTTCGCTTTTAATTTCATTTAACAGTGGGATAAAATTGATCTTGTAGATCCTCTTGACCGCGTTAGCTAATTTAATCCCCAAATAGTTTAATTCTTTCTTCCAGGGAAAGGCACATATCTCTTTAACCAATCCCATTTCGGTTTTGTTTAGGTTTATATTTAATATTTCGGATTTGGCTACATTAATCCTAAAATTAGAGATGTTCCCATATTGTTGCAGGGTCTGTAATAACTTAGGGATGGTCTTCACCAGGTCTGCGATGTAGAACAGAACGTCGTCCGCAAAGGCCGACAGCTTATGTTCCTCCTCGCTGACTCGGATCCCTTTAATATCAGGGTCTTTACGGATCGTGGCTAGTAAAGGTTCGAGAGAAAGGATAAAGAGAAGGGGTGATAGGGGGCAACCCTGTCTAGTCCCATTCCTCATCTCGAAGGAACCCGAGAGAGAACCATTGATCTTTCTTTTGATTCTTGCCGTGGGCTGAATAGTAAAGTGTTTTGATCCAGTTTATAAACCTATTCCCTAGACCTACCACTTCTAATGTGGACATCAAGAGTCCCCAGTCTACCCTGTCATGTCAAAGGCTTTCTCAGCATCAACTGACAGAAATTGACTGGGGCCCCCTGTCCCTCTTGATCCCCTGTATCAGGAGTAATGCCGTAATAACATTATCTTTTCCCTCCCTGCTAGAAACGAACCCCACTTGGTCCGGGTGGACCAGTCCCTGCATTACTCCTTTTAATCGTTCCGCCAATACTTTTGCGAATAGCTTCGTATCTATATTTAGAAGAGATATAGGTCTGTACCCAGAACAGTGGGAACTATCCTTCCCTTCTTTTAAGATAATTGCAATTACAGCTGCTGATGCTTCTTGGCTCAATTCATACTTAATCCCCAGACCATTAAAATAAGTGCATAGTCTGGGTATTAGTATTTCACTAAATCTTTTATAGTACAGAACCGTGAACCCGTCAGGCCCGGGGCTCTTCTCAATGGCCATATTTTTCAGGGCATTTTTAATTTCCTCTTCTGTTATGGGTCTGTCCAAGTTTGAGCTTTCACCCTCATCTACCTTTGGTAGTCCTGCCCTGTCAAGGTAGGCCCTAATCTTATCCTCCCTCCTTCCTGCCTGCCCTTGTAGTTGTTTGATCTTATACAGTTCTCCATAATATTTTTCGAAGGTATCTGCAATGTCTGCGGTTGTATACGCTATTTCACCATTCTGCCTTTTGATTTTTTCAATGTAGTTCCTGGCTCTTTTTTTATGTGCCATTTTTGCCAGATATTTACTCGGTTTGTTTCCCCATATGTACATCTCTCTGGTGATATTGTTAAGATTTTTCCTGGCTTCTTGTTCCATAATCTCTTTTAATTCATTCCTCTTTATTATTAAATTAAGGTATGTCTCTTTTTGTCCCCGATCTTTATGATTTTGCTCTAGATAAGCTATTTCTTTAACCAAGGAGTCCCGCTGCCTATTTCTCTCCTTTTTCCTTCGTGACCCCTCCGATATTAAAATACCTCTGATATATGCCTTATGTGATTCCCACAGCTTTGCCGTGGAGACCTCTTCTGTATGATTGACTTCAAAAAATTATTTTAGTTCCTGTTTCACCCTCCCTACTCCCCCCTCATCCCGAATCAAATAATCATTAAGGCGCCACGCCACCTGTTTGTTGTCTATGTGTGCCATCTTAATTTTCACTGTGATCGGGGCATGACCTGATATGGTCATAATACCGATTTCTGTGACATAATCTAGCAGCCTGTGATCGACCAATGCATAATCGATTCTAGAGTATGTTCCATGAGGGGGGGAGAAAAACGTGTAGGTCGCATATGTTAGGATGGAAGGCCCGCCAGGCGTCTACCACCTGGCAGACTGCCATTTTCCGTTTGATTTTTTGTAAAAATAAATGTGCACTATTCGTCTCCCTCCCCAAGAAGGTACTGTCCTCTTTCAGATTCATGACAAAATTTAAGTCTCCCATCAATATCGTATATCCCTCAGCAAATATTTTTAATTTATCTAGAATTCTACCTAGGTATTTTAAGGGATGCACATTGGGGGCATATATATTGGCCAGAGTGTAGGTGGTTTTTTCCGATTTTTCCTTTCAGGAATAGGTATCTGCCCCCCGGATCAGCTGACCTTGCTTTAAGAGCAAAGTCCACTCCTCTGGAAAAGCCGATAGCCACCCCTCTGGCACGATTTGTAATCGCATCTCCATAATACCAGGTAGGATATGTAGGGGAATACAGTTTTATATTACAGTTCAAAGACAGGTGCGATTCCTGGATAAGAACTACATCTGCTCTATATTGTTTGATTTCCGCAAGGATCTGTATTCTTTTTCCCTTAGAGTTCAGACCTTTTACGTTATAAGATAGAAACTTTACTTCCGCCATTTGAATCTGTCAAGTTTGAATTTTCTTACGGAATCCCTAGGAGCCACTTTCCCTTTACCCCTTCCTACCCCCCACCCCCCTTCCCCCTCCTTACTGCCCCCCTCCCAGGCCTATCTAAGGCTTCTAAACCGTGGGGGTCATCGTGCCCCATTTCCCACCGGTTCTCCTTTGTGAGGTGTTGCTATCCCGCTCCCAATCGTGCCCCATTTCCCACCGGTTCTCCTTTGTGAGGTGTTGCTATCCCGCTCCCAACCCTGCCCGGGCCCGCCCCCCCCCAGGGCCTGATCTTAACTAGGCGGGGTTGCAGACCTGGACCTGAGGGACCCTCAATCTTCCCCCCTCCCCGCGCAATCGCCAGCCGCCCCCAAATCCTCATTCCTCCCATCCCTGAATTTCTACCCTTTGCAGATCTAATTTGCCACAAAAACCTGGGAGATCTTCTGGAAATATTAATTTTGCAGAAATCCCATCTTTATGGGCAATCAAGCATGCTGGGAACCCCCACTGATACTTGATGTTGTGTACCCTCAACTGCTCTAGAAGGGGTTTGAGAATCCTCCTCCTAGCTAGAGTCTCCCAGGCCAAGTCAGGAAAAATTTGTAGCTCTATACCTTCATACATCAAAGGCGGCTTTCTCCTCAGTTTTATCCAAATCTCCTTCTCCTCGTAATGCCTAAACCTGACTATAATGTCTCTTGGCCTTTCACTCGTATTGTCTTTAAATCTACCTAGGCGGTGTACCCACTCTATTTTAAGAGGTTTCCCAGCCCTATTATCCAAAAGAGGGGTGAACAAATTGTTCATGATAAGTCTTAAATCTTCCCCCTTTTCTTCCTTTATAGATCGGATTCTCATATTTTGTCTTCTGGTCCTCCAGTCGATAATGCAAATTCCTTTGGTTCAACTTCATGGCAGAGTATTGATTCTTTAGTAGATTTAATTCAGAATCTTGTTTTTCCATTTTTCTTTCGATCTCCTCTACTCGAGACAGGATATGTTTTATATTGTCTCTCAGGCCACTGATTTCCTCTTTAATGGCATTTTCCAGTCTCTTTAATATTTTATCCAGGTCTGCCATCGTTGGTATTTGTGAATCAGCTCTCGGATCTTCTATATGGCTTAGTTCCTGGTCCCCATCGGTAGACGCATCGATGGCTTGTGGGTTTGCTCCTCCACCCGCTTTGTTTGTGGATCCGGCTTTCCCAGTTTTCTCATCATTTGCGGGGCTTTTGGTGCTTTCTTCCTGAGACATATATTGTCTTATTGTGCTAGTATTGGGGTTCTCCTTAGGGGGTTTCGGGGCCGTGCCCCTTGTTGTATCACTCATGTTGTGTCTGGTCTTAGTTCTGATTCGCTTACCCAGTTTCAATGAATAATTTTCTTGCACCCTGGGGAGTTTCCAGATCCAATAATATTAATGGCTTCCCTCCCTCTTATTACTTTGAGGTCATCAACCAAAGATTTTTACTCGGTAAGGGGGTCCTTACTCCTCTAAACCCACACTCCGCGTTTATATTTCAATTTATCGTTCATATATATGTGTCATAGGCTGAGTGGGGCCTAGATGCCAGTTCGTCCCTTAGAGAGATTAGAGAAGGAGGGGGGGGGGTATTCAATCGGAGTTGTGCCCTGAGGCTCTCTCCCAAGCCTGTCCCCAAACCCAGCCTTGAGTGGGGGCCCGTATGTCACGTCCTGCGTCGCTAGGATATATTGGAATTACCCGGACACCGAGGTTCCCGGCTGGTGTAGTTCTGCTCACAGAGTAATCTCTCGGGGGCCCCTCAGTGGTTCCTGCTCTGTAGCAAGTCAGGGGGGGACACCTGCCACGTGCCCCTCTCTACCCCAACCCACCTCCTTCTTCCCTTATTCTTTCCCGGTTGCTCCTTCCCCACGTCTCTCTGAGCCTCAGTGCAGTTATATGTCCCCCCTACCCTTCTTCCTTTGTCCTTCTGATTTAGTAAAGAAGGTGTTCTAATAGGAATAGGGGGTATGGTCAGCGGGGATTTGATGTTGCCCTCATTGTATGGAATTTATGCCTCTAGTCACTCCCCAATGGTTCTCCCATTGACATGGGAGACCCCCTAAACCAAACCATACGCTCTAAAGATCTATATCTCAAGTACTTGAGCAACAGTGGACCCTTAGGGTTAAAAGATCATCACAATATCTCTTATAGTGAGTATGATTAATTATTCTGATTTGAGAGTAGATCGTAGACATAGGCAGTAACTTAGCATTGTTGGCATTGTATTGTTGACAAATCATGACACATTATGTCCTTACCCCACTTTCTCTTCGTTATCTGCCATGGAGTTGCTATCATTGAAAATAGTAACGGAACGATCTTACCCAGCTTTGTTGTCTCTGGACCTTCACTTGCGCTGGGGATCTTCTGCATGAATGGTCAGTGACTAGGGCGGCTAGGGTGAAAAAATGGTGCCTGATCCACACCAGAAACGCCTCAGATCAGTGGGTCCCGATGCCGCCACTTCCGTGTACTGATTTCATCCTGTCCACACCGACGGGTCCCTCTGCTGAAGCGTACGAGGTGCGCAAGGAGGGGGGGGAGTTGACCGGAGGGATTCTTGGACCTGTAGCTGGTGGATGTTTTCTAGAGAGCCCACCTTCGGAGCATCAGCAGCCTCTCACCCTGCCCTACCTCCCTCATTGCGGGCTTCTCTCCCAGCCTACAGCGGTCCGGTCTGATCCCTCTGCAGGTCCGTGGCACGGTCAGCTCCTCCTGCGGCGTGCGTGCTTCACGTGCAGCACGTCATGCCGTCCCGCCTTCCTCCCCCCCTGCCAGGACCAGGCTAAAAGCAGAGCCTTTGTCCTTCATGTCTATTCACTAAGGATGAGTTGTGGCGTGTTCGCATGGAACATGTGCAGAGCCGCCAGGAGGTGTGCATGGCGCTGCGCTAATCATAGCCAGGGAGACATTGTCCCGATGCTCGGCTGCAGAGATTGGGACAATGTCTTCCTGTCTATGATTAGCGCAGCACCGTGCACACTTCCTGGCGGGCTCTGCACGTGTTCCATGCGAACACGCCAGAGCTCATCCTTACTATTTACACAGAGCCTTGACCCCACCCCCTCTCTTTGCCCATTGGCCTGCTGGTGGTGATTGATAGCAGCAGGAGCCATTGGCTCGGCTCTCGTGCACATCACTGGATCAGGATGGGGCTCAGGAAACAATTGAGGGGGCTGTTGCAGAGAAGAGGAGGATTTATTGTGGCTGAATATGCCACAGGAGGTGAATATGACTTTTAGTTGTAAAGAAAGTCTTTAATATCACTTGTAACTCATAAGTCCTGAGTGCTTTTCATGGGGAAGGGGCTGCACCAAAATCTTGTGCTTTCATTATATATGATTCTGACGTCCACCAGGAATCTACGCTATCGTACTAAATACTTCCCGTTTTATATACACAAGGAATAATTTCCACGTGCACAGACGCTGCACAATGTAAACACCAATGAGGTTCCCCGCCCTTCCCTGACGAGGCGGAAGTGTCCGCCTGTCACCTGAGCGGACGACTTCCGGGTTGCTCCATGTCACATGACAGCTAGAGCGCATCTGCAGAATTGAATGCTGCACGACGATTTGATGTAACTCTGTGAAAGCAGGTGTCACCAGACATGGATTTCTGTACCGCTAACTGGTACCCTCTGGGGGACGTGTATTACCGGTCAGTATATGTGGCATCTGTTTAGAGACAACTGAACCTGTGTTTCTGTAATACAGCTAGGCGTCTTGTACAGTAAGATACAGGAGTCTGTTTTACATTGCCAAGCGCTGCAGCGAGGCTTGAAGGCTAGATGGGCATTTGTGGCCATTTTTCATGTTTCACTCTATTTTGGGAGAAATATGGTCAGAGTCTACGGCCTCCCTAACTACCAGAATAGTGGGGTACTCCTCTTCATAGTATTTTGTAATCTCTGCAAATGGAATATCTGGGAGTCCTATCTGCAACCACAGCAGAGGGACTTAAAGGAGCACAAGAGTGACGATGTCACCACACTCCAAGCACATTGGTTATTTTCAATGGTGTTGCCACATTTGAAGTCCATTTATTACTTCCCTATTGACATCACCATACTTGAACTCCATTGGTGACTTCTTCTGGTGACATCACAGTATTTGTAGTCTATTGATTATTTCCTCCAGGGATATAACCGCACTTGTAGACCATTGAGTACTGTCTCTGGTGACATTATGTAGCGCTTGGTTGCTACTAGTAACTAACATCCACCATATCCCCCCGCTGCCAGACCTCCATCTATCACCTCAGAAACAATGCGCAGTCATTTGCATCGTTTTGTTTATTGGATGCCCATAGAACATGTTGCCATTGTATTTAGTGAACATTGGTAAATTGGTTTAGCCTTGAAGAACTGATGTACTTCTAACATTTACAGTCTCTTCCCTGCATATCACCATTGAATAGTCTGCATATCACCATGCAGACTATTGCTCATCCTCCTCTGCATTAACTCCAGGACTTCTCTCCTCCTGCACAAACTTCCACTGTAAAACTATTAGATCCAGCCCCATCATCTTCATTATGACTAGAGAGACCACGCTGAATAATCCCCAGATGCTGGCTGTATTTGCTGTGTGATCACTAGGCCAGAGGCCTGCAGTACCCCTTGCCAGAGGCCTAGTGATTAAACAACTTGTACTAGTTGGTGGACTACTGATCCCAGGTAGCCCGACTTGCAAATCCTGCGCCCTCAGGCCACATCGATTTGACACAATTCCCCACAGTCTCTCCTCTGTTCCAGGACTCCCCATCAATGACCGTGTAAAGATAAGGACTTCAGGATCAAGTTCCCTCCCAGACTTCCTGGCATGCCTCAACATCCAGCACTCCACTGTGGTAAACTCACTGACCTTTTCCTGCCCCGAGTCGCTGATGGAGAACAGCCTCTCTGCTTCAGGACTCCTCATCTATGACCGTGTAAAGATGAGGACTTCATCCATGACCGTGTAAGGATGAAGTAGTTCCCTTACAGCTCCTCCATGCTCGACGCACCCCCCCCCCCCCCCGGATGGGGGCTGCCATTGTCTAGTACTCCATTCTCCACTTCCCCCGGCCAACAAATTCTCCCTAGTGAGCTGCTACCCCAGCTTGTTTGGGAGGCCCGCCCCCTGCAAAAACCAAGTGGGGATTGGTCAGGGCTCCTCGCATAAGCTGCCTGTCACTCCAGCCCTGCCCCTCTTCCAGAACAATCCACCAAAAGCAGGGGAGGCACCCAAGTACTGAAGCACAGGTGGTCACACCCACTCCCTGCCCCCAGATCAAAACAAGCAGGCCTAGCCTGAAGTATAGGCCTGCCTAAATTTACCTGCGCTGACAGTTTTACCTACCTCACAAAAATTCTCGCTAGCACCTACCTATAGTAGAGGGTGCTACGAATATATTTGCAGTCAATTGATTTCTTCCTCCAGTGATGTTACTGTACTTGTAGTCCATTTATTAATTCCTCCGGTGACGTCACCGCACTTGTAGACCATTGATTGCAAGTGTGGTGATATCACCAGATTAAGTAGTCTATTGATGTCTCCCTCCAGTGACATCACCACATTTGTAGTCTTATTGATTTGTTCCTTCAGTGATGTCACTGCACTTGTAGTTCATTGATTTTTTCCTTCTGTGATGTCATCACACTCCAAGACCATTGATTACTTTCTCTTGTGACATATCTGCACTTGTAGTTCATTGCTTTATTTCTCTGGTGACATCACTGCACTTGTCATCCATTGATTTCTTTTTTTTGTGCGTGTACTCGAGAGAGGAGCCGGACTGCAGGAGTTGGTAGTAGGCAGGCAGGCCTCCCCCAGAGGCAATCTGCCAATCTGCCAGATGGACTCCCCTATGAGGGAGTGAGAGGATCTAGCCCTCTCAGCCAGTCCTGTTAGTCCTTCGCCTCTCTTTTTTTAGAGACCGCGTGGCAAAAGTGCGTGCATGTTAACCCAATTTCGAGTGCGTGTAAGTGTGGTGGTTTTGTGGGAGGGGGATGGGCGTACTAAGCGCAGGCTTACCTCGCATAGCACACCCACTGGGAGCCGGGCTGAGACCACCAAACTCTATTCACATGCAGCCGAGACCGGGATCCGAACCCTTAGCTGCAGAGGTGAACGGCTTGTCAGCGCAGTGCCAAACGCGTTGAGCCACTGCAGCTCGTCATTGATTTCTTCTTCTAGTAACACAACTGCAGTTGTAGTCCATTGATTTCTTCTTCTGGTGACATCACTGCACTTGTAGTTCATTGTTTATTTCTTTATATGACATCACCGCACTCTTAGATCATTGATTTCTTTCTCTTGTGACACCGCTGCACTTGTAGTCCATTGATTTCTTCCTCTAGTGACATCATCACACTTGTAGTTTATTGATTTCTTCCTTCTGTGATATCGCCGCACTTGTAATCTGTGGATTACCTCCCTTCCCAGTAATGGTAGGTATGTGCACCCATACAGACATGGAGCTAGGGGAAGACTCTTCAGGAGTCTGTACATTGCACCCACGATACACTGATTGTGGTTGCAATGCTCTGCAGGATCCAATGCAAAAAACAAATAAATGCACATTTTGTCTTTTCTCAACATGGGTGCATTTTATTAACTTTTACTAAAAGGTGAGATGTGCCTCTAAAATACCCTAGCATATAGGAGAGTCGGACTGTGACTCTTCCACACAAAACGGTAGCCTGGCTCTCCAGGGGTGTATCATGCACTCTTCCCCCAACACTGCTCCAGCACCTCTTATGGCGAGAGATCGCTGTTGATTAGAGCAGTATTCGGGGAGGTTGGGGTGGTCCTACAAAGTGACAGAGATCCGGGCTGCTGCTTTGTTTGAGAGAGCCTCAGTTTGACCCTCCTAAGTACTGGCAGCACGGGCTGTTGTAGTCTTTGCTGCAGCACTTGGCAATGTTAAAACAAAACACAAAAGAAAAACGATATAAAGCCTGCATTCCAGAAATAATGTGGGTTCAAAAGGGCTTTAAAGTGGATGTAAACCCAAAAAATAAAAATCCCTGTTTTTTTTTTTATTTCACTTGCAATTTTCACTTATTTATTTCACTTGCACTTGTGGTTTTGTATTTTAAAGCGGAGGTTCACCTGAATTTTTTTTATTTTTTTTGCCTACAGCTACAAATACAGCAGCTGCTGACTTTTAAAAAATGGACACTTATCTGTCCAGGTCGCCTGTGACGTCGGCAGCCGAAGCTGAGCTACCGCTCGGCTTCCCCCTCTGCCATCCTCAGTGAGAGAATCGGGAAGTCAAGTGCTGCGGCTTCACTGCCCAGTTCCCTAATGCGCATGTGTGAGTTGCGCTGCGCCGTTCCCACTGGTCCCCACTGTGTTCTGGGAGCCGTGTGTTTCCCAGAGCACAACAGGGGGGGGGGGGGGGGGTTTGACACGGTGGGGGACGGGACTCCCCTGGGAGTCTACCAGAAAGTGGTGTTAAATACCCGTTTTATACAGGTATCTGCACCCCCTCCCCCCTGAAAGGTGTCAAATGTGACACCGGAGGGGAAGAGGGTTCCGAAAAGTGGAGGTTCACTTTTGGGTGAACCTCCGCTTTAAGTGAATTTATTGGGTGAAGATTTTCAACTCTTTTAGTAAATCGGAACAAAGTACAGTTAGGTCCATAATATATATTTGGACACAGGTACAATTTTCATACTTTTGGCTCTGTATGTCACCAGATTAAAATGAAAACAAAACAATCCAAATTAATTTGAAGTGCAGCCTATCAGCTTTAATTCAAGTGGTTGAAAATAAATATCAAGTACACATTTTAGGAACTGCAACCATTTTTATACACGCCCCCCCCCCCACCTTTTCAGAGGCTCAAATGACTGGACAAAATAATATAATCATTTAAATGTTCATCTTTAATATTTTGTTGGGAATGACTTCCTGAAATCTGGAACCCATGGACATTATCAAAGTCATGGATTGGATAATTTTTTGGATCAGCAAAAAAAAAAAAAAAAGACAAATCGAATGCAAATGCCACTATCTTGCTATACCCCACACTCCTGCACAGTAATGATAGTGAGAAGGGGGCAAGCGGACATCTTGTTACACCCACCGGAGTTTTAGATTCCACAGTTAATTTCAACACAAAACTGAGCTTATATGTTTAAATACAGTATTTGTAAAGCCGTAAGGTCAAATTTAACATCTAAACCAGGGGTCTCAAAGTACCGGCCCATTTGCTGCCTGGGGATTGGTTATAAATGGCCCGCAGGCAGGGCAGGGGGTGCCGTGGAAGTGGGGGGAGTAGATTTTCTTCATACGCAGAGTTGCGTAGAAAGCGTCTGTATACTCTGTCATAAGTTCACTTCTCCCTCATGTCATGCTGCGGCAGCTCCCCGCGCCCCCTCCCTCTCTTCTCGTCCATCCCCATTTGCTTGTGATATCACCTAGGATGGACAAGAAGAGAGGGGGGGCGGAAAGCTGCCGCAGCATGACATGAGGGAGAAGTGAACTTATGACAGATTCTTCCTGCTTTACTCTGCATGTGAAGAAAACCACAAGTAAACGATGACCTGTGCCCTGATTGTGCTCCATGTGCCCTGATTGTGCTCCATGTGCCCTGATTGTGCTCCATGTGCCCTGATTGTGCTCCATGTGCCCTGATTGTGCTCCATGTGCCCTGATTGTGCTCCATGTGCCCTGATTGTGCTCCATGTGCCCTGATTGTGCTCCATGTGCCCTGATTGTGCTCCATGTGCCCCATGTGCTCTGATGTACCCTGATGTGCCCTGTCCTGATGTGGCATGTGCCTTGTCCTGATGTGCCTTTCCATGCCCCGTACCCTGATGTGGACTGATGTGCTGGGCTCTGTACCCTGATGTGCTGGGCTCTGTACCCTGATGTGCTGGGCTCTGTACCCTGATGTGCTGGGCTCTGTACCCTGATGTGCTGTGCCCTGATGGTGTAGTGGTCAGTGTGTAGTGGTTGCAGTATAGTGGTCGGTGTGCAGTGTAGTGGTCAGGGTTAATAATGCATCCACTGACACCAGTGCTGGTGGTAATAATGCGTCTGCTGACACCAGTGCTGGTGGTAATAATGTGTCCGCTGACACCAGTGCTGTTGTTTTCGATGTTTGAAAGTTTGCATGCGGCCCCCCATGGGATATGAAAACTCGTCTTGTAGCCCTCAGGTAATTTGAGTTTTAGACCCCTGATCTAAACAGTCTGTCGGATTTCCAAATACTGTATTCAATAAATACAGTATTTGGAAATCCAACTGACTGCAAAGGGGTGGGTGGCTATTCTTTAGAGCTATAATTCCTAAACCCTTCCTCCGATTTGGATATACATACCCTTAAATTAAACCTGAGAGTGTGCACTTTTAGCCCACATCTATATGGTTTGAATATGTTTTGGTAAATAACTGAAAAATGTAAACTGTTCTTGTGTCCAAAGGGCTCATTTACACTTGCTTCAGCTTCAACACTCATTAACAGATAGTTTACACTTGCTTCAAAACAAGGCTTCGGACATGCTTTGTTAAAGCTCTCTGAACTCTAGTCAAAGCTCTTGTCGCTTAATAAAATAGTTTGCCTACAGTTCTGTTTACACCTTGCTTTTGCTTCAAAAATTATACCCCATGTATTTTTAGTAGTGCTTCAAAGTGTCTTCAAAGCCTCCATATAAGTCTATGGCAAAGCTCCACCAAAGCCTCATCGAAGCTCCAAGCAAAGCATCCCCTGTCAGAGGTTTTACCTTTCGTGGCTTTCAATATACTTTAATGCCACTGACTTATTGGGATAGTGTTTAGTCCTATAGCCTAATGGCCCGTACACACAATCCGAATATCGTACGATGGATCGTACAACTTTTTTCGCTTAATAGTCGCAAGTAAAATGAAATAGGTTATTAAAGTCACGAAAATTCTCGTACGACAGAAAAAAAAATCGGAAGTGATGTCATGTGTTGTAATCTATTTGTATTGTATTGTCGGACGACAACTGTACTGACTAAACGAAAATCGTACGATCTGACATTGTACGAGGAAAATTTTCGCGCTTGTCCGATCGAATAATATCGGATGAACGGTCGTGATCGGTTTCGTCCGATATTCGGATCGTGTGTACGGGCCATATGATTCAAGAATAAATACAATGCACAACTGTTAAACTAGCTTTATAACCTGACAGAACTACCTTTTTAAAATGTAAGGCTTCGTTTCCACTGGCGTTTTTACAGCCACGTTTTTTACAGCTTAAAAACGCCTGTCCATGTTTATTTTAGAAGAATTTTTTTTTTTTTTTTGGAGCTGTAGCTTTAAAAACGCAGCGTTTTTCAGCGTTTTTCAGCGTTTTTCAGCGTTTTTCAGTGTTTTTCAGTGTTTTTCAGCGTTTTTCAGCGTTTGTGCGCGTTTTTGCGCGTTTTTGAGCGTTTTTTATGACTAGCGTTTTTACAGCTCTATTGCTGGAGCTTCAGAGCGCACTGGTCCCGCGTTTTTTTGCAGCTTAAAAACTTCTCAGCGATCTACAGCTCAAAAACGTCATGGTGGGCATGAGGCTATAGACTAACATGGACAGGCGTTTTTAAGCTGCAAAAAACGCTCAGAAAAGTGGCTGTAAAAACGCCAGTGGAAATGAGCCCTAAGGTTGAAAATATAAATTGTTCTTAGAAAATTGGTAATTTTAATGTATTGTTTGTTTTTTGCCTGCAGTAAGTTTGAGTTGTATCAAATGGAATGGAACATCAGAGAAGAATTTAAAGATTGTCTTGTGGCAGTTGGTCCATATGGAGGATCAATAGGTATATATATATTTCTTACTTTTTATATACAGTGAGGGGAAAAAATATTTGATTTTGTATGTTTGCCCACTGACAAAGAAATTTATTAGTCTATAACTTTAATGGTAATTTATTTTAACAGCAAGAGACAGAATAACAAAACCATCCAGAAAAATGCATTAGAAAAAACGTATAAATTGATTTGCATTATAATGAGTGAAATAAATATTTGATCCCCTATCAGAAAGATTTCTGGCTCCCAGATGTCTTCTATACAGATAATTATCTGAGATTAGGGGCACTCTCTAAAGGCTGGGTTCAGCCAGAGTCCCCCCCCCCCCCCACACACTATTGCAGCCAGAGTCCCCCCCCCCCCACACACTATTGCAGCCAGAGTCCCCCCCCCCCACACACTATTGCAGCCAGAGTCCCCCCCCCCCCCCACACACTATTGCAGCCAGAGTCCCCCCCCCCCACACACTATTGCAGCCAGAGTCCCCCCCCCCACACACTATTGCAGCCAGAGTCCCCCCCCCCACACACTATTGCAGCCAGAGTCCCCCCCCCACACACTATTGCAGCCAGAGTCCCCCCCCCACACACTATTGCAGCCAGAGTCCCCCCCCCCCACACACTATTGCAGCCAGAGTCCCCCCCCCCCACACACTATTGCAGCCAGAGTCCCCCCCCCCACACACTATTGCAGCCAGAGTCCCCCCCCCCACACACTATTGCAGCCAGAGTCCCCCCCCCCCACACACTATTGCAGCCAGAGTCCCCCCCCCCCACACACTATTGCAGCCAGAGTCCCCCCCCCCACACACACTATTGCAGCCAGAGTCCCCCCCCCCCCACACACTATTGCAGCCAGAGTCCCCCCCCCCCACACACTATTGCAGCCAGAGTCCCCCCCCCCCACACACTATTGCAGCCAGAGTCCCCCCCCCCACACACTATTGCAGCCAGAGTCCCCCCCCCCACACACTATTGCAGCCAGAGTCCCCCCCCCCCACACATTGCAGCCAGAGTCCCCCCCCCCACACACTATTGCAGCCAGAGTCCCCCCCCCCACACACTATTGCAGCCAGAGTCCCCCCCCCCCACACACTATTGCAGCCAGAGTCCCCCCCCCCACACACTATTGCAGCCAGAGTCCCCCCCCCCCACACACTATTGCAGCCAGAGTCCCCCCCCCCACACACACCAGAGTCCCCCCCCCCACACACTATTGCAGCCAGAGTCCCCCCCCCCACACACTATTGCAGCCAGAGTCCCCCCCCCCCACACACTATTGCAGCCAGAGTCCCCCCCCCACACACTATTGCAGCCAGAGTCCCCCCCCCCCACACACTATTGCAGCCAGAGTCCCCCCCCCCACACACTATTGCAGCCAGAGTCCCCCCCCCCCACACACTATTGCAGCCAGAGTCCCCCCCCCCACACACTATTGCAGCCAGAGTCCCCCCCCCCAACACACTATTGCAGCCAGAGTCCCCCCCCCCACACACACTATTGCAGCCAGAGTCCCCCCCCCCCACACACTATTGCAGCCAGAGTCCCCCCCCCCCACACACTATGCAGCCAGAGTCCCCCCCCCCACACACTATTGCAGCCAGAGTCCCCCCCCCCCACACTATTGCAGCCAGAGTCCCCCCCCCCACACACTATTGCAGCCAGAGTCCCCCCCCCCACACACTATTGCAGCCAGAGTCCCCCCCCCCCACACACTATTGCAGCCAGAGTCCCCCCCCCCACACACTATTGCAGCCAGAGTCCCCCCCCCACACACTATTGCAGCCAGAGTCCCCCCCCCCACACACTATTGCAGCCAGAGTCCCCCCCCCCACACACTATTGCAGCCAGAGTCCCCCCCCCCACACACTATTGCAGCCAGAGTCCCCCCCCCCACACACTATTGCAGCCAGAGTCCCCCCCCCCACACACTATTGCAGCCAGAGTCCCCCCCCCACACACACACCAGAGTCCCCCCCCCCACACACTATTGCAGCCAGAGTCCCCCCCCCCCACACACAGCACAGAGTCCCCCCCCCCACACACTATTGCAGCCAGAGTCCCCCCCCCCCACACACACCAGAGTCCCCCCCCCCCACACACTATTGCAGCCAGAGTCCCCCCCCCCCCCACACTATTGCAGCCAGAGTCCCCCCCCCCCCCACACTATTGCAGCCAGAGTCCCCCCCCCCCCCACACTATTGCAGCCAGAGTCCCCCCCCCCCACACACTATTGCAGCCAGAGTCCCCCCCCCCCCACACTATTGCAGCCAGAGTCCCCCCCCCCCCCCCCCACACTATGCAGCCAGAGTCCCCCCCCCCCCCACACTATTGCAGCCAGAGTCCCCCCCCCCCCACACTATTGCAGCCAGAGTCCCCCCCCCCCCCACACTATTGCAGCCAGAGTCCCCCCCCCCCACACTATTGCAGCCAGAGTCCCCCCCCCCCCACACTATTGCAGCCAGAGTCCCCCCCCCCCACACTATTGCAGCCAGAGTCCCCCCCCCCCACACACTATTGCAGCCAGAGTCCCCCCCCCCACACACTATTGCAGCCAGAGTCCCCCCCCCCACACACTATTGCAGCCAGAGTCCCCCCCCCCACACACTATTGCAGCCAGAGTCCCCCCCCCCACACACTATTGCAGCCAGAGTCCCCCCCCCCACACACTATTGCAGCCAGAGTCCCCCCCCCCCCACACACTATTGCAGCCAGAGTCCCCCCCCCCACACACTATTGCAGCCAGAGTCCCCCCCCCCACACACTATTGCAGCCAGAGTCCCCCCCCCCCACACACTATTGCAGCCAGAGTCCCCCCCCCCACACACAGCAGAGTCCCCCCCCCCACACCCCCCCCCCACACACTATTGCAGCCAGAGTCCCCCCCCCCACACACTATTGCAGCCCCCCCCCCACACACTATTGCAGCCAGAGTCCCCCCCCCCACACACTATTGCAGCCAGAGTCCCCCCCCCCACACACTATTGCAGCCAGAGTCCCCCCCCCCCACACACTATTGCAGCCAGAGTCCCCCCCCCCACACACTATTGCAGCCAGAGTCCCCCCCCCCACACACTATTGCAGCCAGAGTCCCCCCCCCCACACACTATTGCAGCCAGAGTCCCCCCCCCCACACACTATTGCAGCCAGAGTCCCCCCCCCCACACACTATTGCAGCCAGAGTCCCCCCCCCCCCACACACTATTGCAGCCAGAGTCCCCCCCCCCCACACACACTATTGCAGCCAGAGTCCCCCCCCCCCCACACACTATTGCAGCCAGAGTCCCCCCCCCCCACACACTATTGCAGCCAGAGTCCCCCCCCCCCACACACTATTGCAGCCAGAGTCCCCCCCCCCCCACACACTATTGCAGCCAGAGTCCCCCCCCCCACACACTATTGCAGCCAGAGTCCCCCCCCCCACACACTATTGCAGCCAGAGTCCCCCCCCCCACACAATTGCACCCCCCCCCACACACTATTGCGGCCACCCCCCCCCACACACTATTGCGGCCAGAGTCCCCCCCCCCACACACTATTGCGGCCAGAGTCCCCCCCCCCACACCTATTGCGGCCAGAGTCCCCCCCCCACACACTATTGCGGCCAGAGTCCCCCCCCCCCCCCCCACACACTATTGCGGCCAGAGTCCCCCCCCCCACACACTATTGCGGCCAGAGTCCCCCCCCCCCGGCACACTATTGCGGCCAGAGTCCCCCCCCCCGGCACACTATTGCGGCCAGAGTCCCCCCCCCCGGCACACACTATTGCGGCAGAGTCCCCCCCCCCGGCACACTATTGCGGCCAGAGTCCCCCCCCCCCCGGCACACTATTGCGGCCAGAGTCCCCCCCCCCCGGCACACTATTGCGGCCAGAGTTCCCCCCCCCCCCGGCACACTATTGCGGCCAGAGTTCCCCCCCCCCGGCACACTATTGCGGCCAGAGTTCCCCCCCCCCCCCACACTATTGCGGCCAGAGTTCCCCCCCCCCCGGCACACTATTGCGGCCAGAGTTCCCCCCCCCCCCCCGGCACACTATTGCGGCCAGAGTTCCCCCCCCCCGGCACACTATTGCGGCCAGAGTTCCCCCCCCCCCACACTATTGCGGCCAGAGTTCCCCCCCCCCCGGCACACTATTGCGGCCAGAGTTCCCCCCCCCCGGCACACTATTGCGGCCAGAGTTCCCCCCCCCCCCCGGCACACTATTGCGGCCAGAGTTCCCCCCCCCCGGCACACTATTGCGGCCAGAGTTCCCCCCCCCCGGCACACTATTGCGGCCAGAGTTCCCCCCCCCCGGCACACTATTGCGGCCAGAGTTCCCCCCCCCCGGCACACTATTGCGGCCAGAGTTCCCCCCCCCCCCGGCACACTATTGCGGCCAGAGTTCCCCCCCCCCGGCACACTATTGCGGCCAGAGTTCCCCCCCCCCGGCACACTATTGCGGCCAGAGTTCCCCCCCCCCGGCACACTATTGCGGCCAGAGTTCCCCCCCCCCGGCACACTATTGCGGCCAGAGTTCCCCCCCCCCCCCGGCACACTATTGCGGCCAGAGTTCCCCCCCCCCGGCACACTATTGCGGCCAGAGTTCCCCCCCCCCGGCACACTATTGCGGCCAGAGTTCCCCCCCCCCGGCACACTATTGCGGCCAGAGTTCCCCCCCCCCCCCGCGGCACACTATTGCGGCCAGAGTTCCCCCCCCCCCGGCACACTATTGCGGCCAGAGTTCCCCCCCCCCGGCACACTATTGCGGCCAGAGTTTTCCCCCCCCCCCGGCACACTATTGCGGCCAGAGTTCCCCCCCCCCCGGCACACTATTGCGGCCAGAGTTCCCCCCCCCCCCGGCACACTATTGCGGCCAGAGTTCCCCCCCCCCCCGGCACACTATTGCGGCCAGAGTTCCCCCCCCCCCCACCACTATTGCACACTATTGCGGCCAGAGTTCCCCCCCCCCCGGCACACTATTGCGGCCAGAGTTCCCCCCCCCCCCGGCACACTATTGCGGCCAGAGTTCCCCCCCCCCCCGGCACACTATTGCGGCCAGAGTTCCCCCCCCCCCGGCACACTATTGCGGCCAGAGTTCCCCCCCCCCCGGCACACTATTGCGGCCAGAGTTCCCCCCCCCCCCGGCACACTATTGCGGCCAGAGTTCCCCCCCCCCCGGCACACCACTATTGCGGCCAGAGTTCCCCCCCCCCCGCACACTATTGCGGCCAGAGTTCCCCCCCCCCCGGCACACTATTGCGGCCAGAGTTCCCCCCCCCCCGGCACACTATTGCGGCCAGAGTTCCCCCCCCCCCGGCACACTATTGCGGCCAGAGTTCCCCCCCCCCCCCCGGCACACTATTGCGGCCAGAGTTCCCCCCCCCCCCGGCACACTATTGCGGCCAGAGTTCCCCCCCCCCCCCCCGGCACACTATTGCGGCCAGAGTTCCCCCCCCCCCCCGGCACACTATTGCGGCCAGAGTTCCCCCCCCCCCCCCCGGCACACTATTGCGGCCAGAGTTCCCCCCCCCCCCCGGCACACTATTGCGGCCAGAGTTTCCCCCCCCCCCCCCGGCACACTATTGCGGCCAGAGTTCCCCCCCCCCCCCCGGCACACTATTGCGGCCAGAGTTCCCCCCCCCCCCCCGGCACACTATTGCGGCAGAGTTCCCCCCCCCCCCCCCGGCACACTATTGCGGCCAGAGTTCCCCCCCCCCCCCCGGCACACTATTGCGGCCAGAGTTCCCCCCCCCCCCCCCGGCACACTATTGCGGCCAGAGTTCCCCCCCCCCCCCCGGCACACTATTGCGGCCAGAGTTCCCCCCCCCCCCCCGGCACACTATTGCGGCCAGAGTTCCCCCCCCCCCCCCCCGGCACACTATTGCGGCCAGAGTTCCCCCCCCCCCCCCCGGCACACTATTGCGGCCAGAGTTCCCCCCCCCCCCCCCGGCACACTATTGCGGCCAGAGTTCCCCCCCCCCCCCCCGGCACACTATTGCGGCCAGAGTTCCCCCCCCCCCCCCCCGGCACACTATTGCGGCCAGAGTTCCCCCCCCCCCCCCCGGCACACTATTGCGGCCAGAGTTCCCCCCCCCCCCCCGGCACACTATTGCGGCCAGAGTTCCCCCCCCCCCCCCCCCGGCACACTATTGCGGCCAGAGTTCCCCCCCCCCCCCCCCCGCACACTATTGCGGCCAGAGTTCCCCCCCCCCCCCCCCCGGCACACTATTGCGGCCAGAGTTCCCCCCCCCCCCCCCGGCACACTATTGCGGCCAGAGTTCCCCCCCCCCCCCCCGGCACACTATTGCGGCCAGAGTTCCCCCCCCCCCCCCCGGCACACTATTGCGGCCAGAGTTCCCCCCCCCCCCCCCGGCACACTATTGCGGCCAGAGTTCCCCCCCCCCCCCCCCGCACACTATTGCGGCCAGAGTTCCCCCCCCCCCCCCCCGGCACACTATTGCGGCCAGAGTTCCCCCCCCCCCCCCCCCCCGCCACTATTGCGGCCAGAGTTCCCCCCCCCCCCCCGGCACACTATTGCGGCCAGAGTTCCCCCCCCCCCCCCGGCACACGGCCAGAGTTCCCCCCCCCCGGCGCAGAGTTCCCCCCCCCCCCCCGGCACACTATTGCGGCCAGAGTTCCCCCCCCCCGGCGCACTATTGCGGCCAGAGTTCCCCCCCCCCGGCGCACTATTGCGGCCAGAGTTCCCCCCCCCCCGCGCACTATTGCGGCCAGAGTTCCCCCCCCCCCGGCCGCACTATTGCGGCCAGAGTTCCCCCCCCCCGGCGCACTATTGCGGCCAGAGTTCCCCCCCCCCCGGCGCACTATTGCGCCAGAGTTCCCCCCCCCCCGGCCACTATTGCGGCCAGAGTTCCCCCCCCCCGGCGCACTATTGCGGCCAGAGTTCCCCCCCCCCCCCGCACTATTGCGGCCAGAGTTCCCCCCCCCGGCCACTATTGCGGCCAGAGTTCCCCCCCCCCGGCGCACTATTGCGGCCAGAGTTCCCCCCCCCCGGCGCACTATTGCGGCCAGAGTTCCCCCCCCCCCGCGCACTATTGCGGCCAGAGTTCCCCCCCCCCGGCGCACTATTGCGGCCAGAGTTCCCCCCCCCCCGCACTATTGCACTTCCCCCCCCCCGGCGCATTGCGGCCAGAGTTCCCCCCCCCCCGGCGCACTATTGCGGCCAGAGTTCCCCCCCCCCCGCGCGCACTATTGCGGCCAGAGTCCCCCCCCCCCCGGCGCACTATTGCGGCAGAGTTCCCCCCCCCCGGCGCACTATTGCGGCCAGAGTTCCCCCCCCCCGGCGCACTATTGCGGCCAGAGTTCCCCCCCCCCCGGCGCATTTGCGGCCAGAGTTCCCCCCCCCCGGCGCACTATTGCGGCCAGAGTTCCCCCCCCCCGGCGCACTATTGCGGCCAGAGTTCCCCCCCCCCGGCGCACTATTGCGGCCAGAGTTCCCCCCCCCCCCGGCGCACTATTGCGGCAAGTTCCCCCCCCCCGGCGCACTATTGCGGCCAGAGTTCCCCCCCCCCGGCGCACTATTGCGGCCAGAGTCCCCCCCCCCGCCACTATTGCGGCCAGAGTTCCCCCCCCCCCCGGCGCACTATTGCGGCCAGAGTCCCCCCCCCCGGCGCACTTTGCGGCCAGAGTTCCCCCCCCCCCCGGCGCATATTGGCAAGTTCCCCCCCCCCCCCGGCGCATATTGCGGCCAGAGTCCCCCCCCCCCCGGCGCACTATTGGGCCAGAGTCCCCCCCCCCCCCCCGGCGCACTATTGCGGCAGATCCCCCCCCCCCCCCGGCGCACTGCGGCCAAGTCCCCCCCCCCCCCCGGCGCAACGGCCAGAGTCCCCCCCCCCCCCCCGGCGCACTATTGCGGCCAGAGAGTCCCCCCCCCCCCCCCCGCCACTATTGCGGCCAGGTCCCCCCCCCCCCCCCGGCGCACATTGCGGCAGATCCCCCCCCCCCCCCCCCCCGGCGCACTATTGCGGCCAGAGTCCCCCCCCCCCCCCCCGGCGCACTATTGCGGCCAGGTCCCCCCCCCCCCCCCCCGGCGCACTATTGCGGCCAGAGTCCCCCCCCCCCCCCCCCGGCGCACTTTGCGGCCAGAGTCCCCCCCCCCCCCCCCGGCGCACTATTGCGGCCAGAGTCCCCCCCCCCCCCCCCGCGCACTATTGCGGCCAATCCCCCCCCCCCCCCCCCCCGGCGCACTATTGCGGCCAGAGTCGTCCCCCCCCCCGGCGCACTATTGCGGCCAGACTATGCGGCCAGAGTCGCCCCCCCCCCCCCCGGCGCACTATCGGCCAGAGTTTCACCCCTACAAAACAAACTGCCTTCACAGACAGGACTCCCATGAAAGACAGGAGTCTAGTGCCACCCTGGGGCACTGATCTTCTTGGCATGCAAGTCACAGACCACCAGTTAAGGTACACAAGTAATCTAGGACAGGATGGACACCTATGGATATTAACTGAGGAGAATACTGCATGCCCACATATATATCGGAAGTGAGGGCCCTTGGAACAGCCAAGAGCTGGTATCACCCCATACGATCTTCCTGCCCACCTTTTCTCCAGACTCAACCAAAACTATAAAATACGAGGCCAGACCTATGCACTTTCAACTCGTATGCAATCAGGCAGGCCCTCGTACTACACGTCTGCCGGTAAATCTAAAAGAAATTGGAAAATAAGAATTGCCTAATGTGTATCCAGCTCAAGGGAACTGGTGCTACCAGACACAACTGACCAATAGACTAAGAAAAATCCCTTGCAGCACTGAGGCATTGGGATCACTGAACAGTAGGGGATACACAAGCCGACCAGTGTGCCTGGACACCCACAGCTATTTATTAGGCAATTGGTAACAAATAGCCACAACAACTGACAAAAATAAACTCTAGGAGAAAATAGGATAGCATGGTGACACGGAAGGAAACAGTTGTGAACTATATTTGGGGACATACAGATAGCTAGGGACATTAGCATACCTTAGCCTGAGGCAATGCAACCTTGTACAGCCAGGGGAGTTTAACCACTTAAGGACCGCCGCATGTACATTTACGTCGGCAGAATGGCACAAGGCACATCCGTATATATACGTTGGTGCCTTGGGGGGGATCGGGGGTCCGAAGGACCCCCCCCCCGTACATGCGGCGGTCCGCGCGGCTGCAGGAGCGATCACAAGGGGGGCGGCTTCCGTTTTCACCGCCCCCTCCGGATCGCTCCCAGCCAATGCGCGCGCCCGCCTGACCTGACTTCCTCCTCCTGTGTAAACACAGGAAGGAGGAAGCGACGTATCTCTCCCTCGGCGTTTGTTTCAAGCGCCGCTGAAGAGATCTACAGAACGTGTCTGCACTAACACTACACTACACACACACATTTAACCCCCGCATGCCCCCCCCCCCCCTCCCCCCTGCACAGTGATGAATGCTTCGATATTATATTTAGTGTCAGTGTGAAGACAGTGTGACAGTAGACAGTGTAGTGTCAGGGTAGCCCCCCCCACCCCCCCCAATAAAGTTTTAACCCCCTGATCTGCCCTATTAACCCTTTCACTCCCTATTGCCAGCGTCACTAAGATCATTTTTCATTTATTAGTGTCCTGTTCCCGCTAGGTAGCTAATTTTTTTTTAATGCTTTTTTTTTTTACTAAAGACATGTGGCTAAATAAATTTTGGCCTAATGTTTGACTAAAATTTAGTTTATTGTTTTTTTATTATAACAAAAAGTAAAAAATATTGATTTTTTTTCCAAAAATGTCCCTTTTTTTGTATATAGCCAAAAAATAAAAATCGCAGAGGCGATAAATACCACCAAAAGTCTATTTGTGGGAAAAAAAAGGACGCGAATTTTGTTTGGGACCCGTCGCACGACCGCGCAATTGTCTGTTAAACGCGCAGTGCCGACGCAAAAACCCCTTGGGTCATTTGCCAGCGTATTGGTCCGGGTCTTATGGTTAAGCAGTTCTAAACACAAGTGGCCAAAGTGTCAGGCTACCTTTTAGAGTATAAAACTACACGTGTCCATGGCTGATTTCGATAATAAGAAAACAGATATGCCCGGATCTATGCATCCATTTCCACCTCTGGAGAATCCCCAAAACCCTTTTACCACTAAGTGTGGTACCCCTAAACGCTACTTAGCCTAATATATGTGTTAGAGTGCCAATTATCCCCTGCAGTCTTACTCCACTTTTCATAAAAAAACTAATATGCAGACCTCAGTTAGTTGCTTCTGCTATTCAGTGAATCAGATCATGTAACCCCCACTAGGTGGTCCAAAAACATAGCCAAATGGACTGACCACTAGACGTTCCAACTAGATAATGGTCATGAAAACCTAAACCTTGTGAAACCCGACCGACTGACCAACATAAAGATTTCCTCTTATTCTGAAATCCTGAAAACCCAGTTATCGAGTCTGAGGGATAAAACACAAAATAAAAGTTAGTAATCAACCTTCCCCCCCCCTTTTTTTTTTATATACCTGTCACAAGACATTAGCATATGAAACACAAATATACATTACATTACATAAACCGTGCACTTTTTTTTTTTTTTTTTTTTTTTTTAAATACCAAAAATTGTTGAGCTCAACTTTTCATTAATATGTATTACTATAATACATAATAATGCCATATGGATTTTCGTTTTATGGTATACCAATAATTCCCCCTAAAAGAAAAAAAAAATATTTTCACCATGGTAGGAGGAAAAAAAATTAGCAACTCATAATAAACCTTTTAACGGTACCATTTATTAACCCATCATAAAACTTCATCACAACGTTTTCGCAGAACCTTCTGTAAAAAAAAACTAATTTTTAGTAAATGCCCTTTTCGATTCACCATTACAGATGTTTCCTTGGCTCAGGTCATTTGCAAGTCAATACGATCTGTTTTACATTCTCACAGACCTGGATAGAAGGGGGGTCATTTGGGCTGTCAGCAGCTGAGAACACACGTCACACACTCTCAATTTAACCACTTGACCACTGGGCACTTAAACCCACTTAATAACCAGACCAATTTTCAGCTTTCGGTGCTCTCACATTTTGAATGACAATAACTCAGTCATACAACACTATAACCAAATGAAAATGTTGTCCTTTTTTTCCCACAAATAGAGCTTTCTTTTGGTGGTATTTTATCACCTCTGCGGTTTTTATTTTTTTCACTATAAATGAAAAAAGAACGACAATTTTGTAAAAAAAATGCATTTTTCTTCATTTCTATTATAACATTTTGCAAAAAAGTAATTTTTCTTCATAAACTTGGCCTAAAATGTATACTGCTACATATCTTTGGTAACAAAACAAAAAAAATTTAGATATTATTTAGTCTGGGTGAAAGTTATAGGGTCTAAAAGCTATGGTACCAATTACTGAAAATTGATCAATTTGATCACATCTGATGTACTGACAGCCTCTCATTTCTTGAGACCCTAACATGCCAGAAAAGTACAAATACCCCCCAAATGACCCCTTTTTGGAAAGAAGACATTCCAAGGTATTTAGAAAGAGGCATTGTGAGTTTTTTGAAGTTGTAATTTTTCCCACAATTCTTTGCAAAATCAAGATTTTTTTCATTTTTATTTTCTTTCCACAAAATTTTCATATTAGCGGGTTATTTCTCACACACAGCATATGCATACCACAAATTACACCCCAAAACACATTCTGCTATTCCTCCCGAGTATGGCGATACCCCATGTGTGGGACTTTTACACAGCGTGGCCACATACAGAGGCCCAACATGCAGGGAACGCCATCAGGCGTTCTGGAGCACCCAGACCAATTCTGACATTTCTCTCCTACATGTAAAAATCAACACTTATTTGCTAGAAAATTACATAGAACCCCAAAACATTATATATGCTTTTTTAGCAAAGACCCTAGAGAATACAATGGCGGTTGTTGCAACTTTTTATCGCGCATGGTATTTGCACAGCAATTTTTCGAACACATTTTTTTTGGAAATAAAACAGTTTTGTGCTTTTAAAAAAAAAAAACATTAAATTTAGCCCAATGTTTTTGCATAATATGAAAGCTGAAGTTATGCCGAGTAAATAGATACCCAACATGTCACCCTTCAATATTGCACACACTCGTGGAATGGCGCCAAACTTTGCGACTTAAAAATCCCCATAGGTGACGCTTTAAATATTTTTACTGGTTACATCATTTTAGTTGGAGAAGAGGTCTAGGGCCGCAATTATTACTCTCGCTCTAACGTTTGCAGCGATACCTCACATGTGTGGTTTGAACACCGTTTTCATATGTGGGCGGGACTTGCGTATGCGTTCGCTTCTGCATGCGAGCTCACGGGGACAGGGGCGCTGTATGCCCAGAGTGTGTTGCCCAGAGTGTGTTGCCCAGAGTGTGTTGCCCAGAGTGTGTTGCCCAGAGTGTGTTGCCCAGAGTGTGTTGCCCAGAGTGTGTTGCCCAGAGTGTGTTGCCCAGCATTGCAGAGTATGTGCAGCAGGGATGGCTGAGCAGGGAGGGATGGATGGATGGATCTGTGACTACATTTGTCACAGATCCAGCCCGCAGCACTGGCGCTGCCATCCGCTCCCTCCCCTCTCCTCTCCCACTGTACCGATCGGTACAGAGAGAGGAGGGAGGAACCGGCGTCATCAAATGACGCCGGTCTGTTTACATCTGATCGCGCCGTCATTGGACGGCGCGATTACGTGGTAAACCGCCGCTATCAGCGGTGATTTACCTTGATCCGTGACCCACCGGGTCCTCTGGACCCGGCGGTCACGGACATTCCCGTGTGCGCGCCCCAGGGGGCGCGCGGGAGCGCGACTCTGGAATCACGTTATATAACGTGATCCCAGAGTTAAGCAACCACCTTGCCGCCGTTATTTTTCGGCAGGTGGTTGCTAAGTGGTTAACTTGTGTCAAGGAAAGAGATTGGGGGGGGGGGGGGTGGTTGCTCTTTCTTCGAACTATAGAACACCATTCATAATTTTTAAACTTTAATCAACACAAAACAAATCATCATGCCACCACACACAACCTCACAATCCATGGGTCTCACACATTTCCACACAACACACTTAGCTAGGTCAAATATGACCTCAAGATCTTACACAGATCCGCGTGTTCTATATGCTACTTAAACCCATAACCTCTGTTCATCACTTCTCTGGGGATGTGGATTCCCACCATTTTAGTGGCTGTCCCTATTAAAAATAATCACCTCATCAGTTCTGTTATCCTACCATCCCTGCCCTCCAAGCATCTCTCATTTCTCTTAAAAATACAGTTTCCAGTCTAGCGATTCCCATCATCATCTATATATTTCACAACCCAGGGTCCATATTTATCAATCATTTCTTCCTTCAGAGTCAAGTGGTAAGGTTCCCCACCTTATAGGTCGCTTATTCCAAAGCTAGCTACACTTTGACATGATTGGGTTGGCGGGTACCTCCCCCGTCCCCTTTACTGCTTTTTTTTCACTACTTGCCAGAACAATCCATGTACTGATTATAGTCCTTCAAAAAATTAGCCTGGAGATTTTCCAAACCAAATGGTTTAATCATCCCGCGGGCTTTCCAAAGTATTCCAAAATAAATTCTTACTGTACCACAGGGCTTCCCAAGCGTTAGAGGCTTGATTAGACCCTATGATGGCTTGTAGTACAGGAGACAATTTTAACTGACGAACACCTACCGTGTTTCCCCTAAAATAAGACGTACTCCGAAAATAAGCCGTAGCGGGATTTCTACGCAAGATAGAAATATAAGACACCCCTCCGAAAATAAGACGTAGCGATGTAGTGTCGAATCTCCGAAAATAAGATGTAGTGTCGAATCTCCGAAAATAAGATGTAGTGTCGAATCTCCGAAAATAAGATGTAGTGTCGAATCTCCGAAAATAAGATGTAGTGTCGAATCTCCGAAAATAAGATGTAGTGTCGAATCTTGTAGTGATATCTTGTAGTGGTACAACCAGACAAGATGAGTGCAAAAAGAAAGAGTTATTCTGTTGAGTACAAGAAAGGAATTGTGGAGGACTCCCGAGGCAAGAATCTTACGGCTTTTTGCAAAGAGAAGAAGTTGGATATCCGAATGGTCCAAAAATGGCGTGCAGAATACGATAATCTCAGTCTACAGGTGGACAGAGGAAATGCTAAGAAGCGCAAGTGTGGTTCAGGTAGGCAACCTTTATTTTCTGTAATAAAAATAAGACACCCCCCGAAAATAAGCCATAGTGTGATTTCTTGAGGAAAAAAAAATATAAGACGGTGTCTTATTTTCGGGGAAACACGGTAATTACACTGATTTTTTTAGCAGTTACAATATAGCCAGTGTTTCCAGATTTAATTACACCGCTTACAATCCCCAGTTATTCGTTTAAACAGAGGAATAGATTCACATACATCCAGATAATTCAGTGTGATTTAGTCTCCATTTCCACTGATGCGATTTGCCATGCGACTTTGGACACAGTCGCATTACAAATCGCAGCCCATTGATTTCAATAGCACCCATTCCAATCTATGTGGCTCAAAGCTGCAGCGACCGATAAGGTACCTGCACCATTTTGATGCGACTTCTCGATTAAAAACGCATTCAAAGCCACACCACATTCGCACTAAAATTGCATCTCAAAATCGCACCCTGGATCAGGCGACATTGGAGTTGCACCAGTGGAAACACAGCCCAAAAGCATAGGTATGTTTCACTCACAAAGATTGGCCTAATCTCATTCAAAGGGTCAATTGCAGAGAGGCACACGGTCTTCAAGATTCCAAACAGAATCCTTATTATTCGCACTGACACCCTGCTGCAATTTCATTCTATATATCTACATTATTCAAAATCAGTCTCATAAACATATTCGCATAGACAAAAATAAAAAGTTAAGTTCTGAAAAGTTAGTTTGTTGTTAGGTATTCAGACAGGTTAAAACAAAAGACTTAAACCAGCTCTGTCTACCATACAAGAAATCCATAATTTTCCAAACTTTAAACTCTCCTCACATGGGGCACCATTTGTCATAGAAATATTAATATTGCACGTAAATAATTAATATAAGCTATAAAAACCTTTTTGTCTATATAAAAATTAAAGCAAACGATAGGGGTGTGAAAAAGAGAAAAAGGATTACATTTATTAATACCGAGAATCCAATATTTACAACCATAACATAAAGGAGATCACTTGTTAAAACAGAGAGGATACTGCTGAATACTGATACAACATACATGATATTAATAAGAATATGGCTATAGAGGATATAATAGAGGCACATCAGGACCCCCCACCCAGTAACCCCCTGTTGTCACATCCTCTTGACATAGGAACTGTCTTGGCCAGTTCCCACGATTAGCACATCACAAGACACCTGGCTAAATGGATATTTCCTGTCTGGCCAATCTCTATACACACACACCTGGTATTATTGTCTAATTAACACAGTCAATCTAAAGCAGGCCATACACGATTCGAATTTCGATCGAAAATCGCATACGAGCGTGAAATCGGACGATTTTCGTATCATTAGTGTGCTTGTTCGACACGCGATTTTCGTACAACAGGCGAAATTTCAAAAACCAACATGTTGGTTTTTTTTCTGAAAAACGTCCAAAAATCGTATCGTTAATGGTAGAGTTGGACGATTTTTCCCAAGAAACATAACTGCGCATGATCCGAGTTGGCGCGACCCGACTTTTGACAGTAGGGGGTATGTTTAAAAGGTCACAGAAGATTACATCACTTCCTCTATGGTATGAAAACATTGTGTTTTCTCGCTCGATTTTCGTACGTAATTGATGGTACACTCGCATGCTTTTGTGAGCGCCGCGTTCGTTTATCGCTCGACGGCTCGTTCGAAATTCGAATCGTGTATGGCCTGCCTTAATGTGTTTTTTAATCAGACAGAAGATGGCGGGACATTCTTTAAATACAATCAGGGGACACTTCCTATCAGAAAATATATTGTAACTATAAAATGGTATGCAGCTATCCTTTTGAAGCGTAGTCACACCAGTATGCAAAGGGCCCCTGCTGTGATGGAGCTTTTCAGCTTGTCTGACTTCCCTTCAAGACAAAAGGCAATTTAGCTAATTTAATTATCACCTGGGACCTTTTCCAGGAAGAATTCATTTTTTAAAGGACAGCTGAGACCTTCAATTTTGTCATATCACAAACTTAAATCAGTCCAGTAAAACCTACATTCATCTTTGCACTGGTTCCCCTGGTATAAAATATGAAGTTCAAACTTTCCACCACAATACCCTCCCTTCCCAAGACCACCTGAAGGTTCTGGACACTCCACTTACCTGCAGGCTATAATTTCTCCACCCAAAAGGTCCGGGGCTCCAGCCAAAAGATTCTGAGGAGGAAGATGGCGCCGACCAGCCTAGTGCGGGCGGGGCACAGGCCTCGGAGGACACAGCCAGAGTGCCAGATGCGATCGCTCTCTGCCAGTCCACCCTTACCTCCAGAATTGAAGAGGTGAAAATCGACATCTCCCTCATCCACCAAGATGTCCAGAAGCTCTGCAAGCGGGTGTCTGAAGCGGAGCGCCGGGTCGGCCACGTGGAGGAAAGCCTGCACCCCCTCCAGGTTACCACGGAACAGCTGCAATACCAACTGAATGCAGTCCTGTCCAAGCAGGACGACATTGAGATCCACCTTAGGAGATGTAACCTGCGCTTCGTGGGCATCCCAGAGAGGACGGAGGGCGCTGACCCCCCTTCATACCTTGAAAACCTTCTGATCAAGACGTTCGGAAGAGAGGCCTTCTCCTCAACGTTCGTGGTGGAGCGCGCACATCGCCTCGTTGCAAGACCCCCTCCTGCTGGAGCCCCGTCGCGTACCTTCTTCGCCAAGTTCCTCAACTACCGCGACTGCAATGCAATCCTCAGGCTTACCCAGGAGAGAGGCAACATCCCCATCTGGAACGTACACATGGCGGTGTTTCCGGACTTTTCGGCCGAGGTCCAGAAGAAAAGGGAGCGCTTTACCAAGGCCAAGCTGCAGCTCCGCACACGCCATCTCCCGTATGCAATGCTCTTCCCGGCACTGCTCTGCGTGGTGTGCGAGGGCAAGGCTCAGTTTTTTTAAGACCCGCAGGCCATCCTATCATGGCTGAAACATCGTGGTGCGGCCGACCAGGCTCCTGTTTAGATCCTCGCCAACCCGTCCACCACCTCCGCCGACTTGCTTCAGCCGGGAACCTTTACGCCGTGGGCATTTTGCTCACCTGAACCCTCCTACAGAGCCGTAGGAGATGGTTTGATGCACCTCTCCCCTCTATGCACTTATCCTCCCCATTGCCCCCCGCTGTGCCCCGGCCAATGCCCCGTTACACTCCTGAACGGACTGTGAGGTGGTGTCTACCCCCCCATCCCCATGGTTATTCCTTCTTTTGTTGTCTCGGGTGGCTCACCTGCGCCCACATCCACAGTGACTGGATACCCCCTGCACTGTTGTGTGCTCTTCAGTTTGGTCGCCCCCCTGACCCCACCGGTAACATGGCACTTGTGCCATCCAGGAATGCTATCCTTCAACCTATGTTTCCCTGGCCAGCCTCTGCCCACCATTGTTCGGTGAACGGCAGTGTGTTGAATCTACATTGCTGGTCCAGTGTCCAAGCAGAATGTTCAGTTGTGACTTTTATTTATGTATGTTTTTTTTTTTTTTTTTCCTTTTTATGAATCCATTTTGACATGTTTGTGCCGGGGCATTCCCCGTGCTATCTCACTGGCGGGATTAGCCCTGCTTTCTTATGTTTTGTTATGTGGTATGCTGTGTTTGTTGCCTTCTTGCTACATGCTGTCTCCTGGGCGTCCGACTGCACACCTTGTCCCCCCCCCCCTGTCCGCCATGGCCTCCCTAAAGATTGTAACATGAAATGTTCGGGGTCTCTGGGAGAGGGCGAAACAAACAGCGATCCTCTTGCACCTCAAATCTCTCCGGGCCAACATTTCCATCCTAGTTGAGACCCATCTCACAGGCCAGAAGCAAATGTGTCTTACAAAGCCCTGGGTGGGCTTTGCTGTATCAGGTCCCATACACCTCTTAGCTCCCGCGGAATTGCGGTTCTTGTATCTAAGAAGGTGCAGTTCTGCCTTCACTCCCTGTAGTCGGACCCCCAGGGCAGATTACTGTTTTCACATGTGTAACGGTCACCACCGTTTTACGATCTTCCATCAACCCAAGACAAGAAGGCTTATCCGACACCCCGACAAACCAGCCGACAGTACCCGATCCATTCCCCCAGAATCAAAACGAGACATGCTCCGTTTTCTCTGGTTTCAGATGAATGAACGCTTTAATAGTACACTCTCAGCTTTTTATACAGTTCAAGCATGAAAGGAACAAAGAAACTCTCCACCCCCCTCATCACACACTGGGGCTTCAATACACCTTCAGATGGGCTAATTACTAATCAGTATCCAGACATTTCGGCACCGGGCTGACGTTTAACATGACCTAATTGATACACCTGAGAAGTCACATTCCATATTTTGGACAGTTGTACTGTCTCCGCATACAGCTTGACAAGTTCCATTCCACATCTTATATCAATAGAATTCACACAAAACAGCATCACACAATGAGAGGTCTTTCAGAAGCAGACTCAATTAGCATATCGACAGTCTACACAGAGGAATGAGTCACTATTGACCGGTTGGGTCAACATTAACCAACAACTTGTAATACCTCAAGATATCCTGAAATACATTAATTATTATTTATCAGCCACCCTATGCCCAAAAGCGGCACAGGGTGACCTTAGACCCAAGAGTCCTTAGTGCCGCTGGCACAGGAGTGTCCCCCATCCCTCAAAAGTCTCTGGGCGTCATGGGTTATCCCGTTACAACAGGCAACTGTGGGGGGCCTTGAGGTTCTCCTACTCGCCTTTTACATCCCTCCCCCTTTTTAGTTTACTGTGCTGTGGGAGGGGGTGGCCTTCATGGCTCGGCACCCCTTGGTGCCGGCCATCTGGGCTGGAGACTTTAATATGGTAATCACCCCTAGCCTCGACAGATTGAGCCCCACTGCCTCCCCCACCCCAACACCCGACATCACTAGATTTGGGAAATTCCTCAGTTTACCCTCACAGACACATGGCGTCACGTACACTCGACAGTCGCACTTCTCATGCTTCACCCCCTCTCGTTCCGCAATGTCCCGCATTGACCTTAACCTCCTCACCCCCCCTCCTTCCTCACCTCCTTGAGGTGGGCTTTGGCACCAGAATACTCTCCGACCACTCCCCATACAAGATCAGGCTGTGGCTACCGACCCCCCCCCCCCCCCCCCCCCCCCCACTGTCCGGATCTGGACCCATTCTGGCTCACCATCCTGCCCGATTTGGACTTGGTCCGGCTTGAGTTGGATCACTTTTTCCCCACAAACGTCGGCTCCGCCTCCTTCGGTTCTGTCTGGGAGACCTTTAAATCGCATGCCCGCCTGATCATGTCCACACGAATCAATAGACACAAGGCCACCTCCAAGGCATTGCTCTGCCAGGCAGAGGAGAGCCTTGATGCCCTCGAGCAGGATTTTCAGAGCGACTCCACTGCAACCAATGCCGCCCGCGTTCATATGCAGACTAGACTTACAGACCAGCTGCATTTTGAAAAAGCTAAGCAAGGCATCTTCTTTAGCAAACGGCGCATGTTCGAGTTTGGCAAATGTGGCAGTAAACTCCTCGCCTACCTGGCTCACCTAGACTACAAGCCCCCGGTAGTGATCTCTCTCTCCAGTTGGCCTCCGGAGTCAGGGTAACGGATCCTGACCAGGTGGCCATTGAGTTTAGATCCTTCTGCTCTGAACTATACTCCTCCACTGCCCAGCACACCCAGGGTGAGCTCTCGGCCTTCCTGCGGGACATTGACTTCCCTACACTTGCACCCCCCCAGGTTGCCCAGTTGGAGTTGCCCATCACCGAGGAATGCGTCGCGGAGGCCCTTGCACTGCTCCCCACGTCTAAGACGCCCGGTTCCGACGGACTCCCTCTCGAGTTCTACAAGCATTTTGGTGAAACCCTTATCCCACGGCTCTGCCAGTTATACACACACATATTCGACTCAGGTTCCCTCCCAGCGTCCATGGGCGGGGCCCTAATTGTACTTATCCCCAAGCCAGGCAAGGACCCCCTGTTCCCTGAATCATATAGGCCCATTTCCCTCCTCTAGCTCAACATCAAAATCTTGGCCAAGCTCTACGCCTCAACAAAGTTATCCTTGGCCTTATACACCCTGATTTATGCCGGGCAAAAACACAACCTTCAACCTTAGAAGGCTACACATGAACCTCCAAGCACAACACATAGACGTCGGCTCCAGGGTAGCAGTCAGCTTAGATGCCGCTAAGGCGTTCGACTCTGTCGAATGGGGCTATTTATGGGCATGCCTCTCTAGGTTTGGGTTTGGTCCCAAGTTTACCAAGTGGCTACAACTTCTCAACATGGATGCGTGCCGAGGGGTACTGGTAAACGGCAGGATCTCCGCCCCCTTCCCCCTCTCCCGCGGCACACGTCAGGGGTGCCCTATCTCGCCCCTTCTCTATGCCCTTGCGGTGGAGCACCTGGCCATAGCTCTTGGGGCCCACCCCAACATCAGGGGCCTTTGCTGCGGTCGGCTGACTGAGGTCATTAGCCTCTACGCTGACGGCATGCTCCTCTACCTTGCTGATGCGGGTCGCTCCAGACGGTCCTCCAGGTTATTACGGCCTTCGGGACGTACTCGGGGCTACGGATAAACTGGACTAAGTCCCAAATCCTCCCTCTGGACGCAGGTGCCCCTACTGCCGACCAGGCCGGGGTCCCCCTGGTCAGAGCCAGCACCATTAAATACCTCGGTGTCACCGTTTCCAGGTCCCTTTCTGACTATGTCAACCTTAACGTAGAACCCCTTTTCACACTCCTAAATTTAAAAACGCACATATGGTCCCGTCTCCCCCTTGGGGTGATGGGCCGAATTCATTTGGTCAAAATGATTCTTCTCCCCAAATTGCATTGTTTTTTTGGCAGGCCCCCCTATACCTCCCTCCACGTATATTTAAAGCCATGGAGGCTATCCTCGACACATTTGTCTGGGGCTCCTCCCGGCACAAACTGTCCTGGCAGGTCCTGAAATGCCCGGCCGACTTGGGCAGCGCCGCGCTCCCTGACCTGCTTTTCTACTACATTGCTTCCCAGCTCTTTCACTACATCCTCTCTGAGGGGTCGGTACTCTGCTTTAGTCTGTTCACATGCCCCGGGCCCTCTGTGTCATCCCTTCCAACTCCTGTTCCGCGGACCCCACGGCCCACCCCGTGGAGGCGACGGAGAGTACATGCTGTTTCAACACTGTAAGATATGGCAGTTCGCCATGTGTTTTGGTGGAGCACCCTCTCCCCACTCCCACACGCCCCTTTGGGACAACCCCCTTCTGCCCGAGCTTGCATCTGTCCCCGACTGTGGCCTGTGGATTGACGGGGGCGTTATATACCTGTCACAGGTCGTGGCCCGTGGTTCGGTCAGGCCATTCCAAATGCTTAACCACTTGTCCACCGCCCACCATCAAATGACGGAGGGCGGAGGACTCCATCGTCCTGACATCACGTCATGTGACGTGATGTCTTTTTAAAGCCGCGTGCGCGCACCCGCCGCTCTGCTGGGATCCCGGTGCGAGTGCCCGGCTGCAACGATCGCCGTCGGGCACACGCGATTGCCCAGTAACTGAGCAGGGACGTGGAGCTCTGTGTGTAAACACAGAGCTCCACGTCCTGTCAGGGAGAGGAGACCGATGCTGTGTCCCTTGTACATAGGGACACAATCGGTCACCTCCCCCAGTCACCCCCCCTCCCCCTACAGTTAGAACACTCATAGGACACACATTTAACCCCTTCCCCGCCCCCCTAGTGGTTAACCCCTTCACTGCCAGTCACATTTATACAGTAATCAATGCATATTTATAGCATTGTTCACTGTATAAATGTAAATGGTCCCAAAAATGTCAGAAAAGTGTCCGAAGTGTCCGCCATAACGTCGCAGTCCCAATAAAAAAATTGCAGATCGCCACCATTAATAGTAAAAAAAAAAAAATGCCATTAAACTATCCCCTATTTTGTAAACACTATAAATTTTGCGCAAACCAATCGATAAACGCTTATTGCATTTTTTTTTACCAAAAATATGTCGAAGAATACGTATCGGCCTAAACTGAGGAAAAAAATATTTTTTTTTATATATTTTTTGGGTTATTTATTATAGCAAAAAGTAAAAAATATTGCATTTTTTTTCAAAATTGACGCTCTATTTTTGTTTATAGCGCAAAAAATAAAAACCGCAGAGGTGATCAAATACCACCAAAAGAAAGCTCTATTTGTGGGAAAAAAAGGACGCCAATTTTGTTTGGGAGCCACGTCGCACGACCGCGCAATTGTCAGTTAAAGCGACGCAGTGCCGGAAGCTTAAATTTTGTCTGGGCAGGAAGGGGGTGTAGGTGCACAGTAGGCAAGTGGTTAAAGACAACTTTGCACTACCCAATTACATGTTCTTCCACTTCCTTCAACTCCGACACACACTGAGCACGCAGTTCGGTAGCTCCATCCCAGCCCTTGAGGTCCCCCTCATAGTTGACATCGTGTCGGGAACAGATCATAAGAGACTTATCTCCCAACTTTATACATACCTCCTTCAGCCGATGACGACCACCGTTGCCTATAGGCTGAAAACCCGGTGGGAGCCTGACCTGGGCGCAGTGACTGACGGGGACTGGGAGGAAGCCCTCACCAACTGTAAAACTTTCTCCCAAACTCTCTGACCGCCTAACCCATCTATTTATCCTCCATAGATCATACCTGACGCCCTACCGCATTTCTAAATTCAGATGAGACCACGACCCTAACTGCCCCAGCTGTGGCCACCCTGACTCCTCCTTCTTTCATTTTCTCTTGACTTGTCAAAAACTGTCTACTGTATTTTTTTTCACACTACACTACTATTTGTGGTGAATGGATAGGGGTACATCCATACTCATTCAAATAGGTGGTGGGCAGGGATCTGGGGGCCCCCTTGGCATGTGGCCTGGTATGGTTCGGGAGGGGGGGTGCTCTCTTGTCGCCCCCCCCCCCTTCCTGACCTGCCAGGCTGAATGCTTGGATAAGGGTCTGGTGTGGCTTTTGGGGGGCCTCATCCATTATTTTTTATATATAAAAAAAAAAATTCATTTTGGCATGGTGGGATCCCCTCTTGAGTCCATACTAGACGCAATTGCCTTTTTTTTGCCGGCAATTCTTTCTTTTTTGATGACTCATTGATTGTTAAGGCAGCAACCAGCCTACTACTGTACCATGCTATCCATTGCAGAGAAACACACTGTGTTTGTGACCTGCATTTGGGGTGTCATTAACACTGACACCCACTGCAGATCGCAAATGTTGTGTGTTTTGAACTATGTGCTGGAAACACGCAAGGAACATGGGTTTCTTGCACCTTGTTTTGGTTTCAACTAACCCAGTATGTTTATCTATAAGCCTGTGTAGAGGGGGCTGTGTCCCTTTCCTTCACCCAATTCTCAGATTACAGGGAACTCTGGGCTCTAACTCTTACAATGTGTGTGACGTCAGATCCCTGCCCCTACTTTTTGTTGCTGAGAAAAATCCTTTGATCTGTGTACAGTGAACTGATGTACAGGAGAGAATACCGCAGATAAACAGCTACAACTTATGTAGGAAGATTTGTTTCATCTGTGTTGTCATGTCACTGGGTATATGTGAGGTTTACAACCACTTCAGCTTTTTATTCCCAGTTGAAGTTCCTCTTTAACAGGTCACTAAGCATACATCAGATTTACTAACTACATGTTTATTTCTGGTCAGTGTCTAACCTAAAAAGGAAAGTGATAGGATGTTAATCATAACAGGTTTACTTTTTTTTAGTTTTGTAGAAATAATTTGAATGAAAGGAGATCATTGCATCTAAAACCTACATCTTCAAAATCATTATACTATAAATTGTGTGAACATTTACTTGAATTATCCAGTCATGTGATTGAGAATTTTCACTTCAATTACTCAATCTATTGTATGAAGATTTCCAACTCCCGGTATCTCCAGTATTCTATGGATACATACAACCATTCTTGTGCTGAACCATTGAGAATTGAGATGTCAGTATCAGTGATATGCCCACTAATGGATGTATTATGTTGTTTAGTTAGAGGTACAGAGAAGCTTACAGGAAATTAGAGGAAATCCCTCCAAAATAGTTATCCTGGTTGTCACCAGTGTTACGGGAACTAGTGTCCTCACTGTAAGATTTCCCCTCTATTGCTGTTCTAGTGACAACCTAAAATTAGCGATTTCCTTTTACTTGGTGATAACGGAGGCATAAACAGCCTTATGGGTGTTCTAATGTCTCTCTATCCAAAAATTCTAAAAGTTTTGCTGTTATTTATACTTATTATATGAACTCCCTCACAATTGTCAATAGTAATATGAAGCTTGGCGTGCATTAAACTAGAAAATACAAATAAAATCTTGTTCTGACAATAGACCGTGCAATACATTCGTTTGTCACAATTCTGCAAAGGCCGATTTATTTCTAATGAGTATTTGTTTTTATCTAACTTTTCAAAGCCTTGATGAAAAACTATTTGACAAAAGAGAAACCGAGCAGTTCACGTCCCATTTTAGAAACGTACTCGGCATCTGGTGTTCTTTTAGCCACAATTCCGGTGAGTAATAAATGGTACCTACAGTTTTGCTGGATTTTATTGTAAAAAAATCAAAATGTTCTGTTTTTTTTTGTGAGATTGGAACAAAGTAGGCCATAGTAGAGTAGTTGGAACCAGGTTTAGGTAGACTGGACATTTTTTTCGTGTTCTCAGCAGTTCAGTGTTTGGTTTTTCTTAGCTCAATGCAAATTTGCTATTGTGTTTTTTATTGCTGTTGTATCCTTTACAGCAGAGTGTGTGACACATTGTGCTTTTTGATAATACTCTTTTTATGATTTTTCGCTGTTGTACTGCATCTTTTTATTTGCTGTTACACATGGTGATTGATGTTTAGGAGAATTGCTGGTTTGTCTTTTTATTTGCTTTATATCTCATCATAGATTTGTATGATCTGTACAAACAAATGCAGATTTTGAATCAATTCAGTATTTGATGAATGGGCTGCGTGATTCCCTGAATATAGGGCAAATCTTTGTACATAAAATTTAGAGAAATAAAAAACAAAACAAAAAAAAAACGTTTTTTTTGTACATGCAGTAGTAATATTGGGGCCAAAAGATAGAACCACTGGGTGCAATAGAGGATGCAGGTATCTGTCATTAAAGGAAGGGACAGATGTGAAGACTTTGTAGGCTGAAGCTGCTAAATAGGACCAAGATCCAGGGGACGGGAGGTGGGATAGGTACTGAAAGCCGTCTTTTCTCTTCGTGTTACATGATTACATTTGTATCATTTTATTAAACATATAATCTACAAATTATACAAAATTGTACTTGGTATTCTTTTTAATTGTAGTGGAAGAGTGGACAAGTGGTGCACCTGGGATGGACAGTATCTGAAGATCTAATGTGTATTCAGGAAGATGGAACTGTATTAATATACGACATATTTTGTGTATATAAACGCTGTTTTAGCCTGGGAAATGTAAGTATGTTATTTACACTTTAATTGTATGTCACTGTGTTCACATCAGACAAGTACAGTAGACCTTTTATTATGTACAATCATGGGCGTCCGCTGAATTTTTTTCAGGGAGGGGCGCTTCGGCAGCGGCGATAGTCACATTTAACCCTTTCTTCAAATGCTAGTGGGGGTTAAAAGTGCCCTGCTAGTGACTGAATAGCGCATAACCGTTAACGCGGCCAGCTGGCGGTGTGAAATAGCTCTTGCGATAATTCAGCTTCACTCCATGCCTATATAAATATAGCCTAGAGAATGTACAGACCCCCCTTCAGCACAGATGGACCCCACCTTCAGCACAGACCTCTCCATTCAGCACAGATAGACACCCCCCCCCCCCCATTCAGCACAGATAGACCCCCCCCCCCATTCAGCACAGATGGATCCCTCCATTCAGCACAGATGGACCCCCCCATTCTGCACAAACCCCCCCATTCTGCACAGATGGACCCCCTTTAAGCACAGACCCCTCTTCAGCACATACCCCTCTTCAGTACAGACCCCCCCCTTAGCACACATGGACCCCCCCATTCAGCACAAACCCCCCCTCCCCCATCCCATTCAGTACCTCAGATCAGCCATCAGCGCGGCACAGGCACAGCAGGTTCCCTCCCCGTGTACACATAAACACTGGAGGGGAGACAGCTTGACACTGCTCGCTGTGCCTGTGTGACATCCAACCCGGGACCGCTCAGACAGCCGTTGCCGCAAAACTCTTCAACACTTTCTCGATTTTCCAGGGGGGGTCAATTGCCCCCCCCCCCCCCCATGGAGCGGACGCCCATGTGTACAATGACTCCATGCATCTGATGTGCACAAGGCGTTAATATTGTTAGAAAAAAGTGCATTATTTCTACAGTGAAAATGTGGGAAATGCAATCTGACACCGATAAAGATAAATGTTTACAATACAATGGAAAAATCAATGTCAGAGGCTGACCATCTTTATCAAAGGGGATGGGGGTTAGATGTACAGGAATGATCCAGTCATCCTCTGGGTTTCCACTTGGTTGTTATGTCCATAAGTATGCTTCCTTGTTTTTTACTGAGTGGGCACTCAGGCGGCACTGATAGGCACTCGTAGGCAGCACTGATGGGTATTTATGGGTGGCACTGATATGTGGCACTGATGGGCACTCATAGGTGGCACTGATGGACACTGATGGGTGGCATTGCTGGGCATCACTGATTTTGTGTGTGCCATAATGGTGTCCAGTCAGTGCCCATTTGTGGGCACTGATTGGCATATGTTGGGCATTAATTTGCACATGTGGATGGCCATGGGGGATGTACCTGGCCATCCACGTTAGGTGCTTCCCTGGTGGTCCTGGCGGCTTCCATGGTGGTCCAGTGTGGGCATTCGAGGGGGGGCTGCGCTGATAAACAATCGTCACAGACCCCCCCCTGTTGGGTGAGCCGCCAATTGGCTCTCCTCTAGTCTGTCAGATGCGAGTGAGGAAGAGCCGATCAACGGCTCTTCCTGTTTACATTGTTGGCAGCCGTGATTGGACATGGCTGATCATTTGGTAAAGAGCCTCCTCTTGTCAGAGTGGCGCACCGATCGCCGTGATGCGCACCCCCAGGGGCGTGTGGTTGCTGTTATTCTGCCAGACGTCATATGACGTCCAGTCAGGATAACCCAACCACCACCTGGCCATCATTTTGTTATAGGCCGGGCGGTAAGTGGTTAGGTAAGTATATTCTGATGCATTAGAGGAGGTCTTAACCCCCAAATATTTGGCAGTGTGAGTCCATCGCAATGGCAAATTTGGGTCAGCCAGAGCCCCTGCCTCTCGATCAATTGGAAAAATAAGGGACTTGTCCCAGTTGACTCTTCTACCCCAAAAAAAATGAATTTGAGGAAATTAAGGCCAGCGCTTCCTTAAGGGAAGGACCTGGGTCATTCAACAAAAGAATCATGTCATTATAACGCTACTTTTTCAACAATGGGGCCAACCGGTATATCTTTAAAGCGGAGTTCCACCCAGCAAAAAAACATTTGGCCAAAAGTCCCAAAAAAAAGTGGAAAAAAAAATTATACTCACCCGAAATACCTGTTGCTATGCCGAAGTTCATAATCTGCCTCATCCGCACCGTGTTGTAGTTTTTTCTTCTCCTTCTCCTAGTGAATGGGGCGTGCTGCTTTCTGGGAACTGTGTGTGTTCTCAGAGAGCAGCCGCCCATTCACAAGCTGGCACGAGACTCACACAGGCGCAGTAGGAAATGGGCAGTGAAGCCGTAAGGCTTCACTGCCTGTTTCCCCTAGTGTGAATGGCTTTGTGGGACCTGCATCAGTCGTGGGATCGGCATCGAAGGGGCCATCAGCGTGGGCAAGTAGGACAGGTAAGTGTCCTTATTAAGAGTCAGCAGCCACACTGTTAGTAGCTGTTGACTTTAAAAAAAAAAATTTGCAGGTGGAATCCCGCTTTAATAAGTGGGTTAAGTATGGCTTGGGCGATGGGTTCCATCATTAGTGCAAATAAAGCTGGAGACAACGGGCACCCTTGCCTAATCCCCCCTACCAATGGAAAATGGTGCAGATAGCTCACCCCCCCCCCCCCCAATTTTAATCTGTGCTAAGGGAGCTTTGTAAAAGGACCTTATTCTAATTACAGAAACGTGCCCCGCAGCCTAGTACTTCCAACACAGTGGACATGTATACCCAATTGACCGAGTCAAAAGCTTTAACTACGTCTAGCAGGATAAAAACCAGGAAGCAGACTCGTTTGGGGGAGCTACAAGTGTGTAAAAACCCTGTGTAGGTGAAAGTCTACTTTCTTTATCGTACATCACGGGACACAGAGCGCATAGCCATTACACTTGGGTTATATGGGTACCTTCAGGTGTGGACACTGGTGTAATCAATTTCACAGGAAGTTTCCTCCCTATATAACCCCCTCCCACTGGGAGTGCTTCAGTTTTTTCGCCAGTGTCTTAGGTGTTGGTCACGTCTAGCTGTCCCTCGGAGGTCTCGGGACCCAGGATAGCTAGCCGGATCCGTCCGAAGTGCTTCAAAGCCAAGGTGTACGGTACCCGGGCCCTGCTGGAGTGGGGTTTTGCCTATAATGCCTCTCCTAGGAGGGCTGGATTCTGGGCTCCAGTGCCTTAGTCTCTCCTAAGAACTAAACGCTACTGATGCCAGGATGCTATATAGGTCCAGGGGTGTGGGTTCCTTAACACAGGACCCCGGTCCCTGAAGGTCCAAGACAATACCCACGGAGATGGGGGAAGGCTGGGCCTCTTGCATTTTGCAATACCCTGCGGCGTGGAGCAGGTAAGAGGGAACCTGCGGGACTTGGTTCGACAGTAGGTATCCCCCTGAGGGTTCTGGGTCGGCTAATGGTATGCTTATGCATCAGCCACTATCTCCACTATGTCTTTTGAGGCAGGATGGGATGTACTAATGTTTACCCAGATAACATGTAGATATATATATGCTTTTAAAGATATGTATTTTGCTACTCCCCCCAGACTTGCCTGTTAGCATGATACTGCAGCCCCACGTGTTATAGGGAGGAAATGCTGACAAAACTCCTGTTTCCTAGGAAGCCTATGGGGACAGCTTCCTCTATGTGTGCACTACAATAAAGATTAGTGACTTGCCTGGTGTCTGTTGGGTTGCTAGCGCTGGTCCAGGCTTCTCCTCTGCTCTCTGCTTCCTCCGTGTTGGTTTCATGCGTGGGGGGGGCGGGCCAGCAGCGTCAGGTCTCAAATAAAGCAGCAAAGCATTTCCTGGCTGGTCATTCCCTCCTGAGAGCAGAGGAGGCTGAGGACACAGAGCGCGCAGCTGAGCCATTTCTGGCTAACAGTGACACCCAGTGGTGGTTTGTGGATCTTCAGGTCTGGACTTAGTCCACACTGACCAGAAAAAAAAAAAAAAAAAAGGGTTTTCTTTTCTTAAAGGGACTCAGCCTTAGATCTGGCAGTATCTGAGTCGGTGCAACCTTGGGCTCCAGCTAACGGGCATTGGTGTGGCAATACTCACAGGACTTTCCTCGGTATTGCCGCCTTCTCAGGCGTATGAAAATTTAGAATTTTTTTTACCATAGCCTGTCCTTATTAATGTTTGACTTCTAGCTACAACAGTTGGGTGTTGGCTGTAGGGGTGTCTCAAGGTTGTGCAATGGCTCCCAAGGGATCAGGACCAGCTAAGGCTGCAAAAGGTACCAAAAAATTAAAGGGGTCTCCATCGGGGTCAGAGGATTTGGGCCAGGCTCCAGCGGTCCCACCCTCACCAGATCGACCACCGAACAGCATGTTGCAGGAGCCATTGAGGGTGCTAGGGGCAGAGGCGTCCCCCAATCAACCCATTCCTGTTTATGTTACGGAAGAAATGCTAGCGACCACCCTGGGTGGGCTAGAGAAAAGGTTAACTGCTTTAATTGCCCGCTCTTTGCCGGGTGGCAAACGGGCTAGATCCCCATCACCTAGAGCGGTGTGTTCGGATGCAGAGGTCCTCTCTTCGGAGGAATTGGACCCACAGGGGGATCAAGCGGACCTGAGTCCCGACGGGTCAGACATTGAAGGTTCCACTATAGATGACAATTTTTTCGGCTTCTCAAGCAGAGAGTCTGTGGATCCAGTCTCTGACGGATATGGTTCGCACTGCTTTTAAACTTCCAGTGTCAGAACAATTAGCCCCCGCGGTATCCTCTTTAGGTTCCTTGAAGGCACCGTTGAGTGGTGCGTCTTTCCCGGGTTCACCCCCTTCTGGAGAGCGTGATTTTTCAGGATTGGGCTCGACCTGATAGGATTTTTATCCCTCCTAAAAGGTTCACTATTCTCTATCCTATGGAAGAAGAATTTGCAAAGAAATGGGCACTCCCTACCGTGGACGCAGCCATTTCCTGCGTAAATAAATCCCTGACCTGTCCGGTGGAAAATGTCCAGATGTTTAAAGATCCAGTCGACAAAAAATTGGAGACCCTACTGAAGGCTTCTTTTACCACAGTAGGTGCCGTGGTTCAGCCAGCGGTGGCAGCCATTGGCGTTTGTCAGGCTTTAAAGGATCAGACTAAACAGATATTAAGGGACATACCGGCTCAGCAAGCTTGTGAATTGGCTGACCTCCCAAGGGCTCTCTGCTTTGCAGTAGATGCTATTAAGGACTCCGTTCAACAGGCGTCCCGTTTATCTCTGCTGTTGGTTCATATGCGTCGCCTTTTGTGGCTGAAAAACTGGTCAGCAGAGGCACCCTGCAAAAGGCTTTTAGCAGGATTTCCCTTTCATGGTGGGAGACTATTCGGTGAAGACCTAGATAAATATATCCAGACTATATCAAGTGGTAAAAGTTCTTTCTTGCCTGTCAAGAAAAGATCGCGTGGGCCCGCGTTTAAGCGACAGGCCTTCGCAGGCTCGGCCCCTTCAACTTCCCGTCAGTATCGACGGCCTCCCGGGCGTTCAGCATTTAATAGCCGCCCACAAGGACAAGCCACGGCAGGCAAGAGGCCATGGTCTCGCAAGCCGGTTAAACCAGTCATCAAGTCAGATTCATGAAGGGGCGCCCCCACTCTCTTGGGTGGGGGAAAGGCTTCGGTTTTTCTCCGAAATGTGGAAGGCCAGAATTCCCGACTCTTGGGTACTGTCCGTGGTAGCCACGGCTACAAGCTAGAGTTTCGGGAAGTCCCCCCTCCTCATTTTCAGGGGTCAAGTCTTCCAAGCGACCCATTAAAGAGGGCCTCTCTTGTAAAAGCATTGGATCGTCTCTTGCTCCAAGGAGTAATTGTAGAAGTACCAACCCAGGAATGGGGTCTGGGATTCTACTCCAACCTTTTCATAATACCAAAGCCCAATGGTGACGTCAGGCCTATCTTAGACCTCAAACGCCTAAATCGCTTTCTAAAGATTCAGACCTTTCGTATGGAGTCCATACGTTCGGTGGCAGCCAGCCTACATCAAGACGACTTTCTAGCATCTATAGACATAAAGGATGCGTATCTGCACGTGCCGATCTACCCGGCACATCACAAGTTTCTTCTTTTTTATGATAATTCACCGCCATTACCAGTTTGTAGCCCTCCCTTTCGGGTTGGCAACAGCTCCTCGGGTATTCACAAAGGTGTTAGCCCCGGTGCTAGCCGTCCTAAGGACAGAAGGCATTTTGGTCTTGGCATACCTGGACGATCTTCTGGTTATCGACAGCTCAGCTTCCAGCCTCAATCAGGCAGTAGGTCGCACAGTTCAGCATCTAGAGGAATTCGGGTGGATTGTGAACCTAGAAAAATCGATATTGAAACCCACAAAGCAGTTGGAATATCTAGGCCTTCGGCTAGATACAGACTGCCAGAGGATATTTTTACCTCAAGCAAAGGTCAGATCAATAGCTCAAGCAGTTCAAGTGATCTTAGGCAAGAAGAGGCCGACTATTCGCCTATGTATGCGACTGCTGGGGAAGATGGTGGCCGCCTTCGAGGCAGTACCCTATGCCCAGATCCATACCAGATATCTTCAGGCAGCCATTCTCTCTGCTTGGAACAAGTCCATTCAGGCGTTAGATCGTCCGTTAGTGCTCTCCCCGAAGGTCCGGCGCAGCCTGTTTTGGTGGCTGGTCCCTCAAAATTTGTCAAAGGGGAAATCCTTTTGCCCCATCACGTGGAAGATAGTATCCACGGATGCCAGCCTGTCAGGTTGGGGGGCAGTTCTAGAAGGACAGACCCAGCAGGGGCAGTGGTCGGAGGCAGAAAAACTGCTTCCCATCAATATCCTGGAGATCAGAGCTGCTCGGCTGGCCCTGATCGCCTGGACTCTCCCCCTTCAGGGTCTGCCAGTAAGGATACAGTCCGACAACGCCACTGCGGTGGCATACATAAACCACCAGGGGGGCACGAGGAGCCTAGCAGCCCAAAGAGAAGTAAACCTGATTTTCTCATGGGCCGAAGCCCATGTACCCTGCATCTCGGCGGTGTTCATCCCAGGGATAGACAATTCTCAAGCAGATTTTTTGAGTCGTCAACAGTTGCTCCCGGGGGAGTGGTCTCTTCACCCCCAGGTATTCCAAGAGATTTGCCAAAGATTCGGAGTCCCAGATGTGGACATTATGGCAACGAGATCCAACAAAAAGTTGGACAAATTCATATCCCGAGCCAGGGATCCCTTGGCCTACGGGACCGATGCGTTGGTTTGCCCCTGGCACCAGTTTTCTCTCCTGTATGCGTTCCCTCCACTGCAGATGATTCCCCGCCTTCTACGGAGGATCAGGGTGGAGCGCAGGCCTGTGATCCTGGTGGCCCCAGCCTGGCCCAGGAGGGCTTGGTACCCACTCATCGTGAAGATGTCAGTCGGGGCGTCGTGGCCGCTCCCCTTGCGCCCAGATCTGCTGTCTCAGGGACCAATCTGCCACCCTGCTTCACAGCAGCTAAATTTGACGGCTTGGCGGCTGAATCCCTAATTCTTAAGGGCAGAGGCCTCTCAGATCAGGTCATATCTACGTTGATTCAGGCTAGGAAACCGGTCTCCAGAAATATTTATTACAAAGTCTGGAGAACCTATGTGGAGTGGTGCGAGTCTCAAAAATGGCATCCTCGAAAGTTTTTTATTGACAGGATCTTGCGATTCCTCCAGGTGGGCGTTGACAAAGGGTTGGCTCTTAGTACTCTAAAGGGGCAGGTGTCGGCTTTATCGATATGGTTTCAAAGACCCTTGGCCACCCATTCGCTTATGAAAACCTTCTTGCAGGGGGTCTTGCATGTGAATCCCCCTATTAGAGCTCCCCTCTGCCCCTGGAATTTAAATCTGGTCTTGTCAGCTTTACAAAGGCAGCCGTTTGAACCTCTGACAGAAATCCCTCTTGTGCTCCTAACCCGAAAGTTGGTTTTCTTGGTGGCTATGGCTTCGGCCAGAAGGGTTTCCGAGCTGGCAGCCTTGTCATGCAGGGAGCCATACCTTATTCTGCATAAGGACAGAGTGGTTCTGCGGCCTCAACCTTCTTTCCTTCCTAAGGTCATATCCAGTTTTCACTTGAATCAGGACCTAGTCCTACCATCCTTCTTTCCTACTCCCCAGTCCAGAGAGGAAAGACTGCTTCATACTTTGGACGTGGTTCGAGCCATGAGGGTCTATCTCAAGGCTACAGAGAAGATTCGGAAAACAGATGTGCTTTTTGTTCTTCCGGATGGCCCCAAGAAGGGTCTTCCTTGGCTAGGTGGATTAAGCAGCTGATTTTTCAGGCCTATGGTCTGAAGCGCGTTCCACCTCCCTTATCAGTTAAAGCCCATTCTACGAGGGCCATGAGTGCCTCCTGGGCGGCACACCATCAGATCTCTATGGCACAGGTTTGCAAGGCGGCAACCTGGGCTTCTGTACATACGTTTACTAAATTTTATAAGTTGGACGTTGCAAAGGGTACGGACGCAGCATTTGGGCAGGCGGTCCTACGGGCAGCAGTATAGAATCCTCTGGTCCGGGTCACGCCCCCTTTTCTCTGTTGGTGGAGTTACTTTACTTCCTGATAATTTTTTGTTTGGCTATTCTTGGCCTTACGGTCTCCCTCCCTTCATAGAGCATTGCTTTAGGACATCCCAAGTGTAATGGCTATGCGCTCTGTGTCCCGTGATGTACGATAAAGAAAAAAGGATTTTTAATAAACAGCTTACCTGTAAAATCCTTTTCTTGAAGTACATCACGGGACACAGAGCTCCCACCCCTCTTTTGGGGAACATTGTGTAACCTCGGAGGAATTGCTTGCTACAAAACTGAAGCACTCCCAGTGGGAGGGGGTTATATAGGGAGGAAACTTCCTGTGAAATTGATTACACCAGTGTCCACACCTGAAGGTACCCATATAACCCAAGTGTAATGGCTATGCGCTCTGTGTCCCGTGATGTACTTCAAGAAAAGGATTTTACAGGTAAGCTGTTTATTAAAAATCCTTTTTTTTTGATGGGGGAGAGGGGGGACGGAACTCTTCATGTATGTTGTATACATTACAAGGTTTTTAACAAATGCCTTCCTTTGCAGGAACTAAAACAGACTATTGCCTTTATTTCATCAGACTGTTGAGTAGGGTGGCCTGTCTGCTAAAATGTATATTTGTTTCTAGGTGCTGAAAGAGACAAATCTATGCATTCCTATAAATGTGCAATACCCTTGCCCAGTATATCACCAAGAATGCAAGGCTTACTGTAGCGAACCTAAAAAAGTTAGAAATGACTGGCATTTGACTTGTACCTCTCTTCAGACTTCAGGGCAAATCAATGGGCCAGTCGCACAAGTAGGATGTCAAATTTGTATGCAGTTTGCAGAACATCCCCAGTGTTGTCATGGTGGCAAGAAAGCAACATATGATTTCAGCTTGTTAGTAAAAAGAGGTTATTTTTATTAAATGACAAAATGATGTGTTAGTTTTGTTTTTTACATTTTATTTGCAAACATTTTTAATTTTCTTTTACTGTGCATTTTGTGGCTATAGATTTGGACTTTAGAAGAAACCCTGAAAATTTGAATATGTAGCTGTTAGCAAGAATAAAAAAGACAAAGACCATAATAAATTATGATGTAATTTTTCAAAGTGAGCTTTAAAAGTGTCAGAATTCTTTTAATAATCATAAATCGTTTACCAATTGGTTTGAGCTTCATGTTGATCATTAGATGTGGCAGTGGGAAGTTGCATATTTTGGCTTGTAATAATACGTCTCTTTACAGGAAATTAAACAGAACCAGATTCTGGAAGCCAAGGTGTTTCATTCTGAATATAGAACTGGAATTGCAGTATTAACTGGAGCATTGAACTTTACCCTGACTTCAAATATTGATGACGTAAAACTGCGCCGAATGCCTGAAATGCCAAGTAATGTACAGCTGTGTGAGCATTTTTACTGATCAGTCTTTTATAGGCATTGTGAAAGTATTTACATTGTTTATTTTGTCTGTTTTGCAGATCCTAAAGTCCTACCATCTTGTTGGACTATTCTTTTTCAGGACAGAATAACATTAATTTTGCTAGCTATAGGCAATGATTTGTACCTGTTGGATAACACAGCATGCACTCTTGTAGTAAGTAAAACCATTTTTTTTTTTTTAAATCAATATAACGTTTTACTTGGTGCTTATCAAGTTGCCATTGGTTCTTCGTTATCCAACCACAAATTGGGGCATGTTGTATTGCTTAAACTGCAGGGGAGTAAAAAAAATTATATTTCAAATATTCATAATGTAAAAATGTGTACTACAGCGCTACTAATAAAAAAAACTGAAAATAATAAGAATGAACTAAACCCAATAAAGTGAAACAAAAATGAATAAATAAACAAATGCGCTAGATTCAACTAATTGTGTACTACCAATACAGTATAAGGAGCGATAGCATGAAGTCAAGTCCCAATGTTGTGTATATACACAGTGACAATATTGCTAGCAGAACCCAGCTCAGCACTGTGATCACAGGGTTAATGAAACACGCTCCAGCACCACTCTGATGTTTTCCACAAGGAAGCTCCACATAAACATTCAGTGTCTAAGCATGAAGTCGGGCATGGATCAAGTCTTCAGGCAGATACAGCCCGTGCTCAGATGTTTCCCAAATGTATGATCCAAAAAAGAGAAGAAACAAACATAGCACAACACTGTTTAGCATGAGCTAATGACAACTATTGTCACTTACGAATCCTCTGGGGCTATAAGGTGTATAATGCCGCTCAGTGCTCTGGACGATGAGAGATCAAAAAGTCCCGTCACATAGCAATATTGTCACTGTGTATATACACAACATTGGGACTTGACTTCATGCTATCGCTCCTTATACTGTATTGGTAGTACACAATTAGTTGAATTTAGCGCATTTATTTATTCATTTTTATTTCAAATATTCAAACGTTTTTATTTTTTATTCAAATTGTTTATAATGCAAAAAAAAAAAAAAGAGGCTCCACCAATAATTTATCATCTTTGAATGAATGAATGAATGAAAAACTTGTATAGCGCAACACATGCGAATTTAATCGCCTCTGGGCGCTTGTTGTTCCTTTCTCTTTTGAAATCAAGAGATGAGTCTTGATCTTTCTCCTGAATGCTAGGTGGTTCTCCTCCAACCGAATACTGGTCGGTAAAGCGTTCCATAGTCTGGGACCTTGGAGCGCGAATCTTCTTTCTCCTTTGGACTTAAAGTTGGCTTTCGGAATCTGGAGCAGATTTTGATTGGTGGATCGCAGAACGCGATTGGGATTTTGAGCTTTTATTTTTTCACATAGATAATGGGGGGCATTCCCATGAATACATCTATGCGTTAGGCAGAGAGTTTTAAAAACAATTCTGTCTTTTACTGGCAACCAGTGAAGGGATCTCAGAGAAGGTGAGATTGATTCCCATGGTTTTCTTTATCGTACATCACGGGACACAGAGCGCATAGTCATTACATATGGGTTATATGGGTACCTTCAGGTGTGGACACTGGTGTAATCAACTTCACAGGAAGTTCCTCCCTATATAACCCCCTCCCACTGAGAGTGCTTTAGTTTTTTCGCCAGTGTCTTAGGTGTTGGTCACGTCTAGCTGTCCCTCGGAGGTCTCGGGACCCAGGATAGCTAGCCGGATCCGTCCGAAGTGCTTCAAAGCCAAGGAGTACGGTACCCGGGCCCTGCCTGCGTGGGGTGTTGCCTATAATGCCTCTCCTTGGAGGGCTGGATTCTGGGCTCCAGTGCCTTGGTCTCTCCCAGGACTAAACGCTACTGATGCCAGGATGCTATATAGGTCCAGGGGTGTGGGTTCCTTAACACAGGACCCCGGTCCCTGAAGGTCCGAGACAATACCCACGGAGATGGGGGAAGATTGGGCCTCTTGCAGTTTGCAATACCCTGCGGCGTGGAGCAGGTAAGAGGGAACCTGCGGGACTTGGTTCGACAGTAGGTATCCCCCTGGGGGTTCTGGGTTGGCTAATGGTATGCTTGTGCATCAGCCACTATCTCCACTATGTCTGTGTGGGCAGGATGGGATACTAATGTTTACCCAGATAACATGTAGATATATGTATACTTGTGTAAGATATATATTTGCTACTCACCCCAGGTCTGCCTGTTAGCATTGATACTGCAACCCCACATGTTTTAAAGAGGAAATTGCTGGTGAAAACTCCTGTTTCTTAGGAAGCCCATGGGGACAGCTTCCTCTCTCTGTGCACTACAATAAGATTAGTGCTTACCTGGTGTCTGTTGGTGCTGCCTGGCGCTGGTCCATGTTTTTTCCTCTGCTCTGCTTCCTCCATGTTGTTTTCAGCGTGGGGGGGTGCGCGCGCGTGTGCGCGCGCGTGCACGCCGCCTTTTATAGCGTCGGCGTGCGTTGGGGGGGCGGGCCAGCAGCGTCAGGGTCTGTTTAAAAGTAAAACTTTTTCTCTGGCTGGTCTTTCCCTCCTGGAGGCAGAGGAAGAAGGACACAGAGCGCGCAGCTGGGTCTTTTGGCCACAGTGACACCCAGTGGCGGTTTGTGGATCTTCAGGTCTAGGACTTAGTTCCACTATTGACCAGAAAAAAAAAAAAAAAAGAGTTTTTTTGCTTAAAGGGACTCAGCCTTAGATCCAGCAGTATCTGAGTCAACCTTGGACTCCGGCTAACGGGCATTGGTGTTGCAATACTCACAGGTTTTCCTCAGTATTGCCACCTCCCAGGCGGGTAAAAAAAAAAAAAAAAAAATTTTCCTCAGCCTGTTCTCATATTAATTACTCCTAGCTACAACAGTCAGGTGTTGGCTAGAGGGGTGACTCAAGGTGTGCAATGGCTCCAAAGGCATCAGGACCAGCCAAGGCTGCAAAAGGTGCCAAGAAACAAAAGGGGTCTCCATCGGGGTCAGAGGATTTGGGCCAGGCTTCAACGGCCCCACCCTCACCAGTTAGACCACCGAGTAGCATAGTACAAGAGCCATTGGGGGTGCTGGGGGCAGAGGCGGCCCCCGATCCACCCATTCCCGTTTACGTAACGGAAGAAATGCTAGCGACCACCCTGGGTGGGCTAGAGAAAAGGTTAACTGCTTTGTTTGCCCGCCCTTTGCCAAGTAGCAAACGGGCTAGATCCCCCTCACCTAGTTTGGTGTTTTCAGATGCGGAGGTCTCCTCTTCGGAGGAACGGGACCCACAAGGGGATCAAGCAGACCCAAGTCCCGAAGGTTCAGACATGGAGGGTTCCACTGTAGATGAATATTTTCGGCCTCTCAAGCGGAGAGCCTGTGGATCCAGTCTTTGACCGATATAGTTCGCACTGCTTTTAAACTTCCAGTGCCAGAACTAGTAGCCCCTGTGGTATCCTCATTGGGTTCTTTAAAGGCTCCATTAACTTGTGTGTCTTTTCCGATTCACCCCCTTCTGCGGAGCGTGATTTACCAGGATTGGGCTCGACCTGATAGGATCTTTATCCCTCCTAAGAGGTTCTCTATTCTCTATCCTATGGAAGAGGAATTTTTAAAGAAATGGGCACTCCCCACAGTGGACGCGGCCATTTCCTGCGTGAATAAATCCCTGACCTGTCCGGTTGAAAATGTCCAGATGTTCAAGGATCCGGTTGACAAAAAATTAGAGACCCTACTGAAGGCTTCTTTCACCACAGTAGGTGCCATGGTTCAGCCAGTGGTGGCAGCCATTGGCGTTTGTCAGGCCTTAAAGGATCAGGCAAAACAGATATTAAAGGACATGCCGGCTCAGCAAACTCGTGAATTAGCAGATTTCCCTAGGGCTCTCTGCTTTGCAGTAGATGCTATTAAGGACTCCATCCAACAGGCATCCCGGTTATCTCTGCTGGTGGTTCACATGCGTCGTCTTTCGTGGCTAAAGAACTGGTCAGCAGAGGCACCCTGCAAAAAGCTTTTAGCAGGGTTTCCCTTTCATGGGGGAAGACTATTCGGTGAAGACCTAGATAAATATATCCAAACCATATCAAGTGGTAAACGTTCTTCCTTACCGGTCAAGGAAAGACCGCGTGGGCCCGCGTTTAAACGACAGGCCTTTGCAGGCTCGGCCCCTTCGACTTCCCGTCAGTATCGACGGCCTCCCGGGCGTTCAGCAGTTAATAGCCGCCCACAGGGACAAGCCGCGGCAAACAAGAGGCCCTGGTCTCGCAAGCCGGCTAAACCAGTCATCAAGTCAGATTCATGAAGGGGCGCCCCCACTCTCTTGGGTGGGGGGAAGACTTCAGTTTTTCTCCGAAGTCTGGAAGGCCAGAATTCCCGACTCTTGGGTTCGGTCCGTGGTAGCCACAGGCTACAAACTAGAGTTTCGAGAAATCCCCCCTCCTCATTTTCAGGGGTCAAGTCTTCCAAGCGACCCGTTAAAGAGGGCCTCTCTCGTAAAGGCGTTGGATCGCCTCTTGCTCCAAGGAGTAATTGTAGAAGTACCAACCCAAGAAAGGGGTCTGGGATTCTACTCCAACCTTTTTATTATACCAAAACCCAATGGCGACGTCAGGCCTATCCTAGACCTCAAACGCCTAAATCGCTTTCTAAAGATTCAGACCTTTCGTATGGATTCCATACGTTCAGTGACAGCCAGCCTGCATCAAGGCGACTTTCTAGCATCTATAGACATAAAGGATGCATATCTGCATGTGCCGATCTACCCAGCACATCACAAGTTTCTTCGTTTTATGATAGATCAAAGTCATTTCCAGTTCGTAGCCCTCCCTTTCGGGTTGGCAACAGCTCCGCGGGTATTCACAAAGGTGTTAGCCCCGGTGCTAGCCGTCCTAAGGACAGAAGGCATTTTGGTCCTGGCATACCTGGACGATCTCCTGGTTATCGACAGATCAGCTTCCAACCTCAATCATGCAGTAGTCCGCACAGTTCGGCATCTACAAGAATTCGGGTGGGTTGTGAACCAAGGAAAATCGAGGTTGCAACCCACAAGACAGTTGGAATATCTAGGCCTTCGGTGAGATACAGAATGCCAGAGGATATTTTTACCTCAAGAAAAGATCAGGTCATTGACTCAAACAATTCAAATAGTCCTAGGCAAAAAGAGGCCGACTATTCGCCTATGCATGCGACTGCTGGGAAAGATGGTAGCCGCCTTCGAAGCAGTGCCCTATGCCCAGATCCATACCAGAGTTCTCCAGGCAGCTATTCTCTCTGCTTGGAACAGGTCCATACAGGCATTAGACCGTCCATTAGGTCTTTCCCCAGGAGTCAGGCGCAGCCTGTACTGGTGGCTGGTCCCTCAAAAATTGTCAAAAGGGAAAACCTTTTGCCCCATCACGTGGAAAATAGTAACCACAGATGCCAGCCTAACAGGTTGGGGGGCAATCTTAGGAAAACGGACCCAGCAGGGACAGGGGTCAGAGGCAGAAAGTCTGCTTCCCATCAATGTCCTAGAGATCAGAGCTGCTCGGTTGGCCCTGGTCGCCTGGACTCTCCCCCTGCAGGGTCTGCCAGTAAGGATACAGTCCGACAATGCCACGGCGGTGGCATACATAAACCACCAGGGGGGCACAAGGAGCCTAGCGGCTCAAAGGGAAGAAAACCTGATTTTCTCATGGGCCGAAGCCCATGTACCCTGCATCTCAGCAGTGTTCATCCCAGGGATAGACAATTCTCAAGCAGATTTTTTGAGTCGTCAACAGTTACTCCCGGGAGAGTGGTCTCTTCACCCCCAGGTATTCCAAGAGATTTGCCAAAGATTCGGAGTTCCCGATGTGGACATCATGGCAACAAGATTCAACAAGAAATTGGACAAATTCGTATTCCGAGCCAGGGACCCCTCGGCCTACGGGACCGATGCGTTGGTTTGCCCCTGGCACCAGTTTTCTCTCCTGTATGCGTTCCCTCCACTACAGATGATTCCCCGCCTTCTACGAAGGATCAGGGTGGAGCGCAGGCCGGTGATCCTGGTGGCCCCAGCCTGGCCCAGAAGGGCTTGGTACGCACTCATCGTGAGGATGTCAGTAGGGGCACCGTGGCCACTCCCCCTGCGCCCAGATCTGCTGTCTCAGGGCCCGATCTACCACCCTGCTTCACAGCAGCTAAATTTGATGGCTTGGCGGCTGAATCCCTAATTCTTAAGGGCAGAGGCCTCTCAGCCCAAGTCATATCTACGTTAATTCAGGCTAGAAAGCCAGTCTCTAGAAATATCTATTACAGAGTCTAGAGGACCTATGTGGAGTGGTGCGAGTCTCAAGGAGGGCATCCTCGCAAGTTTTTTATTGACAGGATCTTGCGATTCCTCCAGGTTGGCGTTGACAAGGGGTTGGCTCTTAGTACTCTAAAGGGGCAGGTGTCTGCCTTATCGATATGGTTTCAAAGGCCTTTGGCCACGCATTCGCTTGTGAAAACCTTCTTGCAGGGGGTCTTGCATGTGAATCCCCCTAATAGAGCTCCCCTCTGCCCCTGGAATTTAAATCTGGTCTTGTCAGCTTTACAAAAGCAGCCGTTTGAACCTCTGACAGAAATCCCTCTTGTGCTGTTAACCCGAAAGTTGGTTTTCTTGGTGGCTATGGCTTCGGCCAGAAGGGTCTCCGAGCTGGCAGCCTTGTCTTGCAGGGAACCGTACCTGATTCTGCATAAGGACAGAGTGGTTCTGCGGCCTCAACCTTCTTTCCTTCCTAAGGTCATATCCAGTTTTCACTTGAATCAGGACCTAGTCCTACCATCCTTCTTTCCTACTCCCCAGTCCAGAGAGGAAAGACGGCTTCATACTTTGGACATGGTCCGAGCCATGAGGGTTTATCTCAAGGCTACAGAGAAGATTCGGAAAACAGATGTGCTTTTCGTTCTTCCGGATGGCCCCAAGAAGGGTCAGCCGGCTGCCAAGTCTTCCTTGGCTAGGTGGATTAAGCAGCTGATTTGTCAGGCCTATGGTCTGAAGCGCGTTCCACCTCCCTTATCAGTTAAAGCCCATTCTACGAGGGCCATGAGTGCCTCTTGGGCGGCACACCATCAGATCTCTATGGCACAGGTTTGCAAAGCGGCAACCTGGTCTTCCGTACATACGTTTACTAAATTTTATAAGTTGGACGTCGCAAAGGCTACGGACGCAGCATTTGGGCAGGCGGTCCTACGGGCAGCAGTATAGAATCCTCTGGCCCGGTTCACGCCCCCTTTTTTCTGTTGGTGGAGCTATTTTACCTCCTGATAATGTTTTTTGTTTGGCTATTTTTGGCCTTACGGTCTCCCTCCCTTCATGGAGCATTGCTTTGGGACATCCCATATGTAATGACTATGCGCTCTGTGTCCCGTGATGTACGATAAAGAAAAAAGGATTTTTAATAACAGCTTACCTGTAAAATCCTTTTCTTGAAGTACATCACGGGACACAGAGCTCCCACCCCTCTTTTGGGGAACATTGTGTAACCTCGGAGAAATTGCTTGCTACAAAACTAAAGCACTCTCAGTGGGAGGGGGTTATATAGGGAGGAACTTCCTGTGAAGTTGATTACACCAGTGTCCACACCTGAAGGTACCCATATAACCCATATGTAATGACTATGCGCTCTGTGTCCCGTGATGTACTTCAAGAAAAGGATTTTACAGGTAAGCTGTTATTAAAAATCCTTTTTTTTTCCAGTCACAAGTCTAGCGGCCGTATTTTGCACAACTTGAAGACGAGCGATTTGGTACTTGGGGAGTCCGAGGTAAAGATCATTTGCATAGTCTAATCTTGAATTCACAATTGCTCCCACCACGACTGGTACGTCTTCTTTGGGGATGAAAGGAGTAAGTCTGCATAGTAGGCGTAGCAGATGGTGAGATCCGCTGACTACAGACCCTATTTGTGCATCCATTGTCATGTAGGAGTCAAAGATGACCCCAAGACTTTTGACTTTGGTGCTAGGGGTGATGATTTTGCCCAAAATGGGCGGGGGTATCCAAGTTGTCCCCGGGTGATTTGTGCGCTTGGCGTGAAACAGTAGAAGTTCTGTTTTTGCTCCGTTGAGTTTTAGGTAACTCTTTGTCATCCAGTTCTCTATCAAAGAGAGGCATGTCTCTAGATTGAGGTGATGATCCTTTTTATTGCATATGCGGAAATACAGTTGCGTATCGTCTGCATATGAGTGATAAAGCAGTTTTTGGCTGCTAATTATTTCAAAAAGGGGACGAAGATAGATGTTGAATAACACCGGCGACAGAGGCGATCCTTGGGGGACTCCGCACGATACTGTGCGTTTCTCGGAAGTGAAAGATCCCAACTTCACAGTTTGCGATCGGTTTTCCAAAAAAGAGGAGAACCCTGATAAGTCGCTTTCTGCGACTCTGGCTACTTCGACTAGTCGAGTCCGTAATAGCTTATGGTCTACAGTGTCGAAGGCTGCGCTTAGGTCCAACAGGACCAGGAGACAGGATTCGCCTTCGTCTGCGGCCTCGAGGGCGTCGTCCCATATTTTGAGCAGTGCCGTTTCCGTCCCGTGTCCAGGACGGAAGCCAGATTGGTATGGATCTAGTAGGTTGTGGGTATCTAGATGCTGTTGCAGCTGTTGTACCACTACTTTCTCCATTACTTTTGAGAGGACATTTAGGCCTGTTATGGGACGGCGGTGAGTTGGGTCCTTGGGGTCAAGGGTATGTTTTTTCAGAATGGGTTGAATTATGCCCTCTTTCAACTGGGAGGGCACTATGCCTTCCTTGAAGGATTGATTTATAAGCTGCGTGATCGGAGGTGCCAGGATGTCGGCGCATTCCTTCAGCAGTTTAGTGGGGATGATATCATTTGGCGCTGTGCCGTTGCGCAAAGAATCAATGATAATCTTTGTGGCCTGTATAGTAATGGGTTCCAGGGTGAACTTATCTGATTGTGGCGAAATATTGATGGTGCTGTGTGAAAGATTACGGGAGGGATTGGGGGGGGTTTGGTTCTGCTGAATGCTTTCCCGGATTGCCTCAATTTTATTAATGAAGTAATCCGACAATTCATCGCAAAATTCTTGGGTGTCAGAGTTGGGGGCTTCTAGACATCTTGGATTCATGGTCTGATTGACCAATCTGAAGAGCTCGCGGGGGCGATTTAGGGCGCTGTTGATAGCCTCGGAAAAATAATTTTTCTTGGCTTTGAAAATTTCTTTGTGGTATTTCCTGGTTGATGCCTTGTAGATGGAGAGGTTCGCCTCTGAAGAGCTTCTCTTCCAGGCGGCTTCCGCCCTTCTACGCTCTTGTTTTAATAACGCCAATTGGTTGTTGAACCAGCTGGAGGTATTTTTTCGGATGCAGGTTTTATGTTTCGGCGCTATTAAGTCAGCTGACTGTAATAGGGCTGTGTTTATGGCATCCAGTGTTTCTACAGCCGTTTGGTTCGGCTGAATTGTTTTTATTTTATTCCTTAACGTGGTTTTGAAGAGTTCCGAATGGAGCTTCTTCTGACATCTAGTCCAGTGTGTTGTCACTGGTTTTGATGTTTTTGTTAAGGGAGGGAAATCGGAAATAATGAATTTAATTGCATGGTGGTCTGTCCATGGCAATAGTTCCTTTTCCAAGATTTTTATTTCCAGATTTTGCCTGAAAATAAGATTGAGGGTGTGACCTGAAGTATGTGTGGGCCCACATACTAATTGCTGTAGCCCTAATCCTCCTAGATGTTCAATGCAGGCGTCGGCAATGGGGTCTTGTGATGAATTGGCCCAAAGATTAAAATCCCCGAGCAGCAAAAGGTGTTTGCTGTTAAGGGTATAAGTAGAGATGAAGTCCGTCAATGATAGTAAAAGCTGCGATTTTGGGCCGGGTGGTCTATAGCAGAGTAAAATCTGTACGGTCTCCTGGGAGTTTATTTCCAGCTTCAGCGTAAGGGTTTCCATGAATGGAAGAGGGTTTTAAAGGACTGGTTTAATGATCGTAAGATGGGACTTGTGGATCACCGCCAGTCCTCCTCCTCTTTGCCCTATTCTGTTTTCCGTTATAATACGGTAGTTTTCTGGCACCATTTCTCCTAAAATGGTGTTACAGTCGGCTGTGAGCCAGCTCTCTGTAATAAAGAGGCAGTCTAAATCGTATTGTAGAATGAAATCATGGATTTCTAATCGATGTTTTACTGCCGATCTGGTGTTGATCAATGCACATGATATGTGCTTAGGCTGGGGTAGGCGGCTGTGATGTTTGATAGTTTTTTTTGGTAATGGCTGGTAAAAATGCGGCATATTGCTTCAAGTCCCAAATGGTCTCTGCCGTGTATTGCAGATTGACCATGGTCGCCATATACCTGGAGGGGGGGGGGGGGGGGGGAAGTGGAGGATTTTCAAGAAGTGACTGAATCCTCCACCCAGGCTTGGTCCAGAGGAAGGCAAAAAACCCTGGCCTTGCAATGCCAATGTGCTACGGCGGGGAAAAAATTCCTTCCTGACCCCTTAAGAGGCGATCGGCGAACCCTGGATCAAGTCCTAATAGTGTTAAGGAAAGGGGATTGGGGCTGGGTGTACCAAGATGGCCGCCGACCAGGCAGCAGGATCCAGGCTGGGGTCCACCTAATTAAGTGGATCGGTGCTGCCTGGGGGGCCGGGAAGAATAGCTGGGAGGAGAGGGGGGGTTTGCTGGGGTAGGAGGAGGCTTTCTGGGCCGTTGAGGTGATTTGTTGCCGGGCGTGAGGAGCGGCGCGCCGCTAGGCCGCAGGTGAAGCCGCGGCCTTTCCTAAATCGCGGCTGCCGCGAATCCTCACAGGCCGGCGCGGAAGTGTAAAAAAAACGCCCGAATGCCGTGGAATTGCGGGGATAGATGGCGAGGGGGGGTAGCACTGAGTGGGGGGGGTAGTATGGGGGTACGGATGAAAGAGGGAGAGCTGTGGGGGGTTGAAAAAGCTGCCTCAGCTTGTCCTGAAAAGGACAGCTGTGTGTGGCTTACCTGCTTGGCTCCCTGGCAAAGGGATGAAGGAGGCAGCCAGCGGGGATCAAGCAAATCAGGGGAAGCCTAATGAGTCCCTGGAGGGGTGGAGGGAGCCTGCCTGACTGTCTGGCTGACTGGTCCCTGGCGAGAGCGACTCGTGCGGGAGGCCGGAGCGTCCTACTCTCCCACTGTCACTGACTGACTGACTGAGCAGTCTCTAGCTAGGGGGGAGGAGCAAGTGGATGATGGATGGAGGGCCTGAGTCTCACTTCCTTGGGCCCCATGCACACGGGACGCTGTTAAACTCGCATTTCAGAGGCAGTTTCAACTGCCCCTGAACTCATTTAACGTTGTCCTATGTGTCCATGTCCACAGTCTCGTTTATTGACATTTATATGCCGTTGTGTTTAACCTCGCTTTTCTGAAAGCAAAAAAATGGGTTCAGATGCAAAAATGTCCACGTTTCATAAGCAAAACGCGGCTAAATTCGGTACCAGCGTTTTGCTGGTACCGATGTGGCAAGTGGACAATCCACAAGTTGTTCCAGGTGACGTGCCAAGTGGACAATCCAAAGTTTGTGGCCAGGTGACGTGCCAAGTGGACAATCCAAAATTTCTGACCAGGTGACGTGCCAAGTGGACAATCCACAACTTGTGGCAAGTGGACAATTCACAACTTGTGGCCAGGTGACGTGGCAGGTCGTCAATCCACAGCTTGTGGCAAGTAACACGCTAAATACAAATACACTGCTGCTCTCTCGGCTGCTACTCACTCTGGTCTCACAAAATGGCTGAAATAGTTAATACTGTTTTTTGAGCTTAGGGAGGGTCTTATGATGATTAACTAAACATTTATAGACTAAAATGCTGCTAAAATCGCAGCATTTAGAAACGCCCGTTTTGCTGCTTTTAGCTGTTAAAAACATGCGTTCAGCAGAGTTTGCATTGGCATCCTGTGTGCATGGGGCCTTAAAATGCTGGTTGCATGGCAGTGACGCTTTCCCTGTGTCTTCAAAACTTTGTGTCTTTTGAGCCCAGAACAAATATAATGAGCATTTTTGACGTTTCTGATACGCCAAAATTGTTTTGGGACCGTAATCCAAATAGTGATTCAGAAAGTATTGAATGGAAAAAAGTCAGCAACATCCTCACAACTCCTAGTATGGAATGGCTAAATTGTTAGCACTTCTGCCTGGCAACACTAGAGTTGTTGGTTTGAATTAGGGTTGTCCCGATACCACTTTTTTAGGACCGAGTACAAGTACCGATACTTTTTTTTCATGTACTTGCCGATACCGAATACAGATACTTTTTTTTAAATGTCATGTGACAGGTTTTCAAACCACAATACAGACTAAGGATATTTTCTTTAGAATTATGAAGAACTCTAACTCAAGACATTATAAAAGAATAAAAATGAGTAAAAATGAATAAAAATGTTTTATTTTCTTGTCACGCAGTAGTAAAAAAACTCAAAGAATTTTCACAGAACATGTTGATAAATACAAAAAAAGTATTCTATTTAGGTATCGGGAGCATTTGCGCGAGTACAAGTACTCCCGCAAATACTCGGTATCGGTCCCGATACCGATACTAGTATCGGTATCTGGACAACCCTAGTTTGAATCCCAACCACTGCACTACCTGTATGGAGTTTGCATGTTCTCCCTGTGCCTGCGTGGGTTTCCCCTGGATACTCTGGTTTCCTTCCACACTCCAAAGACATGCTAATAGGTTAACTGGACCCTCTCTAAATTGGCCCTAGTATTTGTATGCATTGATGTGATTTAGGGAGCTAAGATTGTAAGTAGAGCCGAACCAACTAATCGATTATGAAATTAATCGATTATTTTTTTCATAATCGATCAATCGGCCAGTAACATAACAAGGTTAAAAAAAAAAATTCGCTTTTTATAGTACAAAAAGAAAAAATCGCTACTGTAAATATTACTTTCACTGTCCCACAGTAAAACATGAACCCCTTAAAGTAGCGATTATTTGCTCTTTTGGTACTAATTTTTATTTTATTTTTAAACCCGTTATGTTACTAAACATCGCAGGCCTGGGTCACACCTATGTGTGTGTGTGTGTGTGTGTTTTGGTGCTTTTTGCAGAAACACACTACAGTTCATTTACATGGTTTCCTACGGGACACGTTCACATACATGATTTTTTTCAGCTGCTACATATTTGGAAAGGGCAAGGACTTTTTTTTTTTTTTTTTTTTAACGCAAAACACTGCTTTTTTGGTTCAATATACTTAAATGGAGAAGCTGCAGAGAAGCATGTAATGCGTTTTTGCAGCAATTGGTGTTTTTTTAATCTGCCCAACAACAAATTGGCCCAAAAAAATATGTAAAAATGCAAATCGCAGCAAAATTACCTTTTTTTTTTTTTTTTCTTTTTTTAAGGTTATTAATCGATTATGAAAATAATCGTTGGTTGCAGCCCTAATTGTAAGCTCCTCGTGGTCAGGGACTTAAGTTAATGTATAGTATACTGTATATGTAAAGTGCTGTGTAAATTGTCAGTGCTATATAAATACCTGTAAGAAATGAATGGTAGCACAGAGGTGAAAGGCATAAGACTTCTATCAAACAATGCTCTACTTTTCTAATACTAGTGAAGTTTCCTTATCTTGTATGGCAAAATTTGCATTTTGTATTGTCTTCTCAAGACCAAAGCAGCTTAACCACTTAAGGACCGGACCAATATGCTGCTAAATGCCCAGAGGCGGTTTTACAATTCGGCACTGCGTCGCTTTAACTGACAATTGCGCGGTCGTGCGACGTGGCTCCCAAACAAATTTTGTGTCCTTTTCTTCCCACAAATAGAGCTTTCTTTTCATGGTAAGTGATGAAACTCCTGCGCTGAAATGGATGGAAAGGGTTGGGCCAGGGGAGAGGGACAGGGAAAAATACACTGCAGCAAACAAAAAATAGGTCTATCCAAAAGGACGAGAAAAAATGTTGAGACAAGTGATATTGTTTGCGCTGTGGTGACAGTACCTAAAAGGTAAAGTGCAATAAAGGGGGGAAGGGAGAGAGTGGTGTTCCCCAGGGAATGGTGAAGAGATGGAGACAGGTGGGTCTACTAAGTCAGGGGTCTCCAAACATTCTAAACAAAGGGCCGGTTTGTTGTCCTTCAGACTCTTGGAGGGCCGGATTTTAGCCAGTGGGAGTGGAAATTTTCCTGGCATTAGTGGGAGTAAACATCTGGTATTAGGGGAGGAATAGTGCCCCATTGCTGGTATCATAGGGAGGAATGGTGTCCCATTAGTGGTGTCAGTGAGAGAAATGGTGCTCCATTGTCGATGTCAGATGGCAGAATAGTGTCTTGTATCAGTGGGAGGGATAGTGCTCCAAGGGCCGGATAAAGGCAAGCAAAGGGCCGCATTCACCCCTTGGGCGGTAGTTTGGAGACCACTGTACAAAGTGACAAAAAAATTATGAAATGAACATATAAAAGTCAATGTGAACAGTGAAAAATTATGAAATGAACATATAAAAAGGCAATGTGAACAGTGAAGTGATGGAAACAAGCGGGTCTTCAAAGTGACAAAAAATAAACTTTTGTATGCTCATTTTATTTATTTTTTGTCACTTTGAAGACCCACTTGTTTCCATCACTTCACTGTTCACATTGCCTTTTTATATGTTCATTTCATAATTTTTTTGTCACTTAGTAGACCCACCTGTCTCCATCTCTTCACCATTCCCTGGGCAACACCACTCTCTCCCTTTCCCCCTTTATTGCACTTTACCTTTTAGGTACTGTCACCACAGCGCAAACAATATCACTTTTTGTTATAAGAAAAATCGAATAAACTAAATTTAAGTCAAACATTTAGGCCAAAATGTATTCAGGCACATGTCTTTAGTAAAAAAAAAAAAATCACAATAAAAAAAAATGTGCCTACATGTCCTGGTGTCAGTGGAGTGTTGTGCAGACTCACTGTGTGCTGTCTTCTCTCCTCAGCGAGAGACCACATCACTTCCCCCTTCCTGTGTTTATACAGGAAGAGGGCGGGGGTGTGCGCATTGGCTGGGAGCGATCCGGAGGGGGCGGACAAAAACGAACAGCCGCCCCCTTGTCCCGGATCGATAGCCACGGGGACCGCCGCAAGTACCGGGGGGGGGGACCCACGTCTAGGCAGGGACATACAGGTATGCCAATGTGCCTGTACGTGGCATTCTGCCGACGTATATGTACATGCGGCAGTCCTTAAGGGGTTAAAGGGGTTGTAAAGTTTTTTTTATTTTCTAAATAAGTTACTTTAAGCTAGTGCATTGTTGGTTCACTAATCTTTTCCTTCGATTTTTCCCTTCTAAATGTATTTTTTCTTTGTCTGAATTTCTCACTTTCTGTTCCTCCTCGGTAAGGTGCTCAGTAAGCTGTTCTAAATGACTTTCCACCACTCGGTTGATGAGGGAAAGCTTACTGAGGAGAAACAGGAAGTAAGAGATTCAAAAAAAAGGAAAAAAAAAACATTTAGAAGGGGAAATCGAAGGAAAAGGTAAGTGAACCAACAATGCACTAGCTTAAAGGAACCTATTTAGAAAATAAAAGACGAACCTTTAAAAAACTCCTTTAAGAGGTTAAGCTTTGGTGGACATTTTTGTCTTTTTCAACCTCCTACTTTTTGTTCCAAATCGGCATTTGTGTTTGCATTTTTCCAAAAATATGCCACATTTTATCAGTACTATTAAAAGGCAGATCACTGTTTGTTTGTTTTTTTTTAGCACTGCAGTTGGCAGGCATTTTAAATGTGCCAGAAATTGGTTGTCATTTAACCACTTCCCGACCGCCGCATGTACATATACGTCCACAGAATGGCACGTACTGGCAGATGGACGTATATTTACGTCCCTGCCTTTCGTGAGCGTCGGGGGTCCGATCGGGACCCCCCCCACTACATGCGGCTGTCGGAAACCCGCGGGGAGCGATCCGGGACGAGGGCGCGGCTATTCGTTTCTAGCCCCCTCGCCCCGGAGCTGAAGAACGGGGAGAGCCGTATGTAAACACGGCTTCCCCGTGCTTCACTGTGGCGGCTGCATCGATCAAGTGATCCCTTTTATAGGGAGACTCGATCGATGACGTCAGACCTACAGCCACACCCCCCTACAGTTGTAAACACACACAAATCCTACAACGCCCCCTGTGGTTAACTCCCAAACTGCAACTGTCATTTTCACAATAAACAATGCAATTTAAATGGTCAAAATTGTCCGAAGTGTCCGCCATAATGTCGCCATAATGTCGCAGTCACGAAAAAAATCGCTGATCGGCGCCATTAGTAGTAAAAAAAAATAATAAAAATGCAATAAAACTAACCCCCTATTTTGTAAACGCTATAAATTTTGCGCAAACCAATCGATAAACGCTTATTGCAACTTTTTTTTTCACCAAGAATAGGTAGAATACTTATCGGCCTAAACTGAGGAAAAAAATATTTTTTATATGTTTTTGGGGGATATTTATTATAGCAAAAAGTAAAAAATATTGCATTTTTTTTCAAAATTGTCGCTCTATTTTTCTTTATAGTGCAAAAAATAACCGCAGAGATGATTAAATACCACCAAAAGAAAGCTCTATTTGTGGGGAAAAAAGGACGCCAATTTTGTTTGGGAGCCACGTCGCACGACCGCGCAATTGTCTGTTAAAGCGACGCAGTGCCGAATTGTAAAAACGCCTTTGGGCATTTAGCAGCCGATTGGTCTGGGGCTTAAGTGGTTAAGCTCATAAATGTAGCACAGTGCAGCGGACCATTTTTATTTTTTGTTTTATTAATATGCCCTAAATGTATGCTGGTCCATGGCATCATAAAGAAAGTTTCAGATAAATCATTTTTTTTTTCCAACAGACTCTTCCTGGAATGAGCCCAATGTGTGGAGCGTATCTTAATTTTTCTGTTTCTTTTCATAATAAGTATCTTGCAGTCTTTACAGACAGTGGATATATTTGGATGGGAATGTCTTCACTCAAGGTGAGAACAGTATTTGGAAAAAATGTATAGCAATGTTTATATTATGAAAGATTTTTCTGTTTTGTGGTAAATGATTAAAGCCCAACTATGTGTTTGGATTTCCTGCAACCAATATTCACCCCTTTAGCTTTCCCATTGGAGCACCCCAGCACCATTTTCTCAAATCACCTTTCAGGACAACCTTGGAGAGCGCAGCTCCGCCTCTTCAGTAGGAAACACACCCAGACTTTAAATCCCTCCTCTTCCACCATGGCTTCAGTTATTGTGTTTCCTCCGCCATGGTGGAAGCATCAGATTGGAGCCAGGGGGCTGCGCTTCTCTCCAAAGCTGGAGGAGGTTAGGCTTTTTTCCCTCAGGATGGCAGGTGCTCTGCTAGATTTAGGAACCATCCTAGCCCCTTCCCATTTTACCTTCAAAGAGGGGTATTCAGGAGTCCCCAGTCTCTCCTACTCACGGGAGCAAAGGACCTGTAGAGGAGGTTCAGCGTCGGGCGCCGTAATCCGCTCGGTATGGCTCGGGTGGTCTGGCGGGCTCCGCTGTTACAGCGGTACGTCTCGCATGTTGGTTCCGGGGTCCCGGCTAGCGGGTGACGTCACGTCGGCGACGACTGTCTTCCTGTGGGGGTGTGGCGCTTGTGGCTCCATGCGCCTGGAACGCAGGGACTAGGGGGCAGGGTCTCTGACCGGCGCTTCCGTTTCCGGCCTCCGATGATGACGCAGAGCCCGGGAAATGTAAAAGCACTCAGCGTTCTCCCTGCTGTCTTTCTATCAGGAGGGAAGAAAGAGCTGCAGCAAGGGCGGATATAGGCGCTGTGAGCACCGGTCAGGCCCAGGTAAGAGGGGTACTATGGTGCCTTTTATTCTTCTCCTTATGGGCTTTTTTGTGGTGGTTTATCTGGTTCATTCCTCCCTATGGAAGCCTGTCTCTGCATTGATGGAAGCTTTTGCTGGGCTGTCTCTGCAGTATGTTCTGAATGTTGCTATGTTTGGATGGGGCACTTATTTGGTGGTGGTTTTGCACAGGGGTGTTTTTGCGGTTAGATAGAACTAAAAACTTTGAGTAAATCTAAACCAGTAAATCCACCAAGTCAAAGGAAGTGTCCCTCCTGCAAAAATCCTCTTAGAGCTTCTTGGCAAAAATCAATGCATAGATCATGTATTAAAGAACTGGTTGAAGAGGAATCTTAACAGATTAAAGACCTTTTTTCCTCAGTCCGTGAACTTTCAGATTTACTCAATTCAGTTAAATCTTTATTGAAGCAAAGTTTGGTTCAAACTGAGCCCCAACAACCACCAGCAAGCCCACGAGCTTCCACCTCCAAGCCAGTTGAGGTGTACTCTGGGGACGAAGGGGCAAGTATTCTCCCCTCTCTTAGGCCGCGTACACACGACCAAATATATCTGTTCAAATCGGTCTGACAGACCGATTTGAACAGATATGTCTGCTGGCTGTTTTGGTTTGATCGCTGTACACACGATCAAACCAAAATCCCCGCCGGCAGACAACGCGGTGACGTGGCGGTGACGTTGACGCCGCCACGTCACCGCCCCAGGAAGTAAATTACTTCCACGCATGCGTCGGATCCATTCGACCCATGTGGGAGCAGATATGTCTGCTGGTTAGCGTACTAACCAGCAGACATATCGGTCCGACGGGTTCCAAGCAGACAGATTTTAAAGCATGCTTTAAAATCTGTCGGCTGGCCAAATCCGTCGGCTCGCCCATACACACGATCGAATCTTTCTGCTGAGACGGTCTGTCAGACTGTTTTCAGCAGATAGATTTGATCGTGTGTACGCGGCCTTAGAGATTCTGATGAAGAGGACGAGGGCAAATCCTCTAGATACAAATTAACTCTGGAGGATGTGGATGAATTGTTGAGTGCAATTTACACCACCCTGGATATTCAGGAGGAAAGAGTGAAATTATCTGTCCATGATAAAATGTACCAGGGCCTGGATGAATCCAAGCACAGTTTTTCCAGTCCATAGAGTGCTATCAGACACAAAAGGGAATGGAAAGATTCGGAAAAGGGACCTGTTTTACCCAAATCTCTTAAAAGGTTTCCCTTTGAAAGTAAAGAGTCCGAAGTTTGGAATAAGAAGCCTAGAGTTGATGCTGCTTTCTCGCAGGTTTCTCGGCAGACAGATCTTGCTTTTAAAGACAAAATCTTAAAAGATGCAATGGACAAAAGGGCATATGCCCTCCTGAAAAAAGCGTGGCATTCCGCATTTCTGGCAGTCTGAAACCAGCTATGGCCTCTACAGTGGTGGCAAGGAACCTGGAATGCTGGGTAGAGAAGCTAAAGGGTCATGTTGAAGCAGGTACCCATAGGAAAGATCTTCTAGAGTCTTTCCCTGTGATACTTAATGCAATTAAGTATATGGCTGGCTGCATCAGCTGAATCAATTAAAATGGCTGCCAGATCTTCAGCACTTGTTAATTCAGCCAGGCGTGCAGTCTGGCTAAAAAAACTTTGTCAGGGGATACGGCCTCCAAAATCAAACTTTGTGGCATACCTTTTTCAGGGGATTTTCTTTTTGGCCCAGACCTAGAAACAGTCTTGGACAGAACGGCTGATAAAAAGAAAGCTTTCCCCGCCAAGAAGAAGCAAACTTTTAAAAAGAATTTTCGTGGTGTTCAACAACCCTACAAAAATAAGGAAGACAAAAAACGTTGGGTTCCCCAAAGGGGTAGGGGAAGGGGCGGTTTTATCTTTAGAACTCCCCCAGACCAAACCCCTAAAGATAAGTGACAAACCTGCTCCAGTGGGAGGAAGATTGTCTGTCTGCCTTTCTCCCCCAGTGGAGTCAAATATCCATAAGTCCATTTGTAAAGAACATCATTTACAAGGTTACAGGCTGGAATTCTCAGAATGTCCGCCAAGCAGATTTTATGTCACAGCCCTCCCACGAGATCAGGAAAAAGCTTTAGCCATGATGAACGTTTTACAGGATCTGATTCAGCAGGAAGTAATTATCCAGGTCCCGAAACAGTAGGGTCGGGGGTTTTATTTCCATATCTTCCTAGTGAAAAAACCTTCAGGCAAGTACCGTCTGATTCTGAATCTGAAGATCTTAAACGGATCAATTCGGTACAAACACTTCCGCATGGACATGATTTATTCCATCACAAAACTGCTATCTCCAAACTGCTTTATGACATCCCTGGATCTAAGGGACGCCTATTTACATGTACCAATAGCGCTGGCTTTCCAAAAGTTTTTTCGCCTGGCCATCAATCTGGGAACTTCAATCTGGCATCTCCAGTTCAGGGCCCTGCCATTCGGACTCTCATCTTCCCCCAGGATTTTTACAAAAGTTATGGCGGAAGCCCTGGAGCCTCTAAAACTGAAGGGGATCTCAGTCGTTCCATATCTGGACGACCTATTATTCTTTGCGGATTCCAGAGATCAGGTTCTGACAAACCTTCAAACGTTACAGACTCATCTCAAAAATCTAGGTTGGCTTTTGAATTTAGAGACATTAAACCTAGATCCCTCTCAGGAAATGAGGTTCCTGGGCTATACCCTAAACTCGGCGGTACAAAAAGTGTTTCTGCCTCAGGAAAAGATAGAGAAGATCTTGTCAGCGGTGGGTCAGATCCAGACGAACCTTTCAGTTTCAGTCAGAGCAGCCATGTCAGTGTTGGGCCTTCTCATGGCTACGATTCCAGCAGTCCAGTGGGCAAGAATACACTCCAGACCTCTCCAGAGGGACATTCTACAAGTTTGGTCACACCAGTAATCGCCCAAGACATTCAAAAATACATAAAAAATATTCATTGACATTCAGAAAAATGCTGCCATTTTCAGGAATATTCAGACATACTTGGAAGTACCCAGAAGCACCCATAGGCATGTAAAGGTGCTCAGAGGCACTCAGAAGGGCCCAGATGTACTCAAAAGCACTACAAAGTACAAAGAATTCTGAAGCACCCAAAAACAGAAACCCTAAAAAATAATTAGAAATACCCCCAAAATACTGCAGAGCAGATGGTATATAAATCTTTTAACAGGTCACCCCCCACCCCCAAAAAAACAAACAAAAACATAACACCCCTAGTATTAAACAAGGTATCAAATTGACAATCCATTTTCTCCAAATCCTTTCAAATTTCCAGAAGGTGTTGTGTTCAAACAAACCCCTGCACCTTTTAAAAAATGCATACATACCTTTTACAGGTGTCTCTGGTCAGGTAACATCACAGATCCTTTTTGCCCTCCATTACTACAGTGGTGGACAGATCCTAAATGCTGAAGACAGGAGCGCCACGCATACTCCTACGAGTACAGAGGAGTAGTGCACCCTTGATTCCCTGGACTCTTATAAAGTGGGCTAAATGATACTAGGAACACTTACTTGTGGGGCTGGCCTGTAGTGTTTACTTTGGGTACTGGATTCTACGTTGGGTGTTCAGCTTTGCTTCTAGTTCAGTGTGTGTAATTTGCTGCAGGGGGCTTTATAGGTCCAGGGCCATTGTCCATTTACTAACACATTCTGCAGTGTGAAGCACATTATGCGGTTTTAAAGGCAGGGGATTTTGATGTTCTTCACTTTATTGTACCCCTTGTCATTTTGTTTCTAACGTTTCTTAGCACAAGCAATTTAAACTTGGCATTTGTTTTCCTCCTGGGGGTGAGGTAACTGCAGCCTGGCTTCTAAAGACCTTTTCATTGTGTATGCTAATGAATGCTGTATTGTGTAAAAGGTCTATTGATGATAGATGTGGAATGTGAATTAACACAATCTAAAAGGTCAGATGTCTGACTTATGTTTACTAAAGGAATGTGTATTGTGTACTAAAGGAATGTGTATTGTGTAGCAGTTGAGAATAATTTATCTGGGTAAATGACTAGTGATTAACTCATGTAGACCTGGCACAAGAAAGTCTGACTAAAGATGCGTATTGAGTTCCTTGTGTAATGTTGTGGGTGGGGTTGAGTCATTGTTCACTCTTGCTTTCTACTGTATAAAAGACTGAGTTTTACCATTAAAGATCTGTCTGTTTGGAACCAGAGAACAGAGCCGTGTCTCGTTATTCTGGGGGAAAACCAATGGGTCCTGTCTGCTGGATTGTGGAGTGTCGAAAGCTGTCTTGGGTTGGTGGAATGGAATATTGTGAACAGTGTTAACCCCTGACGGTTACAGTGTACTTGTTCAGTGTCCAAGGGGTTAAAGCAGGTGGTGAGGAGGTGGTACGATGCCTTCTCACTGTGTGTCAACTGCTTTCTTCAGAGTGATCCAAACAGAAATGGCTCTTCACCGAGTAATTGCACATGTGATGGTTGTGATGAGGGACACTGGAAGTGGTGTGGTTGTGATCTGGGACACTGGGAGTGGTGTGGTTGTGATCGGGGACTAGTGTGGCAATAATCAGGGACATGGACTGGTGTGGCAGTAATCGGTCATACTGTAACAATTGTGGTGGTGATTAGTGACAATATAACTGTGTAGAGGTGATCAGGGTCACTAGGACTAGTGTGGTAGTGATTAGGGATACTGACTGTCAACATTAGTCTGATGTGTATGTGTATATGTATATATATATATATATATATATATACACACACACACACACACACACACACACACAGCTCAAATTTTTTTAGGGAACACTGCACCAGCATAGGGTCTGACAATGGGTTTAAGGATTTCATCCCAATTCCCTAATGGCAGTCAGGGTGCCATTGTGTAGCCTGTAGAGGTCTGTGCGTCCCTTCATGGATATGCCTTCCCAGACCATCACTGACCCACCACCAAATCGTTCATGCTGAACGATGTTACAGGCAGAATAAAGTTCTCCGCGGCTTCTCCAGATCCTTTCACGTCTGTCACATATGCTCTCATCTGTGAAAAGCATGGGGCACCAGTGGCGGACCTGTCAATTCTGTGGCCACAGTGAAGTACGGGGAAGCCGTGTTTACACACGGCTCTCCTAGTTCTTCAGCTCCGGGGACCGATCGCCGCACTCCATGGGCGATCGGGTCCCGGAGCTTCGGACCGGGTCACGGGCTCGCGCCCGTGACCCATGGCTGGGTACTAGAAACCAACGTGTATATACGTTGATGTGCCCAGCCGTGCCATTCTGCCGACGTAAATGTGCAGTAGGCGGTCCTTAAGTGGTTAAAAGGGCCAAGCACATAGATCACAGCATGAAACAATGGCTTCATGAATGACAGCCCTAAAAAAAATTTTAGGCTTTATAACCACTTTTAACACCTCCATTTTCTATGTGTATGACCTATGCTACTGCTGTATCTAATGCATTTCTTTAAAATTGTGGCTAAAAATTAGGGCACTTTGGGATGTCTATTTTGAATAAAGAGGTTATTTTTGGACTGTTTTTTTTTCTTTTTCTTTTTTATATAGTAATTTTTTCTTTTAAATATGGTTATAATACCACCAGAGGAAAGCTCTATCAGTCTCAAAAATGTATTTGAGTACACTCTTGCGTAGAGGTAGACCAATATATCGATCGATATTTGGCCATTTTTGATTGGCATTGGTCGATTATTATCAAAATTAGGCCGATATTTTACACTGACCGCCGTTCCTTCTCCCTTCTCCACACTTGCCGGCTCTGGCAGCATCAATCATGCTGAGTGTGAAACTGACCAGAAACAGAGAGGAGAGAGGAGCTGGGAGGGATCAAGCAGCTATATTACACCAGCCAATGGGATGGTATCTGGGCGGGATGCTGCGTGTATGTGGCCCGCCCCTTTCTAAACCAGCCCAATCATTGACTGGTGTAATTTAGCTGCTGGGTCCTGCCCACCCCCGACATCGAGCTGACAGCTCCTCTCTCTCTTCTCTGTTAGTTTCACACAGTTACACTCGGCTTAGTGTGAAACCTGCCAGTGCCATCTGTCCCAAACTAGTGCCATCTGTCAGTGCCAATAGTGCCACCTGTCAGTTCCAAACCAGTGCCACCTGCCAGTTCCAAACCAGTGGCACCTGCCAGTTCCAAACCAGTGCAGGAAGGAGTGGAGTGGGTTATTTTTTATTTTCTAATCGGCCTAAAATATCGGCCACAAAAATCGGCATCATGCATCGGCTGCCCCAATTTCTAGACATCGGCATCGGCCAGAGAAAAACCCATATCGGTCTACCTATACTCTTAAGTGACTAATTGCCAAACTATCAAAGCACTGAAAACTGACAAATTGCCTGGTAATCAGGGTTATATTTAGGTTGGTATTCAAGTGAATAAAGAAGAAAAGAGCACACATACATTTACCAGACATTTTATTATGTACACATTTGATAGTATTGGGTTGGACCCCCTTTTGCCCATTAGAACTGCTTTAATTCTTCATGGCAAAGATTTAACAAGGTATTGGAACATCTTGACTTGATGGCATCACGCAGTTGCTGCAGATTTGTTGGCTGCACATCCATGATGCCAATCTCCTGTTCCACATCCCAAATGTGTTCTATTGGATTGAGATCTTGTGACTGTGGAGGCCATTGGAGTACATTGAACTCATTGTCACGTTCAAGAAACTAGTTTGTGATAATTTGAGCTTTGTGACCAGGTGCATTATCCTGCTGAAATAGCCATCAGAAGATGGGTACACTGTGGTCATAAAGGGATGGATATGGTCAGCAACAACTCGGGTAGCCGTGGGATTTAAACGATGTTCATTTGGTACTAAGGGGCCCAAAGTGTGGCAAGAAAAATTCTCCACACCTTTACACCACCACAACCAGCTTGAACCGTTAAAGCGGAAGTAAACCCATTGATTTAACAGTTTCAAAAAGCAGTTAAATTTCCGGCATGCCGGGATTGCAAACTGTCACATTGGTTGTGCTCTCAACCAAACTGTCAAACCATCCAATGGCTGGTGTCATAACTAATCACATGTGCAGCGCCATGGCAGTTGAAGATTAAACAGAGGCCAAGATGGCACCTTCCTTGGCTGAAAATGATAGAAGGGTTTACAACCACTTTAATACATGGCAGGATGGATCCATACTTTCATGTTGTTTACGCCAAATTCTGACCCTAACATCTGAATGTCTCCACTAAAATCGAGACTCTTCAGACCGGGAAACTTTTTTACCATCTTCCAATTTTGGTGAGCCTGCACGAATTGTAGCCATAGTTTCCTATTTATAGCTGACTGGAGTGGCACCCGGGGTGGTCTTCAGCTGCTGTAGCCCATCTGCTTCAAAATTAAATGTGTTGTGCATTTAGAGATGGTAATCTGCATACTTTGTTGTCCCCACTTGTGGTTATTTGAGTTACTATTGCCTTTCTATCATCTAAAACAAGTCTTTCCATTCTCCTCTGACCTCAGCACTGCATTTTAGTTCACACAACTGTAACTCACTGGATATATTCTCTTCTTCGTACCATTCTCTGTAAACCCTAGAGATAGTTAACCGTACAGGGAAAATCCCAATAGATTAGCAGTTTTTTAAATACTCAGACCAGCCCATCTGCCTCCAACATACTCAGACCAGCCTGTCTGCCTCCAACAACCATGCCACGTTCAAAGTCACTTTTTAAATCCCCTTTATTCTCCATTCTAATGCTCAGTTTGAACTCCAGCAAGTCATCTTCCCCTCGTCTAGATGCCTAAATGCATTGAGTTGCTGCCATGTGATTGGCTGATTAGCAATTTGTGTTACCAAGCAATTGAACTGGTGTACCTAATAAAGGGGCTGGTGAGTGTATCTTTTATAGGCAGGAATCTGTGTGCACAAGAAACAAGAGACTCTTCTTTACCTTCTATTAAATGGAGTCGAAATGTTGCAGCACACTTCAAAGATGTATTTTAACCACTTAAGACCCGGACCATTATGCAGGTTAAGGACCTTGCCCCTTTTTGCGATTCGGCACTGCGTCGCTTTAACTGACAATTGCGGCGCAGTCGTGCGACGTGGCTCCCAAACAAAAATTTTTGGTGGTATTTGATCACCTCCCCGGTTTTTAGTTTGTGCGCTATAAACAAAAATAGTGACAATTTTGAAAAAAGTCAATATGTTTTACTTTTTGCTATAATAAATATCCCCCCCCCCAAAAAAAAAAAAAAAAATATATATATATATAATACTTTTTTTCCCCCTCAGTTTAGACCGATACCTATTTTTGATAAAAAAAAATAGCAATAAGTGTTTATCGATTGGTTTGCGCAAAATTTATAGTGTTTACAAAATACACACACCCTCTCCCCGTTCTTCAGCTGCTGTGACCGATTGCGGAACACCAGCTGCGATCGGGTCCCTCGGTCACGGAGCTTCGGACCGGGTCACACTCGCAACCCCACGGCTGGGCACTTAAAGAGGATGTACAGGTACATGCTTGTGCCCAGTCGTGACATTCTGCCGACGTATATATTGGTGTGAAGCGTTCCTTAAGTGGTTAATTTAACTAGTATCATGTAATCGTACAAGAGTTTTGGGCAGATCTTGCCCTTTAATCATTTCATGCAGGTCTTTGCTTTAACCGTTGTAGGCAAACTTTGCGCTTTGATCCTTTTGGGCAGACGTTGTCCTTCAACCTCTAAAGGCCATGTCCTCCAACAGTTTTCTGGCATAGCTAATGATGTATACCTTGATTAAAAAATATTAAAAAAAATATTTTGTACAATTTTGTCAGTCACCTGCAGTCTAATGTAAACAGTCATGTTTGTGCAGGTTTCTTTCAAAGCAAATGTATGTGAAGCATTTTGAGTTCTAAAGTCAGTCTTGTTAATGTCAAACTGAATTCCCTTTTTATTTATTTTAGGAAAAACTTTGGGAGTTTACTTCAGACACTCGGCAGGCACCCAAGCAAATGGCCTGGTAAATGCATCTCTATATATTTTATTTAGTGTTATTTGTAATCATATACCTGACAGCCATCTAGTGACTTAAAGGGGTTGTAAAGGCACAATCTATGCATTATAATAAAAAGCTTTCTGTGTGTAGCAGCCCCCTCAGCCCCCCCTAACACTTACCTGAGGTCCCTCTTTCCAGCGTTGTCCACAAATGTCTCAGCCGTCTGAGATTCTCCTTCCTGACTTGCTGTGACACAGCTGCGGTGCCATTGGCTCCCACTGCTGTCAGTCAGCTAGCCAATTGGGGGAGAGAGGGGGAAGGGCCAGGTCAGGGCTCCGTGTCTAAATGGTCACATGGAGCTGTGATTCAGCCCGGGTGCACTGAATGGGAGGGAGGGGCCAGGATCACAGAAGAGGGACCAGAGAAAAGGAGGATCTGGGCTGTTCTGTAGAAAATCCACTGCAACAAAGCAGGTAAGTATAAGATGTTTGTTATTTTTGCAGGGGGAAAAAAGCGAGACTTTACAATCATTTTAAATGTCCATGTATTAAAAAAAAAAATCTTATTTTATATATGCAGCTGCAATGCTTTGCAGACTCTCCAGTGGATCGCAGGTGCAGTGCACAGGCTCCTATAGCCACTGGTCTGGTAACAAAAGTAGAGATGGTCTTTGAACAGAAGCTAATATGAGCTTTCTAATCGTACAGGACACAGGCTTGATATTTATGGACCCTAGGTTACAGGCTGGTGCCTCCAAGAGAAGGTAAACCCTGATGGGTTATACTTCCTCTTTGTTCCCATTATGTGCCACTTGCCTGCAGAAGAAGCCCACAATGTCAGTGATGTCCCCTCTCTCTCAACACGTCCATCTTCAACCCCTCTTCCTTTACAGGGCTGTGGACTCCAGCTCTACTATTGGCCGGAGTCACGGGAGACGAAGGTCACGGCACGGGCCCTATAGAAACAGCACCAATCGTGCCCTCTCTTTAGTGTTAATGCGCCGACTATGACGGGGTTGGCTTCTATGGCGAATATCTCCTAGACCAGGGGTCCTCAAACTACGGCCCTCCAGCTGTTCAGGAACTACAATTCCCATCATGCTTAGTCATGTCTGTGAATGTCAGAGTTTTGCAATGCCTCATGGGATGTGTAGTTCCACAACAACTGGAGGGCCGTAGTTTGAGGATCCCTGTCCTAGACCATAGAGCAGTGGTTCTCAACCTGGGGTCGGGACCCCCTTTGGGGTCGAATGATGATTTGCCAGGGGTCAACAAATCATGGGCTGTTCCTGAAGCCCACACCACTCCTCCAGCCTTTTTGCGGCTGACCAGCAGGGTTGTCCCTGGAGCCCGCGGCCACCCACTCAGCCTCTTTGCAGCCGCCCATTTAGTTCACTGCATGGCTGGGGGGCAGAGACTAGAGGTCAGCTGACTGGTGAGGAATGTGAAGTGGGAGGGACTGTTGGGACTCCTGATTTCAGCATAGGTGTCACTGCTACGAGACACCACAAAGTTGGAGACACAGTGAACCTGGAGACACAGTGAGTAACACTACCTGTGATTATAGTTGCCACAAAAAGTCCCCACTACAGCTCTCAGATCAGCAGATAACCTTGATCAAGAGAACCAATGTTGGCTGATCAGAACTCCCCCCCAACATTGCCACTCATCCCAACTCCCCACCAGCACTGTACTGTACGAGTGCAAGGGACTCAGGGGGCGCTGTATTCTCTTATTTCTCTGTTAGAGCACCAGCAACACTACACTCTGCACCCTGGATCCAGAGGAATTGATTTTCCCCTTCTGAGATTCGCCAGCACTTTAGCACCTTTTGCTACACTCACAATGGACTTTATTTCCATTTGTTTCTAATTCTACACGCATTGTTTTTATTCTAATTATTATTTTTTGAATATTTATTATCATTGCACTTTATATCATTGCACCTGTAGTCACTTGTTTGCAGCACAGCAACATTCTATATATTTATTTATATATTTTATTCTCTCTGCATTCATATATCTTTTTTTTTACTTAACTTTTCTTTATTGTTTTCCATGGTTTAAGAAGTACATATTTACTTACAAGTAAACGAGAAATACATATTACAATGTATAAATAAGTAAATGTCATCATTAATCATTGTGTACATGCAGTAATTTAGCCTACCCACCCCCCCCCCTCTCTAATGCCTTGGGTCTTGTGTTCCACACTCTGCGATGTGTTGTAGCTAAGACGCCAGGAAATATACTCTCGGATGTGGGACCGCCATCCCTCCCCGACTGGGAGCTGCATTGTCTGCAGCCCGATTCTGGCCTGCCCTCCTTTGCACATTAGTTCTCGAAATAGTGTTTCAATTCTTTTGAACCATATTTGGTTCACCCAAATCGGGGAATTGTGTAGTACATACAGTAGCTGAGGAAGCCAGATCATTTTGATTAGGTTGCATCTCCCAGCTACAGAGAGAGGGAGGCGGCTCCAAATGTCTTTTTTTTTTTGCTTCAGCTTTAATAATAGTGGAGCTATATTTTTACTAGTGTACTCCTTGACATCGCGGGTGATCCAAACCCCCAGGTATTTTTACTTTTGTAGACATTTTCAGTTGAGGCATTTCAGCTATCATTTGATCTCATAGTGAATCTATCGGGAGCAGAGCCGACTTATCTCAGTTGATAGTCCTGAAAACCCACCAAACTCCCTGATCATTTGAACAACTGGGGCCAACAAGTTTTCCACATCGCCTATAAAAAGGAGGATGTCGTCCGCAAATAGCGATATCCTTTCTTCCTCCGAACCCCTTCTAAACCCCGAATGTCTTCCTTGAGCCTGGTTTTAATGGCTAGAGGTTCCATGGCCAGTGCAAACAGGAGTGGGGAAAGAGGACACCCCTGTCTTGTTCCCCTCTCCAGCCCGAATAGGCCTGAAACCTAGCCATTAATTTTGATTTTTGCACGTGGTTCATTATATAGACGTTTAACCCACCTAATAAAGAATGGGCCAAATCCAAAGCTTTCTAATACCTTCCACAGGTAGGACCACTCCAGGCTGTCGAATGCCTTGGCAGCATCCAAGGCCAGCAGTGCTCTAGGACCCTCATTATCGGTAGGGATCTGTATGTTTAAGAAGACCCTTCTTATATTAAGGCTTGTTGACCTGTTTGGGATGAACCCTGACTGGTCAGGATGGATAAGGCTCTCAATACACCCATTTAAGCGCATTGCAAGAACTTTTGCAAGGATTTTTACGTCTGTGCAGAGCAATGAGATTGGGCGATAGGAAGAGGGGTCTAATTGATCTTTTCCCTCTTTGTGGATAACGATAATCATTGTCTCCATCATAGAGGAAGGAAGATGCCCCTCGTAAAAGGCAGATTTCAATGTCTGCAGCAATTCTGGTAGCAATATGCCACCATATCGCTTGTAGATTTCTATTGGGAGCCCGTCGGGACCTGGTGATTTATGGTTGGACATCCCTGCCACAGCCAGCTGTAGTTCTTCCGAAAAAAAGGAAGAAGTACCCCTAGGGGCTTTGAGTTGCAGCTAAAGATAGTTCAATCGAAATATGTAAAAAAATATAGTAATTTATTAGAAAACAAATAAATAACAAGATGGAAGCACCCATCTGATACATATGGAAGACATGGACTCAAAAATGTGAATCAAACATTTGAAAACAATGAGTAAGTAGATAGAGCAATTCAGTAGTGTAACTTATGCGCAGAGACCCCGATGCGTTTTGAGCCTTTTGCTGTTGTGGGTCTTCTTCAGGGGGAAGAAAGTTTGCAGGCATAAGTTCTATAAGACAAATATATATGTACATAATAATGAGATTTGTTATGAAAAACACAAACAAATGAACATATAAATATTATGCTATTATAAATACAGTCACTATTGCAGACGTTAATTTAAAAAGTATGTAGTTACCAGGATGAATGTCGAGAACCAGATCCTGTAGCCGGACACAGACCATGCTGCCATAACAGGGGACTCGCGGGGGACACCCAGGATAAAGTGAAAGGTCAAGGTTGCAACATAGACCAAGTGGTGGAAAGGGCGGAACAACCCCCAGGTCTACGAGGGGTCGCATTGGGCCAGGTGGGGAACCAAGCAGGGAGGGCCGGGCCCGACGAAGTAAGGGACAAAAAACCCCAGGCAGGAACAGGAAAACCTAAAGGGAGACAAAAAATACCCCATTATAAGGGTGATAAAATGCTGTATGGTGGTGCAAACAGAAAGTCTACAGGGAGGGGAGGTGGGCGGGTGGTTCCTAGCTAGGTGTGTGAGAGAAAGGGGAGGGGGGTTTAGAGTGAAAGGAAAAAGAATGTTAAAGAACATAAATACACAAAAAAAAATTAAGTAATGTAGTGAATGGAGATAATGATATGTGAGTGAGGTCTGAGGGGAAAAAAGATAAAGAATGTGAGAGGTGTGTAGGCATGTGAGCGAAGTGAACAAATGAAATGAAAATATGAAATAAAAAAAGTGAGAAAGTGACCTGAATGAATGTAAGGTGAAGCAATGGCCGAATATGTATGGAGGAGCATGAATGTGAGGTGTGTGTGATGATGTAGTGTGGTGATGTGGAATGGGAAAAAAGTCAAAGTGAAAAAATGGGTTGTCCAGCTACCAATACTAGTATCGGTATCGGGACCGATACCGAGTATTTGCGGAAGTACTTGTACTCGCGCAAATGCTCCCGATACCTAAAATAGAATACTTTTTTTGTTCTGTGAAAATTCTTTGAGTTTTTTTACTACTGCGTGAAAATAAAACATTTTTATTCATTTTTACTAATTTCTATTCTTTTATAATGTCTTGAGTTAGAGTTCTTCATAATTCTAAAGAAAATATCCTTAGTCTGTATTGTGGTTTGAAAACTGTCACATGACATTTAAAAAAAGTATCGGTATTCGGTATCAGCAAGTACATGAAAAAAATTATCGGTACTTGTACTCGGTCCTAAAAAAGTGGTATCGGGACAACCCTAGTGAAAAACAAAGGAAGAACAAAAGGGCAAAGGAAAGAGAAAGAGGGAAGGAAAGAGCAAAGGGTGGAGAAGGAGGAAGGGGTTTGTTTTACCTGAACTCTCAGGATAGATGCGGTAGACCATTTGATAGCATAATATTGTCTATAAAGAGATATACTGCAAGGTTGACTTAGGTACATGTGAGGTATATGTAACCTTTTAGAAAGGAAAAGAAAAACATATTATGGATCCCCCCCAAAACGCGCAAATCTATCCACAACCCCATCACTAAGCATTCTCTCTCCCTTTGGGACAAATTGAAGACCAAAAACAAACTTCTATCCCCTCATATTCCACTTTTATCCTTTCACAAAAACTCGGCATTTTACCCGGCTTGGGTATATCCCAACTCATTTAAAGAATGGGCCAAGAAGGGCTGCACAAATTTATACAATCTAATGGACTCATCGACGTTTAAGTCCTTCCCCAATATTTGCGATACATACAACATACCACAATCTTAACTATTCAAATATTTACAAATAAAGAATTTCTTTAACCACTTGCCGACCAGCCGCCGCAGTTATACGGCGGCAGGTCGGCACGGGTGCGCGAGAGCCGTAGCTCTACGTCGCGCTTTTCGCGGCCACTAGGGGGCGCGTGCGCGCCGCCGGCGGCCCGCGCGCGCTCGCCCCCGAGTCCCGTGCGTGTGCCCGGCGGGCGCGATCGCCGCCGGGCACACGCGATCGCTCGTTACAGAGCGGGGAACGGGAGCTGTGTGTGAAAACACACAGCGCTCGTTCCTGTCAGCGGGGGAAACGCTGATTTTCTGTTCATACAATGTATGAACAGAAAATCAGTGATTCCCCCTAGTAAGTCCACCCCCCCCATACAGTTAGAACACACTAGGAACACACTTAACCCCTTCCCCGCCCCCTAGTGTTAACCCCTTCACTGCCAATGGCATTTTTATAGTAATCCAATGCATTTTTATAGCATTGATCGCTAAAAAAATGCCAATGGTCCCAAAAATGTGTCAAAAGTGTCCGAAGTGTCCGCCATAATATCGCAGTACCGAAAAAAAACGCTGATCGCCGCCATTACTAGTAAAAAAAAATAAAATAATAAAAATGCCATAAAACTACCCCCTATTTTGTAAACGCTATAACTTTTGCGCAAACCAATCAATAAACGCTAATTGCGATTTTTTTTACGAAAAATATGTAGAAGAATACGTATCGGCCTAAACTGAGGAAAAAATATTTTTTTTTATATATTTTTGGGGATATTTATTATAGAAAAAAGTAAAAAATATTGCATTTTTTTCAAAATAGTCGCTCTGTTTTTGTTTATAGCGCAAAAAATAAAAACCGCAGAGATGATCAAATACCACCAAAAGAAAGCTCTATTTGTGGGAAAAAAAGGACGCCAATTTTGTTTGGGAGCCACGTCGCACGACCGCGCAATTGTCAGTTAAAGCGACGCAGCGCCGAATCTCAAAAAGTGCTCTGGTCTTTGGACAGCAATATGGTCCGGGGCTGAAGTGGTTAAGCCATACGTTGATTCCGCATCCCACCCCCCTCGCCTAACTGCCTTTGAAAAGCTTTGTACAAATGACCCCCCCCACCAGGGGTAGGATCTCAATAGTATACGCTCAACTACTGCTCAATTCCACAACAGAGAAACTTTCCTACGTAAGCAAGTGGGAAAAGGACCTTGATCAACAACTAGAAACATCAGATTGGAATCAAATTTGGAGCAACACTAAATCAGCGTCATTAAATGTAATAGCGTGCGAAGCTAACTATAGAGTACTTACAAGGTGGTATCTAGTTCCTACCAGAATTACGAAGTTTGTACCAAACTACCCTGATCACTGTTTCAGGGGTTGCTCATCCCCAGGAACGTTCTTTCATATCTGGTGGTCGTGCCCAACAGCACATTCATTCTGGTCGGAAATTTTTAAAATAATAAGCCAACTCATGGGAACCAATGTTCCAATTGATCCTAAATTAGCATTATTGAACCTGAAACCAGGGAATATCCCACACAAACAATTTAAATTAATCTTACAGCTTACCACAGCCGCAAAACAAACACTGGCTAAAGCGTGGAAGTCCCCTAATCTACCCCTCAGCGAAACAATAAACTGAATGAATGTAGCATCGGCACACGCCAAAATGATGGCAATAGACCAGGACACGTTAGCCGGATATGAAAGTTCATGGAAACTTTGGTTGAACTACGTTCTACCCAGTGTAAATACTGATGCTGTTATATTGCCATGGTAGCCCAGCCATCCTTAGCAAACCTCCACTTACTATAACAGACAACAAAATCCGGACCACTCCTGCAGACACCCCTCACCCCCCCCTTCCTACCCTCCTCCCGTCTCCCCACGTTTTGGACGACAGTCTGGAAAGATATTGTTACTAATATTGTTTTATGAGTAGGTAATGTTGAAGCTCCCTGATGTACGCATTGGTACACTTGCATGAACTATAAGCCCTATCCTTTCCAGGACTGCTCATGACAAATGAGGCACCTTATAGCAGGTCAGGCATAAATAACCATATGGACTCCACAACATACTTACCCATTTATAGACCACTGGAAAAATGCCTCATCAGATGTACAATGTTCTTGTCTACATGTTTTATGCTTTTTAAGTATTATATCTACTCACTGATCTTGTACGAACCATTATCTTCTCAATAAAGATATTTTGACAAGGAAAAAAGAAAAAAAAGAAAGGAAAAGGGGGTATGCATGATTATCAGTGAGTATAGGTTATAATGCTGAGAAGGAAAAAATAGAAGTCTATAAAAGGGGCCATGGGCTAGTACTCACTTGTTAGACGCAGTGTGGTAGTGTGTCTCTATGGGTCCGGCCATGGGAACTCTATGGTACGAGTTACCCATGGTAGCTCTGTTTAAATATGGGAGTGATTGTCCTGCATGAGGTGTGCCCACCGATCAGCCGCACCTGTATTAATTTGGACATACTCCTTTAAGCTATTCAATAATTCTTGTGGTTCACCAAGTAACTCAAGCCAATATGGGCTAATTTTCCACTCCCTTGGAGGTATTCTTTCGCTTTTCCTCATTACTAGTTCTAATGGTGAGTGGTCTGAGACCCCTCTGGGCTATACTCTATTTCTATAGCCAGATCAATTCTGGACAGAGAGGCGTGGGAGCTAGAGAAGCAAGAGTACTGTCGGGTCTGTGGGTGGTGGACACGCCAGATATCTCTTAACCCTGCCGCCTCCATGAACTGGGCCAAATGGCCCCCTTGTTCGATATTTGGGTCGGATCTCGGGGGAAATCTATCATATGCTCTGTCGCAGACTACATTATAGTCGCCTACGGCTATCAAGGGGATGTCTGGTTTATCCAACATAAATTCAACTAGCTTCTGTAATACAGCAAAATTTGAAGGGAGGGGGGATATATATGCTGGCTAATAAAAAGATGTACCGTCCCTGTTCGTCTATCCGACTCTTTTCACAGGAGAATACCAGCCCTTTCCCCACCAGAATGCTCACCCCCCTAGAATATGAGGAGTGCACAGAGTGGTAGCGAAACTGGAATTTCCGTGGACCTAGCTGGGTCATTGTATCCCTAGCTAGGTGTGTCTCCTGTAGGCAGAGTATCCCCGGACCCCTCCCGTCCATTGATGTCAGAACCAACGCTCTCTTGATAGGATCTCGCAATCCTCGTACATTCAATGATTTAAGCCTCCAAGTCATGGAAATTGTATTTTGAGAGGTAGGCAAGAATAAATGCTGATAAAAAATAGCCTTTCGGCCTCTCCCCCAGCTGTTTACTTGGATTGAGACCTCTCCCGTTACATGTGATACTCGGAAATGTTTGAAATACCTTACCCAACCCTCCCGCTTCCTCCCCCCTCTCCTCCCATCCTCGGCCTTCCACCCTGTTGGGCACATTCCTCCCTTGCATCCCCTCCCTCCCTCCCCTCTCCCTCTGTTGCCCTCCCCCACCCTACCCCATCTAGGTCCACCCTCCTCCTCTCTTCCCTAATCTCCCCCCTGCCCATTGGGGCTTCACCTGTGACCTTGCCACTCCTGCCAAACGTCATCTTCCCTCTCATACCAACACTCAACCACCCCCACTCCCTCCGCAAAGGGAGGATATCATTCCTCCCCCCTCCCCTTAACAAAGGTTTAAGTGCCTGCTACCCATGTGTCAAAAATAATATTTTTATCCCAAATATAAAAATAACCTTTTACCCTAACTGTGCAAATGTGAGAAAATAAAAAATTATATTAATGGCCAAAGGCCCAAAAACATCAAAAAAGCGTCAGCCCATCGACATTATATAGAGTAAAAAAAAAAAAAAAAGGGGGGGGGGGAAACCCCAAATGAGAAAAAAAAGTGAATTTAACATCAATTATATCCACCAGACAGTCCTCAAAAAATAGCTTATAGTAGTTTAGTAGTATTAGCTATAGTGGTGGTTAGTAGGTGGTGGTAATGATAATGGTGGTGGTTAATAGCAATTGGAGACATTCAATAGCAGTTGGTAGCAGTCCACACAAATCATTGGCAGCATTTTTTAGGAGTCTTAGCAGTCAATCAGAAGTATCTAAAGCAAAGGTAGAGAGTATTACCAAAAAAAAAAGGAAATAGTCCCACACATTTTTAAATGTTTAGAAGCACTCAAGTGGTAGGATTGATAAAGTTCAGTATTCCGGTGGCACAGGCGTTGGAATCACTTTAAAATCAGCAGATAAGTGTATCTGAGCAAGAAGGAGATGGAGATGGCAAAAAAAAATAAAGAAAAGTCCGGCGACCAAGCAGTTAAAGGGCTCTTAGATAGTAAGGTTGTAAAGTTGATACAGTTCAGCATGCCAACATCAGGGACATTCCAGCAGTATTTCTAAACATCAGTTTGTAGCAAAATTGTTACTCGCGTGTCCCCGACTAGCAGATGAAGATAGGAGATAGAAGGGTGAGCTCAAAGGCATTAGATCACAGAGATCCGCTTGTCCATCCAGAAATACTGTCCCACTTTGTATCACTGCAGGCTTGCTTTTCCCAGTAATTGTCAGTAAAACTTGGCTCAAGGCTTCTATCACAGGACCTCACAGAGCCTCTTCTCCTCCAGTCACCTCCCAGCTGCAGTTTTTTTTTTCTTCATCTCCCTTGCACTGCGCTATCAACCCTCTTGCTACTTGACCCCATGTTATCTCCAGGCTCAGCATACAAACCAGCGTGTCGTCCCCCCATCTGCCCATGCAATCCTCCTATGAGCCAAAAAGGGAAGCCAAGGGGGCAGAGCAGGACTGAGCGGAAATCAAGCCGGGGGTCAGGTTACCAGGTGCTTGTCAATGTGTCAGCGTGCAAACAGCTGCCGTCCGGGAAATCGAGAGCCGCACAGATAGCGGGGGGGTGGGGGGGTGGAGGCACCCGATCAGCATGCAGACAACGTGCGAACAGCGTCCCACCGTATTCAGACCAGGTCAGCTGTGGGAGTAGCTAGCAAAGCCATCCACTGGTTTCGTCCTTCAGGGGAGCAGGGACACCCAGCGTTTAGATAGCCAGCATGGAGCAGAGGGAGAGGAGACACGCACAGCTGCAACCCTCACTCCTCCATCCGGTCACCATTATCATTACCACCACCTACTAACCACCACTATAGCTAATACTACTAACTACTATAAGCTATTTTTTGAGGACTGTCTGGTGGATCTCCCTTTTTTTGGGGGGGGGGGACTTTGATATATCTTGCCTATTGCTTAGTGCCTCTTTAGGTAATTTGGTAATTGAAATGACTTTAAAAATGATGCCCTTGCAATGCTGAAGTGCTACCAGTGCTAATCAACAATTAAGTCTGGTCGTGGATATCGGGTCTGCCGCTTGGCTGGGAGTAGCACTTTTATAGCAAGAAATAAGAATATCCTGCTACTTGGACACAAAATATAAAATTGTATTCTCCCATTCTGGGGGCTGGTATGTGCATCACCTTTTCACTTCTCAGGAAGGGTAACTAACAAGTAACAATAAGTATACTCTCAGCTATTATGTCTAAGGTACAGAGCAACAGACAGCACAGACAGTACAGCAGCAGATACCTCCGGAGAGTGCCTCGGTAACTCGGGCGGCAAAAAAATCAAGCAAATCAAGCCAAGGCAGCGGCGGCAAAGCTTGAGCGCTTTGCTTGAACCACCCTGTCCCCCGTAAAGCCCCAGCAATTGGCCCAAGTGGGGGTATCGGGGATAAGGAAAAGCCAAGGTAGTGCCCAAGCATCAGCATCGGCAGAACCGATAGCGGCTACAAACGTTAAAAAGGGAAATACTAAAGGAGCAGAAAAGTCTAGCACGGTAATGAGCAGAATAAATCCAATAGACCCTCCTAACCCAGGGGAGGAGAATATGGAGGCCAGCTCCACAGGAAACGATGGTGAGCCTATAATGAAAGATTTGCTGTTGGCAATAAACGCATGTAAGGCAATGGTGTCTGGTATGGATCAACAGCTGAAAAGCATTAAAGAAGAGCTAGTTTCAATGGGGGGAAGGCTAAAAGAGACGGAGAAAAGAACCAGCCTGGAGGAGAGAGCTGCCGAGGACATATTATTCCCGCTTAGACAAGAAGTCCTGGGATTGAAGAAACAAATTGACACCCAGGCCACAAAAATTGATGAACTAGAGAATAGAAATCGAAGATGTAATGTTAGAATAATAGGCATGCCGGAGCAGAGTGAGGGAGCTGATCCTGTTGCCTTTTTGGAAGGATGGCTTAGGGAGGAGTTTGGAGCCGCATCATTCTCACCTTTCTTTTGCATAGAACGAGCTCACCGAGACCGATGGGTCTCAGGTACCCGAGACCGATGATTATGAAAATGCTCAATTATAGCGATCAAAGCAATGTTGCTTCGAAAAGCCAGAGAAAAAGGGAGAAATTTCCTACAAAGGGGCAAAGGTCTCGTTATACCAGGATTTCTCACCAGACCTTCAAAGACAAAGAGCGGCCTTTAGACCGATTAAGCGAACCCTTCAACAACATAAGATGACCTATGCCCTGTTATACTCTGCACGCTTACGAGTAACCACAACGGATGGTACACGATTGTTTGACTCCCCAACAAGTATAGAAAAATGGCTGAAAGAAAATAAGGGAGAGCCATAGAACTGAAGAACGTGGAAATAAGAGACACATTCTCTCTTTTTTTTTTTTCTTCTACTAAAACTAATTTAATTATTAAGGTGTGGGGGGGGGGGGGGTAAAACACAGCACTGGTAGAGGAGGGGGGGGGGTAAAACACAGCACTGGTAGAGGAAAGTTGCATAGTAAACTAAATAATAGCAATAGAAGGTGGTATCCTGAAGGGAAGAGAAGATGGGGCACTAGGGCAGCACCAGCAGCAGGGGGGGGGGGGCGCATAGGGCTCTTAGGATGAATGGTCATGGGGAAGTGCGAAGGGATGGATGGTTTGAAGTGGTCATAGCCCTAAGGGTAGACCCAGCTGGGCAGGGGAGGAGGGGGGAAGGGGGGCCTGGGAGGATTGAGGGGGGGGGAGGAGGGGAGGGAAGATGGGGTCACACTATCAATATATAAGGACACACTGTGTAAATATGGAGATTGCTATGAAGATTGCACAGGTTCACTAGATGAATGGAACTATGTCACAAATGAGCAATGCAAGAAGGGGTAACACAATATACTATCACCACACTGAAATGATGGGAAAGGTCGTAGACTTAGAGGGAAATGTATCTAAAGATTGTTTGTTGCTTTGTTTTTTTTCTTCCCTTTTATATCTTTAATTTTTATGGTAATGGTGAGCAGGAATAATAAGGGCATAATGTTGATGACATGGAATGTCAGGGGGCTAGGAGATAAGATCAAGAGAAAGGCAATGTTTAAATATCTCATTGAAAGGAAACCATAGGTAATTTGTCTACAGGAAACACATATGCGCCCTGACACGGTACACTTATTAAACTTACGAAAATACCCAGTGCAATACCACTCAACACACTCCTCCTATTCTAGAGGAGTAAGTGTGCTGATTTCAGATAATGTAACTTTTGAGTGTCTTCAGCAACAGATAGATAGAGAGGGCAGATATGTCTTTTTATTGTGTAAAATTAATGGTTTGATATGTATCATCGCCTCACTATATGTACCTCCACCGTTTACGGTGGCACCACTTAGGGACTTGGCGCAATTTATGGCGCTCTCCCCAGATGTACCGGCATTAGTACTAGGTGACATTAACAACACACTTGATAGAAATCTTGACAGAATATCTCTCTCATCTAGAGGGATAGGGCAGAAGGCTAATAACTGCTTTTGCTTCATTGCTTTCGGAAATAGGACTCCATGATGTGTGGCGAGAGAGACACGTAGATGAGCGATGCTATTCATGCTACTCTGCCACACATGATGGACTTTCCCGTATCGATCTGGGGTTGGGGAACGAGCTACTAATGCACCAGGTGATGGACTCGGCCTACGAACCCCGGTTATTATCCGATCATTCGCCGTTTTGGGTAAAGCTTAATGTTAATAGGACATTGGATCGTATGTCATGGAAAGTGAACCCGTATTGGCTGACCCTGTTACCACCTACAGATGGCACAGGGGAGGCTATACGGGAGTTTTATCACTTTAATAGGGGGACTGCTAGTGCAGCGACTGTTTGGGACGCACTTAAAGCATTCTTGAGGGGCTGCCTGATAAAGGAGATCTCGGGTATTAAAGCCCGATCGAAGGAATGGGAAAAAAGGATACGAGATGAACTGAAAGCTAGGAAAAAAGCCCTGGTCGCAGACCCCTCTCAAGCTAGGCATGACTCTTGGAAGGAGGTACAAACCCTCTATAATACCGCTCTACTAACAGCAGAGAAGAGTAGATACTTCCAACAACAAAGTTACTTTGAGGAAGGGGAAAACACGGGACGTTTACTTGCCCTTATAGTAAGGGGACAACAGGAAACCTCAAATATCACAGCAATAAAGGCGAACACAGGGAAGATGTATACTACGGGACCTGATATTCTGAAGGTCTTTCAAAACTATTATGAGGACTTATATTCCTCTAAAGCTAGATATAACACATCAGAAATGACTGATTTCTTGCAATCATGCACCTTTCCACAGCTGTCTGAAGTAGATAGGGAAATGTTAAACCTACCAATTACTATGTTAGAGCTGAAGAACGCCCTGCATGAGACTTCGCTACACAAGTCCCCAGGCCCAGATGGTATACCAGCAGAGGTGTACTCCCAGTATGAAGAGTCACTTCTGCCACCTTTGCTACAAACCCTGCAGGAGGTAATCGAAACGGGTACCCTACCAGAGAGCATGCAGGAAGCCACAATTATAGTTATATTAAAGACAGGAAAGGATAAATTGCTGCCCGATTCATATCGCCCAATATCTCTGTTAAATGCGGATGTCAAGATATTGGCCAAAATACTGGCCTCCAGGTTATCACAGGTGTAACGGTTACCACCGCTTACAACCTTCCATCCAGCCACGACAAGCTTATATGACACACTGCGACAATATTGCATACACGATCCATATCCTTTCCCAGAATAAAACGAGACAGAGCTCCGTTCTTGGATCCAAAGATATGACCATTTATTAGTATTTTCTCAGCTTCTTATATACAGTACAACATAATACAGTTATTCACAGGACAATGTAGTCTCCACCCCCCTTCACACCATGGGGGGCTTCAATCACACTCTAAAAGGCATTCAGGTAAGCTAAGGCCGGTCGGCACCGCATCTTTATCACACAATGGCAGTGAGAGTGGGTGTAATCCACACCTTCAAGTATTTCAATAGCATATTATACAAAGGTATGACTCACTCTGGTCTTGTAGACCTGAATAAACACCTTTCAAAAGCATGTGTCCACACATTGAAGAGCCAACCTCACTTAACGTTTCAATAGCCTATTATACAAAAGGTATGACTCACTGGCTGACCTGGTCATGTCATCATGACTCCTTGTGATATCTCAGTCCTGCAATATGACGTATTATTAATGTCCCTTATTTATGTCTTCTGTAACATATGAATTATGATTCTCTGTCACCCTATGGCCCTAGTGGACATAAGGTGACCCTAGACATAGGAGAATCTCGGTCTGTCATGGTGCATTCCGTTACATCTCTCCCCTTTCGGTGGGAGACGGACACAGGTGGTAACCCCAAACGGGTTGACTCCGAAGTCCGTCAGTAGTTCCCGTCCTCTACTGCCTGGACAACCCATCAGCATTGCCATTTTGCTTACCAGGTCGGTAGCTGATGGTGAAGGTGAATAATGGAATTCAGTTCTGGAACAGTCACTTGCTTTGCTCTCTCAATGGCTCCCAAAACCTGTTGCTGATGCTCTTGGGGAGAGATAAGGCACCACCTGAGCGCAAATCCCATTTAACCTTCTGACAATTTCAGCCTGTTTGTGCATTTCAATGTTCAAGCCACGGGACATCTCATAATACATGATGTAGTGTTGTTGCATATCCGATGTCTCACTGGCCAACTTGTCACATTCCCATTTTAGACTGTGATATGGGGCCGGATCTACGGTACATGTTGGGGAAGATAGTCTTACCCGGGTCTCAGCAGCAAGCAGGTTGGTACCAGCAACGCGGGTTGGGGCACAGGTAGTCACTGTGTGGGCTTCAGCGGGGCACATCGGGCGTAAGCAGAAACGAGGTGGGCCAAATCATTCCCCAGTAGTACATCTGCTGGCAAATCCTTCATCACCCCCACATTCACGTGTCCCGAACCAACCCCCCAATCCAGATGAACCCGGGCAACGGGTAGCCGGAAGACGGTGCCTCCCGCCACTCTTACAGCTACAGTGCTTCCGGTGTGCTGGCTCTCTGGGATGAGTTTCTTCTGTAGCAGGGTCATGGTGGCCCCAGAATCACGTAGCCCATTGGCTACCTTTCCATTGACCCAGACAGTCTGCCTGTGTTGTTGCCTGTTGTCCTGGTTAGCTGCTTGTATTGGATCTGCCTCGTGCAGGACGCCCCAATGTTCTTCCTCCTCAACGCAATGGGCCGCAGGCATGGATGTGTGGGGGTTCCCCCTTTCTGGCTGTCTCCATGACTGTGACTGCCTGGGTGGATTCAATGGACAGTCTAGCTTTTTGTGTCCTAGCTGTTTACACCCAAAACATCTGATGGGCTGTGAGTAGTCCCGGGAGTTGAATCTGGGCTGCTGAGGATAAGTGGCCACTGGAGGTGGTGCTGTAGGGCGGTACGACTGGGGTTGGTAGGCAATAGCCGGCGGGGGTGCCGCTGATCGATAATCCACCCGAGCTGTTGTCTTGACCACAGAGCTATCCAGTTTGCGGGCGTCTGTGTATTCGTCCGCCAGGCGAGCTGCTTCAGACAAGGAGAAAGGGTTTCTGTCCCGGACCCACTCTCTGACTTCCAGGGATAGTTTGTCAAAGAAGTGCTCCAGCAGGAACACCTGCAGCACCTCTTCCCCGGATTCTGCTTGGCATCTATCGACCCAGTGGGATGCAGTGCGGTGTAGGCGGCATGCCCACTCAGTATGTGAGTCTCCAGTCTGCTTGCTCATCTCTCGGAACCGCCTCCGATATGCCTCTGGTGTGACGGCATACCTGGCCAAAAGTGCTTCTTTTACCAGTCCATAGTTCATAATATCCTTGTCTGGGATGGCCCTGAACGCTTCACTGGCCCGGCCGGACAATTTCCCAGACAAAATGGTAACCCATTCCTCTGTGGGCACCCGGTGTAGGGCACATTGCCGTTCAAAATCAGCAAGGTACCCATCAATCTCCCCTTCAGTTTCAATGAAATTCTTAAATGCAGAAAAATGTATCTTTCTCCTTTCAGTTGGTGCTGCTGTGACTTCTGCTGCTGCAGAACCTCTTTGCCGTAGCCAATTTACATCCACAGCAGCTATAACTTGGTCTATGATCTCCGGTGGAGGGTTAGGGCCATAATGTGCCAGTCTTAGTTTAACAGCCCGGTCAAAACTTTCCTCCTCGGGTGTCTTGTCTGTTACGCTGGGCCTTTCCGTTATGTTGGGTCTTTCAGCTCCATCCATTTGGACTAGTTCTGTGATCACATCCATCTTACGGTTGCTGGCCGGTCTGCCCCGGCTCTCCAGTACGTCCTTGAGGGAAGAGAGCTTCAGCCGTTCCTACTGTGCCTTCATTGTCCTGTGTCCTTGTAGCCGTCCTTCTGAAGATGGAATCGTCCCACTGCTGCCACCAATGTAACGGTTACCACCGCTTTCCATCCAACCACGACAAGCTTATATGACACACTCCGACAATATTGCATACCCGATCCATATCCTTTCCCAGAATAAAACGAGACAGAGCCCCGTTCTTGGATCCAAAGATATGACCATTTATTAGTATTTTCTCAGCTTCTTATATACAGTACAACATAATACAGTTATTCACAGGACAATGTAGTCTCCAGCCCCCTTCACACCATGGGGGGGCTTCAATCACACTCTAAAAGGCATTCAGGTAAGCTAAGGCCGGTCGGCACCTCATCTTTATCACACAATGGCAGTGAGAGTGGGTGTAATCCACACCTTCAAATATTTCAATAGCATATTATACAAAGGTATGACTCACTCTGGTCTTGTAGACCTGAATTAACACCTTTCAAAAGCATGTGTCCACACATTGAAGAGCCAACCTCACTTAACGTTTCAATAGCCTATTATACAAAAGGTATGACTCACTGGCTGACCTGGTCATGTCATCATGACTCCTTGTGATATCTCAGTCCTGCAATATGATGTATTATTAATGTCCCTTATTAATGTCTTCTGTAACATATGAATTATGATTCTCTGTCACCCTATGGCCCTAGTGGACATAAGGTGACCCTAGACATAGGAGAATCTCGGTCTGTCATGGTGCATTCCGTTACAACAGGTGATAGGAAAACTGATACATAGAGATCAATGCGGCTTTATACCATCTCGTTCCACGGCGTATAATATACGGCGACTTTATCTGAATATACAGATGCCGGTGGATAATCCGGGAGGGAGGGCCATTCTATCACTGGACGCTGCCAAAGCATTTGACAGTGTGGAGTGGCCCTACCTCGTGGAGGTCTTGGCAAGATTTGGAATAGGAGACGGGTTTATAGAATGGGTGAAGGTGCTGTACTCTGATCCCCGAGCCAGACTTTGCATTAATAATAGTCTCTCATCTGCGTTCAAGCTCCATAGAGGGACTCAGCAAGGGTGTCCATTGTCCCCACTGTTGTTTGCACTGGCGACTGAACCCCTGGCTATCTATATTCGTAGCTCCAGTGAGGTGATGAGATTCCGTAGGGGCCAGAGGGAAGATAAGATATCATTGTATGCAGATGATGTGCTAATTTATCTAGGTGATTCCTCTGCATCGTTGCAGGCAGTGATGCAGATCATTGGGAAGTTTGGCCGTTTTTCAGGACTTGCCATTAATAGGTCAAAATCAACCTTGATGCCCATAGATCCAATGGTGGCACCACTGCCACCTGGAGCTGAGCAGATTGCCATAAGTAACAGTTTTAAATATTTAGGAGTAGTGGTATCTCCAGATCCGGCGGAGTACCTTTAGTTGAATTTGGGCCCACTGCTGGACAGACATGGACAGACAGAGGGAGAATTGCAATAGTTGGTGCAAACTTCCTCTGTCGGTAGTGGGGCGAGCAAATCTAATTAAAATGATTTGGGCACCACAGCTCCTGTACGTCTTTCATAACTCCCCTATGTGGACTACAAATAAATGGTTCAAACAAAGTGAAACTCTGATGAGAGCCTTGATATGGAAGAAAAAAGCGGCCAGGATCAGTCTGGCCACCCTTCAGTACAGTAAGGATAGGGGCGGCCTTGCAGTCCCACACCCTAAAACTTATTTTTTGGCTGCCCAGACTCAACATTTAGCGGGATGGGGACGGGAAAACAAAGAGGACTCTATTTGTAATATGGTAACAAGTTGTGCACCTGCATTGGTGGCAGCATTGCACTTGGAAATGGACCTCCCTAGCATATCATGCTCAGCCCTGACAGGTATTTTGCTGAAAAGGTTATGGGGAGAGGTCAGGAAAGCTCTGGGAGTACGGGGGCCGATGCCCCTTACTCCGGTATGAAATAATCCAGGGTACCCGGAAATACGGGCGCTAAAAGAATTCACTAGGTGGAAAGAGAAAGGGATACAATTTGTTAAGCAGCTGTATGAAGGAGAGGTGCTGAAGACATATGAGCAATTATGCCAAGAATTTCAGTTGGGATCAAAGGGATTCTATCAATACCTCCAACTGCGACATGCGCTACAGGCACAACAAAAGACACAATCTCTAACAATATCGGAAGCCCCCCTAATTAAGACAGTACTCTGAGTAGAGGATCGGAAAGGATTAATATCCAAAATATATAGGGAAATACTATCCAGGGCGCAGGACTATACAGTCTTAAAATGTCGAAGTAAATGGGCTGAAGACGTAGGGAATATAGACAAAAGCCTTTGGAAAAGGACTGTAGAATGTTTTCCCGTAGTGTCGATATCAGCATCACACAGACTATCGCAGCTGTTCATATTGCATCGGGCATATAGAACGCCAGAGCAGATGTATAGGTGGGGAGGAAGAGACTCCCCGCTATGTCCGAAGTGTAAAATACACCAGGGCGATTTTATACATCTGATCTGGAGATGTCCAAAACTGCACCGGTATTGGGAGGAGATCTCCCAGCATATAAGTAGACTTGCACAGATATCCATCCCTTTGGATCCCCGGATATATTTACTGGGGGCCATAGAGATGGAAACACTTTCAAAAGGAATGTATATAATGTGAACTAGGATATTATATTTAGCAAGAACATTTATAGCGCGATATTGGATGGCACCAGAAGTCCCTACGGGAAGACAGTGGGTCTTATTAGTGAACTCTCTACTCCATAGAAAGACTAACATATAGCCGGAGGGGGGACAGTGGGAAATTCAATCAAATATGGCAAACGTGGTTGAGCGATGACAGACTCTCGCCTCCACAGACGATAAGGGAAGGTCTTCGGAGACAAACATAAGGAACAAAGAAGAGTAGGGAAAAGGAATAAGAAAATAAATGAGAGTTGAAATACAATATTTAAGAGTGTGACAGGGAGGGGTGGGAAGGGTAGGGGGGAGGGTGGGAGATAAATGGACGCACACACAATACAAAGCACAATAACGCACAAAAGAGACATAGATAAGGGAGTAAGCTTTGAAACAAGAATGGGAAATACAAGTTTTACACACATTTTTATACCTTAATATATGCGGTACTCTGTATTTGTATTTGAAGATGTGCACAAAATGTATTACAACAATATGTGTTGAACAATAAAAAATATTTCATTAAAAAAAAAATTTCACTCGCAAAATGGGAGCAGGCGAGTGTAATTTTTGAGGGCTGAGTTAACAGATATAGATAGTTCATACTGAAGAATAGATAGATGATAGATGAGAAAAAGAGAAAAAAAAAACATCAATTATATCAATATGCAGTGCAAACAGCGGCCCCGAAGGCCTAAAGGAGCAAGAAAAAGGAGAAAAAAAAAAAGATTATAATAATAATTTTAACGGCCAAAGGCCAGAAGAGCATCAAGCCATCAGCATTATTAGAGTGTGTTAAAGTGTATAAAACATGTATCAAAAAAAAAAGGGGGGAGCCCAATTTTTTTTTAAATTTTTTATTAAATTTAGCACCAATTATGTCAAGTTATGTCAATATACCGTGCAATCAGTGTAAACGACAGCCTCAAGGGCTTAAGAAAATGTCCCTCTATCAAATTCTTTAAAATGTATGGGGGAGAAAAAAAGAGGGGGGGGAAAGAGAGATGGCTGATATGGCAGATATATAATTATCTTAAATGTCCTTGCAATTATCTTCCACCCATTTTGCCGCTTCTTCTGATGTATTGAAGAAGAGAGTCCTGCCCAATGCTATAACCCAGGCATCCTCAAACTACGGCCCTCCAGCTGTTGCGGAACTACAAATCCCATGAGGCATTGTGAAACTCTGACATTCACAGACATGACTGAGCATGATGGGAAATGTAGTTCCTGAACAACTGGAGGGCCATAGTTTGAGGACCCCTGCTATAACCCGAAGGCGAGCTGGGTACAATAAGGCATAAGTCACTTTATGCTGTTGCAGAGTGTGTTTGATTGGCATGAATTCAGCTCTGCGTTCTTGTAGTTCTGGAGAGAAGTCGGGATAGAACGAAACTCTGGAGCCGTTGTACATGATGTCTCCCTTCTCCCTAGCTTTTCGAAGCAGAGTGACTTTGTCACTGTAATTGAAAAACTTAAAAAGAAGAGTTCAAGTGCGCCCTCCTGGCTGCGGGGGTTTAGAAGGGACTCTATGGGCTCTTTCAATAGAAAAGAAAGGTGAAAATATTGCGGTGTTAAAGACTTCTCTAAGCCACCCCTCCCATGAAAGCTATAGCATTAGAGCCCTCACACTGTTCAGGGAGACCGATCACTCGGACATTGCTTCTGCGGAGCCTGTTCTCCATTTCATCTAACATAGCTGCTTGACGGTTTGTTTTTTCCTGTAATTCCCTGGCTTCATTCTCCATCGGGTACAAGATATCCTCAAGGGTGCTTACTCTCTCTTCCAAAGTAGTGTCCCGTTCAACGGTTTTACTCACATCCTGGTGTATTAAAGAAAGTTCATCCTTCAAACTCTTTAGTTGATTGTCAAAGCTAGCCATAAATACTTTACAATCATTAACAGCACACAGAACATCCTTCAGTGTAGGTTCATCTGGTAGCTCAGAGCTTAATTTAATAGAAGGTTCAGGTAGCGCCGATGTAGCCAATACAGATATGGGCTTGCGCTTCTCACCCCCAAAGCCTTTAGTAGTAAGGGTTTTGGGCCCGGTTGGATTAGCTGGGTTGGATGACCTAGAAGCTGCCGATCCCAGACTTCTCCTGTCTGCTGATAAACTTGACAGGCCCTTGGATTGAGCAGCTGAAGGTGATGGGGCCCCCCCTTGATTGATGGATCAAGTGTAGACTGAGAAGTGTGGGCGAAGCGCTCTAGTTTGGCTGAGGCGGCCTGACTACCTTTTTCTTTATCCTTGGCTGACCTTGTAATAGGGGCGCCCTCTGACTGGGGCGCATTCTTACTCATGGTGAACATATTGGAGAGGAAAAAGGAGGAGGGAGAGCACTATTGAGCTTATGCAAGATCAGTGGGCGCAATCAGAAGACACTGCAAGCAGGCAGTTTATAGCAGATTCATGGCGGGTCTTCTGATAGCGATCTCGCAATTATGTCAGATGTGTCAGTTAATATCAGGCGTTACCAGCAGCAGATGTAACAAATGATGTAACAAATGGTTGCTTGCATGATACAGGAAAGAAAAACAGAAGAAAGAGAATTCCTGCTATACCTAGTCGCGTCTTTTCCAGGGTTCACACTAGGGTTGTCCCGATACCACTTTTTAGGACCGAGTACAAGTACCGATACTTTTTTTCATGTACTCGCCGATACCGAATACCGATACTTTTTTAAATGTGCCCCCCAAATGCAGCCATGTCCCCCCACATATATCCAGCCATGTCCCCCCACATACATGTCCCCCCACATATATTGCAGCCATGTCCCCCCACATATATTGCAGCCATGTCCCCCCACATATATTGCAGCCATGTCTCTCCACATATATTGCAGCCATGTCCCCCATACCTAGTAGTAGATGATGATCAATCATGATGCTGCTGCCGCGTTAATCCCCTTGGGATCCGTCCAGCGGTGGCTGCTTTGCGATATGCGACGAGGGGGGGAAGTATTCTATTCAGGCATCGGGGGCATTTGCGGGAGTACAAGTACTCCCGCAAATACTTGGTATCGGTTGCCATACCGATACTGGTATCGGTATCGGGACAACCCTAGTTCACACTTTATCTTTGTCGTGCTTCAATTCCATTATTTAGCCACAAACTTTCCATTAACTTATTAAGGGCTCACAACTGAGCACAGCTCCCAATATTAAGGTGAACAAAAGTCCCTTTTTCTCTCCTTTTTCTCCCTCTCCCTTGGGATTCCAGCAGACAGAAATTTAACCAGCGGCTTGAGAGAGTGAAAGAATGATTATCAATTTATCTCTCGTCTGGGTAGGGAGCTATATGGCAGAGTACATGGTGGAATAGGATACCACCCAAAAAGTCACTTCATGCAGTATGATATGGATCTGGCAAGAACAATGAGGGTAAACAAGCATTACCTTACCCTGGCTGGCCTTCTGGCTAATAGTCTGGTCGTCCTTAATCTCTGCACAGGGGCAACACTGACGGCATCCACGGACCATATGCTGCAATTCTGTCTCCGCTGCTACAAGCCGGTTGGTGCGGTGAGGGAGCGCTCTCTCTCATGAAGCGAGAAGTTGCAAAAACTCGCGGGACACACTGGCACTGCGAGCGGCTCCGTGTTCTTCTCCCCCCGCTCAGTAGGACAGACACCTGCAGCTGCACCGAGCCAGCGTTGCTGTAGCCCACCAGCCAGCCAGTAGAGCAAAACGCCGCGCAGAGACCGGGACAGGACCTCTGCAGCTCTCAGGGGACTCCACTTCATCCAGGTAAGCAGGTGGATGGTGGCAGCGCTAAGCAGCAAAACAGCGCCTGCTAATGATGACAGTGATGGGAAGCTAGGGACGTGCATGCACCTGATCACAGTGCGGGAGCATGGTAGGGGAGGTGAGGTGGACGCCATACTCACACCCTCCTGCATCTGGTCACGCCCCCTGCATTCAAATATCAAGTTTTATATTTTATGTCATGAGGTAGCGCAACAGCACTATTGGATTTTTTTTGTTATTCTTTCGTGGGTAGTGTTTGACCCTTATGGTGTTTGCGGCACCCTTGAGCAACTCTATTTACCCATAATAGCGCATGAATACCCACGTTTTACATAAACTTGCGCCATTATCGGGGCCATTGGAAGTGACGGGGATCGCAAGGGCATCCCGTGATTTGCCATGATGCAGAATCGCGGTGATTCTGCCCGCGATCCGGGACGCCTAGACGTGAACCGAAGCCTTAAGGTTTGAACATGCACTACAGACACAGATTTAGCCATTGTAATCTATAACATCTTTATAAATAAAACTTATAAAGATGGACTTTGACTTGGCCATTCTAACACCTGGATATGTTTATTTGTGAACCATTCCATTGTAGATTTTGCTTTATGTTTTGGATCATTGTCTTGTTGGAAGACAAATCTCCATCCCAGTCTCAGGTCTTTTGCAGACTCCATCAGGTATCCTGTATTTGGCTCCATCCATCTTCCCATCAATTTTAACCATCTTCTCCAGGGATCCTCAAACTACGACCCTCCAGCTGTTGTGGAACTACATATCCCATGAGGCATTGCAAAACTCTGACATTCACAGATATGACTAAGCATGATGGGAATTGTAGTTCCTGAACAGCTGGAGGGCCGTAGTTTGAGGACCCCTGATCTTCTCTGTCCCTGCTGAAGAAAAGCGGGCCCAAACCATGATGCTGCCACCACCATGTTTGACAGTGGGGATGGTGTGTTCAGGGTGATGAGCTGTGTTGCTTTTACGCCAAACATAATGTTTTGCTTTGTTGCCAAAAAGTACGATTTTAGTTTCATCTGACCAGAGCACCTTCTTCCACATGTTTGGTGTGTCTCCCAGGTGGCTTGTGGCAAACTTTAAATGACACTTTTTATGGATATCTCTAAGAAATGGCTTTCTTCTTGCCACTCTTCCATAAAGGCCTGATTTGTGCAGTATACGGCTGATTGTTGTCCTATGGACAGTCTCCCACCTCAGCTGTAGATCTCTGCAGTTCTTTCAGAGTGATCATGGGCCTCTTGGCTGCATCTCTGATCAGTCTTCTCCTTGTATGAGCTGAAAGTTTAGAGGGACGGCCAGGTCTTCGTAGATTTGCAGTGGTCTGATACTCCTTCCATTTCAATATTGTCGCTTGCACAGTGCTCCTTGGGATGTTTAAAGCTTGGGAAATCTTTTTGTATCCAAATCCGGCTTTAAACTTCTCCACAACAGTATCTCCGACCTGCCTGGTCTGTTCCTTGTTATTCATGATGCTCTCTGCGCTTTTTAATGGACCTCTGAGACTATCACAGTGCAGATGCATTTATACAGAGACTTGATTACACACAGGTGGATTCCATTTATCATCATTAGTCATTTAGGTCAACATTGGATCATTCAGAGATCCTCGCTGAACTTCTGGAGAGAGTTTGCTGCACTGAAATTAAAGGGGCTGAATAAATTTGCACGCCCAATTTTTCAGTTTTTTATTTGTTAAAGTTTAAAATATCCAATAAATTTTGTTCCACTTCATGATTGTGTCCCACTTGTTGATTCTTTACAAAAAATTACAGTTTTATATCTTTATGTTTGAAGCCTGAAATGTGGCAAAAGGTTGCAAAGTTCAAGGGGGCCGAATACTTTCGCAAGGCACTGTATATGTAAACTCTTGGCTAATAAGTAAGACCATAAGGCCAGTAGCGACTAGCTATCTATACATGGGAATTGTGAAACATGTACAATTATTGTAGTATTCAAATTATGTTTACCATGTTCATGCTTCCCATCGCTAACATTGGGAGCTTACTCCAGGAGCGTTTCTTTGAATTTGGCTAAGGTACAACCTTGTCCCCATTTTTTTAAAACCCCAAGTGGCTCATGAACTCATGTGGAAGTATGGGTATCCTTCAGAATAAGCAGAGCATCATCTGTATAAAGGTCCAGTTGGCTTCCTAGTCATCTCTGCCTCCATTAGCAGGGTTTGTTCTAATCAGAGCAGAAAGAGTATCTTTGACAAAGGCAAATGGTAATGGAGATAGATGGCAGCCCTGCCCTTTACCCCAGAACAACAAAAAGGAAGCAGATGAGGAGCCACTGACGCTCAGTTTTTCTGAGGGTGCATATTTTCACATCATTGTTAAACAACGTTAATGCTTTTGAAAAGGTAGACCGAAGTAAAACTTGTCAGTTTGGCGAACCCAGGCTGTGGCTGCCAATTAGACTTGCAGAGCCTTAACCACATCTAGACAGCGAAGATCAATCTCCTTACGATCAAATACTACCCTGTCGTGGAGTATTTCCTGGGCAGAAGCTTTCACCAAGAAAAGCATGCTTGCTACATGCTGAGACAATCCCTATAAGAAGAGGGCTTGAGCAAACTGGGAATTGCAGAGTCAGCAAGACCTTTTATCTCTCAGTACATACCACCCCCAATCATAGTCTACCATACTATCACATAGAGTAAAACCATATATATACTTTAATTTAAGAAATAAATAACTTGCCACTCACAATGTTTAAAAACAACAAGCGATTAGTAATTCAAATACCGGTTCCCCGTATATAATCAGGCCACTTCCTGTGTACAGTGTGTGTGGTGACATCACACATGTAAGCTCTACCCTACACATTTCATTACATCTGATGTCATGGGGCGTGGAAGGCCCTGCATATAGGAGGATCTGATTAATATCCAAGACTCGTTTGGATTTCAAAATGGCTGAATCATGTCTTCTTTCCCAGAAGGCAGCAAGATAGGAACCAAGCCTCCTTCTGAAAAAAAGAGAACCAAGCCTTCTTGTGACAAATAGAAGGTCAATCGTAAAAATCACATGGGAATAAAATACCCACTCATATTCGGTAGATAAATAGTAGAAGGCAGGGGGCGTGGCTTAGCAATGGCCGAGTAAAGACATGCTTTGAAGGAGCTCCCGGCCCAACCCAACTAACCTCGGCCACCAACCTAGCTTCCTTCCATGTGGGCACGGCATGAATACATGTGGGCACACCTCTCAAGCCAGCTTACACGGCTATTTTCGGGACCCACTGCGGCTATCTCCGGGCGCCATTGTAGCAGCTCCATGTGAGCCCAGCATGGCGCATAACCCCACCACAATGCAGGCGCCCGGCACCTTCACCTGACCCGGAGCACCTGGTAGGAACACCGGCCACTTTCCGATCCGATGCGGCGGCTCCCATCCAGAGCCAGCTAGAAACTGACCTACGCGCCATGTTGCAGGCGATCCCTACGAGGACAGACATAGAATCCCTGATCATGCGGATAGAAGATTCGTACAACAGTGACATCCAGGAGGTGCGGACGGAGCTGCACACAGTAGCAGACCGGGTCACATCTGACGAGACCCTAGTTACCTCGCTGGCGTCGTATCAAAGAGATGGAAGACCACAGCCGCCGCAATAACCTGCGGCTGCGAAGAATCCCGGAGGCCACTGGCCATGAAGACCTGGCAGAGATGATCAAGGCTATTTTTCATAGACTCCTGGAGGCTCCACAAACTGAAGATTGGAGATGGACCGGGTCCACCGCACCCTAGGCCCCAGATCCTGCCAGACCGCGCGACGTGTTGTGCCGTCTACATCGCTACACGTTGAAGGAGACCATCCTGCGGACGGCCTGGGACCTGAATGACATTGACTTTGACGGGGCCCACATTCAGATTCTTCCCGACCTGTCTAGGGCCACGCTGCAGCGCCGGGCGATGTTGAGGCCAATCCTGGAAGCGGCGAGAAGCCACGGCTGCACCTACAGATGGGGATACCCCTTGGCAGTTACCTTCCGCATGGAGCAGGCCTCCTTTACCCTGAGGACACCCTCAGACCTACCGGATTTCTTTTGGTTCCTGGGGATGGAGCCTGTCCAGGTTCCCGAATGGGCTAATGAAATGAGTGGGTGTCATGGACTTGCCTCCTTCCTAGCTTCTCATCACTGACATGTGCTGGCGGCCATCTTGCTTCTGAGGTTCTTGTAACTTCCCATTCCCTGCGGCTCCTCCTTCCCACTGGGAGGAGCTGGATGCTCAGCATATATATACCACGCTTGCTGCAGCACTCCCTTGCTTGGGCCTTCTGTGTTAAGACCTGTCTCTCATCCTACCTTCATCGTGCTGCTGTTCTGGTTACCGACCCGGCTTCTACGGACGTTCCTTCTGGCCAGATGGACTCACCCTTCAGCATTACAAGACATTACTATCATCCCTAGGGGTTCATCTAGTTAACCTGCTCAACGGACTCACCAAGGGGGGTGCACTACATACCACCACGTTGCAGGCACAGATTTCTGTCATCCCTAAAGAGGGCAGGGACCCGACGAACTGTGGGAACTATTGACCCATATCCCTTCTTAATGCGCATCTTAAATTATTCACAACAATTTTGGCCACTAGACTACTATCCTACCTACCCCATTTAATACATTTAGATCAAGTAGGTTTCGTCCCAAAGAGAGAGGCGAGGGACAATGCCACAAAAGTCCTAAACTTACTCTATTCGGCCACCCACACTAAAATACCTAGTGTCTTTATAGGCACAGATGCTGAAAAAGCATTCGACTGGGTTAGCTGGTCCTTCATGTTCGCTACGCTACGTCATGTAGGCCTGGGTCAGCATATGTTAAGTTGGATATCTGCATCATGCACAACACCGTTGGCCAGAGTCAGGGCTAATGGAGTACTCTCTGACTCCTTTCTGATCACTAACGGGACGAGGCAGGGCTGTCCGCTGTCCCCCCTGTTGTTTGCCCTCTCGTTGGAGCCATTCCTGTGCCACATACGACTGAACCCTAACATCTCATCCACACAGTTCAGTCAGTGAGTTGAGGCAGACGGATTAGCAGCAGGAGCTCACAACGGCACACGTCTCCTAGGAGTAGGAGCGTGCGTGCTATAGCTCCAGGCAGGTGTAGGCTAGCAGGCAGACAGGGTTCCCCAGCCCAGCCCAGCTCCAGCTCAGCCGCATCTGATCCGGATCACCTCCACCTCCAGCCGTCTCCAGCTCTCTTTCCCCCCCTCCTTTGAGCACCATCTGGCTCCATCTTACAGGTAAATCCTGCCTGTCCCCCCCCCCAGGATCAAGGGCGGCTGATCTATTCAGGATAGCCCTTTCTAACCCTTCTAACCCTGGGAATCAGCTCACCTCACTCCAGTCCTGTTTTGCTGGTCCACGCCAGCCACGCTAGGTCCGCGGGAGCCGCGGCTTAGGAAAGATCGCGGCTTCAACTGCGGCCTAGCGGCGCACCTCTTCAGCACACTGCATCGCCCCCTGTGTCTCGCCCAACACACCCCCCTTACCCGTGGAAGTCCCCATCCACCTCCATGTCAGCCAACCACCCCCCTCTCTGGTGTTAATTCCAGCCAGTTGGTGGCACGGCTTGGGCCCTGTGCCAGGCCGTCGGCCAGCTTGGTACTTCCCCCCCCCAGCAGCAACTACACCCTTCACACCATCCCCTCACAAATCATCAGCTTTGATCCAGGGTCTCAACCGATCGCCTCTGAGGGATCAGGAAGGATTTTTTTTCCCTGCCCAGCAGATTGGATTAGCTGAACCAGGTTTTTTTTGCCTTCCTCTGGACCAAAAATAAAGCTTGGAGAGGATTTAAGGTATCTGCTCCCCACCGCCACCTGACCACCAACCCTCCCCCCGGTGACGGGCCACTATGGCCAATCGGCAGTATTCTGCAGAAATCATCTGAGGCAATTCGCCACAAAGCTACCAGCCGTCACCAAAAAGGCCCTAAGATTTAAGCAACTTTTGACCCCCGGATTTCCCAACTGAAAACATCGGCAATATCTTAAAACAGTGAGAAAATTCAGCTACCCACCCCATCACCCAAGCACATATCATGTGCTTTGATCAATACAACACCATATCGGCAGTAAGACACCGATTAGAAATCCATGATTTCATTCTACAAAACAATTTAGACTGCCTCTTTATTACAGAAAGCTGGCTTACAGTCGACTGTAACACCATTCTAGGAGAACTGGTGCCAGAAAACTACCGTATTATCACTGAAAACAGAATAGGGCAAAGAGGAGGAGGGCTAGCGGTGATCCACAAGACTCATTAAAACCCTTACTCTGCATCTGCAAACAAACCCCCAGGAGACCTTCCACATTCTTCTCTGCTATAGGCCACCCGGGCCTAAATCGCAGTTTTTACCCTCATGGACGGAGTTCATCTCCACTTACACCCTGAACAGCAAACACCTTTTGCTGCTCGGGGATTTCAATCTCTGGGCCAACTCCTCACAAGACCCCGTTGCCGACGCCTGTATCGACCGTCTGAAAGGATTAGGCCTTCAGCAACTAGTATGTGGGCCCACTCATGCTTCAGGTCACACACTCAATCTTATCTTCAGACAAAATCTGAAAATAAGTATTTTGGAAAATGAACCATTGCCATGGACAGATCACCATGCAATTAAATTCATAATTTCCAAAACTGCCTGATCGATAAAAACACCCAAGCCGGTGACAATACACTGGACTAGATCTCAGAAGAAGCTCCATTCGGAACTCTTCAAATCTACCTTGGGAAATTAAACAATTCAACCAGGTCAAACTGCCGCAGACACATTGGATGCCATAAATGCAGCCCTACTACAGTCAGCCGACTTAGTAGCACCAGAACGCAAAGTCCTTACCCGGAAAAACAAGGCAGGCTGGTTTAACAACCAGCTGTCGCTACTAAAGCAAGAGCGTAGAAGGGCAGAAGCTGCCTGGAAAAGAAACGCTTCTGAGGCGAACCTCTCCATCTACAAAGTAGCAACAAGAAAATACCACATAGAAATCTTCAAAGCCAAGAAAAACTATTTTTCCAAGGCTATCAACAGCGCCTTAAACTGCCCCCAGGAACTCTTCAAGCTGGTCTCGCCGACCATGAATCCAGGCTGTCTTGAAGCCCCCAACTCAGACACCCAAGAATTTTGCAATGAATTGTCAGATTTCTTCATCAATAAAATTGAGAGAATCCGGGAACGCATTCCGCAAAACAATACCCCTGAGCAACCACACAACACCCAGAGGAACATTCTACAACCAACAAAGTTCACTCTGGAACCCATCTCCATCGATGCCACAGAAAATATCACCGGCGCTTTGCGTAACAGCACATCGCCAAATGATATCATCCCCACTAAGCTGCTAAAGGAATGTGCCGATATCCTGGCACCTCCCATTACGCAGCTTATAAACCAGTCATTTAAGGAAGGCATAGTGCCCTCCCTGCTGAAAGAGGGCACAATCCAGCCCATCTTGAAGAAACCTACCCTGGATCCCAAGGACCCAACGCACCGCCGTCCCATAACAATGCTTAACGTTTTCTCCAAGGTAATGGAGAAAGTAGTGGTACAACAGCTGCAACAGCATCTAGATACCCACAACCTACCTACTTGATCCACTGAAATCAGGATTCCACCCCGGACGGAAACAGCACTGCTCAAAATATGGGACGACGCTCTTGAGGCCGCAGACGAAGGAGAATCTTGTCTCCTGGTTCTGCTGGACCCAAGTGCAGCCTTTTGACACGGTAGATCACAAACTGCTACTGACTCGGCTGGCTGAGGTAGCCGGAGTCACAGAGGGTGATTTACCATGGTTTTCCTCCTTTTTTGGGAAGCCGATCACAAACGGTGAAGTTGGGACCGTTCACTTCTGAAAAACGCAGTGTCATGTGGAGTCCCCCAAGGCTCACCCCTGTCACCGGTGCTCTTCAACATCTATCTTCGTCCTCTTTTTGAAGTCATCAGTAGTCAACAACTACTTTATCACTCATTTGCAGACGACACGCAACTCTATTTTCGCATCTGCAATAGAAAGGATCATCATCTCAGCTTAGAGAATTGTCTCTCTTCGATAGAAAAGTGGATGACTAAGAGTTATCTTAAACTCAACAATTCCAAAACAGAACTTCTTCTGTTTCATGCCAGTCGCAAGAGTCAACTGGCAACAACCTGGGCACCTCCGCCCATTCTGGGCCAGATCATCACACCTAGCGCCAAAGTCAAAAGTTTCGGGGTCATTTTTGACACCCACGTGACAATGGACACACAAATAGGGTCAGTAGTCAGCGGATCTCACCATCTGCTGCGCCTACTACGCAGACTTATTCCATTCATTCTCAAAGAAGACGTAGCAGTCGTGGTGGGAACAATTGTGAACTCCAGACTGGACTATGCAAATGCCCTTTACCTCGGACTCCCAAAGTACCAAATCGCTCGTCTGCAAGTCGTCCAAAATACGGCCGCCAGACTTGTGACTGGGAAAAAACCATGGGAATCAATCTCACCTTCTCTGAGATCCCTTCACTGGTTGCCAGTAAAGGACAGAATTGCTTTTAAAGCTCTCTGTCTGACTCATAAATGCATCCATGGAAAAGCCCCGCAATATCTTTGCAATAAAATGGAAGCCCACAATCCCAATCGCGTTCTGCGATCCAGCGACCAAAATTTGGTCAAAGTACCCAAGGCCAGATTCAAGTCCAAAGGAGAAAGAAGGTTTGCTTTCCAAGGTCCCAGACTATGGAACGCTTTACCAGCCAGCATTCGGTTGGAGGAAAAACCACCTAACCTTCAGAAGACGGATTAAAACTCTGCTCTTTTGAGGTTATGAGATACTGGAACAACGAGCGCCCAGAGGCGATTTAGTTCGCATGTGTCGCGCTATATAAGTTTTTCATTCATTCATTCATCTCAGGTGTAAAGATTAACCAAACGCAAAATAAGGTGTCGGCCTATGCAGACGACCTTTTGTTCACACTAGCTACACCCTCCGTCTCCCTCTCACATCTGCTACAGAAATTTGAATTGTATGGGGCACTCTCCAACCTGAAAATTAACTTTACTAAATCGGAAGCGATGGGGGTGGGAATTACCACCAAAACAACTCACACACCTACAATCCAACTTTAAATTGAAATGGACGACGACTGCCTTGAAATACCTGGGCCCGCACATCCCTCATACATTCTCACAAATATTCAAACTCAATAACCTCCCCCCCCCCACCCCCCGCTGCGGTCGGTTCGAACATTGTTGAACCAATGACACAGGGGCCTCCACTCATGGATAGGCCTCTGTAACATCTTGAAAATTACAATCCTCCCGAAATTCCTCTAACTCATGCAAGCGCTAAATCCTCCCGAAATTCCTCTAACTCATGCAAGCGCTACCTATCCATATCCCTGCACCCTTCTTTAGACAGGTACAAGCCACATTTACGGAGTTCATCTGGGCCAAAAAGAGACCACGACTCTCATAAACTCCTAGTCTTGCCAAAATGCCACGGTGGTCTTGCTGTGCCAGACATCCGTTTGTACCACCAGGCAATACACCTCTGGAGGCTCATAGACTGGTGCCACCACCTAGAAACCAAGCTCTGGACACAATTGGAACAGAGCCAAAGCACAATACCTCTAGACAGAGCCCCCTGGTGCTACGCGACCCTACCGGCAGAGACCATTCGACACCCACTGATCGGCAACATGACACGGGTCTGCGCGAGACTGCTCTGACAACCATCAGTATCTTCCCCCAACTCGCCTTTATACCACATATTGGGAAATCCCGGGTTTACACTGGGAATACAAGACGCGTACTTCCGGAGACTGGGGGAGGTGGGCTTTTACCAGGCATCCAACTTCAGTGCTGACGGACGGTGGCTCAGTGTTGCTGACCCTGCAGGCCCTTTTTCACTTGGACTTCCTGAGGTCCCATCATCTAGCTAACTTCCTACACTCCCTGAGGCCACGACTACCAACGACCAGTCTCTTACAACATTGGAGGAAATCTGTAACACCTCGGGCGCCATAACGCACACACTCTCCCTGGCCTACAGCCTCTTAAACTCTCCACAGGTAGACTTCCAACCCCGGGGCTTACCCAATGGGAAATTGACCTAAATTGTCACTTCAATGAGCCCAGAAGACAGCGAATCCTGAGATTTACGCATAAGTCCTCCATATGTGCCAAATGCAGGAGACAAATTACAAGCTCTTGTCAAGGTGGTACAGGACCCCTGAGTTGCTCCACAGATTCTTCCCGGCGACGTCGGACATTTGCTGGCGCTGCCGGGCAGACAGGGGCACGTTGGTGCATATCATCTGCCCTAGTCTAAAACACTTCTGGCAAGTGATACGAGAAGTTGTTCAGAAATACACTGAACGCACTGTCCCGGACGAGCCAGCATTCTTTCTTCTCCATGCATCTGTCATCCCATAGAAAGTATACAAAAAGTCTGTGATAAGCCAAGGCCTGCATACCACTCCTCTGGAAAGCCACACGTCCATATGGCTTACAAAAGTGGAGGAAATAAAGCACATGGAGGATCTTATCCTCACATCACAAAATAGGCAGGAAACATTTAAGAACACTTGGCAGATGTGGAACATCTTCATATATTTGGCAGAGGGTCAGACGTTGAGAGAACCAGCTGACATTGCGACGTTGGCTGACCTTGGCTTCTTTCTCCTTTTCCTATTCCCCTCGCTGTTATAAAAGAGAAAATAAGGGGACTGGGCGCAGGGTCCCCACATCCTAATAGGAACAGCCACAAATACACCCTCCCCTGAATAGGGGGTCCTTTCCGGTTAGCAGCCCATGTTCCATACAGAAGTAATGTCTAGACAACCTTCAGGGGCAAGCAAGACACCTCACTGTCAGGTTGTATAGATGTAGCCCGTCATAATGTACTCAGTTGTCAGATTTGTTGTCCTTTTTTAATTAATTTTACTTCTTATGTTCTGTATACAGATTATTGTATGAACATACGCATTCTCTGTACTGTATTGGCCCGTTGGGCCCTGTCCCTGTTATAAATAAAGAATTAAAAAAAAAATAGTAGAAGGCAGTTGAGCAAAAAAAGGAAAAAAAAAAAACTGTATAAAAAAAAACGTATACTATATACGCTATAAGTGTACCCTATTGAATGGATCACATACAAATATACATGATTGTAATATTGGACAATGACCTCCACCCCAGACAATAATATGTTCTTTAGTTCCCCAAGTCCAAAAAATATATGAAAAAATACACATTAATCACTTCAAAAATATAAAGGATGACATCAAAAATAAAATACAACCATTAGTGAAAGTTGATAGACCCTTATACTGTAGTACATATTATTGGGCATAAACCTTCCTACCTACAGAATTTGCCATCAACCCCCTTAAAATAAACCCCCTTAAAATCAGACTTGGAAAAAGCTTTATGAATTATTAACACATTTTTGTCCCATTCTACGTTCATACCATAAGGGGCAAAAGACCTAAGTTCACACATTTTAACGGGTTTCTAGTTGGGAAACTCCCCTCTTAATAGATCCCCTTCACCAAGGTGCCACATTTTTATCTATGGCCAAGAAGAGTGCCCCCCTAAGGTACTTATTGTGATAACGAACATAGGGCCAGATTCAGGTAGAGTTAGGCTGGAGTATCAGTGATACGCCAGCATAACTCTCACTTTGAGCTGGCGTTTCTGTTTTCTGTAAGCAGAAAACAAGAAACGCCGGGTTGGAGTTCCTATACGAGCAGGTAATTGTATTTGGCCGTCGTATCGGAACTGCAATTTTAAAAATGGCGCTCGGGCGTTCCCGATTAACGCAGAAAATATGTTAATCAGCGAGAGACGGAAATTTACGATCGTACGCCGGCCCGACGCAGTGACTTTCCGACGTTTCCGTAAGCGATACGCGGCGTAAAGAAAAACATGCCCCCTAGGTGGAGTATCCTATGTTAAGTATGGCCGTCGTCATCGCGTCGAATTTAAAATTTTTAGCGTCGTTTGCGTAAAACGTCCGTGAATGGGGATTGACGTCATTGACGTTCACTGACAGAATTTGGAGCATGCGCACTGACAGTCGACGCATGCGCAGTACGTTCGCCGCGGGATCGCGCCTAGTTTAAATAATACACGCCCCCTACCCGCCCAATTTGAATTCCGCCGGCTCATTTTCGCTACGCTGCCGCAACTTAAGGAGCAAGTGCTATGTGAATAACAGTACTTGCTCCTAAAGATTCGGCGGAGTAACGTAAATGACTTGCGTTACTCCGAAATAAAGAACCGCTGTCCTACCTGAATCTGGCCCATAGTGTTTAGGAACACTATGTTCTTTTATGCCTCTTTTTGATTTATTTTGTGTTCATTCACACGTGCCGAAAATTGTGCTGGCATCAGGCATTCTCTTTTTAGGATTATGCATGTCTTTAACCGCTTAAGAACCGCCCACGCCATATATACGTAGGTAGAATGGCACGGACAGGCATTATCGCGTACCTGTACATGTTCCCTTAATTGCCTGCCGTGTGCCTCCAGCGCCGTGCTCGCAACCCTGCCACCTTCCCCGCGGGTCCGGCGGACTCGATAGCTGCAGGGATTCCCACGATCGTCTGACGGAGGTATAGAGCGGGGAGATGCTTGTGTAAACAAGCATCTCCTTGCTCTGCCTAGTGAGAATGACACTGATCTCAGCTCCGTGTCCTCGGAGTGTCGTGACACAGGGCCCATGCCCCCTACAGTTAGAAACACAATGCAGGGAACACTTAACGCCTACAGCGCCACCTAGTGGTTAACCCCATTCACTGCCAGTGTAATTTTCACAGTAACCAGTCAGTGCATTTTTATAGCACTGATTGCTGTGAAAATGACAATGGTCCCAAAAATGTGTCAAAAGTGTCTGTGTCCACCATAATGTCGCAATCACAAAAAAAATCACTGATCGCCTCCATTACTAGTAAAAAAAAAATAAAAAATCATGAAAATGCCATAAAACTATCTCCTATTTTGTAAACGCTATAACTTTTGCGCAAACCAATCAATAAATGCTTCTTGCGATTTTTATTTATTTTTACCAAAAATATGTAGAAGAATACGTATCAGCCTAAACTGAGGGAATTTTTTTTATATATATATATTTTTGGGGGATATCTATTAAAGCAAAAAGTAAAAAATATAGATTTATTTTCAAAATTGTCGCCTTTTGTTCATAGCGCAAAAAATGGCCTGGTCTTTGACCACCCAAATGGTTCACAGCTGAAGTGGTTAAAGCAAACCTTTGTATAGACTCTTGATGCAGAATATGCTTCCCATGTGCTTATGTAGTAGTATGAATACCTAAGCTATGCTTGTTCTAATTGTAAATGAGTCTTCAGAGGGCTGATTAAATTGTGACAGCTACACCATGATAACCTCCATGTTGGAATCTTCTAGAGGGGCTCCATCGGTCAGTCACAACCTGGTTCCACACCTGCATTCTCAAGTTTAAACACTCCTTTAATGACTTTATGCTATTTTATTTTTTGTCTTGCTTATAGCTTTTACACGCTTGTCATGGTTGACCATCATGATAGGCCCTGTTTACATTCAATTGGAAGAAGATTGTGTGAGACTTCCAGCTCTGACAGTTTGCTGTGCCACATTATAGAAATGCTACTGTAATCTGAATTTCATTTTAAACAATGAGAAACCCAGATGTGTAGTGAATGCCAAGAAATGTGACTTAACCTTGTGACTAGGAGAAACGGTGGTAAAACACTCAAGAATTCAATGTGAAAAGAACTGGTTTACTTTACAATTTTGCTTGTGTGATTACTACCGCAATGCCACAATAAGTACTAATGTAACGATCACCAATTTGTGATTTGCCAATAAGTGATTAACAATCTTTTTCTAAAAATATCCCATTTTTCTTTTTCTTTTTAGGTGCATCAGGCCACAAAGTAAACAAATTGCAGTTGTAGTAATGTGGGACAAAATGCTCCTTGTAGCTGGAAAAGGCAATGATGGCATACAGTATCCTTACTTTTAATTGTATCTCACTGATTTTATATAATATAAGCCCTGTTAAATCGGAACAGTTTTCTAACCCCGCTAAATGCCAATGTATGCTTTGGAATAGCTGACTTTCCTGGGTGTGTTTTTATCAAGCAAAACTTGTTGGTTGCATTTCCCCAGGAGCCCTCTACATACCACAGCATCTTTACTTTTTACCAAGCCCAACATTGCTCTCTTATCAAGTCACTGTCAAAAGTAAAGTTTCCTGTTCTTTATTCCTCATTGCAGCTTTTCAAACTGATTGAGACTAATGCTGTTTAAACCTTAACAATCTATACATGTTTTCATTGGATGAAGAAACCTTCATGGTTCTGGAGCTTGATGGTGTCAGACTTATTTCTCATTCCACACATGAATTTCTTCATGAAATCCCAAGTATGTATATTATCAGTGCTAACATTATTATTAGAAATGCAAGATGTGGCAACAGCTTGAAGTCTGTGTGTATACATCTAACTGCTATTTGAAGTATCCAACCAAGTACAGAAACTGTAGTTGTAAGGCTCCATTCACATCTAGGCGTTTTGTCGCCTTACGCCCGACGCTGAAGCAGCCCTAGATGCGCTGGAGGGGCGAATTTACATTGTCGGCTATGGAGATGGTTCACATCTCCACGCCGAACGCCCAAACGCCCATACGCCTGAAGCTCAAACAAGTCCCGGACCCTTTTTTTCAGGCGTATCGGGCGTACGGGCATAGCCGGCAATGTTAATTCACCTCTTCTGCAAAAAATCAATAGGCGTTTTGTCGCCGCAAATCGCGGGGACAAAACGCCTATTGATTTGTCGCCGCAATACGCCGCTACAGCGTACGCCTAGATGTGAATGGAGCCTAAGATTTAGCATTTTTCTGGGGGCACAATGGAGATATAGCTGCAAAAAGGCAGTCTATGGTTAAAATGTAAGAGGCATAAGCACAGAACATACTAAACTTCCATTTAATAGAGCATTTCAATTTGGTTAACTGTAGGGTTTCTTTAGCAATAAGCAGTAGTAGACCTCATGGTGTCTGCATAGCTAGGGGCCATCTATTAGCAGAACCAGTGTCATGGGACCAGTTAAAACTCTCCTTTTGACTCTTAGATAAGTAACCACTGACATTTCTACTCTGTCCACCAATGTAAAGGGTCGTTTCTGCATTGCCCATCAAGGTGTTAGGATATCGTATTTATCTAACTGTCTGTTTTTCTATTATATTCATTTTAATCATTTGGATTCATTTTATTTGTATAGTTGACTTAAATTGCCTTTGTCTTATAGGGAGAGAGGTGTTAAAAATTACCCACCTTTCTTTAAAAAATAAAAATAAATTAAATGTAATTTACTGATCACTGGTCTTGGGAGATGGGGATATGCAGCTTCTGTTTAAATATATATAGAAAAAGTGCAGCGCAAATATAAACAAATATAAATACTGTGACCAGTATATAAACTAAAAGTGCATAGAAAATAAATAATCGTGATAATAAAGTCCATGTGTGAAAAAAAGTCCATAAATCAATCAATCCGCAGCAAGACCCAGCAGACAAAGGATTCCAGAATGGAAGTGAAAAAGATTACACCAAAAGATATCCTCCACCAGTGACAGATGGACTCTCACCTCATTACTTTGACCCGTATGGATCTCAAAGCTTAATCTGTGTAATCAGAGCTTCAGCTGCCAGCTCCCATAGGAAACGAATGGATGAAAATGACACCTTAGATCCGGACCCAATGGCTTAAACCGATCATAACATCATATGGAAAAAGAAAGGGAAAAATCTAGTGCTCTCCGGTAGAAAAATACTTTTAATCAAGCAATAAAAAGTTGCACTCACATGTAAGGACACTCTGTAAGCCGAGTGTCAGCATAACAGCATGTAACAGCGTGTGTACAGGACCGTCTCTCTGTACTCTGCAGCGATCGTGGGTGACGTTCTGCGTGGCTCCTTCCCCTGTACGCGTTACATCCCGTGGGGGGACTTCCTCAGCGTGGGTTAAGGGAACACACGCTAAAACGTCCCACTTGACCTATATTTATATGTAGCCTCAGCATATCCCCCAATCACAACAGCATGCAGACGCCGCCCACAACAGCAGCTACAGCTAATCTGAGGAGCCAATGCTCCGGAATAGAGGCTGAGATAAGGGTTTATTAAAAGCAATGGTTATGTATTGCTAACAGTGACCAGTCAGACTTAGTCCGGTAAACAAAAGGAAAAATATTAAATATAAAATTCACCGGAGGAGTCTAATCACGTCTTAGAACATAATCCTTATTGGTAAAATTAGATAAAATTGGTGCATATATTGCATGAATACACTCCTAAATTATATGCCAATATGTAAGAATATCATTAAAATAGAAAAACGTCAGCCACAATCGCCACATTAAGTGAATATGCAGAGAAGGCTATACTTAATATCAGCTATGGATAACTGTACAACTAGAGATACAACATCATGAGCAAACAATACTGTTACAATGTATAATCATGTTACAGATACAATCTGAAAAAAGAACAATGAAGAATAGAATTACATGAAAATAGAATAGAATACAATAAAAATAGAATAGAATACAATAAAATAAATAAATAAAATTGACTTTAAAATTGCCATAAAAATTACAAATTAAAATACTCCAGAAAAAAACATCAGTCCCCCTATAATTCACCTCATCTATCTGAGATGAAGCAATTTAGGTCGAACTCTACGTTCAAACCAGCCGGGGAGGCTACCTTGAGCTCAAAAATCCAGAAGGATTCCCGACGACTCAGTTGCCTGATAAAGTGTCCACCCCTCCAGTGTTTTGACACCTTCTCTATCCCCCAAAATTTTAACCCCTTAGGGTCACGATGGTGTCGTCTGAAGTGTCTGGATACGCTATGGGTTTTAATACCTCTTTTAATACAGCTAATATGTTCCCCTATCCGTACGTGGAGTGCTCGAGAAGTGCGCCCCACATATTGTAGTCCGCATTCACACTCTAACATATAGACAACCCCTTCAGTGGTACACGTGACCAATTGTTTGATGGGGTACTCTACATGCGTGACCGAGGAGGTAAAAGTTTTTTTTGTTTTTTGAAATTTTTCTTAACATGTTTACAAGTGGCACACCTGCCACAGGCGTAAAAACCTGATAAGAAATCAAATAACCTGGGTTGGGCAACTATTGTGGATCTATGACCCCTGGAGCAATACAATTCCTTAATGCCGGAGCATTAACTAGAAAGCGGTATAAAGCCATTACGATCAGTGACCTTAAAATGATTCCTGGTTTGTAACAGGTTGTTCTTTTTAAAAATTTCCAGGTCTAAGAAGGAAATCTGATCGTAGGACACCGTCCAAGTTAATACAATATTTTTGTCATTAGTATTCAACTTGTTCATGAAAGATTGAAGACTGAGCATGTCACCCTCCCAGACCATTATCAGGTCATCTATATATCTTTTGTAACACAGTAATTGTGGGGGTCTGTCCTGAAACACTACGTCTTCCTCCCAGTGGGCCATGAATAGATTGGCCACACTGGGAGCAAAACGAGCGCCCATCGCCACCCCGCACCGCTGTAGGTAAAAGTCTCTATTATACCAAAAATTATTTTTCAAAAGGCAAAAATTAAGACAATCAGACAAACTGCCTGTGTTGACTAGTCATATCGGTATTATCCAATGCCCATAGAACTGAGGCTACAGCATCCTCATGGCTAATGATGGTGTATAGTGATCCTACATCAGCAGTGATCAGAATAGTGTTCTGCTTACATGGCAAAGAATCCAAAATCTGAATGATTTGTTTGGTATCACGCAAATACGCCCTCATTCTGTGAACAAGAGGTTGAAGAAAGAAGTCAAAGAAGTCAAGGTATTGGCCAAGTCGGGATGTGACCGAGTCTATACCGTTGACTATGGGACGGCCCGGCGGTCGCTCAGACTTCTTATGTAATTTGGGCAGAAAGTATATAATGGGTGTACGGCAATGATAAGGGTCTAGGTAGGAGGCTTCTTTTTTATTTAAAATCCCCTCACTTTTACCTCTCTCAATTAAGGAATGTAGCTCATTTTTGAATTGAACCATCGGGTCTCCTCTTAACAGTAAGTAGGTATCATGATCACTCAATAATCTGGACATTTCCTCCTGGTAGTAGGCCTTACTAAGGACCACTAACTCTCCCCCCTTATCTGCGGGGCGGATAACTATGTCATTCCTCTGCTCTAAGGATCTGATGCCTCGTTTGATATTTTGTGAATCCCGTACTTTCTTTATCTGCATTTCTTCCAAGTCCCTACATACCATGTTTTTAAAAACATCAAGATGCCTATTATCATTGCACTGAGGGTTAAATACTGATTTGTTCCTAAGGTTGGAATGTGTGAAGACAGGTGGAGAAGCATTCCTTTGTATCGGGTTTGAAAGAAAATATTTTTTCATGTTTATGAACGCTCACGTACGTTTGAAATTCATTTAAATTTCTGATAGGCGCAAATTTTAGGCCTTTGTCCAACACACACATCTCGTCTGCCGAAAGAGGGGTGCCACTAAGATTAAAAATCCCTGCGCCTAATAGGGTCTTAGTCTTTTGGACTCGTCTACCCCCCCTGGTTCCTCTCGGTTTTTCCTTTTTTGACCTGATTGTCCACCTCCGACAGGGCCCAGGGGTCTCTGAGGTTCCCTCCACCCCCCTCCCCCCCCATATTGGGATATGTGGTGGAGGACCCCTCCAAGGGGTCCTCTTCTGACCTAAAAAATGATAGTTAGGAGAGGGTTCTTCCCAATAGTCCTGTAATGGGGCATAATGGTTATACGTGGGCAGTGGGGGGGCCTGTGGGTGACCTCCTCTACCCCGCTGCTGACCATTACCCCTATTGGGAACAGATCTCCACGGAGGGTTATCATATGTAGCCGGTTTATCATATTGCACAGGTTGCTGTGGATATGGGTAACTGTTAGCAGATTGGGAAAAATTAGCTGATTGGGAAAAATTACCCCTGCCTTTGCCCTTCCCTTTACCTCTACCTTTGGATGGGCCTTGCCCTCTCCTACTTGGGGTGTGCATTCCAGAGGCCGTGGGATGGAATTCCACAGCATCTGCCCAGGCAACCTGGGGGCCCTGGGGTACAGGTATAGGTGTATCTGGTACCGGTTCTGAGGTATCCATTGATGCCAACTGAGTGGGATCAGATTGGGTAGTAATAAGAGATTGCCATTTAAAAGCATGGTAGATGTCAAAATCATTAAGATCTCGCAGTAATAACCTTGATCTGGCCTTCTAGCCATTTCTTTTTACGTTGTTTACGTGCGAGTAATAATCGGATCAACTCAAAACCCTTATTGGTGAAAAAGTCATACTATTCTTTGTTAGACTCCTCATCAGTAAGACCGTCATTAGGTGGTAAATCTTACCTTAGACGCCTAGGGATAATCTTAGCTGTCAAATAATGGTCAAATGACACTATATCCCACCATGTTTTAATTTTCTTATCAAACAGGTATCCTAGTTTCCTAAATGAGGTTTCAAGATCACCTTGATCAGAGGAGCTAGCTGTTTTTGAAAAGATATCTGTGAGGATAACCTCACGGTTTTCTAAATATGAGAAAACTTCCATTCCTGCTGCCAAATAAAAATGAATTAAGTGTGTGCACAAGTGAAAAAGATATTCAGCGCTGGAAAATAAATTATTAAACTAGAACCTAAACTATGCAAGCCAGCACTGGAGATAATTCATAAAAAATCCCAATAGCAAATATATATAGAAAAAGTGCAGCGCAAATATAAACAAATATAAATACTGTGACCAGTATATAAACTAAAAAGTGCATAGAAAATAAATAATCGTGATAATAAGGTCCATGTGTGAAAAAAAGTCCATAAATCAATCAATCCGCAGCAAGACCCAGCAAACAAAGGATTCCAGAATGGAAGTGAAAAAGATGACACCAAAAGATATCCTCCACCAGTGACAGATGGACTCTCACCTCTTTACTTTGACCTGTATGGATCTCAAAGCTTAATCTGTGTAATCAGAGCTTCAGCTGCCAGCTCCCATAGGAAACGAATGGATGAAAATGACACCGGACCCAATGGCTTAAACCGATCATAACATCATATGGAAAAAGAAAGGGAAAAATCTAGTGCTCTCCGGTAGAAAAAGACTTTTAATCAAGCAATAAAAAGTTGCACTCACATGTAATGACACTCTGTAAGCCGAGTGTCAGCATAACAGCATGTAACAGCGTGTGTACAGGACCGTCTCTCTGTACTCTGCAGCGATCGTGGGTGACGTTCTGCATGGCTCCTTCCCCTGTACGCGTTACATCCCGTGGGGGGACTTCCTCAGCGTGGGTTAAGGGAACACACGCTAAAACGTCCCACTTGACCTATATTTATATGTAGCCTCAGCATATCCCCCAATCATCAAGCATGCAGACGCCGCCCACAACGTGGTTGATCCCAATGGCTGCCTGTCACCAAACTATAACACACAGCATAAATATAGACACAGTTACACTCGTGTGTCTATATTTATGCTGTGTGTTATAGTTTGGTGACAGGCAGCCATTGGGATCAACCACGCTGCACACTGTAGATTCTGCAACAGAGACTGGAACTTTCGTACACATATATGCTTTTTAACAGACTTTTATTTGTAATAAACAGCATTTGCATGATTTTGGGACTTCCTGCAGTTGTTTGTGTTACAGCGCTTTTTTGAAGGATCACCTTGGTCTGCCTTTCCCTCTCACATCACTCCTGATGTGTTCATCCTTCTAGCAGCTTATACACTTAGCCCATTATAACTCCAGGGCATACTCATCTAATATTATTATGTGGTCATAAGCTTTTCATATGTTTATATCGTCTTACTTTTGGATTTTTGGCGCTGTCTTTGTTTTGTTTGTTATTATACCTCTTTTAATACAGCTAATATGTTCCCCTATCCGTACGTGGAGTGCTCGAGAAGTGCGCCCCACATATTGTAGTCCGCATTCACACTCTAACATATAGACAACCCCTTCAGTGGTACACGTCACCAATTGTTTGATGGGGTACTCTACATGCGTGACCGAGGAGGTAAAAGTTTTTTGTTTTTTGACTTTTTCTTAAGTCCAAAATTAATTTCTTTATCGTACATCACGGGACACAGAGCGCATAGCCATTACACTTGGGTTATATGGGTACCTTCAGGTGTGGACACTGGTGTAATCAATTTCACAGGAAGTTTCCTCCCTATATAACCCCCTCCCACTGGGAGTGCTTCAGTTTTGTAGCAAGCAATTCCTCCGAGGTTACACAATGTTCCCCAAAAGAGGGGTGGGAGCTCTGTGTCCCGTGATGTACTTCAATGTACGATTGTACGATTCTTTATCGTACATCACGGGACACAGAGCGCATAGCCATTACACTTGGGATGTCCTAAAGCAATGCTCTATGAAGGGAGGGAGACCGTAAGGCCAAGAATTGCCAAACAAAAAATTATCAGGAAGTAAAGTAACTCCACCAACAGAAAAAAGGGGGCGTGACCCGGACCAGAGGATTCTATACTGCTGCCCGTAGGACCGCCTGCCCAAATGCTGCGTCCGTACCCTTTGCAACGTCCAACTTATAAAATTTAGTAAAACGTATGTACGGAAGACCAGGTTGCCGCCTTGCAAACCTGTGCCATAGAGATCTGATGGTGTGCCGCCCAGGAGGCACTCATGGCCCTCGTAGAATGGGCTTTAACTGATAAGGGAGGTGGAACGCGCTTCAGACCATAGGCCTGAAAAATCAGCTGCTTAATCCACCTAGCCAAGGAAGACTTGGCAGCCGGCTGACCCTTCTTGGGGCCATCCGGAAGAACAAAAAGCACATCTGTTTTCCGAATCTTCTCTGTAGCCTTGAGATAGACCCTCATGGCTCGAACCACGTCCAAAGTATGAAGCCGTCTTTCCTCTCTGGACTGGGGAGTAGGAAAGAAGGATGGTAGGACTAGGTCCTGATTCAAGTGAAAACTGGATATGACCTTAAATGACTGGACACTGCCCCAGCATTAACCCTCCCAGTCCCAGAAAGCCTTACTTTTTTTTACAAGTCTGTAGCTATACCAATAGCCACTGCGGCTTCCGCTTGGCAGCTTTCCAGATTAGATGACTCCTCAGGTGCCTTTCTTTGCTTTCTGGGGGTTCTCTTGTCCCCTCCAAACCCCTTTTTTTATGTAGCTTTTTTTGCTTGTTGGCAGGTATCCCTACCCATGGCGAATCGGCTGGTACACTAATTAACAATCTAAGTTAACTCTAAAGGGAAAGTGGATTCCAGGATTCTTTTATTTTTTATTGACTCCTCAGGTGTGCCTGGCGGATCTTACCCGGGTTCCCTGCCAGAAAGAAGCAGTGGGGCTAGCCTTTAATGTTGATTTAGGCACTGTATCCTGCATGGATGCTTCCTTAAGCATTCTGTGCAAGGTGTTGCTTTAGCTTGGGGTCCAGGGCCGTGGCACTACCACCTAGGGTGGCCCTGTCCCTGAAGACCCCTTAGCCTCCTCCTCAAGACCTCCCTAGCTGCTTCTGGTGTGCTTCCTTTCTGCCTTTCCAGTGAGGAATTCTCTGTTTTGATTAGACAGGTAGGCTGTCTGCCATGTTTTTTTTATCAAGGCCTTGGCTTGCAGACAAGCTCCCTCTGTCTCTTCTCTAGAGTCCACCTCTGATTCTCCACTTGCGACTCCTATGTTGCCCGAAGAAGACAATGACTTCCTATCTGAGCCTCTGCACTGAAGAGTATCCAATCTGCTGATATGCGTACCAAGCTGAAGGATTATTTTTCTCCTCTTATTGAAAAAGTTTTACAGTTCTGTGTTGCACTGGAGCAGCCTGCATTGACCTGGCCAAAGATCAACGGTCTGGGTTCCTTCAAGATGCCTCAGCCAACCAAATCATTTCCTGTACACTCGCTCTTAGAAACTTGTATGGTAACTTTAGGGTGCTGTATGGTAACTGGCCTTTATCTGGGCTTAAGGGCTTGTTTTCTCTGGCGGACCCTGCTGTGCAGCCTGTTGTTGCCACCATATCTGTCTATCAGACCCTGGATGTCTGGCCTAGGTCATGGCCCGAGACCCTAGCTTCATTCTTACGGATCCATCTGTCTTCCATCAGTTGGAGTATTTGTGCATTGTCTATTGTTACTGTGTGGACAGATTAGCAGACACACTCCACCATATTTTCTGGGTGAGAGTTTTTTCAGTTCACATGTGACGCATGCCTTGGCTCAATTTTTGGTTTGCAGAGCTTCCCTGGGGAAAATTTTGTACGAAATCTTCCAGGTCATTTATTGCTTCCTTTCAGCCAAGGGAGCTGCTGGCCCTTGTGGACATCTGGAGAGCTTAATTACCCATCTTGATTTTATCTCCACCTCAGTGCTACCTACTTTTTGCTGTGCACGCATAACCTTTCCAGCGCCCTCCAGTTCAGCCTGTCCATGGCCCCTGAGGTATTCACAAATGTGTTGGCTCTCATCCTAGCTCTGCTGTTTTCTCAGGATATCCTCATCGTAAGATACCTGGATGACCTCCTGAAGTGATGGAACAGTCTGACCTGGCCTTGTCATTCAGTGTCAGTCAGATGGTGCAGACACTACAGAGCATCAGGTGGATCATAAATCTCCAGAAGTCAGTGCTGAAACTGATCCACTGCTTGGCGCGTTTCAGCCTGATTGTGGACATTTCAGGGGTTTTCTCCCCCTGGACAAGCACTTGGCTCTCTGCTGCCATGTTTACACCTTGCAATCCAGGGGATGCCCAAACCAGTTGCTTTTGAGCAAGGATCATGGGCAGTACCACCCAGTTTCACTTCAGACCAATGCAACTCAACATTCTGACTTCATGGGACAAGCAGACCCAGTCTCTAAGGCTGCTTTTACACATGTTTTCAGGCATATTGGCACTACAAATAGCCTCTAACGTACGTTTGAAAACTGCCCCCCCATTCCTTTCAGTGTGACTTTTGGTACTGGGGGTGGGGGTGCGCTTATGGGACGTTCTGAAAAGTCCTGCAAGCAGCCACACTGCTTCCAAAATGACCTGCCCTTTGTAGGCGCTTTGGCAGCGCCGCAACACGAGCGCTTTTAACCTGTTTTTTTTTTTCCCGGCTGCTAGCGGCTGAAAAGCGCTACTAAAATAACAGCAAAGCACTGCTAAAATTAGCAGCGATTTACCGCTAACGTGGAACGGCTACAGTGTGAAAGTAGCCTAAATCATTTTATTCTCAGAAAAACAAGGCTTGCCCTTCAAGGAAGATTTCCAGTCCGGTGAAAGTCCCTTCTCCGAAGATCTTGTCCCTCCAACACTGAACCTCTTGTCTACCAGGCTATCTGACCAGGATTCAGTTGGACTATGCCATGATTGTGACCTATATCAACCATCAAGGGGAAGCAAGAAATCGCACAGCATGGCTAGAAAGATAGAAAGAAATCTATTTTTAGCTTTGGTTGGAATTTCACATTGCATCCTTTGACCGTGGTGCACATTCTAGGAGTTTAAACTTGTTTAGTCATCAGAGTCTGGTTCCAGGGGAATTATCCCTTAACCCTAAAGGTATTTCAAGACCTCTATTGCAAGTAAGAAATGTTAGACATGAAACTTCTGATTTCCAGTTTCAACAAGCTATTTAGATTTGTTTCCAGAACCAGTGATTTTTAGGCTTTTTGCAGTGATTGCTCTGATTACTCCACAGGATCATTTAAAAAAGCTTTTCTCCTGCTACAGCTTGCTTCCTTCCTCGCCTGCTTCACAGCTTTGGTGGGGGGGGGGGGGGGGGGGGGAGGGGGTGGTTGCAGTGAGGCCTGTGTTGGACTGAACTGGATTATGTGCAAAAAGTGCTAAAAAAATAAATGCTAACCAAGAACTGTACACAGCAGAGTAGTGCAGGATTAGCAAAACCGCTAATCGTAAAAGCTTTAAACGTAAGTAAACTATCCATATAAGTAGTAATTGATTTAGTCTTATGCAGTTAGCCTCTCGACAGATTAAAATATGCAAAGCAATTTGGACTGTTGCTGGCAAGAGAGAAACCGGTATTAAAGTAAAGATGTTATGCTTGTATCCTGTGTTTATACTGTTGCTCTTGTGTACTGCGTTGGTAACATCCTGTGGCGAGTTAATATCCTTGCTAACTCTATAAAACAAGTGAAATTACAAAGGGTGTGTCATCTGAAGTAAACGTATGGTCTTGAGACAATACTGTTATGAGAAAAAGTTTGTAAAACCTTTTGCGATTATTTCTCTTAGTGCAATTGCTTCAAAAAATATGATTTGATTACCAGTGTAAGGGTCAATAAAATTACCACTGCATATAATATAATATGTAATGCAAAATATAGACCGGGTAGCGCTTTAGCATATACATGTAAACATATTTCCTAATGGTATAAAGTCCATACACTTAGTCCGAAAATGATTTGGGAAAGGTAAATATATGTAAATAGTCCACTCTATCCCAAAGATAGAAAAAAACAGAAGACAATCCTGCTGCGGTCCTGTATGTCACCACCACACACGTGCTCAGAGGAAATGGAGGGGGTTGTGCAGATAGAAGCCCCCTCCAGTCTAAACTCTTACCCCAGAGATAAGAACTGCAGGCATAAAGTATGAGGCTGGGTTCACACTATACTACACGACAGCAGTACTACTTTCATCCTACTTTGCTCTTCGACATCTGTCCTACATTGGTCCTACATTGGTCCTACATCCATCCTACTTTCATGAACAGGATACTACTTTGATCTGACTTTGTGATAGTCTGACTTGTTTTTGACCAATCAAAACAATCCCAGAGTGAGATAAATTCCTTTTTACTGCTGCTGTAATCACATGTCAGATGTCAAAAGTCGGATGGTTAGGACAAGGCTCCTACTTTGGTCCGACTTCAGTGATATTCAATGGGCTGAAGTAGGATCAATGTCGGACCAAAGTAGTACAGGGAGCATTTTCAAAGTCGGACCGACTTGTGTAGGACCAGTTAAGACAGCTCTCATAGAGAAACATTGATTTTCACATGTCATGCGACATGAGCTCCCAATGTCGGAGCGTTTGTAGGACAAGTGTGAACCCAGCCTAAAGACGATCTCCAGCAGGTGTCTCCAATCTCTTACAAATGATCAATCTAATTCTACAGAATTCACATAAAGAAATAAAAGGAATTGACATAGTGTGAACCCGTTTAAAAAGATTTATTACAAACACATTTACCAAAGCCAATAAAATTTGCACTCACAAACAACTCTGATCAAAACAGCATTGCATTTATCATGAACCGTCAGCACAGTGGATACTCGGCGTCTCCTACCGCACACGGCTTCCTATAGCACAGGGATGATTGCTCACGATCCCAGTCCTGTCTGACGGCTCCCAGTCACTATGCTTGGATTCACCCTGACTAGTTTCGTCTGGTTGACATCAGACATCGGTGTTTAATGTAGCAGCTATATTCAGCAATGGTTGCATGATATCTAATCTGGTGCAGGTTTCCATGAGCGCTTGTTTTGTTGTGTTTTGAGATTAGGCGTTATTCTCAGATGCAATTTTTGTCTTATGATTTGATTACCGTTTGTTGTAGTCTAGAATGTGCAGTGTATCCATATCCCGTCAACACAGTACAAATTTTATCTCTGAATTTGGACCACAAAATCATATAGAATGTTTTCATGTTCTACTCTGTATTTTACCTTTATTCTATAAAAATTATTTTGTATAACATAAGTGTTATTATTTAAATTGGCTGTAAACTTCTGACATGAAATGGAAACAAAACAAATATCCCACTATAGTGTGTGTGCTTGTCTCAGTTAAGAGCACTAAGTGTCATTTCTGTCTCCTGCCTTGTTCCTCTTCTGACAAGCTTTCCTGATACCAAAAGAAAAAAGGTGACAGTAGAGGGAGCTTCAGTTGATTGACAGCCTCTGTTCTGTTCATGTGCTGTGTGAAGGAAGATGCGTTTCTTCCCTCCAATCGGCTGTCAGAGCTCTCTTCACTGAACTCCGCAGTGTGTACTTTCAGCTCTCCAGCCCCCCCCCCCCCCTATTTTTTTCCAGACGGCTCTGGCAAGCTTTATAAATTCTGCAGTTTGAATAGATTTAGAGAAGAGAAGACTGCAGATAAACGGGCTCTCTCCTGCCACAATGGATCTCTCCATTGCTCTAGATCTGTAATACTGCCCACTTTGGAAAAACACTGGTTTTGACAATTTGAATAATTGATTGAAAAAGTAAAAAAGGAGTAGCATAAAGTTGCAGGCATCCATCAAACCCATCAATTTGAAGGTTATAACGGAGCTTCGGATGCTGGCCATAGGCATAACGAAATTCAGCCTGTTCTGCAGGAATCAATCAGTGAGCACAGCTGCTAATTGGTGTATTCTGACAGTGGCAAGTTCTGCTGTCTGACTATAATGTCCTAGCAGAGGGGATTTCTACGTCTACCTTGTTTGTGTGGATGAATTTTTTATCCACCTCGGCATAACAATCATTTGATACAACAGTATACTTTAAAGTGGTTGTAAACCCTTTTTTTTTTATGAATTTATGCTACAGGTAAGCCTATATTAAGGCTTACCTGTAGGTACCAAGAATATCTCCTAAACCGTGAAGTCATCAGCACATGTGCACTGGGGCCAACTGAAGCAATAGCACCTATGTGCCGTTGCTTCAGTCTTCATGCCTTTACCGGCGGCTCCCGCACGGATGCGCGGAAGTGAGGTCATCACGGTGCCGCGATACCCAGAAGTAACTCCGGGGCGACATGTTGGTGGCCGGAGGGGGAGACGTGGACCGCTGCGGGGGCTTAGATCGGAGGTAAGTAATGCATAATGAGCTAGTATGCTATGCATACTAGCTCATTATGTCTTTGTCTTACGGGGGGTTTTTTTTTTGTTTTTTTTTGGAGAGTTTACTTCTTCTTTAAAGAGAGTTTTGTGTTTTACTAAGTGTCAAAGTAAGCCCTGGTTCACATTAATGCGATTCGACAAATCGCATGCCAAATCGGCGGAAATTGCCAGCAATGGCAGCGTCCGAATCTTTTGCGGCACTGCACCGATTTCCAAAAGTGGTTCCTGTACTACTTTTGGCGATTTCGAGGTGCGATTTGCATTGACATTTGTGTAGAAATCTGCACAGATGTCTCTGAAATCGGGACTGATATGCGGGAATAAAATCATGCGAGTTCAGCTGAACTCGCACAATTTCATTCCCGCAGTCGGTGTGCACCAGGGCTGAAATTCAACTCAAAAAGTAAAGCTTTGCCAAGTTATATGGTAAATTTTGAAAAGTTAGTTGTGCCTAAGCAGTGCCCTAAACTACCCAGACTGGCATTCCTCAAAATTAGCACACTTTCTAGTATTTGAGTGCGTCTAGGCACTCCTGTGCATACACCTTCAGTTTTATATCTCTAGTTTGAGATCTAAGGTGCTGCTACCTCTGACTGCTAGTATCTGGAGAATTGGTATGAGATTTGGTGATGTAACTACTGTGATGTTCATTGTTGGCCCTGCTGAAGGCTCTGACATGAGGAAGCAAAAGCCCTGATGCTAACAGAATGGTTGCCCCAGACAGAGAGACCGAGTGCAAAACAGGGCATTGTAAGTCATTTAATAACGAAAATATCAACTGCATGGAGACCACAGGCAATATTTATCACAAATCCTTTGTATGCTTTTGCAGGGGGCACAGCCTCCAGAGTTCAGTTCCTCTTTAGGAAAATATGTATGTTGCATCTCTTTAAATATATATTATAGCATCAGCTGCAATGAGGTTTTAGGGCTTTGATAAATACTGACTGCCCAATCTTATTGCCTAATAATAGTACAAAAGAAAATGTAATGCCTTAACTTTTACAGCCTTGTTAAAAGCATTTTTGCCTATACCATTTTTAACAGAGATAGAAAAAAAAATTTCAACATAACTATCGTTATTATGAAATCATTTAGCATAGCATGTAGCTATATAGTTTAATGCACACATATGTACAGAGTGTATGTTTTTCAAGTAGGGCCCAGTGGATTTCCTTTTTAGAAAGTTCAAAACAATGGCTAATTTTATTTTTATTTATTTTTTTCTCAGAAGAATGATGATCATCAAATTGTGTTGTTGTTTTTGTTTTTTTTCTTCTCTATAGAAGCAACAGAAGAGATTTTCAAGATAGCTTCGATGGCCCCAGGTGCACTCTTAATGGAGGCACAAAAAGAATATGAGGTACATGCTCCGGTCTTGTAAACATTTTGTATTTTTCTGTTTCAATAGTTTTTGTAAAGCAAATAAAAAAAAGGAGTAGTTGTAGAGCAGCGAACAATCCTCGCTTTGCTCCAGGTGTGTTGCATAGAAAATAAACAAAGAAGTAGAGAAGAGTAGAGAAGACTGAAGACCTAACATGCAGGTTAGGTCTGCAATGTGGCCCTCCAACATATTTTAATTATAATATGAAACGGGACAGTAACTAGTACTGAAATACGGGCCGAACATTTGAGTTACATATAAGATGCAATCGTCCTTTCTTTCTCGTACATCACGGGACACAGAGCAGCATATTCATTACTATACGGGTTATATGGAGTACCTTCAGGTGTGGACACTGGCAATCTCTATCAGGAAGTCCCCTCCCTATAAAACCCCCTCCCATAGAGGAAGTACCTCAGTTTTTTCGCCGGGGAGCGTGACTCCAGTGTAGAGTGGGCGTGCCTTCAATTGCTGTTATACACAGCAGGCGCGATCTTAGCTCAGTTCAAAGCTGAGCTGGAAGAGAGAGGACGCAGAGCTGGCAGCACAGTGACTCCTGGTGGCGAGAAAGGGGTAGTACATGCTGGAGTCAGCTCCAATGCTTTTTGTTAAGCCAAAAATCCCCTTGGTAACACGTTGAATGCTGGCAAACATGTTGGGGGTGGGGCTGTATGTTGTGAAAAACAATAATATTATAAAGGAAAACATACTGAGCCCCACCGTTTTTGGGCATTAGTGATCCTATTGTCCCCTAAACCTTATTTTTTTTTGTACTCCTGGCTATAACAGTCTGTTGTTGTAGGCGGAGTCCCTCGGTTTTGTATTATGGCTTCCAAAGGTTCAGGATCAAAACACAAAAAAAAAAAAGGGCAAAGACAAAGGGGTTCCTCCTCTGGTTCGGATGATATGCCAATACTTTCCCCACAGGTTATTCCTATAGGGGTCACCTTGGATAAGCCATTAAGGGGGTCTGGTGCCCAGATCGGCCCAACCCTGTGTTATCAGAGGAGATTCTAGCCGTCACCCTAGGGGGGCTAGAGAAAAAAGTTAACAGCTATGATCGCTGGCTCTTTTTCTGGCAAGAAGCGGACTAGATCCCCATCGCCAAAAGGTGTATCCTCGGATGCTGAAATTCTCTCTCCGGAGGAATGAGAATTTCAGGAGGATCGGTTGGACCAGAACCTAGAGGAAGGATTTACCACTGAAGAATCGTTTTCAGCCTCCCAGACGGAGAGTCTGTGGGTCCAGTCTTTGACAGACATGGTCCGCTCTGCATTTAATTTGCCATTTCCAGAGCCTCAGGTTCCTGCGGTATCCTCTTTGGGTTCTTTTAAAGCGCTTTAGGCAACGCAGCTTTTCCGGTCCATCCTCTGTTAGAGGAATTGGTTTTTCCAGGATTGGGACGACCGGACAGAACTTTTTCTGCCACCTAAAGCCTACTGCCACATCACCCTGAAAGTGCCCGATCTCGTCTGATCTCGGAGGCTAAGCAGGGTCGGGCCTGGTTAGTGCCTGGATGGGAGACCGCCTGGAAGGTTTTCTGTGATTTACCCTATGGTTGAAGAACTGGGCGGCCGAGCCCCATGCAAAAGACTACTGGCAGGTTTTCCCTACCATGGAAAGATCTGGATAAATACATTCAGACTGTTTCAAGTGGCAAAAGTACCCTTTTACCAGTCAAAAGAAGTTCCGGGGTCCTGCGTTTAAAAGGCAGCTCCCCCCTGTTCCGGGGCCCTCAAATTCCAGGCAGTATCGGGCCTCCTGCACGATCAAACTTTCAACAATGGATCGCAAGGACAGGCCTCTGGGGGCAAGAGGCCATGGTATCGATCCCCGGCAGAGGGGGTCCGATCATCTGTGGCCACAGGCTACAGATTAGAATTTCTAAAGTTTCCTCCACAAGGAAGGCCTCAATGCGGGCGGCATTGGATCATCTGCTTTACCAGGGCATAATGGTAGAGGTACCAGCCCAAGAACAGGGGCTAGGTTTCTATTCCAATCTGTTTGTCATACCAAAGCCCATCGGCGATGTCAGACCAATTTTGGACCTAAAAGGTTTAAATGCTTACCTAAGGGTTCGCTCTTTCCGGATGGAATCCGTTCGGTCAGCAGCCGCCACACTCCAGAAGGACGACTTTCTGGCTTCTATAGACATAGAGGATGGTTACCTTCATGTACCAATCTTTCAGCCACATCAAATATTTTTTTACGCTTCGCAGTGATACAGCGTCACTTCCAATTCGGGGCGCTCCCCTTCGGGCTGGCTACGGCCCCCGGGTATTCACGAAGGTCCTAGCTCCAATTCTAGTCAATCTAAGGATCCAAGGGGTCTTGGTCCTAGCATACCTGGACGACCTCTTAATCATAGATCACTCGCTTCCTTGGCTGGAATGCGCAGTAGCCCTCATGGTTCAGTACCTCGAGAAGTTCGGCTGGGTCCTAAACCAGGAAAAATCAGCATTTCAACCTACAAAGCAGTTGGAATATCTTGGCATGAGATTAGACACAGAACAGCAAAAGGCTGTTCCTGCCCCTGGTAAAGGTCGAGGCTATCAAAAAATTGATTCAGTTGGTTCTCAGCAAAAGAGAACCAACTATTCGCCTATGTATGCGATTACTAGGCAAACTAATGGCCATGTTCGAGGTGATACCGCACGCTTCCACACTCGCGTCCTACAGACAGCAATTCTAGCAGCTTGGAGCAAGGGAGCAAAGGCCTTGGAGTTTCCTTTGACGCCGTCATTAAAGGTCCGGCAGAGTCTATGCTGGTGGTTAAACCCTCAGAACCTTCTGAAGGGGAGTCTTTCTGCCCAGTGGTCTGGAAGGCTGGAGAGCGGTCTTGAACGGGTTCACTCGCCAAGGAACTTGGGCAGAGGCGGAGAGGCAGCTGCCCATCAAGGTCTGGGAGATCAGAGCGGCTCGGCTAGCCCTCCTGGCATAGACATCCAGATTACAGGGGTCCTCGGTTAAAATTCATTCAGACAATGCCACAGCGGTGGCATATATGTGAACCACCAAGGGGGAACCAAGAGTCAAGCCACTCAGAGAGAGATGAGCTTGGTTTTTCTGTGGGCGGAGGTTTATGTACCCTGCATATTGGCGATATTCATTCCCGGGGTGGACAACCTGCAGGCGTACTACCTAAGTCGCCAAACCCTGTCGCCGGGGGAGTGGTCTCTGCATCCACAGGTCTTTCAGACAATCTGCCAGAAGTGGGGAGTGCCAGACGTGGACGTCATGGCATCAGGATTCAACAAGAAGCTAGACAGGTTCATGTCTCGAACGAGGGACCCTATGGCCTGCGGAACCGATGCGTTGGTTTGCCCTTGGCATCAATCATAACTGCTATATGCATTTCCCCCGCTGCAGTTACTACCCCGCCTGTTGCGCAGGATCATAGCACAGGCCGGTTATCCTGGTAGCCCCAGCTTGGTACCGGAGGGCATGGTACTCACTAGTCCTGAAATTGGCAGCGGGAGGCCCTTGGACTCTTCCTCTATGGCCAGACCTACTCTCACAAGGCCCGATCCTCCACCCTGCATTACGGCGTCTAAAATTGACGGCCTGGCGGCTGAATCCCTGATTCTCAGGGGTAGAGGTCTGTCTAGGCAGGTAATCCCTGCCCTCATTAAGGCTAGAAAGCCGGCCTCCAGGGTAATTTGTTACAGGGTTTGGAGGGCCTACGTAGGCTGGTGTGAGATGGTTTTCCCGCAAGTATACCATTGATAGAGTATTAAGTTTTCTCCAGCTAGGAGTGGATAAAGGCCTGGCATTAAGCACGATCTAGGGACAGATTTCAGCCTTATCAGTGTGGTTTCAGAGGCCGCTGGCCGCCCACTCGCTGGTTAAGACCTTCATACAGGGAGTCTTACGTGTTAATCCTCCAGTCAAATCACCACTTTGTCCATGGGACTTAAATCTTGTTCTGTCAACTCTACAGAAACAACCCTTTGAGCCGTTGGCTGAGGTACCTTTGGCTTTACTGACTAGAAAGTCGGTATTTCTGATCGCCATAGTTTCGGTCAGGAGAGTATCGGAATTGGCAGCCTTATCTTGTAAGGAACCATATCTCATTTTTATAGGGCGGTTTTCCGTCCTCATCCTTCCTTTCTACCAAAGGTTATATCCAGTTCCACCTGAACCAGGATGTGGTACTTCCATCCTTCTTTCCAAAACCCACCTCTAGAAAGGAGGGGTTGCTGCATACGTTGGATATTGTCAGGGCCATAAAGGCCTATCTTAAAGCTACAGAGAAGGTTCGGAAAACAGATGTGGTGTTCGTTTTACCGGAGGGGCCCAAGATGGGTCAGGCAGCTGCTAGATCCACCATCGCAAGATGGATTAAACAATTAATCATTCAGGCCTGCGGTTTGAAGAGGTTGCCTCCTCTTTTGTCGGTAAAGGCCCATTCTACCAGGGCCATGGGCACCTCCTGGGCAGCACATCATCAGATCTCTATGGCTCAAATATGCAAGGCAGCAACGTGGTCTTCAGTCCACACGTTTACAACATTTTTATCAATTGGACGTAAGAAGGAATGCGGATACAGCCTTTGGGCAGGCAGTACTGCAGGCCGCGATTCAAGCTCCTCAGGATCTGAGGGGGCTCCCTTGATTTAGATTTGAGATTTACATTTCTTGACTAAGTTGGATTTATTATTATTTGAGTATACCTCTAAATTAAATCCTTTTTTGGAAGATGTCTCCCTCCCCTCATTAAAGCACTGCTTTCGGACATCCCGTATAGTAATGAATATGCTGCTCTGTGTCCCGTGATGTACGAGAAAGAAAAAGAGATTTTTAAATACAGCTTGCCTGTAGAATCTTTTTCTTGGAGTACATCACGGGACACAGAGCTCCCACCCCTCTTTTGGGGAACATTTTTGGGAGGCATACTGCTTGCTACAAAACTGAGGTACTTCCTCTATGGGAGGGGGTTATATAGGGAGGGGACTTCCTGTTTGAGATTGCCAGTGTCCTCACCTGAAGGTACTCCATATAACCCGTATAGTAATGAATATGCTGCTCTGTGTCCCGTGATGTACTCCAAGAAAAAGATTCTACAGGCAAGCTGTATTTAAAAATCTCTTTTATTAGCCACCTAGTGCGTTATGTATATACAAGCCAAAGTGGTCACTGAAACACAACATTGCTAAAGTATAACCTCAGTAAATTAATCCAGGTGGCATATATATGTAATAATTAAGATTCTGTCAGCAATTATTTATTATAACTGTGCCCTATAGGGGATCCAATTCCCAACAATCTACCCACAAAAGCCTGGGTTAACCAAAGAGAGGAGAATCGAAAATAACATAGAAACATGATGCCATAGATGGGTATGAAGTAAAGAAATGAAAGACAAAAAGGTGAATCCACCTGGGAGGTGGCAATCTGTCTTCCAAGTGAACAATGTTGCGTATCAGGGACCTGTAGGTATGCAAGCTAGGGGAAACATATTTTCTGAAAGAGTTTGTCATGCAGAATGCTCACAATTTTTTCGTTCAGCATAATACACGATAGTTTGCATTTCATCAACACTATGTCTATAATAGGGCTTTTCCAAGCTGACGCAATGGTAATTATGGCGGCAAGGAATATAAAATATATTGGCGTCTGAGTATGTCTAGGGATATTTTCCACTGGTTTATTCAATAGGCCGACACTGGCATCCTTAAGAATATTGACCATACTGATCGAGAATATAAATGAATGAACCCTCATCCAGAAGCAATGAACCTTAGGGTACGTCCACCACACATGTAGTGGTGAACCCACCTGTCTACAAACCCTGAAGCATGAGGCTGATGTTCCTGGATACATTTTGGAGAGGCGTTTTGGTCCAAAGTACCACCTAGCATATACATGGTATCCCACCTCAATCAGGGTAAGGTAACATTGAGAATACCTTAATGGATTTGTGTGCTTCATTTGCGGCAGACCTCTGCCTCAGGCCTTATGTCCAGATGCCTCTCCCATGCCAGAGGGCAGCATCCTGCACATACTGTCAGGTCAGACCCGTCTGGGCCTTCAGTGGGACCCAATCGGGGCAATGCTGACGGCTGTGAAGTTGGAGTAGGTGGGCCAACTGTGCAGCTATATAGTCCTTCAGAAACTCGGGCACCCCCATACCCCCTAGATCTTTGGGAGCATACATCGTGGCTCAAGCTATTCTGGGACCTTTGGTACCCCGGATGTAATTGAGGATTTTAGATTGGAAGCAGCGCGTGGCAGCAATGGGAACCTGGATAGGCAGAGTTCAGAAGTAATATAATAACCTTGGTAGGATTGTCATTTTAACTGATGCAATTCTTCCCATCCAAGATAAATTCGCAACAGACCATGCCTTCACATTTTCCAATAAACAAGCAAATAGGGGCAAGTAATTGGCTTTGTGCAATGAGCAATACGTTAAAAGTCAGTCTGATGCCTAGATAAGAGAGAGGGGACTGTTGCCATGAGAAGGGGAATTGAGATTTGACACTCTGGAGCGTCGATGTTGGAAAATTGACATTCAGTGCTTCTGATTTATCAAGGTTGACTAACAGGCTGGAAATTTTCGTGAATCAATTTGAGAGATAAACGATTTGGTAGTGGGGGGACGTGATAGACAGCAAAAGGTCATCTGCTTATGTACTTATAGGCGGTACTGCTGGGCACTGATAGATGGCTACGATAGGCAGAACTGATAAGGAGGCACTGGCAGGCACCTCTAATGGGCACTGATTGGCAACCCTGGTGGTCATGGGTGGGCATCCCTGGTGGGCACAGGTGTCTCTCCTCTACTCGCATCTGTCAGGGCGAGTAGAGGAAAAGCCGATACATGGCTCTTCCTGTTTACGCTGTGATCAGCTGTGATTGGACACAGCTGATCACATGGTAAAGAGCTTACCTCCAGAGGCTCTTTACCGAGATTGGTGATGCGGGGTGTCAGACTGACACACCACTTCAACGATCACTGCGGGAGCGTCATATGATGTTCAGTCAGGATAACTTAACCACTTTCCACACATTATTCTGTTATATGATGGACAGGAAGTGGTTAAATCTTGACATGTTTATTATCTTTACATGACACAACATCATCTTCTGTATTTTACCAAAAAAACTGGGTATTATATGTGTTTTGTGTGCACTAAAATTATTTTAAAGGGGTTGTAAAGGTAAAAATAAATTCCCCTAAATAGCTTCCTTTACATAAGTGCAGTCCTCCTTCACTTACCGCATCCTTCGATTTTGCTTTTAAATGTCCTCATTTCTTCTGAGAAATCCTCACTTCCTGTTCTTCGGTCTGTAACTCCACACATTAATGCAAGGCTTTCTCCCTGGTGTGGAGTGTTGTGCTCGCCCCCTCCCTTGAGGAGGGAGGGGGCAAGCAGGAGAGCCAGGACGTCCACTAACACACAGCTCCTTTCTCTATCTGCAACAGAGAGCGTCCTGACTCTCCTGCTCGCCCCCTCAAGGGAGGGGGCGAGCACAACACTTCACACCAGGGATAAAGCCTTGCATTACTGTGTGGAGTTAGACAGAAGAACAGGAACTGAGGATTTCTCAGATGAAATTAGGACATTTAAAACAAAATGGAAGGATGAGGTAAGTGAAAGAGGACTGCACTAAGGTAAAGGAAGCTATTTATGGAAAAAAAATTACCTTTACAATCACAAAGTGTATTTTTTTTCCTAAAAAATTGTGTTTGATATACAGCTGTGCAAAAAGTGTTTGACATAAAAATTGCAACATCCACAATTTTATTCTTTATGGCCTCTGATTTCCTAAAATATATAATGTTTTTGGGGGTTCTAATTTTCTAGCAAAAATGCAAGGTTTAATATGTATGTAAAAAAAATAATAATAATTGCCCTGAAAGACAAGTGGTTAAGTTAACGACCAATAAATGTGTGCATCATAGGTTGAAGGGAATACTATGAGAGCCTGAAAAGGTGTAGGTCTTAGTATAACGATTGATGTTATATGTAGAAATGTGTTAAAGAGAGATAGGGAGGACTTGTACGATTAGGGTAAAATTCTCACTTAATTTCATGCATAAAAGAAGAAAAGTCCTGGATGGCCCCACGTCATTGAAGGCATTTTTATTAAATATTGTAAAATCCAAATACAGTCACTTCAAATGTAGAAAGAACAGGAGAAAAACAGCTAAAGCGTTTCACGCTGTAAACTGGCGCTTGGTCATAGCTAAATGATCAAAATTTGAGTGTGTGTGTATGTGTGTGTGTATATATAGAGGAAAAAAAATTAAACAACCAATTTAAAAATCGAATTGTTAAGTTACCTCCCCACACAATCAAACCTTGAAAAACCCAAAATAGGAAACACTGTAGGCAGAGGCACAGAAGACAACCAGCGTGAAAGTCTAATAAGACTAAAAATAAAAAGTATAATATGAAAACATATAATTGTTGTCTTCATGAACCCCCCCCCCCCAAAAAAATGTGTGCTCCTAACAAATGGGATAAAAACAACTGAGGTAAATATGTACATATAAAACATAATAAAACGTGTGATATAGCATAACTTGACATAAATGCTAATACTTCATTATATAGACATGATATGGTTGTAAACAGCAAATTAAATCGGTGCTGAATGTTTTCAAAGAGGTTTACTAATAGAAACAGTGAATAAATATATAGATCATGAATCTATGCAAAAACTATTAAAAATACAAATTTTTATATAAACCAAACTTGTAGGAATATAGTTATTCTTCTAAAAATCACATTCACCTGCATAAATGCAAAGCATGCAAACAATCTCTATCAAATAAGGACAAACTCATAAGTGCATGTATAGTACATGCATCGCCTTATCAAAAAGGCTGTATCTGATTGAAAAAGCATATAATGTCATGAATGTGTAAGAGAAGGACCCTGGGCATTATTGAATGAAATGTAATAATGAGTTTGATTTCTATATATGAGCAAGGGGACTATATAGAATACATAAATGACAGTATTATCCATTTAAAAAATAAATAAATACAAATAAAAGAGAAAATGGATAATACTGTAGACCAGGGGTGGCAAACTCAAATTCATCGGGGGCCGCATTAGCAGTATTGTTTCCCCTCAAAGGGCCGGTTGTATCTGTAAGACTATGTGTCCACTATTATCATAAATAATTGTCACTGCATTTGTTTATTACTGGTTTTATGGAGCGCAGGGTTCAGGTGTTTGCTACGAAATGCAGGATGCAGGAGTATGCTATGGACCGTGTGCAATATCTGACCTCTGCACCCTCCACTCTCCTTCCATCCTCCCACCCACCCTGGGATGGTATGGGGTGGGGTGGGGTGGAGTGGGGTAGAATGGGATGGGGGTGGGTTGGGGGGGATGCTGTAGGGTGGGATGGGGACGGGATGGGGTGGTATAGGATGGCATAGGGTGGGGGTGGAATGGGATGGGGTAGGATGGTATGGAATGAGATGGGATGGGATGGGGTATGGTGGGATGGGGTGGGATGGGATGGGCTACCTGACATACATGAACCTACCTGACATACACAATGACTTCACCAACTTGACATTCACTGACCTCACCTTGCTGACATACATAGACCTACCTGACATGCATATACCTACCTGACATACACTGACTTCACCTACCTGACATACACTGACTTCAACTACCTGACATACATGGACCTACCTGACATACACTGACCTCACCTACCTGACATACACTGACTTCAACTACCTCCTCCTCCTCCTCCTCCTCTCTGGCTGGCTGTCGTGACATATGATGGGTGTATGTCAGGTAAGTCCATGTTACATGTATGTCAGGTAGGTGAAGTCATTGTGTATGTCAGGTAGGTCCATGTATGTACATGGACCTACCTGACATACACAATGACTTCACCTACCTGACATACATGTAACATGGACTTACCTGACATACACCCATCATGTGTCACGACAGCCAGCCAGAGAGGAGGAGGAGGAGACGAGACGAGGAGAGCCGCCCGCCCGAGCCGGTGTGCTGTCATATTCTGCTTCCTAGTGCATGGTGTGGAGGAGGCTTGTAATTGCCGCCTTCTGGAGTCTGCGGCGCCTATGATGGACGTCACATGTTCCGGGGTTCCCGGGATTGGATGTCCGGGACGTCCATCATATAACTTGGGTGTACCGAGATGGCCGACCGCTCCGGAGCTAGGCCGAAGCCACGTTCTTTCTTAAGGCTGAGGCAGCGGTGCGCTCCGCAGATCACGAATCGGTCATGATCCGTTACACCACTAGTGGCAACGGACGGCCCGTGGCGCGGGCCACATGGCAAGGTCTGGCGGGCCGGATTCGGCCCGCGGGCCTTGTGTTTGCGACCCCTGCTGTAGACAATCCATTACGAAAAAGAGGAATGATTCATGTAGCATTTACTTCCTGGAATCATCTGCCCTTCGCTCAAACATGCAGGCAGCAGGGTATGTTTTACATGAGAAAGCTCCTCCTCGCCTCAGATGAAAGCAAAAAATGTCTATGAAGACTCCTGGGGTGTATGACATCATTTTGGCCTTGGCCAGTAACCAGGAAGCAGCTGAAAAAAAAGTTGAAAACCAGTAAATATAACGATACGCTCCTATCTATTTACTAATGCTAGCAGCATGATAATAATGCTAGGAGCATAAGAAGAGAAAGGATTGAGCATGACCATCATGGGGCCCACACTTTAGGGTAGTCAGAATGCTCTTCAATTCTGCAAACCAGACTGAGGGTTTTTTCCAGGCTCTGGCTATAGCACTTTTGGTGGCAATAAAAATGTATAATGGGCAATTTCTGTTGATGGGAAAAGAGGCCCAGGGTTGTGCAGTGGAGAAGTGCGTGTCTATCATCTTTTGTGGAAAGGGATGGAAGAGTGTCATCAGAAGACAAAAGACCCTCGAACAGAACCCCACCAATCGGGGGCAGGACTATCAGATGTGGATCTTGTCTCCATGCAGGCTACATCCCCGGAAATATCTAAAACTATATGATAGGTTTAAGTGGGCAATACGGGTTGGAATGCAGTACCAACAGAGGAGGACTTTGTAGGCCTCCTCCAGGTTCACCGTGTTAAAGGAGCATTTGGCTATGCTTAACCAGGCATTACTCCTGTCCTCAGAACCGCATAAATGGTGCCACTGGCTCCTGGGGAGTGTCGGCAGATATGTTTAAAACCGTTTTTTTTTAAATGGGAACGAAGAGTTGCGTCGCGGGTGGCTATCCGGTGGCAAAGCTGCATGTAGCCGAAGAACACTAGAAGGAGTGCCTCTTTTGTTTCCCAAGAAGAGAAAATCTGTGGGCAGGCCACCATCGGAAGGTTGTTCTAACCCAGACGGGAAGAGGTGGGTATTTAGGAGAGGGAGGAATGGCAACATCGGGTTACTGGAGTACCAGACAGAGTCCCAGAGGCATAGACTGTATAACATAAGTGGGAAAGGAGTCGGAGGAAGGCAGAGATCGCGATGGGGTGCAGTTAGGGATCTCTAGGAGCACCTACAGGGGGGGTGTAACATAGTGAGTTGAAAAATTTGGGCCATAAGAAGTCTACTTTCAGTAAAATGCTGTAAGCTCAGAATCCCTTTACACGATTGATGTCAGTCTTATTAGCGTGTTATTGTTGGGCTCTAATTATTTCAATTTTTTTTTACATTCAGTCTTTTTTATTAAACACAAAGAGGTATTGCATCAGATCATTAAAAAGCTGTGACAATAAAACCTCTCAAATACTCAGCCTAAACAGTCCATATATTTGCACTGAGAAGATTGAATAAAGATAATAAATGTGGTGTTCTGGTGCACATAAAGTGCAAAGCCTGTATGTTTTACTGCATATGGAACACTTTTCAGGTAGTCTGATTATTTTTTTTTTTTTTTAATGAAACGGTTCTATAATAAATTGTAGTGATGTATCTTATTTTATGTATTTATTTATGTTTGTTTAGAAACAAAGCCAGAAGGCTGATGACTATCTCCGTGAAATAAAGGATCAAAACCTGCTTCCTGTTGCAGTAGCAAAGTGTATTGAAGCAGCTGGTTATGAATATGCACCAGAAATGCAAAAATCTTTGCTTAGAGTAAGTTGTACTAAAAATGATGTGTTTTTTTTTTTCTTTACATAGACCATAATAATTGAGTATGAATGCTTTTTGAATTTGTATACAATCAAATCACTGGAGGTTATGCTGTCAGAACATAAAGAATGTATTGTTTTTTTTTTTTATAATCAAGAGAGATTACCAATAAACTAAAGAAAAAAGAAAGGCGCACCAGCCTAGTGTATTAACGCTAGACAATTTATTAAATAGTAATAATATTAAAAACTACTCACAAAGGACATGCCAGACAGGTTTGTCAACAAACAATGAGGTATAATCCCCTCAGACCGCACTCCACAATGGGGGGCTTTGGAAATATGTTGCTGCCGGCTGACGCGTTTTGAGGCATCTGGGGCCTCTTCATCAGAGCTCAGCAGTCTACACCCTTCCACACACACCACTTAAATAGAACTACACAAGGTAATGAATAGATGAAGAACACACCCTCTGCAGACCGCAGGGACCCTCCCAGGGGCTGCCCCAAAAAACTTCCAATGGGCAATGAGCAGTCCATCAGTGTTACACAAAAAAACTTTCTGTAGTGCTCCTGACCCCTCTTCTACTTGTTTTGCTACCCAATATACTAGTAAGGCCTTTGAAATACAAAATATTATAAGAAAAAATGGGGATATTCTAAAACAGGATCCCGTCTTGAACGGAGTCCTTCCTACTAAACCCAACGTTATATTTAGAAGACTTTGGGACCTGAGGAGCATGATTGCCCCAAGTCGTGTCACAAAATCCAACAATGTTTCCACTAGTACTTGGACCACCCTTTTTGACCAGAAAGGGAGTTATAAGTGCAGTACCAGAAACTGTGGCACTTGCACGTGGCACAGAAAAAAGACAGTAGCTGGCCTGGATGGCCAAGTCCATCAGTGCAAGCAATTCATTAATTGCGGGACGGAGTTTGTGGTCTATGGAATCATGTGTCCTTGTGGCCGCCTCTATGTTGGCCGCACTTCATGTCCCATGAGAGTGCGGATTGGTGACCACAAGCGGGACATTCTCAATACCGGAGTAAAATATCCGGTCCCCAGGCATTTCGTTGAGGCACACCTTGGTGAACCCTCTGGCATGCGATTGTTCGGCATTGAGTCGATCATTGGTGACTTAGACAGGGGTAGGAGGCACCAGAGGCTCTGTAAACGGGAAGCCTACTGGATCTTCACCCTTGGGAGTCTTACCCCTGGTGGACTGAATAAAGATCCTGAAATACATAAGATCAGGTAACTAGTGGTCAGATGCATCCCCCATCTTTAGAGGTATTGGAGTTTTGTTAGAAAGTCAAGCTGGGGTTCATTTTTAGATGTCCTATGTACAGTATTCACATTTCTTGTTAGGGAGGTTATTGTTTTTATCTAATTTATTAGTACATACAATTATCTTTTTACATATTATATATACATTCTGGTGTATTTTTATTTTTATTTTCATTCATTTTTAATTTTATTATAATTTTTAGTCACCATTTTGTGATTCTCTTTGCAAGTGCACTCTGCCGTCTAGTGTAGATCGATCCCATTTTTGGTAACGACCATATATACTATTGGCTTCTTTATAATGATTTTTAGACTTTGTCCTTTTAGCTTATTTATAATGTTTTTATAAGCATTTTACTTGGACGTGTGTATGGGTTAATGCACTTGAATAGATATAAGTGCACATGCACACATTTCTTTATATATACATGTGTATATATACATATGTAATCATTATTTTTAGCCTGTTGTCATAGCCCCAATTTTACACACATTTATTGGCTCCTACCCTTTGCCGACTTTTTTGACTCTGTCAGGGTCCGCAATTATCTATTACAATTTTTTTTAATTTTTTACTATTTATTATATTGACTCTGTTTTGTTTTAGCTGTACATACAGATCTTGTTATAGGTGCCTTTCTCTTTATGCCTTGTTTTTTTCTATATCCTTCCTTTTCATTTCCTTTCGTCCCTTTTTCCTTGTGTCTTGCTGTGTAAATTTGTCTCCGACTTCTCTACCCCCTCTCCCCCTTCTCCACCCCCTTAGGATCAAATCCCCACCAATAAGGTGGCGACTAAGCTCTTGTGTCAGCTTGCCTCACAGCACGCCCCCCGACGTGTAATCTAGCTAGCGTCGGATAGGCGGCCACTGCTGATGATGTAATCATTCGGCGCTTTGGAACGCAGATGGAGCTGTGTTTGCGCTCCAGCATATAACAATTATGACACCCTACATTGCGCCATGTGGAGCGGCAGATGGCAGCGCTATTATCTGCAAGGGTACTACTCTTCTGCTACTGGCCACACTGGAGAGGCTTCACACCACAGTTGGGCGATCTATATTGTGAGTCCAAGTCTCCCTCCCTTTTTTCACATTGGTTCTCTGACTTTCTTTCTCTTCCCCTTTCCTCTCTTTTTCCTTCTTTTTCCCCTTTCCTCTTTTTCCTTCTTCCCCTTTCCTCTTTTTTCTTCTTCCCCTTCCCTCTCTTTTTTCCCCCCCTTTTTCCCTCTTGTTCTGGGCTTTGTCTGGTTCTTTGCCTCTATGTATCTATGTATAGGTCTGTGTGGCAGGTAGCACTAGAGAGATCATTGGAGAATTTTACTGGTATTTTCACTGGGGATCTACAATACACCTCCCCTAGTGTGCCAAGTCCATTACTTGTTTTTCCATTTGCTAAAGGTTTTTTGTGTAACACTGATGGACTGCTCATTGCCCATTGGAAGTTTTTTGGGGCAGCCCCTTGGAGGGTCCCTGCGGTCTGCAGAGGGTGTGTCCTTCATCTATTCATTACCTTGTGTAGTTCTATTTAAGTGGTGTGTGTGGAAGGGTGTAGACTGCTGAGCTCTGATGAAGAGGCCCCAGGCGCCTCGAAACGCGTCAGCCGGCAGCAACATATTTCCAAAGCCCCCCATTGTGGAGTGCTGTCCGAGGGGATTATACCTCATTGTTTGTTGACAAGCCTGTCTGTCATGTCCTTTTGTGAGTAGTTTTTAATATTATTACTATTTAATTAATTGTCTAGCGGTAATACACTAGGCTGGTGTGCCTTTTTTTTTTCTTTTGTTTTCTGCCAGGACTTCCCCCATCCACGAAGGGCAGCAAGGCCTCTGTTATTACTTATTTTTGACATTTGTGTGATTTTCTATGAAGATTTTCGAAAAAGTGTTGGACAATCCACCCATGCGCAGGAGTTTTTGTTCTTTTTGAGATTACCAATAATAATTAGCATTCCAATCTAGTCCTTAACATTTTTAATGCAACCATTTGTATTGATACAATGCCTGGACCAATCAAAAGAAATTGAACAAGAAGGGTTGAGGGGAAGCCTCTTCCCAACTTTTAGGGATCTTTCTGTGAGGTATCAATCTTAGAATAAGGTAAGCCACCAAAACACGAATGTTGATATCAAAATTAGAAAATTTAATTTACATAAAAACAAAGTTATATATACAGTGAACATGGATGTACATTTGATACATCATTTGATTCATATGCTTCTTCAGGGCTTTGTATTTTGGTCTCTTCTGAGATAGTCGTTGCATATAATAATAAATGCCATTAGAAAAAAACAGCAAATATAACAAATTTATATAGTTTTTTCATATAGTATAAACATTTCACCAATAGTCTTATACTCAGTGAAAAATAAACATCATGCAATATAGATAAATAAATAAAGATGTGCCAAATCCTGTTTGTAAGTTAATGTGACACAAAAAGTCGCGCCGCCCCTCTCATCCCTGCCGCAAGAACAAACCAGAGACGGAAAAGAACCTGTGGAAGCCAGATCCACCTTATGCAATTGGGTTAGGGTGTTGATTTGGTACCACTCCCAGACTTTATGGTATAAAAAATGGGTATATACTAGAAAATATCTAAGTTCTCCCATATTATTTAGTATCATGCAACAGACATTATAATTTGTATCCAATCCTATATTATTATTGTAAAAAATAATCTTAACAGATTAATGTATAGTATAGTTTATAAAATTATTAGATTTCATGCTGGTCAAATCTCATGCAGAATATTACCAGGAAAAAAATGTCTACCGACTTGCCCTATTTCACCACTAGTTTTTCAAACAATATATTCTTTTATAGGCTACTCTTGTTTGTTATTTTCCCAAGAGGAGCAAAATAAAAAGGAAAAGAGAAACAATTTATCCATAATAATGTAAAGGCCAAAACTTAAGGCTCGGAGGCATTCTAATTACACCAATAAGGAAATAAGGTTTGTTACAAATTAGATGTTAAGAATATAGGGGTTATTACCTTCTTTTGGCATGATAATGGTAAAAGTCTAAGACAGGTAGAGTCCTTTTATCACGTGTGATCCAAGTTCCAAAGGATAGTGGTAACCTCGTGCATTCAGAGCGGCGTGACATGAGAATTGTCAGCGCCGCTTTTTGTAACCGGAAGTGAAAGGTCACTAGTGACCTACATCACTTCCGCCTCTCCCACAGATGCGCGCGCAGACCGGAAGTGAGGACAGTCGAGCGGGCGTGAAGCGCAAACAAAGACGCTTCCCCGCGAGTCCTATTTATTTATACAAAGCAGGTGCATTGTTTAGAAAAAGACATTCTTATTAGCAAGAGAAATGTAAAGAATTCTAGAATATACTGTAAAAAATAATATTCAAAATCGTTTATGTTTTATATATTCTTTTCTACATTTTAATTGTAAAGGCCAAAAAAAGGCAGCGAAAGAGTCATGGCTTCATGTCTTTTAAAAGTGGTCTGTAATGATGTTAGCCTCTACTTTTGCTTCTCCTATTTATTTATTGCATTGCATTCTTATTAGCAAGAGAAATGTAAAGAATTCTAGAATATACCCGTTCCTATGGACACGCTAAATGGCTTAAATTAAGCATCTAAGACAAATATTTTTTGAACTACCTTATTTAAAGTGGCTAAGAGATTGCACAGAATATATGCTGTATAGGTATTGAGAATTGTTATATATTTTATCTGTTGCATGTAATACAAATTAAACCTTTTTTCTTTTTACATATAGGCAGCCTCCTTTGGGAAATGCTTTCTTGATTCCTATTCACCTTCAGATTTTGTGACAATGTGCCGTGATCTTCGTGTTCTCAATGCTATTAATGACTACCAGATTGGAATCCCTCTGAGTATCACGCAGTATCTTTTCAAATCAATAGTCTGCTGAATATTGTAAAATAAAACTTTGTTGCCAAGTCCATAATAATTAACCCTTTTAACCGCTTAATCACCAAGGACGTCCATGGACATCCTCAGCTTTGTGCGGGGATATCTGAATGATGCCTGCAGCTACAGGCATCATTCAGATGTCGTCGTCTTCAGCCGGCGATTCTGTGCACCATAAAAACGATCAAAGCGGTTCCACCACTTGATCGTTCTTATAGGCGCCATCCAGTGCTTCTCCAGGCTCTCCCGTGCCATTGGGGGCCCTGGGAGCGAATCGGCCAGCGTTTGCTGAAAAACCATAGAGATGACTGGGGACCAGGTGGTCACAGTCATCTCTATGACCGCCAGAGGACCGGGCGCGACGTTATGACGTCACGCCCGGTACCCGGAAGTAAACAAAGCCACAATCGCGGCTTTTGACATGTGATCCGTGATTTTTTTTCCCACCGATTTCATGCTTGTAAGCCTGGAGGAGAGATGTGGGGTATTATTGACCCCACATCCCTCCATAAAGAGGACCTGTCACAGTGATACCTATTACAAGGGATGTTTACATTCCTTGTAATAGGAATAAAAGTGATCAAAATTTTTTATTTTTTGTAAAAATAAAAAAAAGAAGTAAAAAATAGTTTGAAAAATTATTGCGCAAATACCGTGTGAGAAAAAAAAGTTGCAACGACCGCCATTTTATTCCCTAGGGTGTCTGCTAAAAAAAAAAAATAATGTTTGGGGGTTCTGATTAATTTTCTAGCAAAAAAAATTAGATTTTTTTTTTACATGAAGGAGAAAAGTGCCAAAATAGGCCCGGTGATCAAGTGGTAAATTAATATTAGAAATTAGATCAACTCCATCCAATATTTGTTCTATTTTAGAAAGTATTTAATCTTCCAAAAGTCTATCTACAACAAAAAAAAAAAACAGAGATTTTGCTTAACCACTTTAACCCCCTTCCTGACCAAGCCTTTTTTTGCGATACGGCACTGCATCGCTTTAACTGAGAATTGCACGGTCGTGCGACTTACCCACATTTTTTGCTCTGTTTACTTTTGCTATAATATCCCCCCCCAAAAAAATATATATAATATAAAAAAACTACTTTCTTCCACAGTTTAGGCCAATATGTATTCGTCTACATATTTTTGGTAAATACGCAATATCGCAGCTACAAAATAGGGGATAGATTTATGGCATTTTTATTAATATTTTTTTTTTTATTAGTAATGGCATCGATCTGCGTTTTTTTTTTATCGTGACCGCGACATTGCGGCGGACACTTTTGGCACTATTTTGGGACCATTGGCATTTATACAGCGATTAGTGCTATAAAAATGCACAGATTACTGTGTAAATGTCACTGGCAGGGAAGGGGTTAAACACTAGGGAGCGATCAAGGGATTAACTGTGTTCCCTTAGCATGTTCTAACTGTAGGGGGGGGGGGGGTGGGCTCACTAGAACATGAGATGACTGCTCCCGATCACTGGGAGCAGTAGATCCCTGTCATGTTGCTAGGCTGAACAGGGAAATGTCTTGTTTACATCACCCTGTTTTTCCTCTCTGTGACACGATTGCGAGCCGCCGGCGGACATCGAGTCAGCAGGACCTGTGAGCACGCTCCCGCAGCTGCCGGCGTTGTTTTGTACACCCGTGCTACTTTGCCGAAGTATATCGGCATGAGCCGGTCAACAAGTGGTTAAGTTCGAATTTTTTTTAATTAATTGCTTAGGGAGGCAAGTCACAGATCTTTCTCAAACATTTGCATAACTGTCTTAGTTGCTTTTAGGTGCAGGGGTCACAAATACATAAAAAAAATCTTCCACCAATTTATTTGTTAAATGTTTCATTTATGCTAAAAGAAAGTCATTTGGTTCTGTTTGTAAATTGGTTAAAAAAACTCTGGCATGAAAATAGCCTGTTGTGCTGCACTATTGGCTAGGAAAGCAGGCCAGCCTAGAGTGGAATGGGATGAAGTTTAAACAGGATCTTGGCCAGAAAAGGTATACCAGAACATCCTTGGGACCCTGGGCACCTGGTTGATCAGTAGCTAAGCTGACCCGATGTGCAGGCACTATGAAGTGGCTGCTATTTTGTAGCAGTGGCTACAGTAGTAGTAGCAGTTTAGAAATGGTATACTTTCCCATATTCTGCAAAATTAAAGTGGTACTACACTGTATCTGAGCACCACAAACTAAAATTTTCTGATTCTTTTTTAATATTCAAAGCAAACACACCCACCCATCCATGTCTCAATGGTTTATTTTGTTGAGAAATTGCCCACTTAGCATTTCAGGCTGTGATCATTTTGAGCAAGGGATGAAGATCCATGTACCATTTACTTCCTGGAATTCATCTGCCCTTAGCTTTGGCATGTAGACAGGAGGGTGTGCTTAGCTGAGAAAGCCCCTCCTGAAGATTTCTGGGATATATGACATAATTTGCCTAGGCCTGGAAACCAGAAAGTAACTAAAGAAATGTAAAAAAAAAAAAAAAAGTTTAAAGAAGTTCAGCTTTCATAGCATGTTACATCCATATCCAGGGTGAACATGTTGCTAAATGAGCATCCCTTGCTTTTATTATATTTTAAGGCCAGGTTTACACTATTGCGAATCCAATATGCAATAGCAGGAGAATGTGATTGGCTCTCTCTGTAACCGGTTCACATATCTCCGATGCGGCTCCGGTGCGAATTTGCAGACGCCCTGTGCGTCTTTTGGTCTGTTTTTTAGGTCTGTATTCAGGCAAAATTTTGGACTGAAATTAGACCTGAAACAGTGAACCAGGACGCACTGAACCCCTGCTGGGAGCCGCATTGGCATTAGGTGTGCCCATAGCCTAAAGGTGAAGTTATCCAATAAAACAAACTAATACAATATACTTTCCTTTATAAAATGGACCCACCTCTGGAATTCTAAAGCAGCCCATACATGCAGCGAATTTGTTTACGGCTACCACTGGTCATTGTATTTTCCCAGCAGGGGAAGCATCCCCCCCCCGCGAGAATACAGTGATTATTGCTAGTGGCTTTATAAGCCACTAGCATTGATCTTATTTAAAATTCTGATCGATTGATTAATCAACTTGTTACATTCAGCCTGCCCATACATGGTTCAAATCTTGGCCGGTACCTGCTGAAAATAGTGTTACATTTTGGTTGTGGTTTTCCTTTGAATATCAAATTATCTTTAACATTTCTGTAGATACAAGCAACTCACAATTCCAGTGCTACTTGATAGGTATTGTTCCGTTTCTTGATATAATGCATTTAGATTTACCTTAACACATTCCATATATCATTATAGTGAACCTAAATATTTTAGTAATACCAGATGTTCAATCTGGATCTCAACACTGCATAATATGTTAGCACTTTATAAAAATAGATTAAATTCAAATAGGCACACTCATAATGTCTGGCAAATGTTGACTTGTGGTTTCTTCCCTAAAGTAGACTAATTAAAAACTAACTGCATCTTTTCCTGTATTTGGACAGGTTAGTTTTAAGAAGACTCTATCCTCTTGCTGTAAAAATTTGTGAACACTTAAAACAGCCTGACTCTCAAGGAGTGAGCCGAATTCTAGCTCACTGGGCATGTTACAAGGTAGTGTTGTTTTTTTTTTGTTTTCTTTGTGGTATTGTCTTTGAAGCATTTTGTCTATAAAACCTGTGCTATGTTTAGGTTCAGCAGAAAGAGAAAACAGATGAAGAAGTAGCTCAGGCCATCAATCAAAAGCTTGGCGATGCTGCAGGCATTTCATATTCAGAGATTGCTTCAAAGGCATGTGACTGTGGCAGAACAGAATTGGCTATTAAAGTAAGTATATATCATTGTATTTTGTATGTAAAAATGAACAGCTCTTCACATATTACTCACAGAATATTTAGGCCTCATGCACACAGGACGTTTTATTTACCTCTCCTGGAAGCCAGCAGTTTTTGCAGAAAAAATGCCTGAAGCTTGTAAAAGTGTCTTAGGCCCCATGCACACGAGACGCTGGTAAATGCGTGTTCAGTGGCAGTTGGACACTTATTTCAACTGCCCCTGAACACATTCAATGTTATCCTATGTGTCCATGCACACAGTCTCGTTTATTGCCGTTTTTAGGCAGTTGCGTTTATTCTCGTTTTTCCAGAAGCAAACAAATGGGTTCAGACGCAAAAGTTTTAGACACAAAACGCTGCTAAACGCGGCAAAACGCTGGTACCGATTTCGTTTATAGACGTTTTTAACCACTTAAGACCCAGGTAAAGGACCTTGCCCCTTTTTTCGGCACTGCGTCATTTTAACTGACAATTGCGCGGTCGTGCGACGTGGCTCCCAAACAAAATTGGCGTCCTTTTTTCCCCACAAATAGAGCTTTCTTTTGGTGGTATTTGATCACCTCTGCCGTTTTTATTTTTTGCGCTATAAACAAAAATAGAGCGACAATTTAAAAAAAAATGCAATATTTTTTACTTTTTGCTATAATAAATATCCCCCAAAAATATATAAAAAAACATTTATTTTCCTCAGTTTAGGCCGATACGTATTCTTCTACATATTTTTGGTAAAAAAAATTGCAATAAGCGTTTATCGGTTGGTTTTCGCAAAATTTATAGCGTTTACAAAATAAGGGATAGTTTTATTGCATTTTTATGATTTTTTTTTTTTTACTACTAATAGCGGCGATCAGCGATTTTTTTTTTTCGTGACTGCGACATTATGACGGACACTTCAGACAATTTTGACACATTTTTGGGACAATTGTCATTTTCACAACAAAAATTGCATTTAAAATTGCATTGTTTACTGTGGAAATGACAGTTGCAGTTTGGGAGTTAATCCACAGGGGGCGCTGTGAATTTGAGTGTTCCCTGTGTGTGTGTTTACAACTGTAGGGGGGTGTGGCTGTAGGTGTGACGTCATCGATCGCGTCCCCCTATAACAGGGATGACACGATCGATGCTGCGGCCACAGAGAAGCATGGGGAAGCCGTGTTTACACACGGCTCTCCCCGTTCTTCAGCTCCAGGGACGGATCGCCTCACTGCAGCAGCGATCGGTTCCGCGAGTCCCGCGGTCCCGGTCCTGGAGCTTCGGACCGGGTCACGGGCGCGCGCCCGTGACCCACGGCTGGGTAATAAAATCAACGTGTGTATATATACGTTGATATGCCCAGCCGTGCCATTCTGCCGACGTAAATGTGCAGTAGGCGGTCCTTTAAGTGGTTTAAGGTGACCTATTTTTAAGTGGTTCACGATGAGTATGGACCAGAGTGAATAAGAGGGACAATGTAACATAAAGGGCGACGGTCATGGAACAAGTCACGGTGTATCTTCCGAAAAAGGGGAACAAGTACAATTCGGCCAACATGGCCCAGGCAACTGTGGTCGGTAAGATCATGTAAGGCCCGGCACGACCCTTCTGGGGGCAACAGTGGAAGCGCACCATAGTGTCTTGAAAACTTCTCAACAGCCAACATCTAGCCTTCATCAACCAAAGTGAACATATTTCCCGCCTAGCAACATGCAATGCGGAAGCTGTAGAAACGATCCAGCATGTATGGGTATTACAATCTCTCAATCCGCGGGGCGTCTACCCCTAGCTTCCCTAAGCAATTGCTCCTCACGATCAAGCCACTGTACAGCAGTAGCGGGGGAATCAAAAAATTGCACCGAACCAAACGCTTCCACCCGCAATCGGGCAGGGTATAACATCGCATATTTCACTTCAAGGCCTCGCAGGCGGCGTTTAATGTCTAGAAACTTGGCCCTCTTCTTCTGGAGTTCTGCTGAAAAGTCTGGGAACAGGGAAACTTTGGCATTGTCTATTTTTAGCGCAGGCGAGTTAATTCTGGCATTGTACAGGATGGCATCTCTGTCCCGATAGTGCAGGAGTTTAAACAGAAAAGGCCTCGGTGGTGCACCTGGTTGTGGGGGTCTTGACGGCACCCTGTGGGCCCGCTCAACCGAGAACATGGGGGAAAATGCTTCTCTCCCAAATGCAGCAATCAGCCACTTCTCTATGAACTCGACAGGGTTCTTCCCCTCCATTTTTTCAGGAAGGCCTATAGCTCTCACATTATTCCTCCTCATTCTGTTCTCCAATTCTTCTAAACGAGAGGAGTGCTGGTCAATTAAGTGGTTGTTATAGGAGAGATCCCTCTGCATAGGCCCCAGGTCATCTTCAATGGCGCTCACCCTCTCCTCTAAAGCGGATGTTCTCTCCCTCATCTTTTGAGCATCTTGTCTGAGAAAAGAAATCTCAGACTTCATCCCCTTTATTTCCGTGGTAAGGGCCCCGATAGATGTATTACAGGAGGTCACTGCAGCAAATATGTCCCGCAGAGTGGGTTCCCCGTCACTTACAGGGCTCGTGTGGGACTGGGGCCTAGCGGATTCGGGGTTTGGGGTACTCACTGTGTCCCATAGTAATCCAGCCTGCACCGAGTCCTCCAGGGGTACTGTATCGTCCGCCTCGGAACCCCCGCCAGGAGAGCCCTCCGGGGTACTGCAGGAGGCCACCAGGTCTTTCGGTGGTGGTTTAGAGAACAACTTCTCCGCTGCCTCGCGCTGCGTCTCCTTAGCAGTACGGCCTGCATACGCGCCATTTTGGAGCATGTGCTCCGCAGATTTGTTCACCAGCTGTCGCTTGCCGGACAACATCGTAGGGCTGGAGCGTCGGGAAAGGTATGTATGTGATCCCTGGCTTGCAAGGGGCACGCCGGTATGCTTTAGGTCGGTAAACGATATCTTCCACAGGAGATTAGCAAGGATTCTCGGCGGAGCTCACTTCAGTTGCGTCCGGCTACATCCGCTGCCTGGCCACGCCCCGGCTTTAGCCTTTAAAAACGTGTGTTTAGTAGAGTTTGCACCGGCGTCCCGGGTGCATGGGGCCTTAAGCTTTTACAGGCATCAAGCTCTTGAGCATTCATTTCATTGGCCAGAATAAACAATTCTGGTCATTGAAACGAAATAATGCTCCAGCACTAATGTTTAGAAGCTGTTATCAGCTTCTAGCAGCTGTTAGTAACTTCACATGTCTTTTCTGCCCAAATTCTGCCGCTCCTGAACGCCCTGGCAGCGTTTTTTCTTTTTCTTGCCTCCAACAGCCTCTAAAAGCCCCTGCCACTAAATGCTGTTAATGGCTTGTGTGTGTATGGACACATAGGCTAACATGGAGGGGCATTTAGAGGCAGGAAAATAAAACATCTGACACCCCTAGAAGCAACTGTAAAAACAACCTGTGTGTATGAGGCATTTCAGGGAAATTACCTTGGTCTATGTATGTATGTATGTGAAAACTTTTGAGTTGTGGCCAAAGTACCCTTAAAAAGGTAAAGCATAATGGGCTACTATGCATTGCATGCATTACATGTCACTTACCTGGGAGCGAAGCCTGCAATGTCACCGCTTTCCCCTGTTCCACAAAGCGTCCATCTTTCACCCTCTTCCTTCTGAGTACCGAGGCTCCAGCGATGTGATTAGCTGGAGCCGCAATAACGTCACTCCGGCGCATGCGTCTGGGAGCTGCCAGTCACGGCACAATCTCCTTTAGAAATGGCACGATCGCCGTTTTCTAAAGTGCGCCTGTGCTGTTGTCTACAGCGCATGTGCCATAGACATTGGCACCCCTCTCTTTTGTAAATATCTCCTAAACCGTGGAGGTTTAGAATATATTTCGAGCACCTACATGTAAGCCTTAATCTAGGCTTACCTGTAGGTAAAAGTGGTTGAAAAGTGTTTACAACCACTTTAACCTTTTGGACAAAATAAATCTTGCAAGGCAGGACAGTGAAAAAAACTTTTAAATGCTGCAGGTAGTATTTTACTTGTATGCACGTTTTAATTTTGCCACAAATTGCACATGCACACTTCTCAACTCCCCATGATGAGATTTACTGATGACTTACATTTACTGATGACTTACTTTTTCCCCAAATGTAAACATTTTCTTAGAAAAAATACTTCACCCATTTTGCTTAGCTTTGCCCTACTGGAGTTCTAAAACAGGGCCTATATATGTACAGAATAGGTATATTTGGAACATATAGTGAAGCATGCTTTTTATGTTGTCGCAGCAGAATCTTGACCATACTTTAACTATTTTTTATGGATGGTTATACTTTCTTTTGCAGCTTTATACATGAGTTCTTCCTAACAGGTATTGCTTATTGTGCTGAATTTGTCAGAAATGTTTCAGAACAGTGATTTCTCCCTTCGATACACTGTACTTCTATTTTGACTGTACTTCTTGGTCTGACCACGACCCTCTTATCACTTGCAACTCCCTCCACCAGAAACACAGTTTCTCTCAGTTGACAATGAAGAGCACTTTTCCCAAAACGGCTTTCAGGACAGCCACCTGAGAGATCATGGCTCCTCCCTCCACAGGAAACGCCTCCACCATACGGTCTTTAAAGGGAGGCCTCCCCTTCCACTCGCCAGTTTTTTGTGTTTCCTCCAGCTGGAGGAACACCTCCGGTGGGAGCCATGATCTTTCAGGGTCTGCCTGGGAGACGTGAGGCTCTCATTGTGAAAAAAAAAATTCTTGAAGAGTGTCCTTACCACCTGCCTCGAGCAACGATGGTGCAGTGGTCTCCTTCTCCCCCTTCCGTGCTCGGGGAGA